>CM046378.1:20869746-21469746 GCA_025413485.1 Ficus microcarpa | reverse complement strand
AGAAGGACCATTTTTAAATTTTTCATCCCAGTTCATTGAATAAGAATCCGATACTTCAAGTCACCATCTTATCTTTCATCACTCGTGAAAGTAATGGGTATGCAAGTTGACCATTGTAGCTCTGTTCAGCACATTGTATAGATATTGACTTTTTTTTTTATAATGTTTTTTCTCCAGAAATTATAGACACTATAGCCATGTTTTTCAAGATTTTGAAAACGATGTAGGGGACTTTTTGAGCAATGTCTACACAACCAAATTAGTCATCCCTCAATTTTCATATTTAAAATTTGACTTTTGAGACTTTTATGATCTGTTTGAATGAGTTATTATTGAGTTTCAAACATACGTTTTTTACTTAAAATGTCAACACAATCAAATTAGTCATAAACATAAGATTTTACCTTATATAATATGGGATCATTTGTTATATTTGATGTTTTTGTAACTCTTTATTGAGTTAAATGAAATTTCCGATTTCAAATAAAAAAATTGTTGTTATTATACTCAAATATAACATACATTTAATTGCTTTACTATTTCACAATAATTTAACCCAAGTTTAAATATAAATTTCACTTTACAAAAATCCACATAACTTATTATTATTTTTTTTAACTTTACACTATTTAATTATTACTTTTAACAAAATAAAAGTGCTAGGGAACTTTTGAATACCAACTTATATAACTGTGAGTTGATATATTTTTATTGATAAATACAATTTATACAATTTCCAATAAAAAAATGATAATTTACATGACATTGGTACTTAAAAGTTGATATTAAATTGATATCCTTAGCGTTACTATCAAAACACACATTTTATTTCAATACACAATTGAAATTCTACACTTAAATGCAAACAATTAGTTTGAATAACTATTCAAATTTAATCTATGATCCAAAACCATCTTTTTTAATGAAAAAAAAATTTGCTACGTAAAAAGATTTTATTAACAGCCCAAAACAAATAGGACTAAACCATAGCGGTCACCGGGGCATTCACTTCCTCATAAGCTCCATCAACAGAACTAGGTAGAGCTCTCCGAGCCAGACCATCTGCCTGTCCACCTAACGAAAAACCAAAGCCGATGGAGGAATAGCTGCCAAAGTTCGGAAAAATGAAGCACAAACCACCTGACCCGCCGGAGGAACACTCGTCCCCAAAGCATCCATGCAAAGCTTAGGATCAGCCTCCTCTAGAATAAACCTGTCACAACTCGTAAACATCATCCGTAAGAGTAACTCGCAAGCTTGCAGCTCGGCCTCCAAAGGGTAACTTGCATAACAAGAATGGGACACTTAAGTTTGACAATCATAAGCAACGCAATCCAATCAATAACGAACGTCAATAAGAATCACAAATTCAAAATTAGAAAAGCATAGGTTCAATTTGTCAATCACCAAAATATATTAGGCGGGCTTTCCGCAAAAATCAGGAGTCATTTCCGTCTGTTAGCTATTGGACCAGAATTGCAATGAATCGTCAAATTTAGGATGCCTTTGTCAAGATCAAACAGTTCGGAGTCCAAATTTCCAAACAACGATAAGTTCAAATGATGCAGAAAGCTCAAGATGGTGAAACTAACTGCACAGTCAAAGTAAATGTAATATACTTATTTCATCTAATTTCGTTACAGCTTTTGCCTGAAATGGCTGTTTACATGGGAGACTCCTCTTTAGCTGGATTAGGATTCTTTTATCTGAAACCACGTACGGGTCTAACTCTACTGCTTACTATAAGCTCTATTACTACTATAGTTCTAGCTTTCTCTTTCTCTTTCTCTGAAGGAAAAAAAAATTACTTGGCGGTCAAGAAACGCATACATATTGGAGGGCGAATCTTAGCCAAAGCGAGTATTGATGAGGGAAGAATCCACAGACCATCTCCGCAGATCAGACCTGAAGCAACAGCAGGAATCATGAGAGCGGCACTCCTAGGGTTCATCTTGTGCCACACAAAGACCACCAAACTTCCGACACACATATCAATTGCAAAGTAAGCACCGACTAAGAAAGGGATAGCCATGGCCATTGGAAGTGGAACCCATTCCCCAATACGTTTTGGAGAGAGATCTCGCAGCAGGTTGGCCACTATGGCGAAGGAGAAAAAGGCATAGCAGAGCTGCAGGCAGTAACGTGGCAGGGCTGAGAAGCCTTCCACGCCAAGAATTGCCATGTTTCTGTAAATTAGAGCATATGGGGCTTTATATTCACCGTCTGGGTTCCCAACATCGAAAGCCTTGTAGAAGAGGAAGAATGTGAGTGGAGCCACTACGCAGCCTATGGCGGTCCCGATGGCCTGGCTTAGAAGCATTGAACGAGGTGAAGTGAGAGTGAGATGGCCGGTCTTGAAATCGTGCATCAGATCAGAAGATATGGAAACAATGGACTTAATAAGACCACACCCCACAAGTCCTGCAACTATACCATTGTCTTTACCAGCCAGGCTAGCAAGAACAAAGAGAGCCACTTTTCCATAGTTATATGCCATGTTCATGTCAGTTAGGCCCGCACCATAAGCATTGCAGAAGCTAAGAGAAGGTGCAAGGATATAGGCAACAACCACATAATACCATTTGAGCTCCGGGAACATGAATGGAATAACGATGATGGAGATAACAGAAAAGAAAGCATAACCCGTGCATGCTATCCAAAAAGGAATGCTGTCTCTTATGAAGACCTCATTTCTTCTAATATCATCAAGAGTCTCGGTCTGGTCATTTAAAGCTGCAGTGGGGAGATAGCCATATGAGCAAAGTTAACGAACGGAAAATACTAGCTTTGCACTAAGCTTGAAAATCTTAACTAATGAAAATAAGAAAACATTATGTAAAAGTCGCCCATTTACATATTTTCAGCCTCTTGTTCTTCATTTTGGCATGGATGCTTGAGGCAGTGCAAACCAGTATTTTGAGAAAATTGTAAATCCCATCTCCGAGAATCAAAGCAATGGAGATAAAAACCTGCAGTTCAAGGGAGAATCTATATGTAAGACAGATATGTTGCAGAATTGAAATTTAACATTCCCTTGGAAAATATATATAAACAAAAAATCAGAAGAGAACTGTGCGTATGAGAAAGTGGACTCAAATGACTAATTCAGACCTTGTAACCGTTTAGGCTCTTCATACTGCTTTCTGATAAACTTGCAGGAAACCACTCCCTTTAAGCCCTTTTATCAAGGGCCACATTATTCCCCAAGAGAGCACGGCACCGAGAAGCAAGGATAAGTTCACAAGATGGGAACAGATCATTCCTGCTCCAACGTACGTGGCGCTAAAATCGAAGTAAAATCTGCGTAGTTCAATACATTTGTTTAATCAACGATGATGACATGAGTAATCGCAGTAGATTCTATAGAATCACAGAGGGAAGACGTAAAAGCACGCACGAATTTCTCCAAGCCTGCAATCCGAATGTTGGAAACTGGGAAAATCCGCATTGGTCTCCTCCCGTGTAGAACCACTGAAAGAAACCCCACAGGAAACTAATGGAAAAGAATTTCATGAACCCACGAACTTGCTTCCTGCCAAAAAATAGCCTCAACTTGTTTGACTTCTTTCGTACTCTAATTCAATTCTGTTAAATTCAAAAATCAAGACAACAATACAAAAAAAAAAAAAAAAAACCGCATGCTTGCTTACTTGGCCATCTTGTTTCCCTTAGGAGTGTGGAATCCATTGATCAGAACAGCCGTAGCAGTTCCACTTGGATAGGGTAATTTGTAGTCTATTATCATAATCTGCAGACAAAACCGAAATCCATGAGCTCGGGGTTCAAAAAATAATCCATTAAAACGATAAAAGTAATGAACCTTTTTTCCCCTAATGTTCTATGTTGTTGCAAAGTAACAGTGCCTATTTCTGAATGTCAGATCATGTCAAACTAGTACGGTATTTTTCCGTAACTTACCACAATAATTCCCCGCAAAAAGACCGAAGAACTATACCTTTCGAAGAGGAACCAAAGCTAGCAGCCCAACAAAGCAACTAACAAAGAGGAAACCAGTCATCCAACCAATTGCAGGCTCCTTGGTGCTTCCTGGTGTATTGCCTTCAGTATCAACTCCAGCTTGCTCATAAGTTTTCTGGTTTAAACCCAATAGATATGACCCAAATCCACCTACAAAAAAACATTAAAAAACTTATAACGTACGGATTTCTTATCAAATTGTGCAGATTTTAATCGTCAAATCATATCAAATCATGTCAAAACAAAACAAAAAAAGTACAAAATTAGTATTGACCTCCAACGGCAATACTGTAACAAGCAACAGCACAAGTCTGGATTACGGTGTTCTCCTGCCTAGTGAAGGGACTTGACACAGCCCCAGCCTTCTGAAGCAGCTTAGTCCACGTCCTTACAAACACAAAAGCCAAGAGAGCAGCTGAGACATTGAGATTGGGGACCAAACCAGTTGTGAGGTTCAGCTTCATTACTATGACACTGTAAATAATCCCAATCGCCACGCTTGAAATCAGGCCTCTTATGGTGATCTGTCTCGTCCAAGGCAAAATTTTGTTCACATCTTCTTGTTCTTCTCCTTCTCCTGTTTCTTCCACGTCCTCACTTTCAGACCTCTCAATCTCTGTGTGCCCTTCTTCCTTGTTTGTGTTATTGGCCATTTTCACCAAAAATGGAATAACTTTTCCTGGTGTGTAAAGCAAAATTCACTCAAAATCAGCCAAAGGTTTAGACTTTCAGATGAATTAGGAATGAAAAACAGAACAAAACCCAGAAATTATATTTACCTCAAATGAAACAGGGAGATGGGTATTAATGGAGTTTTCTGTGCATCAATAATTCACACCCAAAAACGTCCAAAACTAAACCGAGAATCCCCTTTCCTCTGCGTTGACTTGGAATAACAATAACCCTCCAGAAGGATTAAAACAAAAGACAAATACCCCACAAAAACCAAGAAAGACAGATAGAGAGAGAAATTGAAAGACAGAAATCCCAAAACGTGTGATGTCTGTCAGTCGTAAATCGGAGAAATTAATGTTTTAGCAGACACCATACACTGGGATTCTGAGAAGATGCGAGATTTATTGAAGTCCCATCCCAAGGAAGGAGATAAAAAAGGGAGGGAGTGTGGCGGGAGGAATAGAAATTGTGTTTGCATGTACTACATAGGAAGTACAAAACAGATGTTCGTATTTTTTGTGTACTACATTAAGATCAACAACTTTCCAACCAAAACTAAAATGACAACACTTTTGACGACAAATGTTAGGCGACGGCTCAAAGATAAGAAGAAGAACGAAAAGTGAATTTTAAAAATAAAAATTCTCTCGGTTGACTCTCTTTCATGGTGGTGGGTAGTGCTGATGGGATGGAAATTTCATATATAGATATGTGTGTGTGTGTGGTGTGTGTGCATTTGTATCGTTATAAATGGGTGTCAAGTAATTCAAGTTCTTCCTTGCTCTTGAAAGTATTTTTCCTTTTACTTCATGCGTGGGGCGTGTGGCTTAAACACGGCACGATGGGGGGATGGAAAAGGATTGATGTTAAAGGAGAAGGATTCTTTGGGTATATATATATAGTGCGTGTGTAAATATATATTTATATTTTATATATATATATATAAAACACGGTCAACAATCCCCAAAAGGGTGATTGTGATGTTAGAGTGGGAGAATTGCGGAGCTGGGTTATCAAGCTGTTCCCACTTGGAAGATGGCGTGCTTTTAGTTTTCATTCTTTTGTTCTAAGATATAGATATAGAACCCGACAAATAATTGATTGGTGCTTGGTTGATCGCTCTAGTTAGAAAATTACAATTATTTTGGTTGAAGTTAAGTTAAGTTTTCAAATTGGGTATTTAGTTGGTTGAAGTTAAAAGTAAAAATAAAATTAAAAATAAGCAAGTAAAATTAAAAATGTATTAGAGAAAAAATATATCATATTTTATTTATTTTAAAATTCTATATAATTTAAAAAGAAAAAATCATTTCATTTGTTTTGAATTGGAATTATAACTAAAATTGATTTAAAAATAAAAAACAGAAAACTAAATTGATTTAAAAATAAAAAACAGAAAACAAAAAACAAGTAAAATTCGTGTATCAAATACATGTTTAATGTTGATGTGAAATATCACAGTCATGATTTTTATGACGTATGGATTTGCGTTTTTTCTATTTCTTTTTTAATTAAAAAGATGATTGTCGGTGCTATCGAAGTTTCTCTTTCTTTTTTTTTTTTTTTTTTTCCCCTTCCTTTCTTTATCCCCATAACCTTCTTTTAAAAATAATTAAAAAAAAAAGTTATACTTTTTATCACCTTAAAAACTCATTAGTAAAATAGAAAGTACCTAAAATTGATGATCGTTGGTGTTATTATATTCTCATTCCTTTGTCACTTTAAAAGTTTCAAGCGTCACCAATAAAATGGAAAGTAATTCATTTTAATTGCATTCAAAACACGGTCTATTTTTACTTATAGCACTATACATTCAATATTGCACAGCATTTCAAGCGGATACAAATCTTAAAATATGACTATAAGGTATTTTATCAAATATCAGCCGTCATCCGGCACTTATATTTTTTTGTTTAAAAACTTGTAATAATTAATTGATTTATATGTAATATCTCATTTAGAACATTGTTATATAATAACCTCTCATTCAGAACATTGTTACATGATATAAGTTGAAAAATATTACATATGATCACTTGATTGGTAGAACATACGTCAAAAAAAAAGTTACAAATACCGTACAGAAAGGGTATCGGATAATAACCTCACCCTATGACCATCTAATCTCAATTCCTAAATACATCATGAAAAGTGAATAATAAAAGATATTCTTATCATTGTAATTTATTTATTAATGTGTGGTGTTAATACAACAATATCAATCATTTAAAAAAGGATAAATTACATTTTTCTCCCTGAACTTTAGGCATTGTCATAAAATGTCCTATAAACTTTAATTTTAATACTTCCCCCCTTGAATTTTAGAAAACTTTGTGAATTTTTCCCCTCAATTAATTTTTTGACAAAAAATACACATAACGCACTCGTTTGAAGCATGAGTTGATGTGAAATACTTATAATTGAGTTTAAAAGTAAATATTTAGGGTTGATTGTTATTTTTTCTCATATTTTTCTTTTATAGATAATTTCATTGTTTCACATTTAATAAGAATAACAGGTATTAGGAATGCTGTAAATATTTGTTATTTCATGATTTTATACTTTCAACGAGTGTTAGATGTATTTTTTCATCAAAAATTTAATTCAGAGGAAAAATTTGTTAACTTTTCTAAAATTCAAAGAGAAAAAATATTATAAATTGAAATTTAGAAGGTATTTTATGATAATACCTAAAATTTAAAGGGAAAATGTGTAATTTAACTTAAAAAAAAAAAAAAAAGATTGGTTCAGGAAAAAAAAAAAAAAAGGGTTATCAAGAAGGGGTGGTAACTATAAAAAGGGTGATGCGAGTGGTTGTACGATCGGCGGAGGACAGTCGACTGTTGCGTGTGAGTATAATGTTAATATTATTATAATATTAAATGCCACGTGTGTAGTTAAAGCAAAGTATGGTCGTTTAGTTTTGGTTTTAGAATTTCGTGTTGGGAACTCTTAGCTGGCCGTGAATTGCATCATTACTATATATATTTCCGGTTTTTCACTTTCATTTAGTGTGTGTTTGCTCGGTTAATTTGAGTTAAAATATTTTAATTATATAGTAAATTTTTTTAAATTTTTAAAAAAGATAAAAAAATTTTTAAGAAAAAGATAAAAATTTTTTAAAAAAAAGATAAAAAATAGTACAATTAGAGTTGGAATGAATAACGAAGTAAACAAATCAGTGTCTTGATTGACTTGGAATCTGTCAAATACATACGTGACATTTTATTTTTTGGGGGGATAATTTGAGATTCATTGAGAGAACAAGCAGAAAAACAAAAAAAAAAAGCACCTGATAAAGCAATGAAAAACAGAACCCAAAAAAAAAAAAAATTTTATGGTGATGTTTGGTTTTGTTTCCTAATGTTTTTTAAAATATTTATGCATGAATTTTGAGGCACGAAGATAAAAACGTTTTTTAAATTGTGTTTGTTTAGTGAATGTTTTGAAAACGAAAAGAAAAACAAAAAATGAGGATGATGATTTTTGTGAAAAAAAAAAAAACAAAAAACAAAAAACAGTTATTTTGATTTTCATTTTCAAGGCCGAAAAACAAAAAATGCATCACTAAATCTTCTATTTACCATATTTTTTATTGATTGTGTATTGTACTCAGATTACATATATATAATTATATCTATTAATTGTAGTAGTGTTAGAAGTACCAACTGTAATAACAATTTTGATTACTAATTCACGAAACAGTGAATAACTAAATTTTTATTGAGAGGTAACAATCAAATAATATGATAATATATATTTTAAACATACTTAAATAAAAAATGACAACTCATATGTTCATATAAATTAGTATTTAAAAATTAATATTAGATATGGTGTCTTTAACACTACTCATTACGGATATAGTTATAATATTACCAATATACATTTTTTTTTATGATTTAACATAAAATTTTGTGAACCATATCACTTTAAGCTGGTCCACATTTCAAAGTTCTAAAGTGGACAATAGTAATGAAATACTTCGGGTGTATTTGGTATTTGGGTTGGGTTTGAGATATAATTAAAATTTTAGATTTAAATTGATGGATTTTTTAAAAACTAGTTATATTCTTTTTCCAGAAAAAAAATAAAAAACCAACCGTAAAATATAATTGAGTTCAAACTCAACATGTATTCCAAACGTATATTTATTTGTCTTAATTCTAACATTTATTTTCCCTTCATTTTACGCACACGACTTGGATATATACTAGATATCTCGATTCACGTCATATTAAAACTACTATTCCATATATACACACAGGACTACTATTCCATATACTCATATTAAAACTAATCTCTCTTCAATGCTGCCAATTAAGTATGGTATTCAAAAACATTCTCCATCTATCGTCATTCATATTGACTTAGGCTATTAATGGAATATTCAAATGGGACCCTGCAATCTCCAGCACTTTGTGCTTAAAGATATTATACATGTATATGTTTTTTGAAGTGATTAAAGATAATATATCTATTGAAATATAATAATAATTAAGTATATAAAGCACATATCTAATTACCGTCAGCAAAATGATTAGCATCGTCTTCTAATATAAAATGGTGATTAATGAAGCCAACTCAAACTAGTTTAATATACCACAATAGAGAACTATGTCCAACGTTACACATCGATCACATGCAATGGACCTTGTTGGATGGAGTTCACAGCGAAGGAAAACAACCACGTGGGGTATTACTTTTAGCAAAAAAGAAGAAAAAGTGAGGGGTTTTTTTTTATTTTTTTTTATTTTTAATTTTACCACCCCATTTTTCAACTTTGCTTGCCCTTTCATGATCTCTTGACAAAAAGTGCATTTACAAATGCAAACATTGGTCAAGTGGTTAAGTGGCAAATTACGTGATACAAAATGATGTGCAAAAGCTAACGTAATATTCTCCAACTTTTTATTTTATTATTTTTTAATTTAATAGTGGTTTGTACTTGTTTAACTGTGTTTAGTGGATGATGATTTGTTCATCTGTCTTTTTGGAAAAAAAAATTTGTTATTAATTTTTACAATTAAATTGTAATCTTATCAGTTGTAGGGCCCATTTGGAATCTTTAAAAAACGCTGACTATTTTCTACGACAAGAATAACACTAAAATGTTTTGATTATTTAAAGAAATAAAGACTAGTAGCAGTCAATTAAAAGTTGATTAAAACGATTTGTTCAAATAAAAAGGACGAAGAATATGCTTGGCTTGTATTCTTGAAGCGTCACGCATGGTATTATTGAAAATGCAATGAATACGATTTGATGAATAAAGTGATTCCGTCTTTATTTTAATGATTGGAATTTGGAACTTAACATCGTAGTGTTTTGGGTGAATAATGTGATGTGAAATGATGATTTCCTTTTATATTACAATCAGAAGATTCTTCCTAATCTAGAGTACTGTTGGAATTGATCTTTTTTTTTTTTTTTTTTTTTAAGGGAAAGAATATATCTTGTTAATTGTGTTAAAGAATATGATCCGTAAATGAGAGGAGGGGAATTTAACTAGAAACTCTTAAATTCGAAAGAAAAAAAAAAATTTGTACTAAGGAAATCAACAGTAATGGAATTCTCTTGAACTGTTCTCTTGTCAATAAATTTTTACTATAAAAAATTTGAAAAAAGGGTATTGGACGTATATTCATTGTTCTTTTTATTTATTTATCTTGATATATTATTGGTTTATCAACTTATGTCTTATTTATTAATTGTCTATCACATGTATATATATATTGGTGAAATTTAAAGAAACAAATATATGTTTTATAATTTAACAAAATTGTGGGCACATTTTGAAAACATGCTTCAAAAAATGATCATTTTACACCACTATCACTTTAAATATGTTTTTCTTAGGGGGGACAAAAAATCTTCTTTTAATAACTTTGTAAAGAACTTTAACCATGTCATATGAAAGATGAAAGGCTCACACTTTATTTATTTATTATTATTATTTTTTTTTTTGTGGGTTGAATGCTCTATATTCTAAAACAGTCATTTTATCGAGTGGGTTGAGTGACTTTCTACCAAAGAAGAAGAATAAGAATAAGAAGAGGTGGACTGAATGACTCAAAGTCTTGAACAAATGTAGAAAAAAGCGAACCACTGATGGTGACAATATAACGACAATAGAACGATAAGAAGTGATCACTTTACATTTCTTTACTCTGTTTATCAAAAATAGCTTATGAGAATGTATATTGATTTCTTATATGTTTCACTTGTAATACCAATAAATGATCAAAATGCCATTGCTTCCTTTTTTATTCAGGAAAAGAAAGAAAAAAAAAACACGCACACACAGCTTTGTGTGGATCTGGTAAATGACTAGATATGACACGCGTATTGATATCACAAAGCAGAAAAAAGGGTCATATCAATGCAAGTAAAATATATATAATTATATAAGAGAGAATTTGCCACGTGCCCAAAATTTTCTCTTTGAGTTTGCAGAGTTGATCTGGGCCGTGAAATCAAGGGCCAACTACTTAAGCCCAATAAAGTCATTTTATGCATTGGGCTTCATTTTGAAGGTGAGCCCATTCAGTTTTTAAAAGGAATCAATTTTGGCCCAATTTAAAGTCGCCTCCAACACTCGAGGGCCCAAAAATGTGAATTTACAAAATTCTTCCCAAGTCAAGCCCGAGCCAACCTCTGGTCATCAAGGTTACTTTCGTAATTCCACTTAAAAAACCCCTTCTTCCCCAAGCCTCTTCTTTTCTTCTAAAAAAATAAAAAAAGGGAAAAAGCGTCCTTTCTTCTTCCGAAACTCTCTCAAATACCCCGTCCAGAGTTTTCCATTTTTCGTAGAAAAAAAGATAAATTATTTTTCGGAGAAATTCTCAAATATATATAAATATATATATATATAGAGAGAGAGAGAGAGAAGTGAAATCGAAATGGGGGGTTCGTCGGAGACGAAGTTCTTGCAAGAATTGATTCTGTACGCGGCGAGTGCCGCCTTGAGTTGTTTGGTACTGTTCGCCGGGCTCCGACACCTCGACCCGAACCGTGAGGCCTCCAAGAAGGCTTTGGAGCACAAGAAGGAGATTGCCAAGCGCCTGGGCCGTCCTCTCATCCAGACCAATCCGTACGAGGTTACTTCCTCGTTTTCTTTTATTAATTTCACTTTTTTTTTTTTTAAAATGGGTTTGAAGTTGTATTATTGGTTGTCGAAAGGATCGAACTTTGGTGTCTTTGGTCGATGATAAGAAGATGGTATGTCGGTTTGTGGAAGGAGTTGGTAATTAATTTCTGAAGTTTCAATTTGGATTGTGAAGGTATTGGATTTCGATAATTAGCAGTGTGAAAAAAAAAAAAAAAAAAGGAGTTTGGACGTTTACCTAACTTTTTTTGAGTTGGTTTGGGGAGTTTGGAAATGGGTTTTGCCAAATTGAAGTTGTTTCTCCAATTAAGTTTTGAAAGATCGAATTTGGACTAGCACCCAGTTTAACTATTTGATTTTCATGTTCATTACTTTGCCAAACAAAAAGATTGCTACATTCATAGAGAATTCAACAGGAAGTAATCTTAGTGTTTTCGATTTGGTTGAAGTTACACTTTTTTCTTTGTTTTCCTTAGTTGTCCCCACAGTTTGTTAGATTGTTGCACTATCCTTAAAATTTGACAACAAGCCTTTAAGTTATTTCTCCAATTTAGTATTGACGGATCGAATTTGGACTAGCACCCAGTTTAACTATTTGGTTTTCACGTTCATTACTTTGCCAAACAAAAAGATTGCTACATTCATAGAGAATCCAACTTGAAGTAATCTTAGTGTTTTCGAGTTGGTTGAGGTTACACCTTTTTTTTTTCCCCCTTAGTTTTCCCCACTGTTTGTTAATTGTTACACTATCCTTAAAAATTCACAAGTCGTATTATCTCAAATATAAACAATGATTACTAATTCTTCTTGTGTCTCAGAAGTTTAAACGTCAATTAAAGTATAAAAAGATTCGACAAAATAATGGACAAAGTGCTGGAACATTCTACTAGACATTTTCAGATGAGATGATTTATTTGTTGGTATAGAGATAAGAGGGAATAATCCTCGAAGAGTTTCAGAGTTGTTATGGTGTTTGATTTAGTTTTTCTATCGGTAACAGGATGTTATAGCCTGTGATGTCATAAACCCGGATCACATTGATGTGGAATTTGACTCAATCGGAGGATTAGAAGCAATCAAGCAAGCTTTGTATGAACTTGTGATTCTTCCGTTACGGAGGCCTGAGCTGTTTGCGTATGGGAAGCTTCTTGGTCCGCAAAAGGGGGTGTTGTTATATGGACCACCTGGTACGGGAAAGACCATGCTTGCAAAAGCTATTGCAAAAGAGTCTGGAGCTGTTTTCATTAACGTGAGGATATCAAATCTTATGAGTAAATGGTTCGGAGATGCACAAAAACTTGGTGAGTGTTGATCTTGTTATAATTCCTTCCTTGCATTGGAGTGGTCCTGTCACTGAAAAGCAAGGTGGAATAACTTGTTGATCATTTAGTGGAGGTTTTTAGTATTTAACTAAGATTGTGAGAGAAAGCTATTCGGAAAAGTAACATTTTACTTTTCCTTTTCTTTTGTCCCTCTTGGAGCATTGAATTACTAGATATTCATGTGGTTTGAAATGATTTTGCAGTTGCCGCTGTGTTTAGCTTGGCTTACAAACTCCAGCCTGCTATCATCTTCATTGATGAAGTAGACAGCTTTTTGGGCCAGCGCCGTAATACTGATCATGAAGCATTGACAAACATGAAGACTGAATTCATGGCTTTATGGGATGGTTTTACAACTGATCGTGAGTTTTTTCCCCACCTTTTTTTTTTCCTTTTTTTCATGTTGACTTATATTTCATTTTCAGTCAAAAGTATGTCCTATTAGATAACTATTGTTGAAGTTGTTGTATCTCTAATTTAAGATATTTTGGTTAATTTCGTTGTTAAACAATTTCATATTTTTGTTACAGAGAATGCTCGAGTCATGGTTCTTGCTGCTACCAACCGTCCATCAGAACTTGATGAGGCAATACTCCGCCGTCTTCCTCAGGCCTTTGAGATTGGAATGCCTGACCGGAGGGAGAGGGTTGAAATACTGAAGGTTATTCTGAAGGGTGAGAAGGTCGAAGAAAACATCGATTATGACTATGTAGCTAGCTTGTGTGAGGGATACACAGGTTCTGATCTTCTTGAACTTTGCAAGAAAGCAGCTTATTTTCCCATCAGAGACTTGCTAGATGCCGAGAAAAATGGAAAACGAGCTTCTGTAAGTATATATTAGTCGCCTTTTCTGCAGTTTTTTTCTCTTTGTCATCAATTCTCTCCCTCGTGACCCTACTACCAATCATGTTGCAAATTTTGAAAGAATTAAAAATTCATTTCTCATGTCTGGTTTTAAAAAATGGCCTATGGTACCGTTATACATGGATGAATGAAAGGTGTTTCATCTGGCACATGCTTGTATTCTATGTAGCAGTTCACATGTTTGCATGAAAACAAGCGGTTTTGACCCTTGAAGCGGATCTTCATCTTAATATATATTATTAAAAGTATATTTCCTCGGAGCACACGGGAAATTGGGCATTCTACGCTTCTAGCAAAGCAAACAGAAGTCTTGAACCTGAAGTAACTTATTGCCATCCTATGTCCCTTTTTCAGGCGCCAAGACCTCTTTATCAGACAGATTTGGAACAAGTTCTCATTACGTCAAGAAAGACAAAGGTTGCTGCAAGTGAATACAGTGGATTAAGCGGACAGTCATCATCTGGGTGGCCGAGGAATTCAGATTCGGGCGACTATCCTGTTCAAGCAGCCATAAATGAGCTATCCAAGCTTGTGGTTTCCCATGTCTTGAATCTTCAATCAGATTCCCAAGACCCATAAAATACCATGACTCCAGCTTAATATGGAAGATGAGTGTTCTTTGTTTGTTTTTGACATTATTGTAGTCTGTAACATTCATAACTCTACTAGTCGGAGTTTGATTTTCTTCTAAATTTCTTGTACACCTTCATATATATCTATTCACAAGGCTATATATTTTTGTGAAAATTTTGTTCATTTTCCTTTTGTGAGTTCACATCACGTGTTCAGAAATTTGCTTCCGGTTTCAACTACCCCAATGATTAAGAAATAGCTGGCAAAAGTGGGGAAAGTTGATTTTCATTGAAAGGCTCTTTAATTGCTGGGACTGAATCAAAAGCTGGCAGCTAAAGTTTGTTTGTTATGGCACTTGAAGAAAGTTGCAGTTTCTCCTGTACTATATAAGCAGGACCACATGTTAACAATTATGCAAGTAATGGTTTTGGTGAAAGAAGACCCACCTATAAAGTGGTGGAGGATACAAAGTTTTGAATGAAAATACAGACATGGAAACATGTTTGGTGTCTTTTCAGCATAGAAAAAAGATAGAGAATTCCATGTAGGGTTTGAAAAAAAAAAAAAAAAAAGAGTAAATTTTTAACGTGATATCTCTTATTTGGCATTACTGTGTTTTAACCGTTTGACGGTTCCATGTTAGAAATTTATAGCAGATAATATAAAATTGTTCCCATAAGTGAATGGTTATTACCAAAATGAGATATTTTACTGTAGAAATTTCCTCGGAGAAAAAAATCAATTATACGATCTATATTAATTCTTTCATTTTTTGCCACTTAGGATTAGTTCAAGTGGTTGGGTGCGTGAGTTTGTGAGTGTGTAATATCTAGAGATCAAATTCAGGATTTTTCATTTTTTAATAGTAGCAAAATTATTATTATCTTTTTAAAAGTTGTTTCATTTTTATTTCTTTTTACTTGAATTCGGTAAGATCTATACTAATAAAAAGCTACCAAAGATTAAATGACAAAAATTAAAAAATAATACTAAATAAATAAATAAACAAAATGCTTAAAGATTGGCTAAAAATACCAATTCCAGCTCAAACTGGTTTGTACGTTTAGTGAAATTTGAGCGGACGACAATTAAGGAGAAATATCCGACAGAATATAATGATAAACTTGGACCGTAGATTCTTATGAACATAGTAACCACCATGCTTTGGCACCATAATAAAAAAGAAAAAAGAAAAAAGAAAAAAGAATGAAGGTTGTGGCATAAAACTGACAAGGAATTTTGTACTTTGGTTTTTTTGGTGGTAATCGAACAGTCATATCTAAACGACACGGGGTTACTTGTCATCCAACACTAGTGGATGCAGAGTTCACATTGTGGTTCTCGACAGTTTGTGTTCTCCTGCCGAATCTGAGGCACTAGTTTATTTCATCGCTGCCCACAAGCCGGTTTTCTTGTTTAGACAGACGGAGAGAGAGTGGATCTTTTGTCTGGTTGTAACAGGAAAAAAAAAATTTTTTTATCAATATTGTGAAATTCTAAATTGTCAGATTTTTTTTTTTATCAAATGTGGTTAGATTCGCTTACCTGTTTAGTTTCCATATCATGTCTTTGTATTTACATATCTTATTACAAAATTCTGCCATAAAACGACACTATATTTTACAATTTATCCCAGCTGATATATATATATATATATATTTTTTTTTTTTGGTTGAATTTTTTTTGCCAACTGATTTGCCAAGACGGAAATGTTACATGGAGGAATCCAAATGGAAGTCTATTCTAGTGAGCTGACCATTGACCTCTATGTTCACAGGTGCACCTACAGACACACACACTATATTGTTATGAACAGATAATTGGTCGGGATAAATTTAAAGGAGTTTTATAGTTTGCTCGTTCAAAGTAAGCAGCTTCGTGTACGGGTTAAAAATAAAGATAAAAATCCGATATAGCTTTCAACGTGAGGTTACTATTAAGATTATGATTTTAATCAGTTCCTCCTTTTTCTAATTTCACTTTGTCGCTTTTATGTGTCGTGCCTTTTTCCATGGAGATTCGTTAGAGATTTCAGTTATAAAGAAAGGTGCCTTTGGATCGAGTATCGACCACTTTATTCGCATAATTTAATTCTAATCTACTTGAAATAGATTGTTCCATGCCTAAAATTCAAGAAAGGCTGCATAGAAACGTTGGCTAAGAACTTTGTTGAGGGTTAGGCCAGTTTGTACGCCCGACCTTGGAATAGTTACTGTTCCAAATGCACTTGAAAAGTAAAAAAAGAAAATGCGAGGATTTTGCAAATAAGAAAAGTAAAAACAAAAATGAATTGGGCTAATTTCAATTTGAGCATCTAAAGAATATAGATGGTCTAATTTTATCTCTTAGAATTTAAAATATCATACTATTAACATCCGAGTTTATGAAACATTTTATTACGGATTTCTTTGTTAGAGAAAATGTTAAAAAGGTGATAGGATGAAGTACGAGTGGAGGGTAATTTGGAAAATAAAATGTTGGATGATTGAATAGACAGATAAATTGAATCGGATCATATTGTCCAACTGATCTAACATATGAAAATCACAATTTTAGACCAGTTTGGATAATGTGAATACTGTTTAATTTACTCTACCAACTAACCACCCAACATTTGCTTTACCATATTACTCTCTACTCACCCAACCCATCATGTGACTCTTACGTGTTTAATTCTCTCATTTTTTTTTATAATGTTTCTATAAAAAAGGCCAATAGTAAAATATTTGACAAATTGGATGTTAATAATATGACATGTTAAGTTTTAAAAAAATAAATAAGACAACATAGATTTTTTTTAGGTAAAAATTGAAATTAGACCAAAAGTCAATTCTACCAAATAAATCTGTGGAATTTTCACCTTTGTCCCAAGAACAAGTCTCATTCTTCGTTACATCATTCTTTTATATAGAAATAAAATAAATCAAACTTTCTGTACCATTTTCAAACTATTCAAATGCATGTGATCAGTGCCCAAACATTTCAAACATGTAAAGTAGTGCAAAAATATCAAAACTGCCACAAATTAAGCACTAAAATAGAAATAAAAATTCCCACAAATCCAGCGTCGTTTGTCAAAAATCAAAGCCAATCAATAGAGTCAATAACTTATATCCTAAAATATTTATACCATTGACAAAAGAAAAAAAATGACCAAATGAAAATAACATAAAAAATCTTATTATCTATCCCATATTAAGCGCAATTATAAATAAAAAAATATATATAATCTCGTGAGACTCCCGAGTTACGACGTCCTTTAGCATTGTTCAAATACTGATAGTTATGATTGCTCAATCAGCAAATCTACCCCACTAATTCTTAGCAATGGTCCATTGTCATTGGTCATCAATTCACAGCCAAACCATACCCAAACCAAGCTTCCCTGTTTCCTCTTTTCTATTCTCCTCCTTCTAGTCCCTTTCCACACCCGCGCACTGTTTCTTTTTGACCCTATTTAATATGCCTGCTTGAGCCGTCTCCAAAGTCCCCCATCTCCCAAATAACTAACCGCCTTAAATTGACCCCAAATTTCTTTTCTCCTCAAAACCCCATTCTTTTCGTTCTTTGGTTTCGCCGGAAAAAAAAAAAAAAAAAACATCATCGTAGAACAGACCAAAAACCCATAATGGTTTCGCCTTACTTGGTGTATTTCTTGTTCACGTTCGTAGGTTTGTTCTTACTTGTTAGATTGTTGTCCAAGACAAACGTGGTTTTGATTCTGGTCCGGTCATGGCAATCATTCGTCGACCGGTTTCACGTGTACCAACTGTACAAAGTCCCACAGTACAACGAGCATTTCCAAGAGAACCAACTGTACCGAAAGATTTCCACGTACCTGAACTCGCTTCCTTCCGTGGAAGACTCCGATTACACCAACCTTTTCTCCGGTTCCAAATCCAACGATATTTTCTTCCATCTCGACGCCAGCCAATCGATTCGTGATACGTTTCTCAGCGCGACGGTTTACTGGACCAATCAGAGGTCGGAACCGGACGGAGTCCGGTCCTTCGTTCTGAGGATTAAGAAGAGCGACAAGCGGCGAGTCTTCCGCCAGTACTTCCAGCACATCCTCACGTCTCCGACGAGATTGAGCAGCGGAAGAAGGAGATTAAGCTTCACATTTTAGGCCGCGGCGGAGGAAATGAGCGGTGGAGGTCGATTCCGTTCACGCATCCGGCAAATTTCGACACCGTCGTCATCGACGCCGACCTGAAATCCAAAATCAAGTCCGATCTCGAGCTCTTCCTCAAATCGAAGCAGTACTACCACAGGCTCGGCCGCGTCTGGAAGCGGAGCTACCTGCTCTACGGCCCCTCCGGCACCGGCAAGACGAGCTTCGTCGCGGCCATGGCGAGGCTTCTCGGCTACGACGTCTACGATCTCGACGTCGCCAGGGTCTCCGACGACTACGATTTGAAGATGCTCCTCCTCCAGACCACGCCGAAGTCGCTCATCGTCGTCGAGGATCTCGATCGATTCTTGATCGGACACTCCTCCTCCTCCGCCGTGAGCTTCTCCGGGCTATTGAACTTCATGGACGGGATAATCTCCTCCTGCGGAGAGGAACGGGTGTTGGTATTCACGGTGAACGGCAAGGATCAAATCGATCAAGCGGTGATGAGACCGGGAAGAATCGACGTCCACATGAGCTTTCCTCTCTGCGATTTCTCCGCTTTTAAGAGCTTGGCGAGCAATTACTTGGGGCTTAAGGAACACAAGCTTTTCCCCCAGGTGGAGGAGATTTTCCAGACCGGAGCGAGCCTCAGCCCGGCCGAGATCGGCGAGATTATGATCTCGAACCGGACGTCACCGAGCAGGGCTCTGAAGTCTGTCATCTCGGCGCTGCAAACCGAAGGAAGGGGAGGAGGAGGTATTAGTAAACTGCCTCCCCGGTTGAGTAAGAGCGGTTCGGACCGATCGGGGGACGAGTCAGGCGAACCGGGAACCACGTTTTGCCGGGAGAGTGTTCACACGGTGAGAGAGTTGCGGAAGCTTTACGGGCTTTTCCGGTTGGGAAGTCGAAGGAAAGAGGAGGCTTTGGTGGACTTGGGCCAGTCCGATATGGAAGGCTTGCGCCACGAGGGACAACCAACGTAGACATCTAAATTTTTTTCCTTCACAGATTATTTTTTTTTTAATAAATGTATAAAGTTTTTTTTTTTGAATTTGGGGACGGATTGGAACTTAGGTGAAATTAAATGAAATTACTGTTAGATAATATCTTTAATCACTATAAGATTGAAGTTTTGGTAGATATATTTTTTTGTAATTATTTCAGGTGTTAACTTTGGTTAGATCTTTTTCAAGATTATTTTCTTTCAAATGTAAAATATTCTCATGCATTATAACGTTTGATTGGTTAAATCATTTTTGGCTTGGGTATGCAAAATTGTCCCATGCACAGGCTAAGGTATTGAACGAATCTTATGGTACATGTGATACGTTTTTTAGTGACAATTGGCATGCATACAAATATTAATGCGTGATTATTTTATGATTGTCAATTGGAAATAATGAGTATTGAAAATATCCTTTTTCAATACTTAATCAATGGTTTATCTGATCATTTATTATAATGAATAATTTTGTCAATTTTGTGTATTTTGAATGTAACGAATGATAACGTAGTCACCAAGTAGTGAATTGTGTATAGTTGTTAGTGTCAATTAATTTGGCTGAAAGTTATTAGTGTCAATTTGTCAGCTTGGTGGACGAGGTCTCAAATTCCACGTTCACGGTTGTCATGCAACATTATTCTTCAATGAATAAAGCGCTTCTAGGTGGTTTTATTTTTTTAATTTTTTAATCAAATACTTCTAGAGGGTTATTTATTTATTTATTTATTGATAATTACTTTTAGAGGGTATTTATTGACCACTAAACCTTGACTACAATTTGTAGGAAACCTCACGGCAAGACGAGTGAAAGTTCATTTGAATGTTCAAACACAATTACATTTTATATTTCAAACTTTACATCCCATACGAATATTCCTTTTTGTTTTGTCGTTTAGATAGCTGACTACTATATTATAATATATGGCTTGCAACAATAGTCTGAATATTCTGAAGTTCGATTTTCATATTACAATCACATTAAACGACGATATTCATTCTTGCCGTCTTAATAGTGCTTGCAATCTTTTCCGTTGCAGGCTTGTACAACTTGCGTTCTTATTCACAACGCAAAATATTTACCTAAAGTTTAGTTTGTCTTATGGTCATAAATTACATTTGAATATTTATTTAAAATAAGGGTCCGTTTGGTGAAACAGTTTGAGTTGAAAATTTTAAATTTGAGTTGATTGATTTTTTAAAAACTAATTATAATTTTTGTTGACTTTTCAGAAAAGACAAAAACTGATATGAAAAAGTATAATTTAGTTTGAGTTGAACTGTTTCACCAAACAAACCATAAATATTTGCATTCATAATTTGAATTTAAATACGTATTATTCAAGTTTAAACTTTTTTTTCCCTCATGTTATAACTTTCAATAGTAAAATGACAAGATAGTATATCTTAAAATAATTGAAGTTAGCGATGGCAGCGGGACGGGGTGGGATGAAAATTGCTTGCCCGTTCCCATCCCCGATCTTTAAAACTATAACCATCTTCATCCCTATCCCCTCCCAAAAAGGGACGGCACCAGAGGTAGGGATTCCCCGTCGGGGGAACATTTCCCATATCTATCTCGTTCCCCGTTAATATAATTATGTGTTTTGAAAGTTAAATAATTTTTTTTTGAAAATGATTACACAACTTAAGTTTAGGAGAGACATTTTAATTAAAATAAAGAATTATTGCATCAATATTTTAATACTTTAGGGGCATTCCAGCTATGAAAAAAAGTTCAAGTATCAAAGTTGTACAAAATTAAAAGTTTAGGGACCAACGTAACAATTTATCCTAAAAGTAAATAGCATAAAAATTTTTAAGGTGATGATAAATAATATATTCAGGTTAAATAACATATTTATGAAGCATTATTTGCAATAAAAATTATCTTAAAAATCATCAAATATTTACCGTAAATATCATATTTACAATAAATAATTGTGAATATCATATATAAATAATACTCTATTTACGAAGCACTAGTTAAATAAAGCGTGCTTGGCACGCATGAGCACTTCATGTAGATTTTATATTACGATTTACGAGCACTAGACGTCACAAGTTCACAAAACAGAGGTGAAATTTTCATGAATAAATTTTTCATAGAGCAAATACTAAAAAGTTAATCACCAAAAAAATGACTTGCATAAGTTCCCAAGGTTTCCTTTATCTTCAACTGTAGTCTATAGAAACAATTGCTTTGATTAATTTATTTATTTTTTAATGTAAATAAAGTTTGCATCATCTTTACATAGTAATGAAGTAGAACAAATTGTTGATTTCTATGTTTAGCAGAAACCAAATACTCAAATAAATAATTCTTGTGCATTCATTTATTCTGATAACTAAGACCATCAGAAAAAACCTAAAAATGGTAAATACGTAGGGGCTTGGGAATAACCCAAAAGAGGTCACGGACTCAGCATAATTAGAGTAAGGAGTGACGAACAAATCTTTGTGAACTTGGGATACTTCCAAACTTTGCCACTGGTAAAGACTTCATAAGGCTTTTAATTTCTTCAGTAATGAGAAATTTTTTTTTTTTTTTTGGCCTAGATTGTTTGAATATATCTCATTAGGATTGTGGAACATGACAACAATGGTGTCTCCATGCGGTCTAAAAACAACATTAAAACAGTAGTTTCAACTGGTTTTGGGGTCATATCAGTGATCACTATATAAAAGATCATTATGAGACTTTATTTTGTCCATCATTAAAGCACAATGGACAAAAAAACATGTTCCCCTTTGTACTGAAGCACCTAATAGTAGTAGAAGGATCCAAAATGATGCTAAATATGCCAAGCAAGGTTATTAAGCACCCAGTAAAAAAAAAAAAAAAAAAGGAACCAAGGAGGGTTGTACATGAAAATTCCTTGCCAATAGATGGACCTTAACTTCTAAATCAACAAGTTCTAGCAAAATGACACTAAAAAAATGAGACAGCAATAGTTAAACACGATAAATACTTGAGTACGAATAATCATAATAGTAAACAATTCGAATTTCATTATAAGTAATAGGAGTTCAAACCTTGTCAGCGATTAGACTTTTAAATCAATATCAAAGTATAAAAAAAAAAAAGTAGCAGAAAGCTCAAACAAAGACACTCTAAACAATCTCACATGATAACAGATTAAAGATTCAACTTTGCAGTCATCTTCATGCATTTACCCGTACACTGTTCTTCATTTTCAATGCTTGAACTGAATCAGTACCACTGATCACCGTGTAGTTTATTATCATCATCACTTTCTTATGCCTTGTACCTTCTGTTTGTCTCATGTATTCTCTTGATCTCGTGTAATACACCACTTTCAAAGTTAAGGAAAAAAATACCATTTAATATTATTCTTAAAAACAAAAAGGAGTCTTGTCTCTATGAATCGAGAAGGTTACGACTCAAGAGTTTCAACTTGTAATAAAAAAAAATAATACGGTAATACGGTAATCATAATAAAAAATAATAATAATAAAGTAATCATTTTTTATGCATCTAAAGACTGAAAAAAAAAAAAAAAAATCGAGGTGAAGACTACTTAAATCTTTTCAATTTGTCAGAACCATTAGAAAAACATATAAAGACGAATAACAATAGACAAACAGAAACAAATATAAACCCAATATGGACATTACCTTTCGTTGTAAAGAGAAATTGTGGTTGAGTAAAACCAATTTAGCTTATGTAAAATGAACTACCCTGGGTGCATTAGAGCCATATTCATTAGACTTATTTCAACCTTTTTCAACCGTGTGATATGACTAAAACAGCATATATTCAGGGCTAATTTCTCCTTCCCAAATGTCGAATGCAGGAAAAAAAAAAATGAATAAATAAAGAAACATTTGCAAAATTCTAGAAGAAGTATATCATCTCACAAAGGCAGCCCGAAAAAGTACTGATAAAATGGTAAAAAAACATGATATTATATCATGATCCCGACCAATTGTTGAAGATGACACACAACTTACAATCCTACCTATTCTGTCAACATAGAAGAAAATACTTGATAACTGCCCTGAAATTAGCTCATTCTCCTTGTTTTGAACGAAGGCCCTTTTTGCTATGACACAGAGGGACCACATGAAGGCTAAATCTTAATAGAATGAAGACGAAAAAATAAGCATGAAAAAATTAGACAGAACAAGAAAAAACGATGTTACGGCTACATGATATAACTGAACAATAATTCTATGTTTTAATACCTACACGAAATGCACTTGTTTCTTTTTTCACTGAGTCACCGATTTTTTGGTCTTGGGGTCAAATTTATCTATTTACAGCTTGCTGCTGTTACTTTTCAGTTTTCTATTGAGGTCTATCCCGTAGAGGTATTCAAATTGGATCAGTGATCGATTTTTAGGTTTCGTCGTAAACCTAATTGGTTACTTCCAATTACGCAAATCAATAGTTCAAACCGTACTCAAAGATAGGGCATTTCCAATTTTTATAGGAACTTTTGTACCAGAAACAATGGTATCTCCAATTAGAGCCCTCTGGATGTAAAATATATCTTTTCTCACCATCCCATAGTGTATGAGACAAATGTATGCATACAAGAAATGTTTGTTAGCATATCCATACAGTCATGTTAGACCTTTTCCGTTTACATGGTGGATTAAAAGAACTGGATTCGTCAAATGAGGTTTAACTCAGATCAAGTGAAAGAAATTTAGTAGGCAAAACAAAAATTCTAACTGATGATGTCTTAAAACAGAGATCAACTACTTGAAAAAAAAAAAAAAAAAAAAAACAGAGATCAGCTATTTTTATTTTCTCTTAATTTGACAATGCATATGTTCACCAAAAAAAAAAAAAAAAAAATTCACACCATTTTAACCATATATTTGTGTTTTAATGTAGTCTAAACCTATACTTATTACCACTAGTGAAATTGACATGTATAAAAAAATAAGTTCAGCTGAAGAGAGTAATCTAATGCTTATGAACAAGGAGAACAGGAAAATAAGATGCAAAAGGAGAGGAGAAAAGAGAAAGGAAAAAGACGAGAAGAGAAAACACCAACGTGTGAAGAATAATGGGTTCAGGAAGACAAAAGAACAGACAGCTGGCCGACAATCAGTTCCTTAAATCTTAAAAGACCACAACTTAACGTGACTAACCTACTCAAAAATTAATCTTCTCCCGTGACCTATCCGGAAATACCAACGATCAAAGAACCTTTGGCCCTCCCTTCTTAGAGTTTTGGATTTTGAATCTTGGATTTTGGATTTGGCATTTGGAATTTATTAGCATCTGTGATTTGGGATTTGGAATGGCCTGCCGATTAAAATTTTTGAATTAAAAAAAAAAAAAAAAGAAAAGATGGAAGCAAATTCTGTACCTTGCAAAGATCACTAAATTAGAATGAGAGGTTCACCAACACATCATTGCATGCAAGGGAGCTCGCTCGAGGAAGAAGGGAGAACCTCAAAAAAAAAAAAAAAAAAAAAAAAAAGTAAAAAGATTGGCAA
Organism: Ficus microcarpa; assembly: GCA_025413485.1. Lineage (NCBI taxonomy): Eukaryota > Viridiplantae > Streptophyta > Magnoliopsida > Rosales > Moraceae > Ficus > Ficus microcarpa. The sequence continues at coordinate 21,444,631 of CM046378.1, read as the reverse complement.
GGAGGAGAAGATCAGTAAAGGCGTGAAAGAGGAAAGGGTTTGGCCACGTGGCAACTAGGGGAAAGAAACGTCAATGGAGGAGCAGCAGGAGCGCGTGGAAGAGAAGGAAGAAAGAAGTACGGGAAAAAAAAAAAAAAGGGGACTGGAGAAGGGAAAATAAGAAACGCCACGTGGCTAAAATTTAAGCATGAACGAAATCAGAATTCGTTCTTTATACATGGTTATATATGGCAAGAGACATTTATGATAAAATTATCTTAAAATTCTCAAAAATAAAATATTTACCATGAGGCATAAATCTATTATTTACCTCAAACATTTTTTAAATATACTATTCACTTTAAGCATGTTTAAAAAATTATCTATTTATTGTAAATTCTTTTATATTAATTAGTAGGTAATTATGCAGGTATAAAACTTGAAAATCCTTGTTATAATTGTTATACTACTTTGTCATTTGGGTCTTTGAGAAATGCTACATATCTAGACTATTGTCCTATCTATATTAGCTTCAGAATTTTTATTCTCTTATAATGTCAAATAAAAAGTAATCAATATGACAAAAATCCAAGTAAGATAAAAATTCTAAACATGAACATCAAAAATTATTTATTTGTTATATTTCAATTCCGTTTGTATAGCATAATTTTCTTCTACAGCCCATGGGCCGGGCCGTGCGGCATGGACCATGTTGATATCACGAGCCTCCCCCAAAAAAAAACAAAAAACAAAAAACAAAAAATAAAAACCCATCGTATCACGTGCATTGCACGAGTTCGTCAGAATTTGCGTTTTTGGACAATACAGAACGAGAAGCCTTCTCGCTCGTCCCCTTTTCCCAACCGTCAAACGCACGGGATCCATCTTGGAGAGCTTTTGCTTGTTCTTCTGTATAATCTCTCCCCAATTCCTCCATTTCAAACTCTAGGGTTTTTTTTTTTTTTTTTGGTCTCCCCCTTCCTTCCCGGCTCTATTTTGCTTCCCGGTTCAGCTCTTCTCACCAATCTCGTCGTGATCAATCCAAATAGGTACATCAAATTCCTCACACTTGAACTCCGAATTCGGGAACATCGAATTTCAATTCCAATTTCTTCAAATTTCTGTTTTTCTGTGATACTAGGGCTTGATTTTTGATGTTTTCGATTTTTGCAGATTTGTTGAGGGAGTGAGTTTTTGGGAGTTGGGTTTTGATCACCGGCAGAATGGTAAGATCGCATAAGTAGCTGCATTTTGGTTGATTTCATTTTATCGATTTGATTATAACTGTTTTGAAACTCTTTTTGTTGATTCTCAGAATTACTTAATCGGAGCTTTCAAACCATCTTGCAACATTTCAATCACATTTTCCGATGCAAAAACCCGCAAACAGGTATAAATAAGTTTGATATATGGATGTTTAAGTTCGATGTGGGCATGAAGATGAAGAATTCAATGACAGTGTGTTTTTTTTTGGGGCTAAATCTTGGTTTATGATTTTTTAGTTGGTGGCATTTCTTGGTTAAAGTTGTATTTTTTTTGTCTTCTGTCGACATGGATTTGAACCCATTTTCCAAATTTCATCTTCTGCGGGAGACGGAAATTGATTTAGGAGTTTTGTTGTTTTATCTGCAGGTTCCATTCAAGAAGGAAAATGGCCAAACAGTGATGCTCCCACTATTTCAAAGTCAAGAAAACATTTCTGGAAAGGTGTTTTATTTATGTATTTATGTGATTTGTAGAATTTTGAAGTCACAAAAGTGCGTATATGAAGATTCGTGTAGGGAATTCTTCATTTTCAACATGATCTCTTTGGGTATGAAGATATTTCTATTCCGTGTGTCATTTGTAGATATCGGTTGAGCCAGTTCAGGGAAAGAAGGTCGAACACAATGGTATAAAAGTTGAGCTCCTTGGTCAGATAGGTACGTGTTTGATGCAACCTTTGAACGTTATATTTGATAACATCGAGGAAGAAGGGGTTTACTGAGAATACCATGAGATGTGAGATTTGAATTTGCTTCCCACGGGCTTGTCTAAGCCCCAAAGAAAAAGAAAGAGAGTTAGATCAGAGAGTAAATTAGAGACGTTATGTCATGGATGAAAGAAAAGAGGTCACTTTTTTAAGTCATGCAATCCTAGAGACCAAGAAGAGTTTGCAGGGGAAATTCGTCCTCTGCAGGCCGAGATGAGGCCTACCATGAGTGGAAACACCCTTGGCATTACATTAGTGGAAGAGTGCATTTTATACATCCGAAACTGGTGCTTTGTCTTCTGAAAGATGATCTCACAGGAAATGATTATTTGCAAACCATGAGAGTCACAGAACCATGACATTAATGACTGTGTGAGATTTTAGGTGATTCAATTATTGTTTTAGTGCTGTTTAAGCCTTTAAGGTGCAGTAACTTTATTAAATTTGTCTAATTCAATTTGGATGAGTTCCTTTCATGGGTAGGGATGGTTTCGTTCTTCGTTCTTAACCTTGACTATTGTTCTACCTGTTTCCTGCATTAAATGAGTATAGTACAGCTCAGTTCGAGGACTTTTCTTACATAGTTGAAAGAAGGAATATTCTAAATAATTCTGTTTTTCCTTGCAGAAATGTACTTTGACAGAGGCAACTTTTACGACTTTACTTCACTTGGTGCGTATGCTTTGTCTTTCTGCCATTTTCTCGAGAAAGTTGCTACTTTATTTTAATTATCTATTAGTCCATTGCGTATGATTTCCTTTGATGATTCAATATTTTCTACAAAAGGCTTCGCATTCTAAGCAGTAGATTTCTTTCTTTTTTCCTCTGGATGTCTAGCATTCTAAGTGTTAAGTTTTTGCCCCTTTTTTTTTTCCCTGTTTGTGGTCGCGCTTTATTTTTCTCCGAATCTCTAATTTTCTTGCCTTTTTTATTTTTTTTGGTAGTTCGTGAACTGGATATTCCTGGAGACATATATGAAAAGAAAACATTCCCGTTTGAATTTTCTACGGTTGAAATGCCATATGAGACATACAATGGGGTGAACGTGAGGCTAAGGTAATCTATCATCGAGTCAATACTTTTGCAATTTGTCCTCCTTGGAGCTTCTGCAGTGATCACCTTTTAGTTGCTTCAATGACATTTTTGATTTTGGGACGGATACTCATTTGTAGTTATTCATGTACATCAATCTTTTTTTTTCTTTTTAGGTACGTGTTGAAAGTCACAATCAGCCGTGGTTATGCTGGTAGCATAGTGGAATACCAGGATTTTGTGGTATTATTTCTTTATCTGCTATAGTTTCGTCTCTCTTATATATATGTACGTGTTCTCTATCCTCAACTGAATGCGGCTGTTCAGGCCCAAGATTTTATCTTGCTGTTATGTATTAGCTACTTTGGTAGGGAAGCAGTGTTGTGGTAGCAAGACAGGGCGGGACAGTTTACCTATTTTATGCAAATTTAAGATATTTTGCCCTTCAAAACTTTCCAACACTTTCACATGTAATAATATTTTTATTAAAGCGGTGGTGTAATAATAAAACAAGGCTGTTTACCTGTTTATGCTATATACTGTTGACCAATAATATTGTAGGCTTTAATCACCTGGGTGTTAAGACTTCCAAAAACAATAGCCATCCTTTAATTCTGTTGTTGTCATTATCAAAGTGACCTCCTAACTTCACAAAGATTCTAATATACTTTTCACATATCTCAACCACTTGAAATGAAGTATCCATGCATGATTGCCTTCGTAGTACATCTTTTTAACATGCGGTGCACATTATGTAGGCCTGGATGAAAGTTATGTTTTAGTTTTATACCATACATGCCTTAAACAGACAATATTTTCTTATGCTACTTTGAGCATCGGCGGGTCTTTATCGTCAAGAGTAGTTCTCCATACCATTAAAGTTTCTCTATATGCGATTATGAGTACTTTTTAAAAGTTTGATTTTGTGGTTCAGGTTCGTAACTACTCCCCACCTCCACCAATTAACAATAGCATCAAGGTGAGCATCTTATAACAATATTTGTATGGTAAACGTGTGTCTTACTGTAATACTCTTGCAATAGATTAGGTAACAAAAAGGCTGCTGTTATATTATGTACTCCGGAAATTCTTGCTTACACTTTCCGTTGTTTTGCTACTGTTGTAATCTTGGTGTTGCATCTGTGTACTGCTCCAATAATGAATCCAATTATTAGTCTCCCTTAGATTGTCACAGTAATCTCAATGCCTCTGCAGATGGAAGTTGGAATTGAAGATTGCCTGCACATTGAGTTTGAGTACAACAAAAGCAAGTAAGTCGAACATTTCTTGTCACAAAGTTTCAGTCTATAATTAAATGGTTACAACTTAAAAGTGAGAATTGAAATCTGGAAAGAATTGGCTTTTGAGTTGTGAGCCAAGCTTGGTTCAATTGTGGCTTATGCTTCCAGATCTGAACTTTACTACGACAACCTGATCTCCCTCGTGAATAAATCACGTCTGAGCATATAGTGTATGGACGACTTATGGTGTGATTATTTAAATAACATGCTTTTATAGTTGGAAGGGAACAGTTTTGTTAACTCTAGTGTGAATGTACAGGTATCATCTGAAAGACATTATTATTGGGAAGATTTATTTTCTCCTTGTAAGAATCAAGATAAAAAATATGGATCTGGAGATTCGTCGTCGGGAGTCGACAGGATCAGGAGCCAATACCCATGTTGAAACCGAAACACTTGCTAAGTTTGAATTGATGGATGGTGCTCCAGTCCGAGGTTTGTTACCAATTCTTTTTATTACAAATAGGAAGATAGAACATCTTACAACAGAGTCTAATCATGCTTGAATATACCTCGATGAGGATTTAAATGTTTGATTATGTACTTTCTGATGCAATTTCATGTCTTCTCTTCGGTGTTCAATGATTCGTTTACTAGCTTAATGCATGTCCTTGATTTGTCAGGTGAATCAATTCCAATCAGGCTGTTTCTTAGTCCGTATGAACTGACACCAACACATAAAAATATCAATAACAAATTCAGTGTGAAGTATTATCTGAATCTTGTTCTAGTTGACGAAGAGGACCGACGATATTTTAAGCAGCAGGAGATCACTATATACAGGCTTGAAGAAAATTCCCCAGTACCATCTTAAATTCTAGCGGCATCCGACTTGTCACACCTTGTAAAGCCTTTACCCTGAATTTTTAGAACATATATAGCTGGTGCAAGCGTCGAGTTTGTTTAGGAGGGCCTACCACGGCTTTTCCTCGCTGTTGACTTAAAAGCTTTTCATTTGGAATGGTCAAACTTAAGTACATAGGGGCGACGCACAGAGGCAACTGAAGATCTCGCTGATTTGATTTTATGTTGAGCTTCTGAACAATGTTCGGATATTCGACTTCTCATTATCATGGTAGAAGCGAAAATAGGGGGAAAAAAAATTAATTTTTCTTCTTTTTTTGACCCTTTTTCTTGAATAATTCATGCTGTTTTATGTTGTGAAAGAAGCATAACAATGTAAACAACGAAGACACACGCCTGCAGTGGTAGTTTCTTTGGGAGTGTCATGTTAGTTTGCTTGTTGTTAACTGCCCTTAATTTGTGTGTTTGTCCTCGGTTGGGCACTTGAATTGATTTTTGTTTGGTTGATGCCCTTCTCCAAGTCTTGAATGTTGTTTTCCTTACTGGTTTTAAAAAAAATTTTCTATATTTTGGTGAATTTGTATAAAGGGTCCATTTGGATACAGATTGAAACTCGCAATTCAAATTTATGTGAGAGAAAACACTTAAAAAAAAGTTTGAAAAATGGATTTGAAATTGGGTCAAATAGAGGTTGAATTATGACGAATGTCTGATTTGAACACTTTTTTTAAGAGTAAATATTTTTTTACTGATATTGATTAATTTAAAAGTAAGCCATTATCTGCTTAACATTTTTTATAGTAAATTGGTGATTGCCAATAATTGAAAAGATAATTTCAAAATAATAATAATAATAATAATAACTGAAGATTCACTAAAAAGAGGCATAAATTAAATAAAAAAAAAAGTTTGTGATCATTAATGCAATTACCAAAAAGAAAGGGCTTCGTCTTGTTAGATAACTATGGGCCGGGTTTCATTTCCCACGTTTCCCTCCTTTTTCTCTCTCACCCTCTCTCTCATGGTAAGCGCGGGACGTCTTTTCAGCAAAACGCCGTTGTTTCGATGGCTATGGCTACCTCCAAAACGGCGAATCCTCCTCTGCACCGCTTCGCCTTCTCAACGGCGGCGGCGGCGGCGAAGAAGCAGGTAGGCACTCACAACGGAAGCTTCCACTGCGACGAAGCTCTCGCCTGCTTCTTGCTTCGTCTCACCACTAAATTCTCCGGCGCCGATGTCGTTCGGACCCGCGACCTCCAGGTCCCTCCCAACCCTAAGCGCGCTGTTCACTCGTTTATTTCCTTTGTTTGGTTCCCGCGAAAAAACGCCAGAAAATCTTTACGTTTTTCGTTTGTTGATTGGAATTTTTGGCGGCGGTGAATTATCAGATTCTGGAGTCGTTAGACGCGGTGGTCGACGTCGGAGGCGTGTATGACCCGAGCCAAGACCGTTACGATCACCACCAGCAAGGCTTCGGCGAAGTGCTTGGTCATGGCTTCACCACCAAGCTCAGTAGTTCCGGCCTTGTCTATAAAGTAACATTCATTAAACTCCTATTTTGCTTTTTGATTAGATAATAATTTCCTGAGATTACTTGGAAACTTCAATCATGCGACACTTATTTTTGTGGCGATTTTTTCTTTGAACATTTTTTTAAAAGAATTTAGATCCTGAATTTTGTTTTTTATTATTATTATTATTTGTATGATCTTTAAAATTGTTAAGATTCAGGGGCAAAAATTGCCTGTAAAACTGGATTAAGGAACTATTATCCCAAAAAAACTACGGATCAAAACATCAAAATGCTAGAAGTTCGAGCATTAACTATGTCGAAAACCAATTTTTTTAAATTTTTTTTAGCATTATGGAATGGAGATAATTTTGAAGGAGCTTCATCTTGACAAGGCAAATCCAAACGTGTTTCAGCTATTTCTAGCACTCTACAAGAGCTTCATGGAGGTAGTCATTCAGTGTAACGTACATTCATTGTTTTAAGAAATTTTGTAGCTCTTCACTTCAATGTTATCGTAGAGTACTTTAAAATGGGACAGGATATAGATGCCGTCGACAATGGGATAAACCAATATGGCATCGATCAGCCTCCAAGATACGTGAATAACACAAGCCTATCTTCCAGAGTAGGTAAATTGAATTTGGATTGGGTGGACATTGATCAGTCATCTGAGAAAGAAAACAAGGCCTTCCATTGTGCAATGGAACTAGCCGGCGGTGAATTTCTCGACGTATGATTTCATTTTGTTTCACCTTTTGCCTTTTGTAGTTGACTGGATGCTGATTTTAATGATAACAATATCTATAAATTGCAGACTCTGAATTTCTACGTCAAATCATGGCTACCAGCTCGATCCATTGTTATGGAGTGTCTAGCAGCAAGAGAATATTGATCCTAGTGGAGAAATAATTGTGCTGACTAAATCTTGCCCTGTGAGTAACCATTTTCCCCATGATTCCTTCCCTACGAGTCCCTAGTGTCTGATTGTCTCATTTTATTGGTTATGCTGTCTTTCAAAGTTTAAATATGTTGTTTATTTCAGTCATTGCAATCTCGAGTATCTCAAACTTAGAGGTCTTAAGTTTTGTTTATGGATGTTTTACTCAAAGCAAACTTTAGTTTTTCATCAAGGCATATAAGTGATGGCTTCTTTGCTTGATCCATATTTCTCTTTAATGTTTAGATGTCAGTTTGGTGTTTTTAGATTTAGGTGTTGGGATGCACTTCTGGTAAGACAAATGAATTGGATATTTTGGTGCTGTCTGTATTGTTACTTAATTGTTCGTTTTTCAACAGTGGAAGCTTCACATATTTGAGCTTGAGGAGGAAATGAAGATCAGCCCTTCCATCAAATATGTTATTTACCAGGTATTCGTAACCAAATGACAGGATACGAAACGAAAGCACTGTCTCCCAACCCTTAACTCTCCATCACAGAGTTTATAGATGATGAAAGAGGGAGTATAGTTTCCCCTTTTGAGCTATCTGGTTTTCTGTTTGGAGGTGGTTGAATTTGCACAAACTTCCACTTGACATACTTTTCATGTTACATGTTAATTTAGAATTGTTGACAGTGGCTGGGGCATATAGTTAGCTTATTCTATTTGTAGGATGACAGGAACAGAACTTGGAGAATTCAGGCAGTGACAGTATCACCTGATAAATTTGAGAGTCGGAAGCCTTTGCCAGTTCTATGGAGGGGATTAGAATTTGACAAACTATCTGAGGTTGCAGGAATCCTGGGTTGTGTTTTTGTTCACATGAGTGGGTTATCGGTGGAAATCAAACTTATGAAGGTGCTCTGGCGATGGCAAGAGCTTCATTGATATTCCAAGTCTGATTGTTTCAAATATGTTGAGACGCTTGATTCAGTACAGCATTAGAGGTAGGGTGCTTGACTTATCACAATCAAGTTGAGTTGTCTCCTGTTATTCAGTTTAAGACTTTTAAACATGTGAGATGAGTACACTTACCTGGAAAGTGGTTCATAAATCTGATTATTGAATGAACACATTGACTTTCCGATGCTGCAAAAAGTAAAGTTTTATTTTACATTCACTTTCCATAGAAAGATATTTTAATTACGGGATTCACGCTAGTCTTCGTAGTTTCTGTTAGTCATGATAAGTTTCTGAGACTCTTGTTAGGAACAAAAACTTAATCGAAAGCTAACTTTTCACTCTTCATCTTCTGTTATGGCCGGCAATCCTTCTTTGAACCACGAGTAAAGGCCTCCTTCCAAGTGGAAGACGTTGGTATACCCGTTGAGAACTAGCAAGTAGGCTGCTATAAGTGATCTGCAGAAAGTAGCACGGTAGTAGGATTTACTTTATTATTATTATAATAATTTTTTTTTAACCAAAAAAGAGATCAAACATCTCAGGGAAATAGCATGAAAAGGTTTAATCACCTGGATTGTTGACCATCTGGGAGATTTTGGGTTGGTTTCATTGTACCCCCAGTGCACAAGCCACTATTATCTTTGCATCTTTACTTATTTTTGATTCCACAGCTATCGTCATATGACAAACATAAGGTAGTGTCAATGCCTGTAAGGTGTCAAAAAGAAATGACAAATAGCGTGGAGAAAAGGGAAGAACAAGTAGGTTATGATTATACTTGGGATGAACTCAGGATTCTCTTCTGTCCCAGCAAAGATGCCAAAAAATGCAAATGCAGCACGACGTGCTATGTCCCATGCTGTCCACTCCTTTATAAGCCTATAGATTTGTACATTGATGGCACCCGGTGGATGAGCCTAAAATACAGAACAGTAGAGTAATACTTATGAAATTATCTTCATTGCTCGTAGAATGTAAATGCAATATATGAAACCGATAATGTGAATTCATACAATCAAGTGAAAACCATATGATGTCATTTCTAGTTATCTTGTTGTTGAAGCCGATGAATTACAGAACTTTGTGAGAAGACTAACCTCTTTAAATTCTGCTTCAGGCCGTACGTCAAGAATAACGAAGTTGTTTTCTTTCTGAAGCCGCAGAGCTTCTTTTGCATCTACACTTCTTACCTGCAAAGTAGGATGTTTCTCAGGCTTGATGAATGGTCTGTTTCTAACCCTTTTATGAGACAGTACAGTGCTCTTTTGCTTATGAAAACACAAATGAAAGATACTTCTCTTCTGTTTTCTTTTTTTTTTTTTCTTTTTTTTCTCTCTTTTTTTTTTTCCCCAAAAGGAATGGTCTTTTGTTACTTATCAGAAAAGAAACCATTTGAAAAAAATGAAAAGTAGTGAACACTCCCGTTCTCTCCGTTCTTTTTATCTGGATTAGTTTTCTTTCTTTTCCATAACGTCCTTCTCTTTTCAAGAATACGTTCCTAATTGAAGTTTGCCAGTTATACACAAGCAGGGGGAAGTATTCAATAATCCTAGTGAACTAATAATGTCGCTGTGATTGCCAAAATAATTCTCAGTCCTTTTCTTTTCCGTGTGTGTGTGTATATATATATATAGAGAGAGAGAGAGAGAGAGAGAGAGGGAGAGCTATACCCTTTTCTGCTGCAATAATTCCCTCTTGATCTTCCAGTCTTCTTCAGCTAACCTCTCCGAAAGAAGAGAAAAAAGAAACCAAGTGAGGGCTAATTACTAGATGTCAATATCAAAATATATTTAGCTTTTCAGTCAACATCTCAGCTTCTGAAATCGCTACTGGGATTCTGAATCAGTAAAGTTTACCTGGTCTCTTTTCCTGTTTCGTCGCTGCGCTCCGGATTGTCAGACCCTGCGGAGCGGATCGTGGCGACGGTCTCTGCTTTGTTGATCCAAACGATTGAAGCATCAACTGGGAAGAATAATGGTTTTGTTGAGAATGTTTCGAAGGCAACATCAAGGGTGAGTGTTGGAAGGTTGTATGTAAAGAACAGGAAGATGGGCATGAGGTAATTGAAGCAAAAGAAGCCATTGATTCAAGCTTCTGTAGCAGAATCAGCTGCTGGGTGTTCTTTAGATTTAAGTCTTTTGTTGTTTGTAAATCGATGTCGGAATAATAAGCAAGACTTCCCTCTGGCCTCAAAGCTTCTCTTCTCTGTTTTGCTTTGAAGATCTTTTTGCGGGAAAAAGACTGGGCCAGGGCCTTGTGGATTTTTTTATCTCTCTCGGAATCTGACTTTGTGGTGGATATTTATAGGCATGTTGTTATTTGGATATAACCCATCATTGCATCACCCCCCTCTTTTGTTCTGTTACAAGGCCTCACGAGTCTTGCCTTGCACGACCTTTCCCAACCTGTCTTGTGTTTTTGTTAGCCTCTGGTCACTCTCTGCTTGGACCTTAATCAATCATTTCATGACAAATTACTGCCTCATGGGGCAGGCTTGTCTATTCACCAAAGACGTCAGTGTGGATATTGATTGTTTTTTGTTTGGGTTGGGGGATGTGAGTGTTAACTAACACGCCTTTGCTTTCACTAATAACCAATTAGAAAAAAAGCTATTTTGTATAGGTGGCAGTATATTAGAACTGTAATACGTAATAAATTGCAATGCTCACTAAATCAGGGCCTTGCGGTCATGGACTGAGCTAGGTGGAGATGAGCAAGGACATGTATCTGCACTTCATTGTTTGAAATTTGTAATTTAAACCTATAAGTTTACTTAGTTTTCAAAAGTGCCTCTAATAAATAATTTTTTTTAAACCTATCTCAATAGTGCTCCCACCAAACTAAAATAGTGGAAATTTAAGTCACCTTATAATTATAGGCATGACCACCTATGATCGAGTGAGGGTTTTTGCCCCTAGTGACCTTTTTTTTTTTTTTTAAATTGATTTTTTTTTTCATTTTATTCCACTAAAAATTGATTATCTTTATATAAGTCTTTCTAAAAATTTCATCCTTTATTTTATATTCACACTTAATAATAGAATGGTTTTGCCGCCGCGGTCTATAACAAATTAGAAAAATACTATGCTACATATAAATGTATATAAAAACTCACATGATAGAGATTCAATTGCCTTTTTACTTTTTATTGTGATTTTTCTTTTAAAATTAATTACTAGATTGATATCTGAATTTTTAATTTTGTGTAATTTTAGTCCTTAAACTTTTTTTTCGTAGCTGAAATGCCTCAAACTATTAAAATTTTACTATAATAGTCATTTACATCAATTTTTGAACATAATCCGATAGTTAACATAATTTTTTGACCAAATCGTTAACGGATTATGTTTAAAAATTATTAAAAATGGCTATTATAATAATATTTTAACAATTTAGCAGCATTCCCTATTCTTTTTTTCCATAGCTGGAGTGATTATAAAATATTAAAAATGTTGTTGCAATATTTCTTTATGTTAATTTTTAGATGAAATCTGTAGTTTGTATTATTTTTTGACCATATTACTAACAAATTCCGTTTAAAAATTAACGCAAATGATTATTGTTGTAATATTTAAAAGTTTAGAATTATTCTACCTAAAAAAAAAAAATTCAAGGATCAAAATTACATATTAAAAGTTTAAGAATTAAATAAGCAGTTTATCTATTTCTTTTATTTATTGTCACGTGCAATGATACAATATCACTTGTGATTATGAATCCTAAGTAACAATAAGTAGCAATGCTCAACGAATAAAGGCCTACGGTGAAAAGCAAATAGGGCTAGCCTAGTGATGAGGGTGAAGTAGATCATGCATTTAGAATGTCTTAATCTCATATTCGAACCTAAATAGATGCATAAACACTAATAATAAAGTTATAGTAGGATTAAAAAGGATACATGGGTGCATGTCAAAAAAAAAAAAAAAAAAAAAAAGGAGGAAAGAAAGCCCTACGGTGAAGGCCAATTCCGGGTCATAAAGAAAACGGTTGCCACAAATGAAGGCTTAAGAGGCTTTGGTCTTGTGGCAGTGACACATGGAGACAAAACCATCCTGTGAGAAAATGTGTCCTATTGATTTAGCGGTGCTCGACTGTCACCCATAGGCTTACTTTTTTTTTTTTTTTTTGCCACGACCCATAGGCTTACTTTTAAAAAATAATAATAATAATAATTTGGGGGAAAAAAAAAAAAAAGAGCAATTCGGTGTCATTTTACATACATAAATGTACATGCTACAATACATGGTAGCAGCAAAAGAGTTTTGGAAACAGTTGCTTAATAAATAATAAATGAACAAAAGCAAGGATTCTTCAATTGTCAAACATCAATCACAACCATGTGACCACACCTTGCACAAGATGCCTCTCCTCTCCATTTCTAGCTGAAAATAGCGTTTCCATGGCTTACAAGCTTTAGAGATGTAGGGCCGTCAATTATAATTTTTAATTGAACAAAAAACAGTGTAATTTAATAAATAAACTAAAATAGTGGAGGATTAAGATTAAGATGAAGGCGCTTTCTACCACGCCCATTTGATATTGTAATTATTAAATAAGATCCGACTTTTTAAAGAAGATTTCATTTCAAATTTATTAATCTCATACTACTCTCATTTTGCTTTTTCCTCTTGTCTAATAGTTGACACACTCTTGAGTATTTATGAAAATTCTAATCAAACAATCAAGATAAAGGTTATTAGAAAAGAGAAAAATGATTAGGATAGAGTTGATATTGACAAATCACTTAATTATTTATTATTTATTAAACAAGTATATAATGTAAATAAGATAATATTTTACACTTAGATTTTATTTGACATTCAAATTTAACTCCAACAAAACTGTATTTTTCCTATCAATTTTTATCTTTTTCTAAAAAATCAATAAAATTTATAACTAATTTTTAAAAAATTAATTAACATTCTTTTAAAAATTTTATCTTCAATCAACTTATAATTAATAATTTATGTTCATACACTAAGCAATGGTGCCATAATTGTGTTACGAGGAAATCAGAAGGTCAATGATTTCGGCTTTTAACCTTGTGGAATTGGGGGAAGTTTGCTAAGGATCCATTTCACACACTACGGGCCAAATTCCACTAGACCTTGACCCAAAGTACTATATGGACATCTCAAGCCCAATCAGTGGGAGACGAAGTTGGTTATTCAATCACCTTGTCACTATGTGATGGGGTCAAAGTTTGACCCTATCCTCCACTTCACCTTTTGCTTATTCCTCATTGATTCCCACCTTGTTCCCCATGCATTTGATTCATTTTCATCAATTGAGAACGACCAAAAAAAAAAAAAAAAAAAAAAAAAAGCACTGTTGGCCTAACGCCCAAAAAAATAAATTCAATAACTCTGTCGGTAAGTGGAAAATTAACAATGCATTGCTATCATTTACCTTTTTCTATCTTATGGCCGGAATTATATTAATTTTTTTTAACAATTTTAAATTATAAGTATGCACCTTAAAAATTTATAATGCCACATACGATATATTTGTTTTTATCAATAAATCAAACTGTTTTTGTCCTATTAATTTGAACAAGCATTTTTTTTTTATATAGAATAACAAAAATAAATAAATAAATAAGTTACTGCGTTTTCCATACTGGTGAAATTTCTCATCAGCCGAGGGAGATGGATCAGCGGTATGGACAGATGAGATTAAGTGGGTCCCACTATCCCCTTTCCGTTTCCTTTAATCAAAGTACGTGGAGATCCAATACGTAAGTTTAATACTGTCCGACCAGTGCTGGACACAGAACCACCGACACCCAAATATACTCCCCAAATCGCACAGCCCACGACTCGCCACGTGTCCGATCAAAGCGGATTAAACTAATACAAAAAGTGTCTGTTTAAATCCGCGTCCTACGAGATTCTATCCTCTGCGGACCCACCTACCTCACTTTCTGATCTCCTACGCTTCGCTTCACTGTACCGCTCGGAAATCGATCCATCATGGACTTTGCAGACAGGCAAAAGTCAAAGATACGACCATACCAAACGGCATTGAGATTGTACACGATGTGTTGCGTGGCAGAGGATCAAAATTCCCTTCTTCTTCTACCTTGGCTTTCACTATATATTAACATGTCACATACCTCTGCAAGTATCTGAGAAATCTGTTACTTGCCTGAAAACTCCTCACTTTCTCCTCTTTGCTCTCTGTTTCTCTCTCTAGAGCTCCGATTGCGAAAATGGAGATATTTTACTACCTGGTTTTCGGTGGATTGGGGGCGGTGGTGGCGGTAATGGAGCTGAGCAAGAACAACAAGGACCGAATCAACACCACTCAGGCTTTCAATTCCTTCAAGAACAATTACCTCGTCGTCTACTCTCTCATGATGGGTATAATTTCACTCCTAGATCTGACCTACATTAGATCTCCTTCAATTTCCATTTCTCTATTGGTAATCTCTGTGAATCACTGTTCCTGTCTCGATTTCGCGAGAATTGGATCCGATCTGAGGTTGTTCTTGAGCATTTTGGTGTTTTAGAGTACAATTCAGAGGCACATTTCGTCAGATCTGTGTTTCCTTTTGCTGTTTCGTGTCTTTGATTGATCCGAACACAGTTTTCTTGAGATCTGCCTTTGAGTTGATAATGTTGTTCGTCGATTTCATGTCCTTAAGCTAAAAAGTATGAATTCAAGAAGCTAGTTGATTGCTCTTGTGTTGATCTGTTCTTTGTTTGTTTTGTTGCCGTTTCTCTGATGTGCTTATGATATTTTGTCTTAATTATTTTATTGATTTTACTTTTTCGTTGCCGTCAATTGCAAGCAAGGATAATCAGATTGTTATTAATTTTTCAAAGTAGCTTTTTGTCCCTCTTGAGATCTTTCTAAAAGTACGTTATATAGATTATAATGGGCCTATAAACTCTTTTAAGGACCTGTATTAGCTAATCTATCTATGAAAGTGAGTAACTTAGAGTTGCTAAACTCTACTTAGATGGATTGCAAGTTGGTGGGAATTTATAGTTCAATTTATGACTAGAATTTGCCATTGAAACTTTTCACAACTGTTTTCAATGGAAGTCGTGCAAAATCTGATTAAAATTTTTCTTATTTGAAGTTGCTTATTAGTGAATTGGGCAGTGTTTAAATTGTTGTTAAACATTAAATGACTGACGGGGCTACTTAATGAACAGCGGGAGACTGGTTGCAGGGTCCATATGTTTACTATCTTTACAGTACGTATGGGTTTGGGAAAGGTGAGATTGGACAGCTCTTTATTGCTGGTTTTGGCTCCTCCATGCTGTTTGGGACGATCGTAGGATCTCTAGCAGACAAACAGTGAGATATTCCTTTGAGTTTTTGTTATTAGTTCTTTTATTGTTTGTGAAAAGGAATATATATAAAAATATATCATTATAAAGGCAGTAAATGACGCCTATCGTGCTTTAAATTCAGGGGTCGAAGGAGGGCATGTGTGACCTATTGCATTACTTACATACTGAGCTGCATCACCAAGCATTCTTCTCAGTACAAAATTTTGATGATTGGTCGTGTTTTGGGAGGTATCGCCACTTCTCTTCTGTTTTCAGCATTCGAGTCATGGCTTGTTGCAGAGCACAACAAGGTCAGCAACAGTCACTCTGTCTTCACTATAATTCTTGCCTCCAAAAAAAAAATAATAATAATAATGGCTTAGTCCTATTAAATCTTTTACTTTTCTAGGTCGTGACTTGTGACAAATATTCTAGTATATCAGAGTTTTTTGTGTCACTGTTTTGTTCCCGTTGCATTTCATGATTATTACCTGTAGGATGACTATAATATTAGGAACATGCATAGATCAGAATTTCACTCCTTGTCGGTGAAGTGATTGATGATGGCTGTGTAGGTGAAGTGATTCAAGTGCTTGCACATCCATCTGATTTTCCTAAAAGTAGGCAGAGAAGATCAATGACAAATAAATACTTTGCTGTACCTCTTGTTTGCATCCTTTGTAATTACCAAAATTTATAGACGATAAAGCTGGTTAATGTTTCTCCAACATGTTTCGATGACCCCAGATACTCTCTCCAATGTTGCCTATTTGCATCAGTGATGTGTCGTAGTACTGCAAACATTTTAGTTTGGTTATCATCATTGCGTCTCATATAAATGATTAATATGTCTTTTCCTCAATCTTTGCAGAGAGGTTTTGAACAACAATGGCTATCAATAACATTCTCAAAGGCAATATTTCTTGGCAATGGCCTTGTTGCTATTGTCGCTGGTTTGTTTGGGAATGTACTCGTTGATACACTGGCTCTTGGGCCTGTAGCACCCTTTGATGCTGCTTCATGCTTTCTTGCGATTGGCATGGCAATCATATTCTCGTCATGGACGGAAAACTATGGAGATCCTTCTGAGAACAAGGACTTGCTTACCCAATTCAGGAGTGCTGCTGTGGCCATTGCTTCTGGTAGAGTCTCGAACTTTTGTACTTTATTTTAACTTAGCCTTCTTTTGCCCAACATGCTATGATTTTTTCATTTTATTTGTTTAAACGGTGAATACTTGACCATAGACTGAGCTTTGGGAAAAAAAAAAAAAAAAGGCCTCAAATGGAATGGCTGTTACTGTGCGTTCTCTCCCCCTGACCTTCTGGAATTTTGTTTACGGTTTACTTTGTTGCTCTTCCCTCGTCATTTGGTGTCACCTTCCATATAATTCTGTTTATGGTGTTGGTCTTTCCTCGTTTTGTGTTGCTTTGTTTGGTTCAGATGAGAAGATTGCATTGCTTGGTGCCATACAGTCCTTGTTTGAGGGTTCAATGTATACATTTGTGTTCCTCTGGACTCCCGCTTTAAGCCCAAACGGGGAGGATATTCCACATGGATTTATCTTTGCAACTTTCATGTTGGCTTCAATGTTGGGAAGCTCTCTTGCATCTCGGTTGATGACTCAGACATCACCCAGAGTAGAAAGCTACATGCAGATTGTTTTTGCCATTTCCTCGGCTTCTCTACTGCTACCCATTTTGACCAGTGTATGTCATTGTTCCAATGTATCATTCTCTTCCTTGGACGTTCTTTATTCTAGTTGTGTTCTCTAACTTGGATGCTTTTGAGCAGTTCTTGGTAACACCGTCCAATGTGAGAGGTGGGAGCATCACATTTGCAGGATGTATTCAGCTTTTCGGCTTCTGTGCCTTTGAGGCTTGTGTAGGAATATTCTGGCCATCCATTATGAAGATGAGATCCCAATACATTCCCGAGGAGGCTAGAAGCACCATCATGAACTTCTTCCGCATTCCTCTCAATATCTTTGTGTGCATCGTGCTGTACAATGTATGTTGCAGGCTATTCTTTAAAATTACCAATAACATAATTTCTTTCTAGATGCCTCTCTACTTCTAAAACTGACTAGTTGTTTTTATTTTCAATTACAGGTTGACGCATTCCCGATCACTGTTATGTTCGGCATGTGCTCGATCTTCCTCCTAGTGGCATCTTTCTTGCAGAGGAGGCTCTTTGTGATTGCAGACAAGTCAAGTAAGTACAAAATTCATTCAGTTGGTTTTGCTGCATTCCCTGGCATGATATCAGTCTCACCATATTCAGACATCACATTAATGGTTTTCTCGGTGCTTATGGCTTTGGATGCGTGCTTTTGTTACAGAAACTGAAGATTGGACTTCAATGAAGGAAAGGGAAACCGAGGCAGAACCTTTGAACATTTAATTCATGATTAGCCGACGGACCACTGGATTTTTTGAGACAATGGCAGTAACCGCCATTGAATACGTTCAATATACTACCGTGATTCCTGTTAGTCGAGGGTGTATTCAATTTGACAGTGCAAACAAACTTCTAAGAAAAAATAGTGGTCTGCCCAGCAGAAGGAGAAGGGTCAGTTAGAACTTGTGTAATTGATTTTGGCTGTCAAATCAGTCCCTCTAGCCATTAGTTTTCAGTTCACGTTTCAGCAATTAAATGTTGGGGTTGAAATATCCACTCCTGTATGCCAATATTATTCTTTTCTACACCTAATATCTTCTACATTTTTCTTCATTAAAGATGCGAGTGAAACTGCACCATGTCATGATATATGGTAAAGCATTGTGTTCATGATTTTTTTTCCTTCGAATCTTATATCGGAAAATTAAATGGCTCCCAATTATCGACTTATCATTAATCTTTTTCGAGCTGGAAAACGTTACAATTTGCAAGTAATTTTGAAGACTCGTAACAAGCGATAGCTTTTGCCATGCAACGAGGTAATCGCACAAGCTAATGACTTTTCCAACACTTAAATTTCATAACACTACCGAGCTAGTGTTTGATTACGTGTAGCCTAATTATTGTCTTGACCTAAAATTGGCACGGATTTAAGCAGGAGTATAATGAGGTTTTCACGTGTCAAAAAAATGCAGTGAATTTAATGGCATGAGATGTATATAATTCATGATGAATCGATAGATCTCCCAAGGGCGAATTGTCAAAGGGTAAATCATTGTAAATCTTATGCCTATGTAATCCATAACAAAATGTCAATGTGAAATACACAAGTTTTGGTTGATGGAAATGAACAAACCGTGAGACATTTTTATTATTGCCTTCAATAAATAGTAAAATCACAGTAACCAGTTTCCAAGCTGATACATAAAATACACAAATTACAAATCATTATAGACAAAATTAACACATAAATACAGCTAATTTATACATTAGAATCAAGAATACAATGACCCAGCCTTCATGCTTTAAGAAACAATTCAAAGCACTCGGGCACGTTTAGCATCGGTTGAAGCAACTTCTAGGTCCCCAATGAAGAAAAGGATTTTGTCCAAAATCCCACGGCAGGAGGCGGATTCCTCTTCCTCCCGCGATCCTTCCCCACTTCCTTCTCTTTTCAAACTCAAAGCGTGACCGTTCAGCCCTTTCCTCTGTCTCCTTGAACCCAAATAGCGTTGGATCTCGCCTTGGTGAACGAGATAGTAGTCACCGCCTTCTCTGATTATCTTCAGCCCCCTAGTCAACATAAAATTTCCATTTCATCAAAGATGGTCCAACAACTGGTGCTATATTACGACCTTTCTATATAATACAAAGAATCCTACTTTGTTTCCCTCAATTAGACACAAAACAATACACAAAATGACCAAAATCTCAAGCGTACTTCTCAATTCACAGACTTCTTCTTTTACCAAAAGATTTCAAAGAAGCAGACCTCAAGTTGAATAAAAAGTGTCAAGCATCCGGTAGTGTTGCACCATTATGATGAAAAATATTTTAAACTTTATATTGGAAAGCCGAGTTTTAGCCTTCTATTCGAATCCAAAAAGGCATTGGTACCATCCAGACAAGATTAACTGAAAAATAGTAATATCTAGTATCAAACATATCAAAGCATTGGTACCATCTATAGACAAGACTAACCACAAAAATAGTACAATCAAACGCGTCTCTCTTTCCCCGCTGTTTGTGTAAGTGGGTATCCTGTGAAATGAACAATGCAAGAAAGAAATCACATATCGTAGCACTTATAACTTACAGGCCAATGCGATCGCAACGGTCTTGGACCTCATATACATCCTTCCATGATTTTGAATCCGTGGGAGAATAGAACGCTGCACGATCTCCTCCCCATCTCTCCTTGAATAAATTGGACCAGAGATTGTTGTCCGAGGCCAACACTTTCCATTTTCTGCACACTTCACAACACCAAGAAATTTGCCATTTTAACAACATACAGTACTTAACCAGACATAAAGGAGAATAGAAACCAAAAGTAAATGAACCAAACGACCTTCAGATAGATCTAACCTTTTTTACCTAAAAAGAAAAACATAACATTAATTGTTCTGCATGGATCTATTTATTCTTTCACCAATCTGATGATGCTAATCACCGTTATAAAAATGAGAAAAAAAAAAAACGGAAGTGGACTGCCTTTATGCACTTTATGAAAAGGAGAAGACCCTTCACCATAATATCTGACAACTGCTTTGTCAAATTAAAGCATAAAAATGCAGTAACAAAAAGATTTCCCAGGATATCGTAAATTAACAGGAAAAACTTGAACTATTTGTCTCGGAAATGCGTAAAATAAATTAAAGGCAAAATCATAAAACAAACCTCAAAATTATGTTAGAAAAATTCAGCAATACAAGTCGGAAAATGCAAAATCCAAACCTAATTATGAAACCCAGTTCAGATCCGCCTTGAAATTTTAATCAGAAGGAAAAAAGAAGAAGAAGAAGAAGAAAGAAGCAAAAAGAAATGACCGACCTTGTTGAGCGGTGGCAAGATTCTGATAGTTCAAGAAACAGAAAATCTTCAGATAGATCTCCAATGGCAATCCCTCCATCAAAGAAAAATTTTCCCGAATCCTGAAACTTTCAGTTTACTTTTTCTTCTCTTTATAAAAAACTCTAGATTAGTTCTAAGTACTATTATTATGGTTTTTTGTTTCTTGTTTCGTCTAGTGTAGTAATATAAAAGCAAATCGAAAAGTGCTTTTAAACTCACAAGTGAAAGCAACCTTGTGTTTGCTGTTTTGGTGGATCAAGTCTTTGCTTCTGATGACGTATGTTCTGACACGTGTTGGTCCAAGAGCGTGTCTATCTTCTCCTCTGGAAATTCATACAGTTTTTTTTTCTTTTTTTTTTTTTTTAAGTTAAGAAAAGAAATTACAGTTGGTTAGGCGCGAGCCTTTTTCATCTTTTACCGCGGAAAATGAAATTAGTTTCAAATTTATTCGGACAGATGATGGGCCAGCCTTCCGCCTATAAGTTGTCCAAATAAGCTGAGCTGATAACCGTGTTCACTAGCCCATTTAAACATTCAAAATTAGGGCCCGTTTGGAGCAAAATCTAGAGACGGTGTTTTACATGGGTTTAAAAAGTGTATTTGGGAAAAAAAAAAAAACTTTTAAAAAAACTATAAGATATAGAAAATAATGTAAAAATTTAAAATATGTTCAGGAAAAAATATGTAAAATAAATCTTATCTTGTTCCTTTTATCGTTACGAGTACTTTGATACAAAAACCATCTCATTCCGATTTGAAATAGGAATGTTATGGACTTTTAAAATTTGAGTTTTTTAAAAATAAAAGAGAAGAATAGTTTGATAAAGAGTTAAGATTTTGAAATCCATAAGGTGTTTTATCATCTGTAATGACACCCCAAACGTGCCCTTAGATTTTTTTTTTTTTTTTGTATAAATATAAAAAAGGAAAACACATGAATAACGTAAATTTAAAAACCACTGACACAACGTTAAACTAAAATTAACTGAAATTTATATCACACTGATCAAAAGTTGGGAATTTGTATAATTTTGATCAATAGATGAACAAAATATGGTTATTGAAGTAATTTTCTAAAAAACAAATGCAAAATTAGGAAGAATGTTTTAAAAACACTTAAACTAAGTTATAGTAAATAGAAAAATTATTAGATAAAGAGATTATTTATTTCTATTTATTTTGTATCCTATCAAAAATTTCTGTAACAAAATACGTTCAAAATTTGGTTTGTAAAAACGTTCAAGACCCTATATTCTTCAGAATTTGTTGGTGCCTTCAGAAACAGATTTTATTTTAAAAAAGAAGCTATGCATATATATATATATATATATATATTTGGCTAAAGGGAAGTTAAGTAGTTAGATAATAATCATCACTACAATCAGAAAAAATAAAAATAAAAATAAAAAAGTAATCGAAAGAAACAAGCTGTAGACTAATACTTGTGTGACATGCAAAGAGAATGTCTCGTCTCTTGCTAGTGTACAAATTGTACTGAACTATAAGAAATCCGCCATTTCCGATTACAACCTAACAAAAAATGTACACGTTAACAAGTCAATTTGTACAAACACTTCTATATTCTTTAAACAAACAAACGTATAAAACAAAAAGAAAAGAGGAGAAGAAATTTGACTAGATTTTTCACCTAACATTATTGGTAAGTAACGAAAATGCAGATCGGACCACAGTTTCCAGTTTGTCCGCTAAGCCAGAAACGGCATTCTTTAATGTTTCATGTGAACTCGACTTGAAAAGGGAAAGTTTATCATGCTGCAGTAGGTGAAGCTCCCTCTCCAGAAATCTTTTTAGACTGGACTCAGCGATATTAAGCAGACTCAGTGACGCATTTGTGTGCATAAATTTTGTAACGACTAGTCCTGCCAGAACCTGCTGATCTGCCTTCACAAGCTCTGAAATAAAATATGGGAAGACAAGCCTCCTGAAAAGTAGCAAGTCTCTTTTACTCACTTCATGTTCTTCTGATCCCTCGCGAACATGCCTCGATACTTGGGCTGCTTGGCACTTACGAGAAAAGTTCCCAACCAAATAGCAGATGTAAGAGAACGTAGTACCATAGGAAGATTCGGAGACGATACCAGGTATCAGTCCAGAGGCTGATATAAGAATCAGGAAATCATGGTCCTGCCCCATGGAGTCCGAAAACCCTCCTTGTCTCAACTTGTCTTCAACAGCAGCTAAGCATTGTAGCTGCAGTGCCTCATAAGGGAGCAATAAAACTAACTTGAACGCCATTAGACAGTCCGTTTGAAGAACAATTTTGATTAGGCTCTTGGCACCATCTTCATCAAGCAAGATTCCACTAGATTGATCAAACAGTCTCAGCACATCTCTAAAGCGAGACGATGTCACAAGTTTCCTGAAGATCTCCAACCAACATACATGTAAAGGGTGAAGAGAAGGGGCGCTTCCAGTCTTTTCTTTCTCGGGAAGTTCTACGTCTTGAAAACTTTCCCATCCCTCGTCCCAGTCATCACCGTTCCAGGCATTTCCAGCATCAGATGCTTCTAAAGAGGCTTCCTCATCATGTTTAGTCATGAACAGCCCTTCCCATTCTCCCAAAACAGCTACCAGAGAATCAATATGGGAATCGGTATGGGCAACACCAGACAACTTGAAGAAGCAAGAAACTGCTGTCTCAATGGTGGAGAGATCATCGGGGGTAATTTCTATATTAGGTGACATGCTTGCCACGAGTTGACACGATTTAAGGGCAATCAACGTACTTGTTACTCTGCTAGATGAATCATTATGATCTGTCAAACCCCGACCGCCAGATGTCTCGCTTTGTTCACTGGCATAATGTACCTCATCCCATCCTTCCCATGGTATTACATTGGAATGTATCTCAGTGGAGAACCCCTTGATATTTCTACCTGTGAGGAACTGCATAAGCTCTAGGATGTAAACTCGAACAGATCCAGGTATCTGCAGATCATCACAGAACTTGGCAAGTCTTTTCCAGATTAAGTGCCTTACCTTCTTCAAATCGTCCAGGTCACCTTCTAATTTACTCACAGAAGATAAAATATGGTAAAAGTTTTGATGGTCCTTGGATTCACCTACGGCTAAGTTCTGCAAAACGGGTTCCAAGAGATTCAAGTAGAGATGCGGGAGATCCTGGAATTCGGTGTTATCTGCCAAAATGAAACCAGTTGGAGCATGCACTGCTTCAGAAAATACTTCGGCAACAGCACTGAATCCACAACCAGAAAAGATCATAGCTCTGCAGAACATGAAAATTTCGAAAGCAGAAGCACCAGTTAAAGCGTGATTGACGTAGCCAACAATTGTGTTCCAGCCCTGACTTGGTGAGACACTATCTTCAATCACAAGCTTCATGAAAACTTTTAGACAACCCATTAAGCAATCTGGACTGAATACAAGAATCTCTTCTGCATTATCATGAGAGATAATTTCCTTCATTTCATCAGTTAATCTCATCCAAAAGTTTAAGAGGATCAAAAGGCAGTCCTGCCAGGTTGAATCGTCAGGAAGTGTTCCATAAGAATCATTAAGAGGTAAAATTACCATGAAATACCGCTTTATAATGTCCAATGCATCAGAATGTGCCAAGAGTTTGATATACGTTCTGCATGATTCAAAGCTTTGCTCAAGCTGACATACTAAACCCTGAAGGTTTTCAGGCCTCTTGACAACAAAATCTGTTCTAGATTTAGTCTCCAATGTCATCAACAAACTGAGGAGATAATGTTTGTACACATCCTTCCACGACATGAGACCATCTGGAACTGAGTCAGTATAGATGCTGATCAGGGTTTCTACCATCTTTGCCAATACTTCCAAGCTACTATCATCAATATGCTCGTAGATTTCATGGTTGAAGCACTCTAAATTCAAACCTCCGAGTCCAGCAATGTTTTTGAAATTGAGGTTGGAAAGTAAGGAAACTCTTATGCATTCTTGCTCAAGTACCTTGTAATAGTGAGCAAATCCAAAACGAGACAAATTAGCTTGATCTAGGTGTATCATTGGTAATGATTTTTTGGTTTCTTCCAGCTGCCAATAGCAATCAGAAAGCAGCCCAAATACACGGGCAAGTCGCAACTTGTTGCATCCATCAATTGCAGGATATATAACTGAGGGAATAATGTGGATGGTCTTAACAGCATAACCAACTATTTCTCCTCTACACTCTGAAATTTCGTGCATAATATCCTCATCCGTCCAAACCTCAGAAACAAGCAAAGAACTTACATAGTGTAGAAGAACCTGCAAGGAAACAAATAGAATGTATCACTTTATCTTTTGAAAGACTCGAAACACTTGATCTACATTGCCTACTGTTATTTATGCTCACAAATGTGAATACCTCGTTCCGATTCATGCCATATGTATCGGCCAGTTTTAAAATGTCCTTCAGAACGTGCTTCTTTTCCAACTTTACTGACTCAATTAGAGAGTGGACAACGCTTGCCATATACTTCGTGTCCCCAGACAAAAAACGTGCAGCATCAACCCCTGGAATGATGCTCTCTAAAGCTCTGGAACGATCTGCCACAAACTTTTGTTCTTCCAATTTGAGTTTCCATTCCCTCCAAAATGTAGACGGCACTTCATCAACTTTGGCTATATCATCTGAAAGGATTAATAAAATTAATAATGAAGAGAAGAAAAAGAATTATTTGGAAAAGAATAGAAGATAACAACCACAAAGGCCAAGTATAAAAGAACACGTGCAGCCTTCTTTAGTAACCGCAGGCCGTCATTGGACAGTTTTTTTGGGGAAAAAAAGGGTAAAAAAAGAAAGAGGAAAACTATTTATGTTTTTCTAGTACCAGGTGTCTGCTTTTCCTTGAACTTCCCGAGCAGCATCTCTCTCCTCTTGGCAGGACCTTGACACTCAACTCCATAGTTGTGTAACAAACTATATATCATCCCCACGTTCATGATGCTACTAATTTCATGGTAGTCTTTCCGCATTCTCAGTTCCTCTTCTATTACTTCAACGCCACAAAATGCATCCACCAGATTCAGCAGAAAGGAGCAGCAAATTATGTCTTTTTCTTCAGTAATAGGAGGTTCAAGAATTGATTTAGCCAGAGAGGCAATCAAATCGTCTTTTGGAGAAAAGCCATTTCTTGCCAGCCAGGATAGAATGGTCACCACAGCCTGTGTCCCGACACTAACATAATGCATTCTAGGAATCAAGCCATAAATTGGCTTCTTAC
The DNA here is from genome assembly GCA_025413485.1 of Ficus microcarpa. Classification (NCBI taxonomy): domain Eukaryota; kingdom Viridiplantae; phylum Streptophyta; class Magnoliopsida; order Rosales; family Moraceae; genus Ficus; species Ficus microcarpa. The sequence continues at coordinate 21,418,719 of CM046378.1, read as the reverse complement.
TGTTTTCGGGTTTCCTACTTAGATCAAGCAACCATGGAAGTTGTGAAGCAGCAAATGACAAAGTTTTCCCATTGTCTTCCAGAACAGATTCCCAAGTCCTTCCTCTCTCAACAGGCAAGTCTTTAGCCACAACAGAAAGTATCTTCTTTATGTTACCCATGTACTTTTCCTGATCATCAATGGTAGCTCCTTCAACAGCTTCAGAAAATCCTTTTCTGTCAAGTATGTTGTCCGAATCTGAAATAATTGATGAACCCTGACCGAAGAAATTGGGGGCAGTTGACTCTGTCGACGTTATTAAGATTTCACACTGTCCTTGCATGTCTAGATCTTTCCATGCATGGAGCAACTCGCTTATGGATTCCTCGTCACAATGGCTCAAAGCAAAACCTAGTAATTGTTTCCGAGATTTAATATCCATATTTTCAAGTGCTGGACCCCTTGCTATTGCAGCACATAAATCCCAAACTTGACCATGTCCTCTCTTAGCCAAAACAAGGCAGAGATCAAGTGCCAGTTGCAGATCGCCAGCAACTGCAGCTTCTCGAGCAATAGCTTCCTGAACAGCTGATATGTCATCTGGAGAGTTTAATCCAAGAAGTTTGGCAATCTCAATGATCTCATCGACATGTAAATAGGCTCCAGTTTGACTCGTGATAGCCATTTTAATAATCTCCATTTGATCTTTTATTTGCCTGAATTGCATGGGTAAAAGTGTCACTCCAAGACTGGGAAGTTTGATTGTAAGCGCATCAATAATATCAAGCTCTGCTTTAACAATTCTGCTGCTTGAAAGTAGATTCAGACACTCCTTAGCCTTCCAAATCTGAAACAAGCCAATCTTATTAGAACATGAACGCTACCAAATTATTTCCCAACTTCAGGTATTTAATAGTTTCAGTTGCTAAACCATGTAGTTGGCCTTACTGCTTTTAAAAACAAATGAATTTAAACTGAAAAAAATAAGAGGACACACCTACGATACATCTAATGTAACCAGCCGAGGGTAACGCACGTGGCTATTTGAAAATTTGAATTAAAAAAAAAAATTTCTTCATACTTACTTCAGAGCAAGCAAGACTTGAAGCAGAATAAAAATATTCCCTTGCAGCTTGAATGACAAGATTCTCTGCCTTATCCGATGCTAAAGCAACTGAACTTGTACCCTTAAATAATTCCTAGCTAGAGAAAACTTCCCAGCTTTCAGCAGTCCTCTGCAAAATTCCATCAGCATAAACTCCGGATCAAGAAACAGAAATGCCTTTTCCCTCGTGCACTGCATATCACGCCACATGTTTGCCCAATCATTATCTGCTCGGCTCGGCTGTCGACGTATGAATTTTGAAAGTATGAGACGAATAATTTGCTTTACACCTTTCCCATCACCATGAGACTCGAGGAAAAAATTCATTGGCTTCGGGACCTAAATAAAAACAAATCACTGTCAGTTATATTGCAAGAAAGTAATCAATTAAAGTGTTTTAGAGTCAATCATATTGTCAAACAAGTACGTATTTTATGCCACAAAATCCATTCTAATCTCAAGCTTGAAGTACACCAAGATCATGGTGAGGTAAGTCAAATGCATCAGGATCAGAAATTTAAAGAAATACAAGTACAAAATTTTCCTCCAAAGAAAATTTCATGCAGATTGTTCTCTCATAAATAGAACATTATTGATTTCATATTTCACATTGCACACATGCATTTTTTTTTTTTTTAAACTTTATTTGCGTGCTGCATGTGTAGGGCACTCAATGGATGGATGGGCCATAAAATCAAAAAAGCGAAAGTGTTTCGAAGCAGGAAGAAATACAAACCTGATAGAATGACAGAAGCCTACCCACTTCAATGTGGCCCTCGGCCAGTTTCAATCTTCTCTCCAGGCCCCCATTATATAATTTACTACCTGTACAGTCAAAAGCTTTGTGTTATCCTCAAACTACGTGATAAATAATTAACCAAAAAAAAAAAAAAAAGCATCGACAACAGGGACAGATTCCACTTGGCAGGTACACAAATGAAGACAAAACAGCATGCTAAGTGCAAGCCAATCAATAACAAAAGGGATGCCAATAAATGCATGTGGAGGAGAAGGCCTCTTTCAAAAGTTAATATATTACTCGTGCATGCAAAGCAAGTATTAACTTGAATTGCAAGTAGTAAATCGCTAAGCTTCTGTTAAGCACATACCGCTGATTACCAAAAAGAATCTGATTGATCAATGGCTCACACAAAAGAGTACAATGACGTGTGAGTCAGGAGGAGAAAAATTACCTGGCATCTGCGGAAGCTTTTGCAGTATGGCTGCCATGGTACTCCACTTATCTGTTGCTTTGCACAAATAAAGGCACTGCAGGGCACAGTTTATAACTTCAACTTCATCCTTGAATAAGCTGCTACTTCTGATATCACCACACCCCTCCTCTATCACCAACGAGCAAATGTCCAATTTATTCTCTGATGCAATTTCCTTCAGCCATCTTACCAGGAATGACTCAGCTCCATCATGATCAGCAGCACGATGATTGTCCATCACCAGATCTTGAGAGACTGAAGTTGTATAATGAAACCTATTTTGCATAAACGGAATTGCTTTATCACGAAGGTTTTTCAACAACATTTTCTTCTTTGACTCCCTTGAGCATCGTTCTAAACTTATCATAGTCGGATAATTGTTCCCATGTTTCAAGATTCAAACTAATTTCACCGTCGCTGTCATCAGAATAAATAAGTTGGTGCAGGTATGAGACATCCTCATGAAACTGCTTCAACTCAGAGATTCCCTTTCTAGTAGCAAAATCAAGCAAGCAAAGGCAATTATCTAGCTGCCCACTAGATCTGTCAATATCTCTTGCTCTATTCTTGTACCATTTTGAAAGCTCATTAGTTGATGGCCAAACAAAACCTAAGCACTGCTTGACTATGGGTTCTGTCCTAATCTGCACGTCAATCTCATGACTCTTTTGTAAGCCAATCACAAAGGTTACCATCTTCTTGCTTTCAACCCAATCTTCCTCTCTCATTACTGTAGATGGAGGATATCTCCCAGGAAGAAGCTGTCCATATGTTTGTACAGGAAGTGTTTCAGGAATAGCAGCTAAAATCTCCAAAATGAAACGCGCCACTGAATAAGGATGACGCTTGAACAAGAGGTTCAACGCTCCAATTTTCCCACTTTCAGCAAGTGCTATAGCAGCTTCATTAAGAGGCATCACTCTGAACTTGGCATATTCCTGCGCAGAAAACCTGCAGAAAACTATGTCGTTAAACAGTGGTCTAGTAGCAACTGTTACAAAAATTGCATAACCATTAAAGTTTTGACTAAAAATATGTGAAAGCTAGCAAAATTCTAGATTTTGCACAACCGGAAAACAAACTACAAAGATGGCACAATACTGAGATAATATATACTCATCAAAGAACACAAATCTCAATATTGCAAAAACTAAAAGCAGAAGTCAACATAAGCAAAATTATCACTGGAAAAAATCTGACGTTAGCCTGCAAAGATGAATAAAATGACTTCCAGTAAAATTCTCTCATTCACAGATTAACAGTTTTTCTTCTGGCTCCTCTGCAAATAATATTTATGGTTAGAGAAGAACAGCACCATACCTGCCCATGTTTATCCCAAGATATGTCTCGAACCTGTCGCGGAATTGCAATAACTTAAGTCTAGTCAGACGAAAATCCCAAACTTTGGTACATTCAGAATCTTCTCGTTCAGAAAAACTATACTGGTTAGTTAGGCACAATCCATGTTCAAGCAAAGCCTTCATGGAATCTTCTGTTGGTCCAACTTTGTCAACACATTCTGAAAGTATAAAAACCTTATCTTTTATTTTTGATAGATATGTACTTATTTCATTTAATCCCCGTGAGGAATGCAACCACTGCGATTTTAGGACTTCGTCTTTATCCAGCCCATGACGATCAGCAAAATCTAGGGCAGCTTCATATCTTCTATTGCCAATTAAGGTATCATACATTTCAAAAATAGATCTCTTGGAAAATGTCATCAGGTTCCAGCTCAACTTAGAAACGTCAAGATGACTAAACCTATCATCAGTTATCTGCCCCATACAATGTGAGTCACCTGTACCCTTGCTCATCGATTAGAGTTTCTCTCTCAGATGATATACTCTCCAAAAGAAACAGGTTTCCTTGAAACTGATATAACTCTTTCTATAACAGGCATAGAGTATACGGGATCATTCTCCTGAACCTTTAAACCGCTAAGTACATCAATCATGGTAACAACTCCAGTCCTTTTTGCAACAGCAATAACTTGGTCAGACCACCAAGTAAAATCTACAATATCACCTCTCTCTTGCAGACCATTTCTCTCTCCAGCTTAATTTTGAAAGTGAAAAGCATTGCTTATCCAGCTTAAAAACGTGCATGTAGCCCATCACATCAAGAGTACAAACAAACTCAGCTTCTGGTGAGATTAGCACCTTTGGGAATGCTAACGGACCTACATGACCTTTTGGCTTGGAATACAAGCCCTCAAACTGAGTAGAGAACAGCTGCTCTATGTCCATGACATTACTTCGACGCCAAAGAGAAAGATTACAAGATCCTGAAACATACATAAAGAACTAATCTGCAATTAATATTACCAGTAAACACTTCCAGGTACTCAAGCATGTGAAATGTAACATGTTGCCTATAAAAATTGACATGAGTCGAAACAGTCATAAGTATAAAGAGGTATAATAAAAACTAAATGGAAAATGAAGCGGAAACAAACCATTATTTGGTGTGAATGCTCTCAGAGCAGTTAACAGCAACAAGCAAAAAGAGTTTCGGATGGTAGTCAACACAACAGATATTTTGTGCCAACTTCCCCTTCGGAGTTAAGCCATTACAAACAGAGGTATTTGGCTCCCGACCAATCTCAATATGCTGAAGGGAGCCATCTGATGTCATAATAGTGAAGCTACACCTGGAAAGATTTTTCATTTGACTTTAGCAATTACCAAATATGCATCAAGTTTTTGTTTGAACCACACACCAAAAATAAAAAATAAAAAATAGATACTATAACGACATAGAGAAACTCAAGTTCAATACAGTACTGCTCTTGATAAATGTCCTCTACACAAACATGTAGAGGCTATGGACCGAAAATTAGCACTTACAACAATGACTTCTGCACAGTTAGAATCATCATTTGCAATCATTTTTACAATGGGTAAAGAAACTTTCAACTGCCTCTTCAGTACCCTCATTATCTCTTCACCATTTGCTTTGATAAAATATAGAGTATCCATATCATCAGCAACTCCAAGAACATCGTGGCTTTCAGACCAAGTTCCGGCCAAAAAGGTAACAAGGCTGCTAGCTGCTATAAGTTTCACAAGTTAGAAAACGCTCCGACAAGAAAAGCAGTTGCTGCAGAAATCAGTCAATAGTTGACAAAAATACTAAATATGATGCAACCTGATAGCCGAAACGCATGATTGGATTAGTCATATGCAAATGAACAAGAACAGCCAAGAAATAATCTTACTAGTAAAAGTTCCACATGGCTTTGAGTAGTCATCCTTCTTCTGCAAAACTGTGATCTGATTTCCGGCAGCCACAGCCACACGCTCGCCACTTGGTGATATAAATAAGGATGCTAATTTTCTCACTTTTCTAGGTTGCTTGGTCTCTAGCCATTTTTCTTTAAGTCTACTCACGCCTATAGGAAACAACGTTTAACAAAATTTTAACTGATGCTTAATACCAAAATTTTATTGAAATTTCCGTTGAAATTTCTCCGACATTCAACAAAAAAGGTTCTGCACTCCTCTTTTGGTATCGTTAATGCCAAAATATGGGTGGTTTCGATGGAATTGTCGATTTTTTAATCCTTGATAACAACACTATTGAATTTTTCGATCACGAGCTCCAAAAACGAGAATTCGTGAAACACAATTAAGATCAAAATTGAACTAATAAGAAATTAACTTCTATAATCAACCGGCTAACAAAAAAGTGAGATTTTCAATGTACCTTGAAGTGAAAGCATCGAAAGAAGGCCGCCACGAGCACCATTATCGGCCTGAACTCAGAAAAACAGCGACGGAAAATCAAGAAGGCGATTTGAATGAATGAATGAATCGCAGAATTCAGATATGCGAGGTTGAGTGATGAGAAGACGAAGGAATCAGAGAGAGAGAGAGAGATGAATTGAGAACCTTTTGAGGAGGGTAATTGGGAGTGTACGGCCTCGAAGCGTGACGGCGTGTCTCGTAAAGGACTGGTTCTGGTTCTGGTGCTGGTTCCGCCATTGCCAATGCTTCAGTGCGATCTCAAAGCCCTATAACTTGCGCATCCGACTTAATTTATTCCATAAACACACATACAGAGGGAGAAAGAGAGAGAGAGATTGCTTAAGAGGAAGAGACCTTCGACAGTCCTTTCGCTGGTCTTTTTTTTTTTTTTTTTTTTTTTTTAATGTTCTCTTTAATCGCCCATAAATTTTGTCATTTTTATTTTTGGCTCATAAATCTAAAAAACACTCATTTTATCCCCCGAAATTGGAATTAATCGCACTTAAAAATAGATAGAAGAAAAGGGAGTAGGGGGATACTTGGGGCATATAGTCTCTTGAAGTTTTTCCAATGTTTTTTTTGTTCTCTTCTTTAATAGTAAATCAATATTACTATTTACATATTTAAATTCACTTTTTCGTTTAAAAAAAAACTCAAACTTTAAAAATTTATAATTTTTTTATTTCAAATCAATATGATGATTTTTTTAAAAATTATGTAAAATAACAAGATAAACGAAAAATTATGTAAAATAACAAAATAAATGAAATAAGATCTAAATTTTCATTTTTTTCGGATATATTTCAAGTTTTAACACCTTTTAATCATCACAGTTATTGTTAACCGAAGACAATAACTTTAAATATTCATTCATTTTCAATAAAATATTTCCAAAGTTCAACTAGAGTATGTTTGAAATGTCCATCTTGTCGTCACGTGATCTTTTTTTTTTATTTGATTTTAGTAAAAATCCAATCAGAAGGGATTGTGTAAGACAAATTCCCCCTTTTCTATTTGTGTTTAACTAAAATTTTAGTAAAAGAAACTGAGTTTGTTTGGTATGTAAGTTTGAGTTAAGATTTTTTAGTTGTAATAGTAATTTTTGTTGACTTTTTAGATAAGACAAAAAACTTTTTCAGAAAAGACAAAAAATTTTGTGAAAAATGGACAAAAATTTTAGTTCAAACTTCAAGTTTAAACTTTGTATCCAAACAAGCTAAGTGAAACTAATTTAAAGTAAAATGGGAACTATCTTAAAGTTCAGGATATAAATAAATCAAAATACACCTCTTTTTTCTTTTCTTTTTTTTCTCCCTCTCTTTTTTTGTGTGTTTTCTATTAGATTTCTGTTGGGCCGTTTCAATGTGTAAGCTTGGGCTTAAGAAATAAGCTCAAATTGAGATGGGACAATTCTGCTTGGACCCATCTCAGAAGAGTGCTCGGGCGAAGGCCCAATTGCTAGGTGGTCATGGGTTACAAAGAACAGAATGAAAGCCTAGCAATGCCATTCTCTGTCATCAGGGACTACAAAAGGATATGGGTGATCTGTAGAATTGACCCTTAAAAGCACATATTTGAATTATTATTTCAATTTTAATAATTTTATTTTATTTATTTTTAATTAGATGAAAGTGAAGGGTCAAAATCCAAACAAATACTAAAAGAGGACAAAAAGCATAACCATACCCATACGAGTGGTTGTTTCCACAATTTTCTCAAAAGGATATCCCAACTTTTAAATTTCAATAAGAAAGAAGGGAAAAGTTATTTGATGTCGTTTGACTCGTTTCCGTCGCTTGAAAAATCTCATCATTTCCACCATTCTTGTCGTTTTTTCACAGTTGTTGTTGTTTGAGCTTTTAATTGTCGATTTTTGTTTTGGTTGTTCTAAGCCGTCATTAATGTTGCTCTCCTTTTTCGAATTTTTTCCCGTAGTTGCTCTCTCTCTCTCTCTTTTTTTTTTTTTTTTTTTCTCATTTATGTTATGACATTGTTCGCCCCTTTTTATTTCTGCTTTTTTGTATTTTGGTTATCTTTTTTTCAGTTATTCCAGCTTAGTTGTCGCTTTCCTTCGGTTGTTTGCTTGTTTTATTTCTTGAGTGACGTTTTCTTTTCTTTGCTTATGTTGTTGTTTGCCTTTTTTTTTTTTTTTTTTTTTTTTTGTGTCGTTTTCACACTTTATTATCGTTTAAGGTATTTATTGTCGTTTTCCTGTTCAATTATAGTTTCACGTTTCCATGCATATTTTTTCATTTTGTTGTCGGTCTCTATGTCATACTCGAATTATTTGCTGTTTCTTTGCCTCGTTTATCAGTTTAGATTATTTTCTTTTCTTTTTTCAGTTATATGTCGTGTTGTCTTTCATTGTCGTTTTAAAATTTTATTGTCGTTCTACTCTTTAGTTGTTGTTTTATTTATTTATTTTTTTAATTTTTTTTACTGACGATTTAGGGATTTGACATCTAAACATTATAATAAAATAAGATATTAAATTATTGCTAACTCGTGTCAGTGTTTTTTTAACATTTTCTTTCGGCCCTTTCCTCGTTCAAATTGTTTTCCCTTCGATGTTTACATAATTACATCTCTTCCCGTTTCAATAATATATACACGGACATAAAATATGTCTGTGTTTATACATATTTAAATATAGGTGCCAGTGGATTACTTTCTTGAAGGTGCAGATATTTTTCTCTCTCCAATTTCATATTTCCATTTTATTCTGCACCAATAATTCTTTGCAAGTCAACCACCTCGAAAAAAAAAAAAAAAAAAAAAAACCAGTTTTTATCGTGCCAGATATTCTCCTAATCTCTTTTGCAAAGTGTGTACAGTCAACCAGCGTATTCTTCACCATCGGTTTCTAACCATTCATCAATATATATATATATATATATATATATATTGCGAAGATGAGAATTCTGTAATATATTCTTAATTGTGACAGCAAGAATCAATAGTAGCAATACATTTCCCCAAAGAGTAATTAAATCAATTCGTGTTTGATTTAATAGAGCCTCACAGAGAAAGGTGAAAAATAAACCTAACATAAAGTCTTGTAGGACTTGATAAATACAAAGCAAACCTAAGATAAGCCTTGATAAATTAAAAAAAAGGACAGTTCTGAAAAATAAAATATTAAACAGTTTTTAAATAACTATTACAACCTTGATGCTCGGTCTCACAATTAGCAAAAGATAAATTATATGAGATTTATCTTTTGATAATATATAGTGCTGGACATCACCGACATACCTATCGTTGCTGTTTTATAAACAATGAAAGCATTAAATCTCACCGTAGAGTCCCTTGGATTGGATGACAGCTAATGATGATTCTTGAACATGTATGTAATAGATATTAAAATTATGGTAATAGATTAATCTTACTTTATGAGTTGTGGATCAATTAGAATATTTACTAGAAAGGACAATCTCTGTGCATCAATGGGAATCAACAGTACTCTAAAATTGATATTAAATTCCTTAATTTGAAGGAAAGTCAAAGTTAGGATAAGTTAATTAGGCTATACTAATTAAAGAAACTTCCACCAATAGCAATAGAAACATCAAGATGCGACCTAATTTTTCTACTTTTTGTTGCATCGTACATCTCTCTTTAACTGTCTTTTATTGTATTTATCAACTAACATTACTTTACATGATGGAAATTTTTGCCAATAACATTAGAATATGTGCACGTGATAGAAAATTTTCAGGATATTGTTTTAATATTTTCTACTGTTGTGGTGCAGAGTTTTTTCTCTCTCTCTCTCTCTTTCTCTCTCTCTCTCTCTCTCTTTTTAAATTCCCTCTCTCTAAACAAATGAAAGTGTTATCTCATGAATGATACCCGTTTAAAATACCAATGGTAGTTGGAGTTTAGAAAACTTTTTAATTGGAAATGAGTTGGTTTTTAAAAACGTGTATGTGATTGAAAATAAATTGCGATAATTAAAATGTTTAAAACTTAAAATGTATTCGAAAAAAACAAAGATCTTATTTTATTATTTTTGTCATTTGTGTAAAATTTTTAAAAAGTCATATTATTTCACTTGACATAAGAAAATTATGGTCTTTTAAAGTTTGAATATATTTAAAAATATAAAAGAGATATTTGTAGATGTGAACGTTAAAATTAATTTACTTTTAAAGGAAAAAAAATCAAAATTTTTTTTGAAAAAGTCGGTTTGAAGTTGAACTCAGACGGTTTGAAGTTGAAAAAGTCGGTTAAAATTAATTTACTTTTAAAGAAAAAAAATCAAAAAAAATTTTGAAAAAGTCGGTTTGAAGTTGAACTCAGACGGTAATTTCTTTATATTTATGAAAAGAATAAAAAAATATGACTTCCCTTTTTGCATTTATTTATTTGTTGTTCTACAAAAGCAAGACCTTTGAATTTCCCATTAGGGAAGAGAATATTCTACTTTTCCCAAGATTTCATGGCTTAGAGTTAGGTTTACAGTTTTATATTCAAAGTGATGATATTATTAGACATTTATTTAAAGGTTATTTCCTTAATTTAACTCACATGCATAGAAACCAAGGACAGATCATATTTGGGAGTATACTTAAGGGGCATCATTAACTTATGACAATGATCAGATAACGTGGCTTGATTTCATCCGACAATATATGTTTTCTTTTATTTTTCTCCAGCATCATTAGAGCATTTCTGATTTCACAGTACTTAGACTCATCAAATGAAAATCTTCAAAGTTCTTTTTAATTTAACATTGTATTACTCTTGTAAAATATGTTTATTTCTAAAGAAATTTAGATCATAATACTTCGTTTGGATTACACATTCAACTATAATATTATATAAATATTCATTTGATTCCTTTATATATTGTACTTAAATACACATCAATTACACTCATTTATTTTACAATTCATTCATTCATTTCATTTTCAATATACTTTTATCGAGCAAATTATATACTCTCTCTCATCAATACATACTAAAATGACTATTTAAATATAAAAAATCTAAACACACATTTCACCTAGATATAATAATTAATGGGGAGATCAAACGTACGTTAAAATATATCAATTTTATTATAATAGAATACCAAATTAATCTATGATCCAAATAAACCATAAAATTATACTTTTACTGTTAAATCGAATCGAATAAATTCTCATTCTTATAAATATAAAATATTTAAATCTAACAGAACTTGTCAAAGATATATGATAGTTCAGAAGCTATATATGTATAAATATTTTGCACCTTACTATGAAAATCCATGTTTATACGTTTAATAATAGAATTATCATCTTCAAAAACCGAAAATTTTGACTAATTTAGGATTAGCAGCCAGTAGCATTACTCCAGGTGGGTTTAGCTGTAACAGTGACATATGTTACCCTTCGTCGTAGTGATGTGCCACTGCCGTAACCTTCGCTACTTCACGTGAACATGGGATCAGGGCTAGAGTTGATAGCCTTCCATTTTGTAGTTGTTTATTTATTTATTTATTTACTTTGGGGGTGAAGGCAATGAAAGGGATGGCTAGTGGGATTCTTTTTAATAAGCAAAATATATTTATAAAAAAAAAAAAGGAAAAAGAAAAAAGAAAAAAAGAGGAAGGATTGTTAAATAATCCGATCATGATAAAAGTTCCTTATCCTGAATTAGTACTCTTCTTTACTTATGGAAAAACCGTCCACAGGTTTGGCAAATAAGCCTCTTGGTTAAGTCCCAAGTATAGAAGTACCCCGTTTGGACTAACTAAGATAAAAACAGACAAAGGGTTTGGATATTTGAAAGTGCAAAGTGTGTTTGTTTCTTTTTAATAACCGAGAATTCTATTAAAAAAAAAAAAAAAGGTCCTTGATACACGAGTATACTTGAATTTGGGAGACAGTCTATAGGGCTTGAATTTCGAAGAAGTGTCTAAGCCAATCAGTTAAATGCGTCTATGGATTTGTAAGGAACTCCTCAAAATAAGGACCCAAACAGATGATGTTTGAGGTGGATTCCCGAGTCTGGTAGTAAGTGGTGTTTAAATAAGTTGATTGCGCATCTCTCATCAGTTGTAACTTTTTGGAGAAATAGTTACGCCACCCCTACATTAGTTGCTATCAAAGCAGGAGGTATCAGGTTCAAGTTTCCATGAGTACACCTGGAGGGGGCATTTTTTTAAAGAGGGAAAAATGATGCAGGAGCATACTTGAACTTGGGACGCGACCTATATGACTTGAGCCTCATAAAAGTGCCTAAGCCCATCCGTTAGGTGCGCCTACGGATTTGTAAGGGACTCATCGAAATAAGAGCCCAAACGGATATTGCTTTGAGTGAATTTCTGATTCTGATAATGAATGGTGTTTAAAAAAGTTGATTACACCTCCCTCATCAATTATAACTTTTGAGAGAAAGGATAGCATCACTTCTACGTTAGTCCTATAAATAGGAAGGAAAGCCCAGCTCTCTCAAAACCACCTCAGCTTTTGAGCTCTATCTCTGTGAGTCATTAAAAAACAAAGCTCATAAAATATATTACAAATTAGATGCTGCTCATCACCACCATTTCTGCAGAAGTGGACATGGCGTGATATTGATTCGGCTCATACTCCATCCATCGTTGCCTACGAATTGAGCAAGGCTTTCCGACGAGAGAACGAGCCGAATCAATATCACTCTTGTATGCTTTTTGCATATATAATATATATATAAACATATATTCATATATGTATATATATAGGGCTTTCTTGTTGTCCACTCTACTCGCTGTAAATCTTCTGTTTCTGTTTTTATTTTTTTTATTTCCATTAAACCAAACATTTTTATCGTAGCTGCAAAATATTGTACTCTTTCTTGATCAGAAAATTAGTTTCCTGCATAAACTAATATCCGAATATGTGTGTTTGTGCCTGTAGAGATGTATATATATATTTGTGTATTTGCATGTAAAGATGTGTGTTTGGCAGCAGAATTCAACAGGATTGAGTTGTAGTTTAGATTTGCATATCTTTAACTCTTAAGAACACCCATCACCAACCATACATAGTCTCGGGAGTTTGTTGCCAAAGCCAAAAATATCTGGTAATGAATAAAATAATTTACCACACAAGCACAAAATACTCAAACGGAAAGTGTGGAAATTTTCCGGAAAGCTAAGCTTTGGTTCTTCTCTTTATGATTTGAATGATAGGCTTATTTTAGAGTTGAAAAGTGTATTGTGGTCTCTCTTGATCAGAAAATCAGTTTCCTGCATAAACTAATATGAATCTATGTGTTTGTGTGATCTGTATACATATGTGTGTGTGTGAATTTGTATGTATTTCAGTGATTTACGATTCTGGTTTGCAAAGTACCATTGGCAGCAAAAGTCAACAGGATTGACTAGTGGTTTAGATGCTCATCTTTCCTCTTAAGAACACCATCAGCGCAGGATCAGAACATGCATCATCACATATAGTATCTGGAGTATGTTGCCAAAGCCAAAATTATCAGGTAATGAATAATAATTTACCACACACACACACAACACTAGAACAGAAAGTGTTTGGAAATTTATCGAAAAGCAAATCATAGGTTCTTCTCTTCATCTGTACAATATAGGGTCATTTTATGCTCTTTACTAAATTTTAATTTGAAGAGATGAAATATAAACAGAGGTAAAAATGATCATATGATAAAAAATTAGGATCCATTCTGAGAAAATTTCTGATAAATGTGAAAGGGGGCTACCTAGTATTTTCCCTTTGCCCCTATTCACTCCCTAAGAAATGAAAGGCCACACCTAACTCTGTCCAAAATATAGGTAGTTACTGGTGTGAATCGTCTATTTTAGTGTACGATCTAAGAGCAATATGCGTAAAAGTGAGTGTTAGAAGTTGAATTTATCCTACATTAATGTTATGTGTTTATATTTAGAACCACTTTGAATATATCCAAACAAAGACTCCAGCAGGTAGAAGGTGTTAGATATTGAATTTATCCCCATAGAATGTTATGGTGTTTATATTTGGAATAAGCACTTTCACCCGTTGAACAAGCTTTTGGAAATGACTTATATCCAAGTCTATTTAACATCTATTTACCTGACACACTTTGCATAAAGAAGGGTGTTAGAAGTTGAATTTATCCTATATTATCAAGTTACTGGACTGTTATAAGCTTGACAGAGCTAAAAGCATTGCAGGAAATCAGTATCCGATGCCATATCTTACATGATCAGGGTCCCACGTGGATAGGCAATGCACAACACACACATTATTGTGAGCGCTCGTGGTATATGCATGCATGGTGTTGCATTTCTAAGCAGAAAATGTTTTGCTATAGCCTTGTCACACCAGAAAGCGCTGCTATTTATGATAATGAAGCTTAATTAGTTTTGCCCGTTTGATCTTCATTCATCGCCTACTCTAAAGGTTTAACCATTTGTAACAGATTGTAGACTTGTCCCTGTTTGTTGACCATGATATCTCTATATTAACACACATTAATTTCAAGCAAAGCTTTAATTAAAGTGTAACATCATTGAAGCTGCAATCTTAAAATCCCAGAAACCAACCTCGTACTGAGTAAATCGTTGACACCAAGTAACTTTTGAAAACACCAACCATACATGCCAAATACCATAAAAATATTTCAAATAAAAAAACCACATATATATATATATGTATGTATGTATATCAAACAGAAAGACCAATTCTAAATCATATATCAAACAGAAAGACCAATTCTAAATCATACTTTAGATGACAGATAAGATCTATATTCCGTGTACCTAATATTTATATTATAAAACATGTGGAGGAAACTAAACTGATTGGTACAAATAGATGAAGGAATACAAAAAAGCTATACTATAATATTGTTCAACATTTAGCCGTCCAAGATATCTAGGTCAAACGAGCGCACGCAGGTAAAGCTAATTTTTTTTTTTTTTTTTAAGTTGGTAGTACTATGGCCATCCCACTTGCAAATTTTTTTTGCAATTTTCATTTAGTCCTGCAGTTTGCCTAAAGAAGATTTTAGAATTACTACTATAGGAATCTCTTCAGTTTTTTAACAAGTAAAATAAATCTAGTGAGTGGTTAACATGGACTTTGAACATATATATGATGCAGAAAAGTTGAAGAATTTTTTTCATTGATGAAGTGACATTTCTCTGTCATTTCTTTCTCTTCTCAGATTTTGCAAATCTTTATATGCTTGTCTGAAAAGAACAATTATAATTGTTAAAATTAGTACCTAAACCTCCCTGATAATACTCATTTTCACAAGAACAATGTTTAGTGCATCAATTTTAATAATAATTTTTGAATATCAACTTATATGATATAAAATTTTTTTTCATTGATGAAGTAACATTTCTCTGTCATTTCTTTCTCTTATCAGATTTTGCAAATCTTTCTATGCATGTCTGAAAAGAACAATTATAATTGTTAAAATTAGTACCTAAACCTCCTTGATAATACTCATTTTTACAAGAACAATGTTTAGTGCATCAATTTTAATAATAATTTTTGAATATCAACTTATATGATATAAAATTTTTTTTCATTGATGAAGTAACATTTCTCTGTCATTTCTTTCTCTTATCAGATTTTGCAAATCTTTCTATGCATGTCTGAAAAGAACAATTATAATTGTTAAAATTAGTACCTAAACCTCCCTGATAATACTCATTTTCACAAGAACAATGTTTAGTACATCAATTTTAATAAATGTGATATAAAAATTTTTATTTTTTATTGATAAGTTTTTAAAATAAAAAGATTAAAAATATAATAATTCAACGTCACATGAATTAGAATTCAAAATTTAATAAGTTGATGTTTCATTATTCTTTTAAAATAAAGGGCCATTGATGATGTGATAGCCAAGTAGAATAATTTATTCCAATCAAGCAAAATATTTGTAGATATATAAATTTACACATATATTCCCGGAAGATCAGGAAAAGCCTCAAGCTTTCCCACTTGGCAGCATTGAAAGCTTTTTGATTGCCTAGTGCCAACAGGCTCCATACAAATAGCTCGGAATTATCTTTGTAAACCAATGTCTATCCCTATGACAATTTTTCTTAATTATTTGAAAGTATAATACATATATATATGTATATATATGCAAAAACTTTTCATTAGCCTAATTAGTTGATTAATCATTCAAAAATTAAGCACAAACGAGAACGAATACCATAAGCTGAGCATCTTGCAACTAATTATGCCCCTTTCAATACACAAGCTCATCTTCTGACCCTTGATAAAATAAGTGAGATGATAGACTTTAAGAACGTAATCGGAGAATTAGGAAATAAACTTTTTTTTTTCCCCTATGAGGTTTGTAGCTACCATCAATTAAAAAATAAATAAAAACACTTTTGATTTCGAACTTAAGAACCCACTTATTAATTATTTCTATTATTACAAAAATATACAAGGGCTGATCCCATTTTTGACCTTTGAACCTAATTTTTAAATGTTCCAAAACAAGTATTTAGTCAATAAAATTGTTCTCCTCATGTTTGTTTTATATGTCTAATTTCAGAAAGAGAAAAATAAAAAATAAGATTAATAAAAGAGTTTTTTTTTCTTTTTTTAACTTTTTCATTATTCTTCTCATTTTGAATGTCTAATTTCAGAAGGAGAAAAATAAAAAATAAAATAAACAAAAGAGTTTTTTTTTTTTCAACTTTTTTCATAATTCTTCTCATTTTGAAAACGGAAAATTATCTTATTTTCAAATTTGCTTTATATAGCACCCTTTTGTAGTCCTTTTGAAATCTTTTTAAAAGCTTTACCAAATATACTATTCACAAAATCATTTCTTCTCATTCAAAATAACTTTCTACATTTCAAGAAGAAAATTTTTTTATACATCTAAACATCATTTCATTCTCAAAACAGTTTTAACACAGTCATTTGAAATGACTTTCCCCTTGTTTGGATCACATATCCAATATTGGAAATTGGAAAATTTTTGGAGAAAAGTGTTTTTCCTAACCTTTTCCTTCATTCTTTCATTTTGAAAAAGAAAACTATATCATTTTCAAATTTATTTTGTACAATATCTTTTTCTAAAAGAAAATGAATCTTTTTAAAATCTTCTCATAATGTATAATTCCCAACACCATTTTTTCTCATTATAAACAATTTTTTGTTTTCAAAAAGAAAATTTTTTACATATCCAAGCATCATTTTATTCTCAAAATGAAAACCTATTTTCATTTAAAACAAGAAAAATTTCCTTTCCGAATTTGGATATGCAATCCAAACGAAGTCAATAAAGAAGAAAAATTTTATTCTGAAAAATAGACATACGATCAAAACAGTTTGTGAGGATTTCAACTCTCAAATATACAGAAAGGCTGATTTGAAACATTTTGATAGATTAGGACCTATTCGAAACATTTTAAAAATAAGAAGGATTAAATTGAAATTTGGTTTATAATTCGAGACTAAAAATGAGATGGACCCTGCATAATTAAATGAGAAAGCCATGGAACGCATTTTGAAGTGTCTATGGTCTTCTAGGTTAGTCAGTCCACTTGATTTTGAACAATACTATTCAACAACAATTTATGTTCTTATAGTGAAAAGACGTCCTCACTCAACTTGATTTTGTGACGAAGAAGATTCAACATGCACCCAAAGGCAAAGAAAGTTGACCAAAATATAAGGATCCGTTTGGTGAATAAGTTGAGTTTGAGATGAGATGAAATTTTTAAGTTTGAGTTAAGTTGACTTTTTAAAAAGTAATTATAAATTTTGTTAACTTTTCAGAAAAAGACAAAAATTAAAATGAAAAATTTTAGTTGAGTTTGAGTTAAGTTGATTTACCAAATATAGCATAAAACTTTCTATATGGATATAGTAAAATAAATAAATAAATAAGGATAGAAAGGCAAAATTAAATTAACCTGGATTTGGATTACCCTGTCCGAAGTTGGTGAATGAATATCCCGCTGTCCAAACATGGTCGAAAGGGGATTCTTGAGTCTTGACCGTTACGTTGGCGCCAAAATTAGCTTTAACCTTCCTTTTTTTTTTTCCCCCAATAAAACGCGGTCGTTGAGTGCGAAAACGTGTTATTTACGCCCCGCGAGTCAGATGACTTTTTTGCTATAGAAAAGACCAAATTTCGAAGAAGTTCTCGTACTCGTCTAATGACGTGGCGAGATTCGATAGGTTGAAAAACTTGAGTTTATTTTCTGGAAAAAAAAAAAACAATTATAAAAGACGGTAGGAAAAATATGATTTATTTAAGAATTTAATTGAGCAAGGAGACGGCAAGACCACGGTAGATAGGCGAAAGTTGACTTGATTCTCAGACCCTCCAGATTCGGCGAGTGATTATATGCTAATAATGGAGGCCTAGTTGATTTTCTGGTTTAGGCTTTTTTTCCCGGAAAGTTTGCAACATTTCTCGGAAAATCAAGCTAGACAAAGATATACCTCTCTCTTGTTTTAACTTGCTATGTCAGGTCAGTCCTTCTCTCTCTGTCTTCCTGTTTCGGTTGAGTCGTTTAGCAAGCTGTTTTCTTTATTGTTATTATTATTTTTTCTCTTGTTTGGTTGCTGAGAATTTGAGGGGAAAGTGAAAAAGAAAAAAATGTGATGTTTTCTCCCTGTTTGGTGGCTGAGAAACTGATGAACGAGGAAAGAACCGAGAAACTCGTCGTCTTTTCTTAGCTACCAAACAGAGTAATGTTACAAGGTTGTATTTTTGCTATTTTTTCTTGTTTAATTTCACTTATTTCGAGAATTTTGAAGCTCTAGTTGGTTAAGAAAGATAAGATTTTTGTTTTCGCAATTTTTTGTTGGACCAAATATAGCTGATTACAGTAGTCAACAAATCCAAAAAATGAAAACTACTTAAAACACAAGGATCAACCATTCGTTTCTTCTTCAAATTCTTGCACACACACACACACACACACACACATGCACATAAATATATATAAAAATTTATTAAGAGAATATAAGAGCCATATGAAGAGGGCTTCTTTATTATCAGGTCTGATATGATAAGAATGTGAATTGGGTTCTTGTTTTTCGGAACAGTGAACTGGACAGGATACCACCTTTTCCTGATTGAATTTCGGTTCAATTGAAGCTCAAGGTTGGTATTTTAATCTCATCAGAGAATGGCCAAGGATGTGATCATCAGTCTCTCGCTGGTTCCGGCTTCCGAGGCACTCAATCACATTGTCCTTGGCTTATTTGAAACTGCACGAGCAGCTAGAGAAGTTTTGTTTCAGAACGAGAATTTCCGGAGATTCTCAACATACTTGGAGAAAACATCGGCCATCTTGAAAGAGCTTGCAAAGCAAAACCCCGACCATTCGGAGAGCTTAACGACTTCTCTAGAGATTCTTGACCGAGAGTTGAAGGTTGCTAAGCAGTTAGTTGTGGAGTGCAGCAAAAGGAACAAGGTTTATCTCTTAGTCAATTGTAGGAAGATCGTTAATCAGTTAGATAGGAGTACTAAAGAGATTAGTAGGGCGCTAAGCCTATTCCCTTTGGCTTCTTTAGACGGCTCATTGTCGATAAATAGCCAGATTAGTAACCTGTGTAAGGACATGTTGAAAGCCGAATATCGGGCAGCTGTTGCCGAGGAAGAGATATTGGCAAAGATTGAGTTGGGAATACAAGAGAGAAATGGTGCTCGGTCTTATGCGAACGACTTGCTCATTCAGATTGCCGAGGCTCTTGGGTTGTCAACTGAGCAGTCTGCACTGAAGAAGGAGTACGACGAATTCAAGCGTGAGATTGAAGACACCGAGCAGAGGAAAGAACAGGAAGAGGCTTTGCAAATGGAGCAGATTATTGCTTTGCTTGAGAATGCAGATGCTACAACATCCGCTGGGGAGAAAGAGAAGAAGTACTTCGAAAGGAGAAACTCTTTAGGCAGTCAACCTTTGCAGCCTCTTCAAGGGTTCTATTGCAGCCTCACTCATGAGGTTATGGTGGACCCCGTCGAGACTTCCTCTGGCCAGACATTTGAGAGAAGTGCAATAGAGAAATGGTTTGTAGAAGGGAAAAATCTATGTCCATTGACAAATACTCCTTTGGACACTTCAGCTCTTCGGTCGAATAGAACTCTTCGGCAGTCCATTGAAGAATGGAGAGATAGAAACACCATTATCACCATCGTATCTACCAAACAAAAACTCCAGTCGAATGAAGAGGAAGAAGTGCTGCAATCCTTAAGCAAGGTGCAGGAGTTATGCACAGAAAGAGATTTGCATCGCGAATGGGTGACAATGGAGGACTACATACCAGTTCTCATCGGACTTCTTAGTGCAAAAAATCGAGAAATAAGAAAGCATGCACTTAGCATCCTTTACATTCTTGCAAAGGATACTGAAGAAAATAAGGTAGTTTCAAACCAACGAAACCTTTCTTCTACAATTTGATGTTCTTATCAAAAAACTTTTGTAGAATGCTTATTTGACATAGAAGATACTTCCCAGTCATGAACTGAATTCACTTTGTGGCAGGAAAAAATCGCTAATGTTGATAATGCACTGGAATCCATTGTTCATTCACTTGCACGTCAACACGAGGAGAGTAAGTTAGCATTGCATTTGTTGTTGGAACTCTCTGCAAGTGATACAGTGCGAGATTCAATGGGAAACGTTCAGGGCTGCATACTCCTCCTAGCGACTATGTTGAAAAGTGGCGACAACCAAATTGCAAGAGAGGCACAGGAGCTTCTAGAGAATCTGTCTTTCCTTGATCAGAATGTTAAACAAATGGTGAAGGCAAATTATTTTAAACCACTTTTGCAGCATCTTTGTTCAGGTACGCTGGGAAGTCATGGTGTTAGTTTCTTCATTGTATTCTTTTAAATATGATCAGCATTAATCCCATGGTGTTCTAGTAGATGCCATGATGAAAATCCTTCAAAAATTGCACAAAAAGGACTAATCTTCCTGGAAATATCTTAAATTTGCTAATCTGTTTTAAACTCTATATAATTTTGGTTTTTGATGTGATGCAGGACCTGAAGATATCAGAATGAGCATGGCTGAAACTCTGGCAGAAACCGAGTTGACCGATCACAGCAAACTATTGATCGTTAAAGATGGGGCATTGGGGCCACTTATCCAAATGCTCTCACACAGTGACTTGGAGATGAAGAAAGTGGCTGTTAAATGTCTTCTGCAACTTTCTAAGTTACCAGAAAATGGCCTGCAAATGATTAGGGAAGGTGTGGTTAGACCGCTGTTTGAAGTTCTTTATCGTCACAGCTTACAGTTACCAGCGCTACGTGAACAGGTGGCCGCCACAGTTATGCATCTTTCCATATCAACCATCAACCAGGAATCTAATGAAGAGCGTGCTTTGTTGTTGGAATCTGAGGAAGACTGCTTTAAGCTTTTCTCCCTCATATCTCTGACCGGACCCGATGTACAACAAAACATTCTCAAATCCTTCGAGGCACTGTGCCAGTCTCCTTTTGGTTTAGACATCAGAATGAAGTTACGACAGGTAGTCGTCCTTGTTAAAGTTCTCAGCTTCCATGATCTTAAGAGGGAAACTTAAAAACCATCACAAAAAAAGGTCCTTTCTTAATTGATTATTTTAATGGATTATTACATGTCTATATGATTCTCAGCTATCTGCTGTCCAAGTTTTGGTTCAGCTATGCGAGGCCAACCACCATGCTGTTCGAGCAAATGCGGTGAAGCTCTTCTACTGCTTGACAAAAGATGGAGATGACGACACCTTCTTGGAGCATGTCAGTCAGAGATGCATTGAAGCCTTGCTCGGAATCATCGAGACTTCTAATGACGTTGAAGAGATTGCTGCTGCACTTGGTATCGTAGATAATCTTCCAAAGAGTTCAGAGATTACTCAGTGGCTTCTAGATGCCGAGGCACTTCGAATCATTTACATGCGTCTCGCTGATGGGAATAGAGATGCCTCATACAAAAGGCAGGTAGTGGAAAATGCTGTCGGAACTCTTTGTCGCTTCACAGTTTCCACAAACCAAGAATGGCAGAGAAGTGTAGCTGAAGCCGGCCTCATAAAGGTGCTGGTACAGTTTTTAGCTTCTGGAACTGCTTTCACAAAACGAAAGGCAGCCGTTGCACTTCAGCAACTTTCAGAAAGTTCAAAAAGCCTGAGCAAGCCAGTTAAGAAATTCTGGATTTTTCAGCATTGCATTTCTGCATCGGAAGCTAGCTGCCCCGCACACTTGAGGATTTGTGGGGTTGAGTCTTCATTCTGCATTTTAGAGGCTAATGCGGTCGAGCCCCTTGTGAAAATGCTCGGGGAGCAAGATGTTGAAACCTGTGAAGCATCTCTCGACGCTCTTATGACATTGATTGATCCCCAAAAACTGCAGGCTGGCAGTAGGGTTCTTGATAAAGCTAATGCCATTGCAGCAATTATAAAGTTACTGAGTTCAAACTCCGTAAGATTGCAAGGTAAATGCCTAAAGAGCCTAGATATGATATTTCAACTTGACGAGTTAAAGCGAAAATATGGAAGTTCTGCTCAGATGCCACTAGTTGACATAGCTCAAAAGAAAGGTAGTGATCTAAAAGAGATAAAATCTCTAGCTGCCAAAATACTTGTTCAATTGGGTGTGCTAGGTGCTCAGTCTTCTTTTTTCTGATTGATATACTGTCCAATTTCATTCACGCATGAAAATAAAAATATTATTGTAATTTCTTGTATGTTTTCTTCCACGGGAACTAAATAGAAGAAATATTAAACTGGCCAATGTCATTCTAGCTTGAAGGCTTGCGAAGTTTTCCATTCCAATTGCGATTTCATAGTTCGCATTAAGGGGTGTTCACAGATCTTTTTTCCTCTTGGGCAGTAAGTACTTAAATAGAAGATCTTAAGAACGGAAATCTCGGTAAAATGATATTGTAATTGAAAAAAAAAAAAAAAAGGGATAATAGATAGAACACTTTCTAACAAAAGGCATGAACTAAATCTATAGCCAAATAATCGTTCACAATTCCTAGGTCGAGCATGTAGCTTTGTGAATACCAAACAAACTCAACGCTATAAACTATTTACAGGAAAAAGAAATATTCTATTCAAGAGTATCCTAAAAACTAAAAGCAAAAGAAAATATCAAGATCAGAAAACTGGACAGCCATCCACAACGATCCCTGGTGCAGTTGGACAAGCAGCCAAAGGACAGCCCTCGGGATTGTTTCCCCACCAGCTAAAACCAATGTTTCGATATCCCAGAGCAAGGAATATCAGTATTGTCATGAAAGCAGTTCCGGCATCCAGACCACCGGAGAGGACATAGTTGCAGCGCTTCCACCAATTTGGGTGGTACCGGTACATGTAAAAGCCAGAGAAAAACCCGACAGCGATCCAACTGGTGAAGTTCACTGCGGTGGCTGGGGGCATCATGGACGTGGAGCCTAACAGGATGGGCATGTGGATGAGACAAATCCATTTATGTTGTGGGAAGGCCTTGTGTGCCATCCAGACAAGGATAGGGGCAATGGCACCGCCAAGGAAGAACCAGTTCACCAACCCGTACTCACCAAGGTCCCCAAAGATCCTTCGGGGCCCAACAAGTCCCCAGATGACTGAGGCATCATAGAAAACATGGTCCATCGGACAAGTCCAAGGGCTATCTTTTGGCAGCCTAGAGGTGTCACATAGGTGAGGAATCGCTTCCATCAGCCACCATGCGGTTGCAGTGTATACCATCACCGCAACCAGAGTTCCCACAACCTACATATGTTGCAAAACACTGACTTAGTTTCAGAAAAAGGAAAAACTGACGGAAAAAATAAATAAATAAATAAAAACTTCACCTGTGCCATGAACATTGCTCGAGGTGGAATCTTCATGTAGTGGCCGAGCTTGAAGTCTCCCACGAAGCTTAGAGCCTGAGCCATGCTAATGTAACCATACACCTTGAAGCACATGTTAGCAACAGGTCGTTCTGGGTAAATGTACCCAATTATGTATTCTGTGATCACATTCAAGCCTGGTTGCTGTTTAGAGGAAAAAATGTAGAAAACAAGAAAGATCAAGAGAGGTATATTTTAGGTTCACTAGTTACTTGCAGTCTTGATATATATATATATATAGAATATCTGTACCTGGTTTGTTGTGGCTTGGATGATGCCAATTGGAAGTGTGAACACAATTGCAATGGCACATGCAAGCATTACTCCCCACCAAGGCAGTTGGAGGGATTCGTTGTAGTGCTCGCAGGCAAAGATGATGAGAGTAATGTTCACGACAAGGATGACATAAAACCACCAATCAGGCACGGATTTGTACTTCTTCATAAGCTTTGCGTGTATATCCAATTTTTTACCGCCTCTAAAAGCCCTGATGGTTTGCGACCACAAATCCCTGCAACCAAGAGAGATCATATTCAATGAAATTTCATTTACAGAGCTTTATCCAAAGCAGCAGACTGCAGGAAACTATTATCATCATTTCATTCATTATATACACTACATTACCTTCCATTGAATATCAAACGTGAACAAGTGTAGCTGAGAGTGTGGCAAATCCAAGACCATAGGTCATTGCAAAGAAGGTGCTCAAGTTTATAGGTCCGACCTTTGCGTATGTACTACGGTCAAGGTGGAACTTAGGATCAATGATGTTCAAGATGTCATACTCTGAACCATTAGATGTGAAAAGGCCGCTAGAGAATATGGGGAAGGTCTTGGCATGGTACAAATTGTTCCAGTAGCTGATGGGGGTCATCACATACATTATGAGGACAAACCCAACGGCGACATTGGCTGTAGCAAACCACGGACTAGCCAGAGGACTGCCAAGGTAAGCCGAAATCGTGGACCAGTCAATCCCAAAAGAGAGAACTCCAAGACCTTGCATTCCAGAACCTATTTGTTGCCAAGTGATCGTTTTAGGAGCAACCCAACAGACCCAAGAGATCGATGTCAACATGAAGAAGAAATAGCCGGGAAGGATGTAGTAAGCGAAGCTGCAGATCAAGACAATCAAAAAGTACTGTGTACGGCTTGTTCCGCCTTTAACTCGTTTCTCCTTCTCATGAAGAGCTCTGTTCAAAAATTTTGATCCAATTAAGTATTGAATCATTAAATATAAAAAAAAAAAAAAAAAAAAAAAACTATTCATGAGTTTACCTGAATAAGGAGACCTGAACCAGATTAGAGGGCCACCACATCTCCGGGGGCTCAACAAGATATTTTCTGAAAATTCCAGCCCAACCAAACCCCAATACCTGTAAATTTATACAGCATGAAAAACAAGTACAAAATCAGAAACTCCTATGTAATCAAGCATTTAACTTCACAACATCCTAATAACAAAACACTAGAATGTTTAACAATATATATAATTTTCAATATGTTGACCAAAAACCCAGAGCAAAACAGAACAATGATCACAAAAAATAAAAAATAAAAAATAAAAAATAAAGTTTGACACGGTCATCTTTTTCCACAAACCTGCAATATCACCAGTTTTACAATATATATTCGTATGCTATCAAGTAATTCATCAAACATAAAACCAACAAGTCAACAAAAAGTACAATATTTTTCACAATGCTCAACTATTATACTTTTCTCTTAAATTGACACCCCAAAAACAAAATATAATCAACGTTGTTCCTTTAATAATTATTTCTTTTTTTTATCAGCACTTTTAATCACGTAATTCATGCTGCACGGATGAAAGCAACACCAAAAGGTGGAAAATAGACACGCAAATAATGCAGAATTCTTTTTCTTTCAGTAAAAATGAAAATTTTTCAAAATTTCTTGCGCACTTGTATAGATTCAATCCAGCAATTCAGCTCCAAGTATCAGATCAACAACCACGAAAATAAAAGGAAAAAAAATCCCCTATTTAATTTTCAAAAATCATAAAAACAAAGTCAGTTTTTTTTTTTTTTTTTTGCTGAACATATTTTCCGAAAATTCCAGCCTAATCAAACCCCAATACCCATTAATTTAAGCAATATGAAAAACAAGTAAAAAAAAAAAAAAAAAGAAAGAAAGAAAGAAAAAGAAACCCCTCTGTATTCAAGCAATAAACTTCAAAAACATCAAAATAACAAAACAAATAGAATGACCAACTAAACAAACCCAGAGCAAAACAGAACAATACTTGAAAATAAAAAATAAAAGAAGATTGACCTAGCCATCTCGTTCCACAAAACTCAGAGCAAAACAGAACAATAATTAAAAAAAAAATGCTCAACAAATATCCTTTTCTTCTAAATTGACACCCAAAAAGAGAGAGAAAGAAAGAATCAATAGATCCTGAAATAGATTTTTTTTTTTTTGGCGACACAAAAAGCATTAACTCTTTTTCTTCAGTTAACAATTAAAAAAGAAAAAAAACTTTCAAACTTGATGCATTGTTAAATCCAGAAATTCCGCACCAAATATCATATCAACACCCACCAACAAAAAAGAAAAACAAAAACAAACAAACCTGGGTGGTGAGCATAACAATAAAAGCAGGCAAAAAAGTGAGCTCTCTCTTATACAAGAGCTTCACAGCGGTCAAAATATGGGTGGCGTAAACAGTCCCAGCACCGGAATTGGCAAAAATGGTGATCAAAACATGTTCTTTAATGTTAAACGGCCCAGGGTTCATCGTGAACTCAAAGGGCGAGCCTTTGAAGAAGAGCCTCGTCGGCAGTGACCTGGCCAGGAGATGGCCGAGGGGGACCACCGCGATCTGCGCCGAGATCGACGAGATGATCAGCGGCTGAGTTCTGTACCAGAAGAACTGGTTCACGAACGAGAGGAGGACGCAGGAGGCCAGACCCAGGACCCACATCCGGAACGTCATAACCGGCATTGTGGGGTCGTCCGTCTTCGGCACCGTCAGATCGACCTGCTTCACCAAGCATTGCCCCTGATCATCATCCTGATCATGATCAACGGTGGCGATGATCTCCTGATTCTCCTCCGCCGCCTTAATCGACGACGCCATTGACACTTCTGCCTGAGCGGCCATTGTTGCCTTCTTTGGTTTCTCGCGTGTGTGTGTATTTATACACACACGTATGAAGAGAGAGAGAGAGGGGGAGGAATAAATGAGCGGAAAAAGGAGAATGGGAAGGTTTTAATATATAAATAAATAGTCAGAGGAAGAGTGTGTACTAATGTACTATATAGTAGGCTACTCAGTAGCAAGGAGAATCCAAAGGGATTCCTAGTTGAAGCGAAAAATTCAACCGTGAGTGAGATAAAGACGTCTTGTTATTTTTCATTGTAAAATTTTTTTTCATTTTAGGGGATATTGATATTGTTGGACTAGGCCCACAACTATGTCAGCTAAGATTGACTTTTTTGGTGAGTGTAGATTTTTGTAAATTCATCCATCATGAAGGAAGGGTTCAATCTCCTTATCTTAAATAACTCGATATCTCGTGATAAATGTTGGAAAAATAATTAAGACAAATTACCTTTTTTTTTTCTCTTTCAAATTTTAGGCTTTATCACAAATTATTATTGAATTTTAATTTACAACATTCGTAATTGATCAAACTTTCTAAAGTTCGGACCCTAAACTTCAAAAAAGAAGAGGGTTACAAATTAAAATTAGAAGGTAATTTGTAACAAGACCTAAAATTTAAAGAAAAAAATATAATTTATAGAAAATAAAAAATAATATCTTTTTTACAGTACAATTTCTCAAAATGGGAAAAGCACCTGAACAACATTAAATTAAAAATTAGGACACTAATATAACATGAAAATTAACATCAAATCAATATGACACAAAATTAAATCAAAATTAACTAAATTTTATATCATGTTGGTCAATATTAAGGGATTTGTGTCATGTTGATTAATAAATGAAAAAATGTGATTTATTGAGGTAATTTTCTCTTCTCCCTCTCTCTTCTCTCTCAACAAATTTACCCTACATGGTTTTTTTTTTTTTTTTTTTTTTTTAAGCTAAGTTTTCAAGAAAATACCCAAACAAACACAAAAGGCTTCATGCACATGAACTTTTGCCAAGAAAGGGCGTTAAAGATAAAGTTTAGCGGGTCCTTCAAGTTGGCTTCATTGATTTCTCCAACTTCTTTTACGTTTTTCATTTCTTTTTTTTTTTTTCCGAAAAAGTCAAATAAAATAAAATAAAATATTGGATCTCACATGGGAACTGAGTGGTCCTAATGTGAAAGCCACCTTTGTAGCTCGTGAACAAACAACTTTGTTTTTTTGGTGAATAGACAACTTGCATCTTACGTCCACCGTTTCTGAATTAAATTGCATGCATGGACTTCCAAGTCTTCTCAGTTTGATTCTCTTTCAATAAATAGATAGATAGATAAAAAAAAATTTTAAAATTAAAATTAAAAAGTCTTCTCAGTTTGACAAGTGAATCATCAAGCTTTTTGTTCTTTTTTAATTTAAATAATTACATAAAAAATCTATTTTTAGAATCTTATTTTAAAATATGTTTATTTTTTTATAATATTATTTAAATATCTATGTTAAAAGAAACTGTTCGTACCGTTTAATTTACCCTTTTACCATATTTAACATTTATTTTCCTCATTAGATTCATCATTTTTCCCCCTTATTTGTTCATTATTTTTACTAGTTCTTTATTACAGTAATTGCTTATTAACATGATTTATGGTTTTTTTTTTTTTACAATCATATTTGATTTTTTAAGTATGATTTAGGTTTTTTAGAAACAAATTTTTTTTATTATGATTTAACTTATTTATAATAATTATTACGTTATTTTGATAATTTACTATTTATATTATTGTTGATATTGTTTTAATATATAGTTTCTAAACTTTTTTTTTTATAAAGAGATAGTTTTTAAAGTTTAAATTTCATATGAAATTATTTTTTTTATGATAATTACTAGATCATTTTTTTTAAATGTTTTATGTTTTTTTCTTTATGATATTACTATATCATTATGATGTTATTTCTTTATGATAATTAGTATATCATTATGATGTATTTTTTTAGGTTTTAACAAAGTATTTAATATTTCTTAATAATATCATTTTTAATATGTTCGCTGTAAATTTATCTTGATGACCACTTATTTATCATAATGAATGTTTTTAATATGTCATACAACTAATATTTCCTTTTTCTTCATATTAAATCAAGTAAAATGATATTTTTTTTTCCCTTTAATGCAATATTTGCTTAATCTAAAATGTTTTAGAGATTTTTTCTTTCATTTTTTATTAATTATTAATGAAAGGGCAATGTAATCTTTATAGATATCAATTTAGACTCTCATATAAATAAAAGATACAATGGACATTTTTTAAATTATAGTATTCAATTTAGACATTAATGAAAATAACCCTTTTTAGTTGTCTTCAAAATTCCAAGTCTATTGTCCGTTTTGGCTTTTTTTTCTTTCTTTCTTTCTTTTTTTTTTTTTTTTAATAAATGAAATGAGATTCATAATTGTCCCTAATTAAACAAAATTAAAACATTATTGAGTGTAAAAAAAAAAAAAAAAAAAGTCAAAAAGCAAGTCGGTCAAAAAGCAAGTCGATCTATACACTACATGAAGGGCCCTCATCCTCCTGTAGTTATCTGGGTACCCCTATAATCTTTTTTTTTTTTTCAAAGGAAAAAAGAAAATACGGAGTACCAGCTTATTTAAAAAGCAACTAAACTAGTTGGCTATTTGCCACTCAAATCCCCTTGTGTAAATGGTAACGTAGTCATGACTCTTGAGAGGCCAGTGGTTTAAGAGCACTTGTCAATGTAGAAGCACATTCATAGCAATCACAGTATACTTCGAGCCAAAAAAAAAAAAAAAAAAAAGGGGAAAAAGCAATCACAGTATAATGTTCCCTTGACCACAATAAAGGCTGAAGTTGTGTTCAGCCAATCGTAGATCTTCTAATGGATCCCAAGTCGGATACACAGGATTGTGTTCTCACTTGTCGCAATGAAACCCGTTTGTTGGGGACGCCACAGGTATCACATTATTCATCACACACCTGACCTTTCAAGGCCTCAAAGATCGTAATCATGCTAATAAATGCTGAAATTCTTGACTCTGGAAAATAATTGAGATCTACTCATGGTCTTAAGCAACTTGGCTCATAATTTCTCCTTAATTTCCCCCTTATCTAAACCTTATCAGTGTGACCGTGTGATTGTTTCTTTACATTGTCACACTCATCTCGTTTTTTTCACTCTACTTTCCAATATACTGCTACTTGCATCGTGATATATGACTCAATCATAATATGGAGAGTGCGAATCCCCCCACCAAAAAAAATAAAAATAAAAATAGAAAAAGAAAAAGAAAAAGGAAAAAGGAAAAGAAAACTACTGCTACGACCCGCACCTCTCAATAGATTTAGTAAATACCTATCAAGCAACAGATTAAGTACATCAAAGAAGATGAACTCAAGCTACATGTATGAGAGGAGACTAAGAACAACGAGATATAATGGCTGCACCAAACAACTCCATATTTTAACCAGTATGTCAGAAACTCAGAATGACAACGACGCAAATATATCTCCAGAACGATAAAATCGATTGGATTGTCTTTCTTCTATGCAGTAATCAGTCCCCTATTATTGTTGTTGTTGTTGTTTTTCTCATACACTAAGGGTTATGAAATTAGATTCCAACGCATACTGTGAAAACATTTCATAAACTAAATGTCAAGTTTTCAGGAACGTAATTCAACAGCATTCCTACTCCAAAACATTCAACAGCAATACTTCATTAAAAAAGGAACCAGCGAGAAATTTTGCATACCAACCATGCTGCCATTTCGCTTCAAAACTTTACGTGAACACTAATTCTGGTAGAAGACTACAAGTATGGTTAAGAAGCAGAGTTTTGACCATGTTTAACTCCATATAGAAAAGAACAACAGCTAACGTAGCACATATGGAGTTTGGTAAGAAGCTTGGCTATTAGACAAATTTGCAGTCTGAAATTAACAGTAATTATGATTTGCAGGAGTCTAACCCAAAAAAATAAAAAGCACGCTCTGAATGTCTAGAAATGCCCTGAAAGTATTAAAACCACATAAATAGACGTCGCCCTAACTATGCGCAAGACTGCAACTGTTGTTTCGCCTCTTATTATCACAACTTCCCCAAATGGAGCAAAGCCTACATAGAAGAGTTGTTTTATGATTTAGCGTGTCGTTGACAGATAGAAGTTTGTTCGACACCGATTAAGGCCAAAAATAATAATTAAAGGGTCGAGACGGTATAAAAATTTTGTTAAATCACCTGCAAAAACCGCATAAATTCAACGCTTGCCACGATACCCGCCACCTGACCTCGCACCAGGATAGCGAGCAAATTGCAACCTTAAATTAACGGAGTCACGGTCATGTTCATCAAATTTATAACCTGCAAAATCGAGCTCCACCATTTTACGCTGTAACAACTAGGCACGTTTTGAACGATGAATCAGGCAGGCACTCAGATCATCAAGATGTGAATCATGTCCCTCAACCAATATATAAACGTGAAAGACTAATTTTTTCATATCACTCTATGACATTTAAGACAGTAAATGTTGATGTGGTTTCCACCAGGACCACCACTCACCCCAACTGCCAAAAAGGCACATTAAGCAAGAGGCAAAACAGGTCTCCCAAGCCCCACCTTCTCCAACATAAAGCTTACCAGTATTTATCCTACCATGACGCATACAGTGCACAGTGGGCGCCTTCTTAACAGGAATACATGTGGAAAGAATTAGACTGTAAACAAGATGACGATTGAAATGTTTTCTCACCCAAATAGCACAGTTGTTCCTATGGGTGACAAGACAAGCTTATCGGTCATGCCTTTTTGACTGAGCTAACGTGAAAGATTTAGGCTGTAAGGACATGATGATTGAAATGTTTTCTCACTCAAATAGCATGGTTGTTCCTATGGATGACTAGAGGAACTTATCATTCTTGCCTTTTTGACTAAGCTAATGTGATTTTTCAAGTCCCCTGAAGTTGACCAGAGCTGGGTTTTCCTCAACATCTGAACTGACGCAGAAAGGTTAAGTCATTTTCACATTGCTGGCTCATTGAATTTCCAAAGACGTTGCTAACCACAAAACTCGCATCAAGCCACACAACTTAAAGGCACATGTTTTTCACACTAGAACAACTGAAAGGTACTGCATAAATTATACAAACATAATCGACAGAGACATGTGGGTATCTGCAATCTTTTCACCACATTTAATGCCAGATAAAGGTAGTTCAAAATAAGGTTATGTGATTCGGACATAAGAACTTAAAATCTCCCAAAGTGAGCTTCACACTTTCATCCAGAAAATAAAAGCCAAGAGTCGTAAGCTTTTCGAAGTTTAGCACAATTTTTGAAAATGTGAAGAACCTTTGGAAGGAAAAGAATGTAGAATCATAAAAAAACCGTGCATGTATTTTCCGTTTGAAACGTGTTCAATATTGTCTATATAGTAGCCTTACCTTGTATACATTATAGTATCTTCACTAACTGTGGCGAACTTACTATCCCACTGTTATCTACTTAAATCAGATGTCATTCTTTTTCTTGTTAACCACCGAAGGACGAGATACATGAATACAAACGAAAAATTATGCAGCGTGTATGTTAAACCCGTTGGGAAAATATTTAAATAAGTTAGCAGCCTTCGTCTAGTAATCATGTCAAGCTTTAAGTTAAAATACATTCAACCAAATTGTCGAAATTTTCATAGACATAGTTTCTTCATTAATATGTAGTATACCCAGTCACCAGCCTAACAGAAATATCAAAATCAAGAAGTTTTTCCATAATATCTAATGTTTCCTTTATTACTGCAACGCCAAGTACTAAATACTGCATGAAGCAGGCTACTGCTAATAACTTGCACAAACTGAAACTACTAAGATCCAAAAGTTCTTTACAGGAATGTATAAGCTCACCTTGTAGGGCATCCATGGCAGTTGCTGCATGGGCTGGACTCAGAAAATCAACAAAACAAAGGACAAGAGGATCTCCTCCGGGCTGCATAGTTCAATTATCATGAATCATTCAACTACTAAATATCATTAGCAATATACGAAATTTACAATACTAATAATAATAATAATAATAATGGCAAATAAATTAGCTGAATATTGACACTGCACTACAAAGAAGGTAGACTTACATGTCTTGATTCCTTGCTTACAAGTCTCACTTCTTTGTAGCCAACAAAAGGACGAAATATATCTGTGAAAACTAGTGAAGGGACAACACTAGGAAAAATGCATGAAGTGGAAGAAGGGAGCGGAGCAAAAAATAAATGCCTAATGAATAAAAACGGTACCCTACAAAAGGATACGAGCTACTTCACGCCGTGTACAGTTGGCAGGCAAGCCCTCTACAAATAGTGTACTGCTAGCATCAGGAGGAAGGGGAACCTCAGGCCTTCCGCTGGCAAATCCAAGAGCCCTATCTTTCACAGTTGTCCCAGGGTCAATGCCCCCCATGCCCACGAGACGTGGATCGTCAACAGTACGGCCAGGTACTCCCCCAGTCAAGGGTCTAGGAGGTTGTCCGCTACCAAAAGATGAAACTTGCTGAAACATTGTATTTGTTAGTGACATTAACACCTTATACATACACAGCGAAGCGAGTAAAGGCGAAAATGCAAAAACGACAATAATGAAGTACCGAGCTCCGCAAATAACGGTCATATGATGCATTAATGGACTCCGTATCTCTAGCTCCACGCATTGCTCCTCTATCATCATCACGGGGAAAATAGCCAGGGAGATCATGGTTTCCTGGGCCATCTACGAAATTAAGGGAATACAAAATGAGCAAAAAAGAGGATAAAAGAAAAATAATAACTACAGAAGCAAATTGAAACCAATGTCGTGACGCAGGAAACAACATTCTTCCACCGCTAACTAATAGAAGACTCAAAAAGTAACATGCTGAAAACCAAGTGTATAACAGTTTTAAACTATAAAAACCTGTAATTTGGTTACCGATGGCAATCCATGTCGGAGCCAAAGATGCTGAATAAAATGCACATTTTACATTTTACAATTCATGGGTCGAAAATGATCACAAAATGTTCATCCACGCATGGATAACGATTACAAGTTTCAAGACTCCAGAACTTGTAATTCCCAAAAAAGCATCAAATCTCCAAGTTTATGTTTTGCAAATGATGAGCATTAATTCAGTATTACCCTGACAAACTAAAACTAAGCAGAAAATACTGAATAACCGATATACACCAAAAATGACTTCCAGCGAAATTTGGCCCAGAAAAAACCTCTGTAATAGTCTCAGATCTCCATTTCTTTCTTTTTCTCTGGAAAATTCAGTACCCATTTCTTAAAATTTTCAAACCCTAGTTCCATTTCTAAAAAAGCTAATTAAACAAATCGAAAAAAAAAAAGGCCCCATAAAATCACAAAGTCCGCAACTTTTTTTCTCTTTCTCGGCAACCAAACAAATCACAATCATTGAAACAGAAAAGCGAAACCCTAATTCAATAAACACAAATTCGGAGGAAATAATTCGGCGTACCGAAGTCGGTGCGAGTGCGCTTGCCGACGATGGGAGGGACGGCAGAGGAAGGCGGTTGCCGGGCGTCGTTGTACCTCCAGTACGAGTCCGCCATGGGAGTGGAGAGGAAAGGAGGAGAGAAAGCAAAGGAAAGTTCTTTTTTTTTTTTTTTTTTTTTCCAAATTTGATGAAAATGGATGAAATGGGATTAGAATTATCGTTTAGACACAAGGAAAAGGGAAGGAGAAACGGAGTCCAGGAGGAGAATCAGACAGACAACAACCAAAAAGAATCGTTTAGCTTAAAAAAATATTATATATATCTTCAAAGTATCAACTGTGGTTGTCTTGTACTCAATGAACTGATTTATGCCTTTTTGCTTTTTTTTTTTTTTCTTTTTATTTGTATTTGTGTTATTTGAAGTGTGATTATGCCTTTTGCAGCCTCTTTTGTGATCAAATTTTTATAGTCGTGCAAATGGGTAATTCTCTTTTTCTTTGTTTTTTGTTTTTTTAACCCTTTCGTATTTTCAAAAAGGATACTCCTTTCGAAAGGAAAAAAAAAATTTTTCCCTTCCAATTTGGGAGGTTGGATTCCTCCTTGGAGGTTGCAGATAATCTTTTTCCAACTCTGTTTTTCATTAATATATACATCTATATATATATATATATATATATCCAATTTGTTATAAGGGAAAAGGTATTATGCTATTAAAGTATTGCTATTTGTCATGCAGATGTCAACTCTAATCCATCATAATATTTTAATGATAACTAGTATTTTCGAAATATTATGTTAATTTTTTTGTTATTTATATTTCCATTCTTTTGTTGATGTGTTTTTTTTTTTTAATTAAAATAGGAAGTTCAAACTTTGAACCTCGACATTGAAGATGATAGTGGGAATTTACTACTAAACTATGTTTACAGTAACTTTTTATCTCTCGTTGTTGTTTCTTCTAATAGTGTGTATAAAGAATTTGAATATAACCTTTTTATTTAAATTAAAATCTAATTTAGATAAAACACTATAACATTAAAAAGGTTTTGCACTATGGGTTCAAACCGAATTGTCGTATTAGTGTTTTTCTCTACGGATCTGTTGTTGTCTTAGAAGTCTTCCAGTCGTTTTTATTTTTGTTGTCGTTTCTAGTAGTCATGCCCTTTCTACGGTCCCTCAACTTTTCTGTCGTTCGAGTTTTCGGGATTTTTATTGCTGTTGTCGTTTGTCCTGTACCTGTCAATTTTTTCACTTTGCTGTCGTTTTTAGTGTTCCTGTAGAATTTTTTTTTTTTTTTTTTAAAGGAAGTTCCTATGGTTTTACTTGTCTTATCGCTCAAAAGTTTTGTCGATGGCTAGTGTTCCTGTCATCTTTTGTTTTTATTGTTGTTTTTTTATTTTTGTTGTCGTTTCTAGTATTCATGCCCTTTGTACGGTTCGTCAATTAGTTTTCAGGATCTTTACTGCTGTTGTCGTTTGTCCTGTACCGGTCATTTTTTTTTTTACCTTGTTGTTGTTTTTAGTGTTCGTGTAGTTTTTTTTTTTTTTTTTTTTTTTTTTTTGAAGAAAGTTCCCATAGTTTTACTTGTCTTGTCGCTCATAATTTTGTCGTTGAATTTAGAGTTCCTGTCGTCTTTTGTTTTTATTGTTGCTTTTTGAAATATCTGATTTTAGTTATTTACCAAGTTTAATTAATTAATGAAAGCAAGGAAAATAAAACAGAACAAGGCAAACTTTAGTAAGGTTCAATTTCCCTACTAATCAAATATTCTATTAATATTAAATAATTAAAAGCACTCTCGAATTTAGACAACCCAAAAACCCCCTATTCCTATTGTCGCTGGTCGTCTTAAACTTATTAGCCAAATTTATTCAGCAAGCACCACTCGTCTTGTTGTTAAACTCCCTTCAACTGAAAACGTTTCTCCTAAAAGCTTTAAGTTCGTCTCCCAAAGAACAATAACATCTACTCCTGAAAACTCTAAATTCTTTTCCTGAAGAATGATAAAATACTAAAACTTCAAAGTCTCCGAATCCTTGTGAATAACTATGTGCTCTAAACTTTGCAAACTATTTTTGAGACTTTATATATATGCTGCACGTAATTCCAAATTAAATCTTAGATCTATACTTGAAATTTTGGATTTCATTCTAATTTTGAACTTGTTATAAATAATGTTGAAACATATTCTGTAACAATCACAAAATTTAAATTTCGAATCTGTTTATTTCAGGAAAACAGATTTTGTCATCATTATCCGAGTATTTTCTCAATATATTAAACATCAATTTTCAAAATTCCTCTGCATAATCATCTCCCTTTGAAATTGCAGCCATATAAAGGATAAATCTTGGATTTTTGAAATCTTAATTTAAATAGGATCAGAAAATCTCATTTAAACTATATTTTCTTTTCTAAATACAAATCCACAAGATTTTCCTTTCTATAATTCTGCAACATTATCCACTCCTTAATTATCTCTTCAGATCGCATTTAAACTGAATTCGTCATGTCATTCCCAATTCGAGTTACATTCTTTAAAAGTCTTTCAAGTCACGATTTGCTTTAACCTGTAATACAGTTGCTGCACAGTTGTTGCAACACAACCTACACTTCAATTCCTAAATGGTTTTTGATTTTTCCTAAATTGTCCATAAATGCCAAATATTAAAAACCTAACATTTTTTATTTTTGTTGTCGTGAGAGTTTTCCTGTCTTTTGAGTTCCTGTTGTTCTTCATGTAGTTGTTTTTAGTGTTGCTGTCGCTTTTACTTGCATTGTCTTCGTTAGTGTTAAGTGCCTTTTGTTTCCTACTTTATTAGGGTGTTTGGCACACCAACTCAAAACACTCGTCTCAAAATTTTTTTTGTCTTTTTCCCAAAAAGTTTTTTGTCTTTTCTAAAAATTCAAAAAAATTTACTATTAAAACTTAAAAGTCTCAACCCAGACTATTCCACCAAACACCCCCGTATGTAGCCTTTTATTTTATTTTGTTTTATTTTTTTTTTGTCCTTTACAATGTTCCTAGTGTTGTCGTTTTTTTTTTTTTCCTTCTTTTTATGATTTTGTGTTTGACTCCGTTTATAGTTTTTACCTGTGTTTTCTTTTTCTAAATATTTTTTCCGTTTCACTTTTCTGTCCTTTATAACCTTGCCTGTCGTTTTTACTATTGTTCTCGTTTGCAGCGTCCCTTTTTTTTTTTTTTTTCTTTCAATCGTCGTTTCCCAGTCATGTTAAACTTTTCTCGTCGTTTTACAGTTTCGGTCGTTGCATGATTTATCTTGTCGTTTTCACTATTGTAGTCATTTTATAAATTTTTTAATGTCCTTTTTTTTTCCTTCTCCTTTTGTTGTCGTTTTGAGCAAGTGGGTATTCGGCTGTTAAAATTTGGTCATTTTAAGTTGGGTTATCCAGGTATTGTGCAGAAGTATTCTAACTTACGCTTTGTTTCACGTTAAGGTTTAATTCCAATTAAATTATATTTTTTCATATCAATTTTTATCTTTCTTTAAATATTAACAAAATTTATAATTAATTTTTAAAAAATCAATCAACTCCAATTTAAAAATTTTATCTTCTAACTAACTTATTAAATAAAGACTTTAATATCTCCACTTCTGCACTGTATAAAGTTTTGTTTGTATAAAGCAAAGTATTATGGGACTAAACAGAAATCTCAATATATAAATCAAAATCAGCATTTCTTAATTGTTTGACTGACCTCTAATATTAGTAATCTTGACCAACAAGCAAAAATAAAATTAAAAAAAAAAAAAAAAAAAAACATCACTTTATTTGAAAACTTACCACCTAACCTTTGTTTCTGTCAGCCCCATCTGCTCTCCAAGCTTCATTTATTTATTTATTTATTTTTCGTTTTTTTTTTGGAATTATTGGTCAACATCATCTACTATTGGCTGAGGGATAACATTGTAATCTTCCACCTTATTGGTTCCTGGAAACTTCGTCGTTATCTGCCAAGTTTTGCTTTATAAATGTAACTGGCTTCCACAGTTTTTCCTCACATCACTTTCTAAACTTGTAACTAATTGAGCTTTCTCCTTTCTGATTCATGGCAGAAGTCACCGGTAAACCCGTCTACAACTGCCGAAACTGCCGAAACCCTATCGCCCTCCGCGAGGATCTTATTTCGAAGAAATACAAGGTTAGTAGATCAATTTCAGGAGTCTCAAATTGTTTTGAGAATTCTATGTATGACATATGTTTTTCTGATCCAAATTTTTTGTCTCTAAAAACTTATGGTGTTTTAGGGGAAGATCAGGACCTGCACATGACCTCTGTTTTTCTGATCCAATTTTTTTCCTCTAAAAATTATGGTGTTTTAGGGAAGATCTGGACCTGCATATTTGTTCTCTCATGCAATGAATGTAATTGTGGGGCAGAAAGGGGACAAACAGCTGATCACTGGTCTTTATAGTGTTGGCTGATATTTATTGCAGCAACTGTGGTGAGGTACTAGGTTGGAAGTATGTAAGAGCTTATGATGCTGCCCAACAGTTTAAAGAAGGGAAGTTTATAATTGAGATAGCTAAGATTGCCAAGTTGTACTAGAAACTTGTGTATCTTTTTGCTATGGGATTATAAATCAATAGTAACTTATCCCCTTGTGGGAAGCCTAAGTTTGATCCATGTGTGACTGTGTATTGACACTGCAGTTATGTTTTTGTACAACTTTTGATTACAATGATATATATTTCTGAATGATACATTTCATTCCAATCACGAATTAGAAATAAATAAAGCAAATAAAGTAAAAATTAACAGATAAGAGAAATGACTGGAAGACTCAAACTTCAAAGCTTGACTATCATTTACGTGAAGGGGATAAACTCTCAAAGAGTGGTGGTGAACGTCTCCTGAAGATTTAAACTCTGACTAATTCAGCGCTGATTCACCGCCAGAAAAAAGCAAGATTATTTTATAAGGTTTTGATTGGATCTAATAGTCCTAATCCTACTCCTAATACTAAATAAAAATATAAAAGAATGAACAAGACTTTTATGCTTCTTTTTTATCGTTAAATACACAACATTTTGGTGCTTGTTACGCCCTTTTTTTCTTCACTCTCGGTGTGGGTTTGGTCAACAACTATACATGATACTAGTCATATAAGTGTAAAGTTATGTTGATCTAGCTAGCTGTGTAAAAGTCTAATCAAACGGCAAGTTATGTTCCCTGCTCTTGTCTTTTCTTTAGTGTCTTTTTTGTTTTGTTTTGTTTTTTTTTTAAACCTTCCACTTATGTTCCTTACTTGCGATTGTTAACTTTGTTTATTTATTTAACTTTTCTTTAGTATCATCGTATTAACATTGCCAAACATATTATAAAGGTTAAATATATTATATAAAAAATTAATTCCTTTTAAATATGTATCAACCTCTTTCCTTTTTTTTTTCAAATCATTTTTTTAACTAAATAATAAATTTTATTATCAAGCTACTAAAGAATAATAGACAAACACTAGCAAACGGAAAAGCTCACAGAACAAAACTCGGAATAAGCTAACCGACAAACCACCGAACGGCTAGAGAACCACCAAATGAACCTAAAGTTCATAAATTAACAGGACAACACGCAGATAATTAGTCCACTAGGAGAAAGCCGAAGCGATCCCCTATCCCAAACACGGAGTAAAATTCCTACAACGGGTGACGCGAACACAAGATCCGCTCACCAAACAACTCCCAGCCAAACAACTAAAACCCGATCAACAAAACTCAAATCAACACAAAAACCTACAGAGAGACCAAAGGGGAGACCTTCACCCTTATTACAAACAAACACAAAAAACAGACAAAAGGAAAAAAGGAAACCACTACAACCTCTAGCAAAGCCACGCCCATCAACGCTGAACCAACCATCAGTGTAATCAGACCATCACGGAAATAAGGCCAACAATAAGGAGGAAAAATTGGTTGCGCATGAGGGACACACTACCCATGACGGGCAACGCAGACCCACGCACCGACCCAACCCCCTCACCACCGCCCTGCAACCCAACTCTCATGGTATCCACGAGCCCTTGTGACGGACGCACTCGGAACTGAGTATGATGAATGGTGACCAACTCTCCACGCTCGGCTCCGAAATAGCCCAACCCACCCCTCCGACGATAACGAGCACAGTACTGGAGACCACGGCAAACTCCCCTACCCATGGTGAAAATCTCTTTTTTTTTTTTTTTTTTTTTCATCCTTTGTTCTTTTTCCCTTCACCACCACCCTGCAACTCTCATGGTATCCATAGGCCCTTGCGACAAACATACTCGGAACTAAAGATGATGAACGATTATCAACTCTCCACACTCAACTCCGAAATAGCCCCAACCCACCACTTTGATGGTACGAGTGCAGCATTTGAGACCGCGGCGAACTCCCCTACCCACGGTGAAAATCTCTCTCTCTCTTTTTTTTTTAATCCTTTGTTCTTTTTTCGTCATGTTTCTCGTTCTTTCTATGCAAAGAAAGGGACTGAAAATTGAATTTTCTTTTTCTTTTTTGAAAATGAAAAAAAAAAACTTATTCATTAACATTTTCTTTGCTTTCATTAGCTATGTTCTCAATAATTTTTATTTTTATTTTTATTATGATTTTGATTTGAAAGGAAATTGAGTTATTCTTTTATGAAATTATAGATGATATTGTATCTTAAATGAGTTAAATGAAATTTAGTTTTCTTTTGCTAAGTTCGAATTTCCTCAATTCAATAAATAAAGTTGAATTTTTGCTAAAAACCAATTTCTCATATTTGATTTTAACATATTGAGTTGGGAGAAATCAGTTTTGAGTTGTTCTATTGGCACACTTTTTTTTTACTCTCTACACACCTCGTAATCAAATTTTTTAATTACAAAAATACCTTAAACAAAATGACATAAAAAGACAACTATCATAAACTTAATTGCTTCAATAAAATTTTACCACAAATCAAAACTTAATTTATTTTCATTTTTTGTTTCCACACACACCTAAAAATCAAATCCCAATATTAAAAAAAAAATCCCAATAAACAGCGTGTAATCGTTAATATTTTAAAACCTGTAACAAAATCCTAATGTTTTACTTTTGCACCCATAAAAAGGGGGAAAAATTTTTGGTTAATTGGTTTCTAATTTAATTGCTTGTTGTTGTATTAGAATGCCCTTTATTATTATTATTGTTGTCGTTGTTGTTGTAGTATTGTCCAAAGTTTTACGTTAGGGTTTTTTTCCATTATCTTTTTTTTTTTTCGTTATATTTTCCAAGATGTTACGTTTTTTTTTTTTTTTTTTTTTTGTGTGTTTTTCCCCATTCATTGTCTTTTTTTTTTAATTATTGTTTGTATTTTTAGTTTTCATTGTTCTCGTTGGCATTGTAATAGTCTGGTTATTGATTGTTTACATTTTATATATATGAATTTCTTTTGTTGTTTACCTTTTCTTTTCAAATTTTTTCTAGCAAAATTTAAATAACTTACAAATAGATTAAGCACTTTATAATTTGAATCTTTTCAAATATTTTTAAAAGATGACGCCTCTGCTAAATGTAATACTTTTTTTTTCTTTCTAGATTATCAAATAGATCATATATAAATGAATTCACTATTTCTTAACTAATATAAAACTCCCCAACCTATGATTTTAGTTTGTTCATTTTGTTTTAAGGAGTTTCAAAACATGAATTACATATTACAACATGATGCATTTTTTCTATTAATTATATATGTATAAGAGTTTTCAATGATTACTATAATATTTATCAATTCATAATTATCATTATTTTAGTCACATGATGTCAATCATATAGTTATAACAAAATAGGTAGTTAATCAAAAAAATTTAATGACAATTAATGAATATGAAACTTAAACAACTTATTAAATGAGATTTAGATTGGCAACTTCTTGTTAACTTACTGACATAACTTTTTAAATTTTTTTTTTTAATATGAGGAGGTCTATTAACATCTCTCTGTTGGCTTTTTCTACTCCTTTTTAAAAAAAATTATATTATTATTGAATTATCCTCATATAAAATCACCTTTTAAGGATAAAAGTATTTTAAAATATACTTGTCACACGTCTTATCTTAAAATTAAAAAATAAAACTACATCTTCTAAATATAACTATTAATTCGTATAAAATAATCACTCCTAATTTAAATTATTAGAAAAAAAAATCGTTCTCATCTGAAAAGAGTAGTGAATAAGGATAATTATTTTAACTGGAAATAAAAGCTCCAAATTTGGGTTAATGAATGATGATTATGTTCATTATTCTCATACTAAAAGAATTGATTTTGTGAAAGCAATATTTTTGTCGCCACTGATTATGGGATTTTGAATTCCGTAATTTTCTTCTACTTTTACATGGTGGAGTTCGTGATTTGTTGCTTCAACCTCTCCTTTTGTTTTAGCTAAACAAATGGGAACATTAGATTTTGTTTAAATTACCGGTTCGTTTGATAAATAAGTTTGAATTGAAAATTTTAAATTTGATTTTTCAAAAAAAATAAAAAATTTTTCAAAAACAAAAAAATTTGAGATAAAAAATTACTGTTTGAGTTTAACCGTACCTACATGAAATCAAAAAATTATGCATAATTAACAGAATTTTTGTTTTATTAATAGCTTTTTTTTTTTTTCCCCTCATATCCTGTCAATAGACTTTAATATAAATTAGGAGGGCCTACGTTTCCACAGCTTTGAATATCAAAAATGGTGACTTGAATGGATAACCATCCACAGAGGATCCATTAAGACAAGTTGGTGGAAATCTTCTCCGAAGATTCAAACTGTTGACTAATTTGGTGCTTATTTTATTCACCAGTAGAACAGCAAGGTTATATAATAATTAATTGAAGGATTTTATAATGAGATAAGAATTTTTACTCTAATAATATGATAAGATTCAATAAATAAAAAAAGGATAGATTAGTATGATATATTGAATTAGGGTGTAAGTAAAAATATGTGATTATATTTCAAAGAAAAAAAAAAAAACACGCTCTCTAATTCAGCCAACTTCCCATCGTCCGACGGCGACCCAGCCCCCCGGCGTCGGCGACCCACCACTACGCAACCCCCCCGGCGGCCACCGACCAGCGAAACCCACCTCCAACCCCGAGACCGTCTACAAGCACAAGTAGAAGAAGGAGACCACCTTCGACATCGCCGACGGTCACGGGGGTATCGCGTGGCTGGCCCCGGAGCTCGGCGGGGGGCTCGGACAATCTGCAATCCTTTTAGTTGCAGATCTGAAATCGCGAGGTGGAGGGGGCGGGTTCGCGTGGACGTCGCCGGAGCGCGGAGGGGAGATCTAAAATCGCGAGCTGGAGGGGGCGGAAGGGGCTCGCGTGGACGGCGCCGGATATCTGCAATCATGTGCTGGCGGGGGCAGAGGGGGCTTGGACTGTGTGGAAGGGCGGCGCGTCTAGGTGGGTTGGGTGGCTGGAAAACTTCTTCACCGGCCGGAGAATTGGAAAAAGACCGGAAGCAACTATTTTTTTTTTTTTTCCCCTCCCTCAACGGTTTTGAAATAATTATATGTGGTTCGATGCACCGTAAATTTTATGTGCACAAAAGTATCTAAACCGTTTAAATTAAATTATAGTCCAACAAAAAATTTTACATCATTGCGGAACTCCTAGTTAATAAAGTACATTGAATTTAAGTTGTTTATTTGGTTTGGTTGAAGAAAATGTGGATTGGAGTAAAGTACAAGCTTGAAGTAAGGCAGAGTGATTGAGTGAGGTCACCCATAGAATTTGAAAGAGCCCATTGTTTCGTTTATTTTGCTTTTTATTTATTTTTTAAATGGAATTTGTTTGTTTTGATTTCTATGCATAGGCTTTTGGCGTGTAATTGTAGGGGTACCCGTCACCATAGTTCTACTTTTATCATAACATAAACTTTGTTTCTAGCTTTGGTGGTTCAATGTCACATGGTAAAGTAACTTTATATATATATATATGTAAGGAACATAGATAAACATTCAAATGAATAATTAAGTTTACGCTTTTCTTAGCAAAAAAAATAAAAAAAACTTATTTTTGGCATTACATTTTTTAAACTGAAATTGGTTGATTTTTTAGAAATTAATTATGATTTTTATTGAATTTTTAAAAAAATATAAAAATTAAGATAAAAAAACTTAAATTTAAACCTGAAAGTCAAACAAACACAAATAAAATCATATTTATCATAAAAGTTTATT
The DNA here is from genome assembly GCA_025413485.1 of Ficus microcarpa. Classification (NCBI taxonomy): domain Eukaryota; kingdom Viridiplantae; phylum Streptophyta; class Magnoliopsida; order Rosales; family Moraceae; genus Ficus; species Ficus microcarpa. The sequence continues at coordinate 21,374,037 of CM046378.1, read as the reverse complement.
GTACAATTATCTTAAATAAATTATTATGTAAAATCAATGGAATTTAATACAAATCTAACGTTTTGAACTCTATCGATTTTTTATTTTCTTTTTTCAATTCAATCTATTTTAGATCAGGAGGCAACTCTAACAGTGACACAAAAAGCTAATTGAGTCTTAAATTCGAACAAATGAATGAAATGTAAAAATTACCTTTAAAGAAACAATTTATGATTAGTTCAAAAGATGTTTTAGTGAAAATTTTACTGCCTTTTAAACTGTTAAATTTTAGAATGCTTTGTAATTTGATTGATGCTGATACAATACGTTGCTTTTTCTTTTTTTTTTTTTTAGGGTAACACCAATACTTTTTTATTTTAAAAAATGTTTCTATTTTTTTTACAAAAAATTATGTAAAATATATATGTTTTCTAAATTTTGAGTGGGAGATTTGAATTCTACATCTTACGATTATTATGAAGTTAAACGTGGAATCACCGGTGGATTAATCCTGTAACCATAATTCTATAAGTATTTTAAATTTTTATTTATATATTTCTCATAACAAGGGTATCTATATTGTTTTGTCCAATTTTTTTCCATTCATAAAAGTTACGAGAGCTGAAATTTGAATAAGTTTTTCAAATTCAGCTGATAACGTGGTAAATTTTTGTCTAATTTAAGGGTATCTATGTTGTTTTGTCTAATTTTTTTTCCATTCACAAAGGATACGGGTGTGTTTGGTGTTCGCGTTGAGTTTGAAATAAAATTAGTTATAATTTTTGTTGTCTTTTTTAAAAAAAGAAAAATAATCAGTTGTAAAGTATAGTTGAATTTGAACTCAACATGTATTTCAAACATAGGCTAAGAGTTAACATTTAAACAAGTTTTTAAAATTCAAACAGATAATAACTTTGTAAATTTTAAAAAGCAAAGGGATGAATTGAGAAATAAATAAGAGGTATAATTATGCAGTTATTTCTTAACAATTAATTATTAAGTTTATATTTGATTTATTGATTATCGATGAAATTTTTAAATTAAAGTTAATTAATTTTATTGATATTTAAAAAAAAAGTAAAAACTGAATAATTGTTTTAAAACTTAAAAAAACCACAACCATCAAAGAGCGCGTTGAAGCACTCACTTTGTCTACGCGTGGGTCTACACCTTGAGCCGAAAGTCATCCTGAACGAAAATATTGCAGAAAAATCCTCCATCAGACTACAATATTGCAGAAAAATCCTCGCTCAAAATAAAATCTTGCCGAAAAATCCTCTCTCTCTCCTTCTTTTTTTCTCTCTCTCCTCAGTCGCCATTCTTTATTTTGTAGTTTGAAGCAACCAATCCATGACGAAGAATACCACTCAATTGTCACTGGTCAGGTTAGGTCAAGTGCTTGAAAAATAAAATAAAATAATCGAAAAAGAAAAACGATATTTTTGTTTCTTAATTGATTTGCATATTAATGTGAGTTCTCTATCGAAATTTCTGATCTTCCTTAAAAAAACCAATCATTATGTGCTAATACTTCTACTAAATATCCAACCTCTCATTGTCGAAGGAAAAAATAAAAAAGAATTTATTGAATTCCCACACTTTAATTGTTGTTTTCTCTTTGAAAAAAAATCAAATAAAAATTATTTAGTGTTTGATTTTTACAGCTCAGATCCTCATCCATTGCCATTATAATACTGAACATAATTAATCTGTTTTGCATCTCTTTTTCCCCCGATTTTTTTTAACCCATTGACAAAAACTTCCTTTTTCAGTAGGTTTGTTATTTTATTTTATTTTATTTTATTTTATTTTATGTTATTATTATTATTTTTTATTTTGTTCTTCGTCACTGATTACTAATTATTAAATGTCATGGCTTTCGGTGTTCTTCTCGTTCACTCTTCCATGCCAATCACGTCTCTATCACACTATTACAAAAACCCAAATTTTCGTTTTTATTATCTTATAATAATTTTGGAATCTTTTCTCATTTTTGTAATCCCCTTTGGTCCAATCTTGCACGTTAACACCCATTTGTGTTCTTATCTTTTGCTCCAGGCATTTGTGTCATCATTGATCTTCTTGTAGGTAAGGAAATTAATGCTTTTTTTAATTTAATTTTTATTTCCAATTCATGTTTTGATTTCCCCAGATTGTACTGTGACATGGGTTTTCCATTTCTTGGCTTGTCTGATTTGATTTTAATTTGTTTTCCTTTTCTTTTCATCTTTCTGTTTAATTTGGCAGTTTTGTTAATTAATGGCGGATTTGGTAGGGCCTAGATTATACAGCTGTTGTAATTGCCGGAACCATGTTTCTCTTCACGATGATATTGTCTCCAAAGCTTTTCAGGTTAGATATTTTTATGAATTTCTTTTTATGCTACCAAGTTTGAGTAAGTTCTTCACATGTGATCTCTGTTTTGAAAAGCTTTAAACACTTACACTGTGATACGACCAAATGGATTCGACAAAAAAATAAAAAAAAAAAAAAAATAAAAAACTTGACCCATTTGGTGAATCAAGTAAATTTGCAGATAGAGTGAGGGTTTCTTGGAAGTTATTTACAGAAAACTATCAATTAATGAATATGGCTCCTCTTGCTTTGTGTCCATCAATATAAGAAAGGAATTTAAATACTGGGTTGAGCTCAGTTTAGGACCTTGTTGAATGTCTGGAGCCTAGTTATTGCCCCGACGCAGCGTGAGCTCGTTAAGGGAATCTCTGCTGAGTTCTGTGTGCATGTCTGTTTGCTTGTCTTTGAATTTATTGCTCATGGCAATCAAGGGTTAAGGTTGTCTAATTCGTAACAAACTTGAGCTGTTTCACCCCTGATCTTGTAACCACAAATTTTCATTTCATGTTTTTTCTATAGAATTATAATCTGATCGTACACTTTGGATCGAGACTGGTTTTAGGTAATGCCCTGTAATCTCTGTGTAACTTTCTTTTTTGAAAATTGCGTTCATTCTTAGGGGAGAAATGGCCGAGCTTTTCTGTTCTCCCATGCGATGAACATCGTCGTGGGGCCGAAAGAAGACAGGCATCTCTTGACTGGTCTCCATACCGTTGCTGATATCTCTTGCGCAGATTGCCATGAGGTGTTGGGGTGGAAGTATGAAAGGGCTTATGAGGCATCACAGAAGTACAAAGAAGGGAAGTTCATACTTGAGAAGTCCAAAATTGTGAAGGAGAACTGGTAACTAATGGCCTCTCTTCCCTCTCATTTCTGTTATGTGATTGTTGATGCAAGTTTGTCACTGCCTTGTACCATTCATCTTGTACAGAGACTTCTCAGCCATTTGAGAATTGTCATTGTTTCTTGTTGTTCATTCTCTACTATGTTGGAATTGGAAATTTGTAAATGGAATGAAATGATCGGTTCATGTGTTAAATAATATTTTGCAACTTCTCAAGCATGTCATTTTCTTGGCTGTTTCAGGTAGCGAAATTTATATCCTTTTGTTTGTTGTCTTCTTCTTCTTCTTCTTCTTCTTCTTTATTTTAATTAAAAACGAGTAGTACGAGTATAACGAAAAACTAGTCAGATTCGAACTAAGTTGGCATTCGTCTAGAGAAAAGATGATTTAGAACAATTAAACATTTGGGGTTGGATTTTAAAGCAGTTGGAGATCTATTTAGTTCATTGTGGTCTATTCTAGTGCCTATTGGAAACGAGGTTGATATTTATTTTGGGTAGGGAGAGAACTAGCTTCCAAGTAGTGGCAAGTTTGGCTCAAATTTTGATTTTGGTTGTACTCTGTGATGAACTTAATACTTTAACAGCAGATTGAGCCGTCTCTCTGATGGAGAAATCAGAAGTATGGGTTTGTTTTCTCATTTTCTTTGCTTGGAAAATCAAGAAGCTCTTTCTATATGAATGTTCTGTTTAGTCTTTTAAGCATATACGGAAGGGGCATTTAGTTTTACTTTTAATAAAAACTGGCAGATCGTTTGTCGTTTTGCTGGCATTAAACGACATGCCAATTCGTGAGAGAGAGAAAACGACGTGCCGATTCGCCTTTAAAATCAATTGTCGTTTTAGCGCGAGAAAAATACGTCCTTTTGATTTCCAAGTACCAAACGTGGAGTAGTTTTTTGTGTGTGAAAGAAATAAAACTGTATCACTTTTGGTCGCATTGTTTAAAAGGAAAACGACATGGATTTTTTCGTGTTAAAAAATGGGAAACCAATAAATGCTATACCTCCTTTTGTTATTGTTACAAAAGTTGAAATTTGTTAAAATAAGTTTTAGAATTTAAGTAATTAAAATAATAAAATCATAATGACTAGATGAAAGTTTTGAGATGTAAATCAAAAAAAATCAAATGTCAAAATTTAATATTGATCATGATTGACAAAAAATTTGTCACTAAATTTAACATATGACAAATTGATATTAAAAATAGTACTTCGGTGAATAACATTTTTCACCTAAATATCAAAATTCACCATTAACACATCAATTAGTACTCCCTCTAATTTTTTTAAAGGCCTTTTTCGTCTGAAAATAGTGAAAAATTAACTAAAAAAATAATTAAAAAAAACTTAAAAAGAAAAAAGAAAAGAAAAGAGACAACGACAACGACAAACATAATCGTCGGTTTCATTTGTTGTCGTTTCGCCTCCCAACAACGGCTGACACTTGCGAGGAAAGAGAGGGGAAAAAAAAACAAAGGAAACGACTTGACACTTGACGGAGAGAAGAGAGAAGAGAATGTACCTGAAGAAGGCGCTGTGGAGCGAGGGAATAACTCCAGAAACTGGCTTGCCGGAACCGGAGGCGGAGCCACCGTCGACGGCGGTGGGCGAGCTCGTTAACTCGTTGACCGAACAGCGAGTTTACCGCGAGGTCACTCTCGCGCTCCGGAGCGGTCTCAGGGACGCCCGAGCCGAGTTCTCCTTCCTCCGAGTCCGCGGCCTCAGAACTCTCCTCAAGTTCCTCCGATCCGTCGCCGAGTCCGATTCCACCATTAACTTCTTCTCCCAGACTCAGTCCATCCCGGAGCTTCAAGGTTCCGACCTCCTTATTACCATCAATTCTCTTCTTTCATCTGTCTTTCAATCGCCGGAAAATGTAGCAAAAAGCAAATGAAATTTCCAATTTTTTTGCTCAAATTTATAGTTTTTTTCTTATTCATTCTCGATTTCCTTTTTGGTTTCTGTCGTGTTCTTCCGAAATTGTGCCTAGTAAATTGAGAGCAAAAAGGTCTTGATTTTGGGATTAGGTTTTAGGCAATTTTTCTCTGAAATTGCTGATCCAATGCAGTTCTTTACAATGTGACAGTTGTTCCAGTTCTCTTTCAACATTCATTGAAAGAGTCGGATGATGACATTGTTACGAATTTGGATCATATCTTCGGTGTCGAGCCCATGAAGATTTCCAGTCCTTCGACTGATGCTGAGGTTTCGCTTGCGCTTCGGGTTTTGGAAGGTTGCTGCTTGCTCCACAGAGAGAGTACGTTGTTAGCTCACCAGTACAAAGCAATTCAGGTCTTTTGAACATTGTCTTACTACCATTTTGTTGATTCGGAACTATTCTGGTTTCTCTTGAATGTCTCTAGATTTTTTTTTTGACCGAAAAATAAATCCTTAAATTGTGAAGGTCTTGATGAACATATTATCAACTAGGGGAGTACTTGAACAAGGGGCATGCTTGGATGCGTTGATCTCCATTATGTTGGACTCGACGGCCAATCAAATGGTACAATTGTCTATTAGCAGATATCTTGTGATTTTTAAGTTTGATGGTCCTTTGGGTTTCCCTAAACAGATGAAATTATGCGTTTCTTCTTCATGTTTTGACAGGATTTCGAAGCGTGTAATGGTGTCGAGGAAGTTGCAGAGCTTATCAGAGACAAACAAGTTGATGAAAATCTCAGGTCTCTTTCTTTCTGAGCTTATAATTGATGTTGATTGTTGACTGTTATTTAAATTTCTATTTGCAATTCTACAACATTATATTTGGATTTTCAGAAGACAAGAAACGATATGGTTGGAGCCGTTTTATGAGAGTAATGTTTGGCTGTTGATCGCATCATATTTGCTATCAGTTCGAGATTTAAATTACAGTTTGGCTTTTGACTCTGTCTGCCCACAATATTCATTTTTTGAGACCAGGACACCTTCTTTCTAGTTTATTGTAATGATAATTGAAAAGTAACCGTCTCTTCCTCGTTCTTAGGTTGAAATGCGGAGAGTTCTTGCTACTGCTTATTGGGCATGTAAATGGACGAGGAAGGCCTCCACTGGCATCCATACAAGAAGACATCAGGCGGCTTCTAGGAGAGAAGTCTGCCTCCTTGATATGGGCAGCTAGTCAATTTGGCTCAACTCTTGATCCAGAGCAGAGACTAACTGCACTGCATATCCAAGCCCGTCGGGTTCTGGAGTCCTTGGACCTGTACTGAAAATCCCATATGGAAATATTACTTCAAACTGCTGATACAACATATGGTATTTCTCCTTGCTTTCTAGATAATCCTATTTTTTCATTTGTTTGTGCTTTAGTTTCTAGAATGGCCGATAAGTGTGACAAGAGTTGAGCTGTAGAAACTGTGCGCATTTGTTTGCACTAGAGTGTCGTACAACGGTATGTAATCACAAACTAGTTGTAAACTCTGTTTTCATGTGAATAATCAAATTGTCTAAAGTAACGTAGATCTCATTTGACCTCTTATGAGCTTTATCACAAGTGAGAAACGCATGTATCTCATCTCTATCTTCAATCCAACTGCATCCCGGGCTCTTATGCATTCCTCTATCCTTCATTAACTGTCTCAATATAGCTAGATCATTCCATCTCCCCGCATAGGCATACAAGTTAGCTAGCAGAACGTAGTTTCCGGTATTATTCGGATCCAACTCTATTAGCCTCTCTGCTGCAATTTCTCCTAACTCAACGTTACCATGAATAACACAACCTCCAAGCAAAGCACCCCACAAAACCGAATCCGGTTCAATGGGCAGTTTCTGAGTAAATTCGTAAGCTTCCTTTAGCTGACATGCACGGCTTAGAAGATCAACAATGCAAGTGTAGTGTTTAAGTGTGGGTTTCACATTGAAATAACTCATCAAATGAAAGAATTCACGACCCGTCTTCACTGATCCGGCATGCACACATGAAGAAAGAACGGATAGGAAAGTAACATGGTCTGGTTGAAACCCATCTTCTAACAGCTTGCGGAAGAAGGCAATTCCCTCTTCCCCATGTCCATGCATTGCATAAGCAGTAAGCATGGCATTGTGGGATACTAAATTAGGATTTGAAATCCTATTATAAGCCACAAATGAATGCTTCAAGCTTCCACATTTTGCATACATGTCCACGAGTGCTGCGCCAATATATACATCTTTGTCATACCCACATCTAATCGAATGCGCATGAACCTGCTTACCTCGCTCAATTGTTGCTAACCTTGAACAAGCTGGTAAAATAATGCCGACAGTGTATATATCAGGCCTCAATTTTGAAGTCTGCATTTGGGAGAACAACTCCATGGCTAAATCAAGATGGCTGTTTTCCACATGACCAGCGATAATACCGTTCCAGGTATATACATTCAGCTCAAAGCCATCTTCTCTCATATTTTGAAGAAGTAATGGAATTTTTTCTGTCTGATTGCAACGAGAATAGCCAGATATCAAACTGTTCCATGTAGCAATGTCCCTTTCACTTGTTTCGTCAAAAGCCCTTTGAGCTGACGATAGGTCTTGGCATCTACAATACATTTCTACCAGAGCTCCACCAACAAAGGTGTTAGATTGCAAACCCATTACAATCGCACGGGAATGTATCTCCTTCCCTTGTCTTAAAGACACCATATCAGCACAAGCAGTTAGAGCACTTCCTAAAGTAAAGGAATCAGGTTCTATTCCTTCCTTCAGTAATTCTTGAAACAAACATAGAGCTTCATCAAACAAGCAGTTATCTACATGCCCTGAAATAATAGAGTTCCAGGAAATCACATCCTTCTCGATACCCATCGATTCCATTTGATCAAACAACGCCTTGGCTTTGGAGGTGTCGCCATTCTCACAATACCCGACAATCATTGTATTACAAGAGACTGCATTTTGCAAAGAGAAGTTTGAAAACATTGCTGAAGCACTCCTTATATCAGAACACCTTCTGTACATATCAACCAATCCATTCACAAGAAAAGGGTTCGATAGAAACCCATGTCTGGTAATATAGCCATGGATTTCTTTGCCAAGACTACGCCGTTGAAGCCTAGCACAGGATGGAAGAACACTCGCCAAGGTTCGAGCATTTGGTTCAAATCCTTCTGCTTGCATTCTAAACAGCAGCTCTACGGCTTCCTCATCATAACCATTCTGTGAGAAGCCTCCAAGAACTGCGCTCCAAGAAACAACATTGGGCGTTAACTTATCTGACTTCATTCTATCCAAAAATTCCAATGCCTCGTACACCATTCCATTGACCACACAGGCCGTAACAATAGTATTCCACGAAACACAATCCGTTTCTGTCATCTTCACCAAGACTTTCTTCGCGTCGTCTAAGCTTCCACATTTGCCATACATATCAATTAGCGCATTACCAACGTATATGTTTGCAACAAACCGAGACTTCATAGCAATCCCATGCAATTGTCTTCCCAATCCTAGCGCCCCGAGTCCGCTACAAACCTTGAAAACGACCGGAAACACAAAAAACTCCAACCCCACATCTTCTAATTGCAATTCCAGAAAGTGCAAAAGAGCTTCTTCAAAAAACCCACAATCAACGTGCACGTTCAAAATGGCAGTCCAAGCATACAAGTTTCTCAGGGGCATTTTATCGAACATAAGAGCGGCATCCTCCAAACAACCGCATCTTGCATACATCTGGAGCAGCTTGGTCTCCACAAACTCGTGCCCGCAAAACCCAGTTTTGACAGTGTGGGCATGAACCTGTTTTCCCAAATCTGGGCATCTACAGGATTCGAGAACGGAAGCGTACAAGCTTGAATTTACTGGTCTTTGAAAGGAAAGGCTGGCGGGCTTCTGAGACGTCGGATTCTTGGAACAATGATTTAACGGTGGTGATGGTGCCAAGTGTGCAAGGACTTCCCCTAATTTAGCAGCCATTTCAGCTGTGGAGTGTGGACATAAACTTGCATGGAAGTGAAAATATGACTAACACGGCATAACGTTCTCTCTCCCACTCTCTCTAAAAACACACGAGCTTTACAAAAGTTTCTAAAGAATTTTTTTTTTTTTTTTTTTTTTGGGGTTAAAGGTGAAAAAATATCTTAACTTTTCGTTCTAGAACTTGTATTTGACTGAAATGGCAGTGTGCCAGTGAGTCAGTAACAATAAATTATCCTTCAAAATTTGGCTGCTTTTTTCACTACTAGTTAACTTATACGGCGCTTGCGGAGTAGATTTAAAAAACAAAAATTATGTGATGATAAAGTGACGACGCTCACGTGATTCTCACATGACAAATAAAGAATTTATGATTAAAAAAACTATTAACTCTTTTAAATATAGGGATAAGATAATTATGAGCTTAACAATAAGGATAAGGTGAAAAATAAATAGGTATTTAAGAAGAAGAAAAATAATTATGATATAAATTAAAAAAAAAGAGTAAAAAAAAGGGATTGGAATTTGAAATGAGATGATTTTAAGGATTTCAAATGGTGTGTCAAACACAATAACTTGACAAATTACCTCATAAACTTTAAACTACATTCCATCTGTGGTCCTTGTGATAACTTCATCAAATTATTACTACAATTTTTTTTACAAGAACTGAAAAGAGAATGGCACATGAATTAGATAAGAGGTAAAAAATAAATAAATAAATAATTGTGCGAATTACATGTTACAAACCGTCTATAATTTAACGAACGTGATCAAAGAGATCACTAGTTTAATGGATTTTGTAGCTTATGAGATTAATCGTCAGAATTTCTCATTTCAGACCTGATAACAAAAAAAAGTTTAGGAGACATCGATTGAAAAAAAAAAAAAAACCCAAAAATTTCAATGAATGAATACGTAAACGAGTAGCGTCCACATCAAATCTTGCATTTTTAGGGGGTGTTGGGTGTTAAGTTCATTTTAAACTAAATTGTACTTTTTTTATCATGGTTTTTATCTTTTCTGAAAAAGTTTTTTGTCTTTTCTGAAAATTACTATTGAAACTTAAAAATTTTAAACTAAACTCATTCACCAAACATCCCCTATTTTTTTAACCACATGACATAGTGACTGACAAAATAATATTTTAAAATTCTTTCTTCTTCTTTATGTCTTTGCTGCTTTTCTTTTTCTTTCCGTTGGGAGTTCGCATCGAAAATGACTATTTGGTATCAGATTTATCCATGTTGCCTAAGTTTATTGGCTCCAAGATTAATATTAACGACAATATTAGCGAATTTTTTCACACAAAGTTCTATTTTTCGGACGAAAAATTACCTACTTAATTATTAATTACATCACGCGGTAAAAAAAAAAAAATATATATATATATATATATAGGCAACTTGTAAGTTGTAATTCTATATTGTCGTCATTATATTTGTGAAAAAACAGGATTCCGAAATTTTTTTTTCCCTTTTCTTTTCATGTTCCTTGATAATTTCAAGTCATGTTTTCAATAAAATATTTAAACTAATAATTGATATGATCCTTTAACTAATTTTAAGTGATATGATATGTTATTTTGATGAATGCGATATATATATATATATATAGAAGGCGTTTTATCGAGTCATGTCAAAAGCAAAGATGAATTTTTCACAGACCAATATATTAATAACTGCACCATCTTTAATGTGCAGCCAAGCCAGATCATTCTTCTTTACTATTTATAACAAAGAAAATGTGCGGTCCTTTTAAATTCAGCAAAGCATCGATTTTCTTGTTATTTCATGGATATTTTTTCACCCATTTATGTGGGCTTTCTAATGTCTTCTTCTGCAATATTTTCAAAAACATCACGATCACAGCATCAAGGAAAATCAATAAAATGTTAAAATTCTTCATAATAGCCATTTAGCTATAGATATATAGCCATCCAAAGCTTTAGGGATTCATGCACATGCCCTTATTCTAAATTATCAAGCAATCTACCTTGGTAAGAACCCTAAACAAGGTAATGATCGTGGACGTATATTTGTAATATATATATATATATATGGGAAATTAGTGTATATATTATATATAATATATTATATATAATTAGGTGCAAAAAGCAAGCTATTCCCCTTAGCAATTTTCAAATAAGAGGGGGGCAAAAATGCAAGCTAGTTGAATAAAAACAATATGAAACATATTGATATAATGCTTTTGACTAAATAACTTTTTGTCTTTCTTTTTGCAACCCCAACTCATAACAATCTAGAATAGTCACCACCATTATAGAGACGTTTAAATCTTCAGCGTTATAATTCGAACCATTGACAATTTGAAATTATGTTATACATCAAAAAAAATAATTAAATAAATAAAACCATTGACAAATTTGTATGAGCATAAGAAAAGAGAACCCGAAGAGAGAGAGACGGCCAACTCCGGTAAAGAGAAGAAAGGGACTTTCATAACACCTAACCCTATAGCTAGTAGTGCTAAACAGCTTAGATACAAAATATATCTAAGAATGTGGTCATGATCTATATAGGAAACAAATTATTAAATTATTGTTGATCATAGACTACTACATTTGTATATCTATATATATATATATATGTATATTATATGTTAAGAGAGAGATTCGGATTTGGCAGAGTGGAGTAGATAATAGATTAGTCCACAGCATGTTAGCCGAGGAGAATGTTTGTGTGGGTCCCATCCTAAAGGCTAATAAAGAAAGGAATGCCACTAAAGAAGTTTTAGAATTTTTTTTTAAATTTTGGCTTTAAAAATAAGGAAACAGAGAGAATATTGAGCCTAATTTATATGGAAGAACTGTGATAATCATTGAAGGAAATGGTGCAAATTTTGCGGTGACTAAAATCAACCCCTTCAAAACGTGAGTGCTCATAAAAAGAAATCATTACAAGACGAGGAAATATAATTATAAGCTGAAGACAATCTGTGTTTGCGGCAGAGATTATGGAGTTTGCTTCTAGATGTATATTTATATTAGATATCATGATCAGAACAATATTTTTCTAGAGTAAAAACGAAGAGTGGTAGAAAAAAGCTAGGTTAAATTTTTTTTTTTTTTTGGAAGGAAAAAGCTAGGTAATCAATGTAGCAAAAAGGGTAAAAAAAAAAAAAAAAAGCTAATGAAAAAAAAAATATATATATATATATATATATATATATATATAGCTAACTGGTCATACCTAGTACTCTTGTGGTTAAAATATGTATTCTTCGTTAATTGCTAAACATCCTATTTTATGTGAGTTGATGATGAAAGGTGTATTGCTTTAATGGATGGAAGAATCTGAAAGACCAAGATGGTGATGAAAAGATCCGACATTTCTGACCTGTAGGCAACCAAAAAGAGAGGAAAAAAGAGAAAAACAAAGAAAAAAGAGAGCGAAACTTTTGTTGTGTAAAAGGATTGAAAGCCATCATACCATATACCATTAAATTCACTTTAAAGTTCCAACTGAATTATTAACAATCTAAATTATAATATTAAGGTATTCTCACTAATAATAGTTTTGTTTTAAAAAATAAAATAAAATAAAATCCTACTTCACTGTAAGTTTTAATCCAACTGATTTACTTCAAAATTTTAATCCAAGTGAATTACTTCAAAATCTAAGTTATAATCCTCAACACTAGTTAAGCTATTAATAGTTAAAAAAAAAGAAAAAGAATCAAATATTTATGGTCACATGTATAGTCTAATAATAATTATACACCTGATTTCATCATAAATTATAGAATTCAAATTCTCATCTCAATTTCCCAAAAAAAAGAAAAAGAAAAAGAAGAAGAAATCATAATCAGTACTTATATGCTCCAACAAATACATGACATATATAATTAAAGACAATACATATATGTATTAATTAGCAACCCTTGCTAACCATGAACATCATTATCTGCTACACGAACTCATAAAAGCAGTACCACTACTCAAGTCTCAAACACTTGCTATCTGTGGCAGATCATGAAAGATCGTTTGATGATCATAAGAAGGCCATGATGATGACGAAGCCCTAATTTAAAGGAGAAACATGAGATAAGAAACTTACTTTGGTGGCCCTTTTTTTTCCCCCCCTACCTTTTCAAAAGCACTACACCATACCCCTTGAAGCTGACCTAAAACAAAGCTTCAAAACACCCCTCATTGATTTAAATACCAAAAGAAACACAATAGAAGAAAAAGGTTTGGAGAAAAAAAAAAAAAAAAAAAAGGTAGAATTTTTTCCCTTAGAAAAGAAAAGGAAAAAAGAAAAAAGAGTACAAATCATGAAAGAAGAAAGAACCCATAACAAACATTTTTACCCTAATTTGTTAGTTTGATGAGCATCAAGCCACGCCAAATAAAAACACTTTTCCAAAATGTTAAAAGTCTGGTTTTTTTTTTTTTTTTTTTTCCTGTTTATTTACCAAGAACCTCCGTGACCTATCATTCCATTCCAAGTATACCCATTGGAAATATCTCCTTGCCCTTTATTAAGCTCAAACTGATGATGATCATGATGATCTTGACGATGATCATGATCAGAAGCAGTGCTGGTAGTACTTGAAACGTGCTTCAATTCCTGACGATGATCACTAGGAAACAGTAGCCTCGCACCCGTCTGATCTTGAACCGCATGATGATGTTGATCAAGATTCCGATGGTGATCATAACCTTGACGATGGTGATGATCATGATTATTGCTGTAGCCTGCATGATGTAGACCAAAACTAAGAGAAGGCTTGAATTCTTGAGCCAAATTTGGAATTAACCCACTTGAGATCAACATCGTGTTGGAGTCCTGATCAACAACAACAGGCATGGACATGAATGAACTGATCAACCCATGAGTAGTCCCGGTCTTGAGAAGCTCCATAGCCGAAGTTGTAGCCGTACCGGTACTGCTAGGGTTTGGTGTGTAACTCTCAGTAGTAGTACTATTATACGGAGCTTCCACAAATGATGATCTGGAGATGTTGTTCTGATGATCATGATGGCTTGATGATGGTGGGTAAGCTAGGTTGAGATCTTGGCCTTGGTGGATCTTGGGTGGGAAATTCAAGCTTGGCTGTACCGGTACAGTCTGATGATGAGGATGAGAAAGTTTCGATATTGGTAAATTAGAAGACGGTGAAGAAGAAGAAGAAATTATTGAAGATGAAGATGAAGTTGATGAAGATCTTTTGTTCTTCCTAGAGCCACCACCAACAGGAACATTACGGAGGGACCCACCTTCTGTCCAATACCTTCGACAAGTCTTGCAGAAGTACCTAGGCTGAGTCAAGCTGTAGTTGTTGTAGTAGCAGAATTTGGTGTTGGTGGAGTTGCACCTTGGACAGTTCAAAGCTTGATCCTTCTGTGGCCTTGTTGCTCTTCTCTCTGTCATATTATTATTTGGAGCCTGCTGCTTTGAACTGCCCTGATCCATGCCTTTAACCACTCCAATACCCTGAAAAATTATTGTTTAAAAAAAAAAAAAAAACCATAAAGTTAAAAGAGAAAAGGCCATAGCTTCATGTTTGTCAGGAGAGGGAAGAAAAAAAAAAGTGATGGAGAAAAAGAAAGTTGGAAAGGAAACAAACAAGAAGATAATTAACAAGATAAAAGAAAACAAAATAAAGAGAAGGTGCTTTACACTTTGAGGGTTACAACAGCAACAGCAGCAACAGCAAACAAGCAGCAAAAAAACAACTAGCTTTTTCTGGGTGCTTTATCAGATGATAAGAAAAGAAAAGAAAAGGGAAAGGGAAAGGGAAAGGAAAGGAAAGGAAAAAAAAATGTGCAGTATAGTACTTTCAACTTTCAAGATAAAATGGAAGATTTTTTTTGTAAAGACCCAACAAAAATTCAGATAAATATTAGTGGGGGTTGAGATGATCAGCAACAACAGCATCTTTTTGGGAGAGAAAAAAAAAAAAGGTAAAAACTAACTAGCTATATATATAGCTTTGAAAAGCTAGAAATTAACCAAATAAGAAAATTCTCAAAAAAGCACAAAAGGTTATTAATTCAGATAAATATTACTCCAAATTAATTAGCTATAGCTTTTTTAAGATTAGAGATTAATGATAATTTTATGCACTTATTCATGAAGGAAAAAATAACAAAAATTAAGAAGTCAGTCATTTACCTGAGGCCAGTGAGCTGTACTATCCATGGATATTGTGAAGGGAAGGGAAAAAAAAAATCAAAAGGAGAGAAAAATAAAAAAGTTATATGGAGTCTTCAGAGAAAAGAAAACCACCCACTTTTCTAGCTGATGGTCTTAAAGCAATAGCTGGATCACTAGAGAGATGGGATATGGGGTGGTTCCATGTTTTGGCCAACTATATGTGGAGAGAGAAATAGCGAGAGGAGAGAGACAGAGAGAGAGAAATATAGGTATAGATATATACATAAATATATATTATTTTGTATGTAAAGTCATGTTTTTACAGGCGCATCAAGACAATAATTTTTAGGGTATGTTTTGGCGTTAGTCAAATGTTATATTCTCTTTTGCTGTCTATATATGCGCATTTGCACTGTTTGCACTTTAGCGGCTCTCTCTCTTTCTCTCTCATCAGAGAAGTGAGAAGTTGATAGGCTTTTTCCTTTTTCAATCTCAATCTTCTGTGAGGAAGTACCATAGGTCGGTTTTAGAGGTTATCATAAAAAGAAAAGCAAATTAAGATAATACATTTATGAACTTTACCTCCTCTAAAACTTTATTAATTTGTCCTATAGTGGCATTATAATTCAAGTAATTAACCAACTTAGACAATTTCTAGACCTTTTACTTCTCCACCTCCGAAATATTCTCGAGGGAAAAAAAAAAACTATTTATGTAATATTCTTTTAAATAAATAGAAAAAAAACATTTTATTATTATTGTTGGTAGTGATCTGATGATAAATAAAATTTTATCATAGTTTATCAGTTAAGCAATATTATTTTTTGATGGAATCAGTGAGTCCCCATCAACGATCCTAATTGTTGTTTATCTTTAGATATTCGAGTGTGAAGATACCGCTTTTTTTAATTAAAAAGAAAAAGAAAAAAAAGAAGATAATAATTTCTTTATAAACAAAGTGACTTCAACATATGAATGTGTAATTACAGTTATTAACGATCACAATTTCTCTCTCTCTCTCCTTCTCTTTTTATTTAAATCTGGAGGTGAATTCTGAAATCAAATAAAAAAATTAGTAGTTCATTTTCTATCTATCTCAGTGCAACTATAGAAACATAAATTGCTAGAAACAAAATAACAATTATAAGGACATGTGCTGTGAAAATCACGAACCTTCGTTTTGGATAGAAGAATTGATAATGGATAACAACATGACCTATAACTTCGGGGAAGACGACGTAAAACCTACATCAATTATGTGAATGCTTTGTTATAACACAAAAATAAAAATAAATAAAAGCCTATAACAATTATGACAGTAAAGGAAACCCGCATATAATTGGGGGTATTTATGATCCAATAGTGATTATCAAAGTGAGGGTAGCTATAGCAATAATATTACAAAACATTTGAGGCATTAACAGTACTAAATATTATATATATATATATATATATATTTAGTTATAATAGACTCCATTACATTATTTTTATTTTGACATACATATTAATAGTCTTACATATTGTTGGTGTCTTTCTTCTTTTTCTTTTATTTTTAAAGAACGTAAAGGTTCAAATAAAATCAAATATAAAGTTATCGTTAAGTTAAACTCGTTATCACGTATTATCGATATCTCCTAATATTACTTGGCATGATTGGCATATAAAAATCTAGGTGACATTGACATGGACTTTCCTTATATGGGGCTCAATGTTTGTATGTTTGTATAAATTATCTATTCATCTTCGTGTTCACTATTATAGTGTGTGTACTAAACTATTTAGTATATATGGTGTTTTTAGTGTGATTTACTTCCGAGTGGTAAGTAAGCCTCCAGATGCACCTAAACTGTAAACATATGTATTAGTGTTATATATATATATATATATATATATATATCCCTGTGGGGGCACGTGGAGGGGGATGATGGGTGGAGGGGAATGTCCCAATGGGGAGAGCTTGCGTGATAGTGAAACGTGTCGGTGACGTGAGAAGAAGGATAATATTTAGGAAAGTGCGAGAGAGAGAGAGAGAGAGAAGTGGGTCCTACTCACACCCAAATGAAATGGCATCAAGGAAGGGAGGGGGATGGACAGCGTGCGATAAGTGGTAAGTTCAAAAACATGTGCCTTCTGCAGTGAGATTTGTCTGACAGAATTTGTGGTCAAACGACGTCAGGATGTGTCGTTTGAACGACGGTTACACCTCCTTTTTCTTCCTTGTTATCCGCTCCCATTAATCTCTACGTCCCTTTTTTCTTTCTTCCTGCCCCAAGATAGAAAAAAGATTCTCGTTTTACGGTTGAAAATACTCTCCATTTTTTTTCCCCCTCAAAAATTGTAATCTCAATCCAAATCTCAAAATACAATTACAAATACCAGGAGATAACAATGATTGAGTTCACAAATAAACTTAAATTAATTGTTTAAAGAATAAAAACATTATCCAGTTTGAAAACGGAAAATTACATACACACTATATATATATATATCGAAGATAAATACAATTTATGTAACACCATCTTCATAATTGATAAAATTTTATGAGCGATCAAAAGACTTATAGCACCAAGATCGTCCGTAATATTGCCTAGAAATAAATCTGGTGGACAAGTCACAAGACAAACAACTTATATCGAAAAGTAGGAAGACCACGTCCGTGTTATACGAGACTGCAAGCAAATAATAACAAAAACAAAAATTGCTTACAAATGATATGTTCAACATCGCCTTTATCGGGTTAAAATTAGAACAAAAGGCAATAAAAAGGTCTCAAACCTTACCAACGATGCATGCGATGACAAGGTTGCTTCTAAGTCTAATGAGAACTGAGTCAGCAGCGTTGCAAGCGG
This sequence comes from Ficus microcarpa, assembly GCA_025413485.1. Lineage (NCBI taxonomy): Eukaryota > Viridiplantae > Streptophyta > Magnoliopsida > Rosales > Moraceae > Ficus > Ficus microcarpa. The sequence goes on along the minus strand of CM046378.1, from coordinate 21,355,995 downwards.
CCGAATAAGCCACGGGGTGGAACAAAGTTAATAAGAATGTACAATATTATCATACTTTAGGGCCCGTTTGGTGGAGTAGTTTGAGTTGAGATTTTTAAGTTTCAATAGTAAATTTTTTTGAATTTTCAGAAAAGACAAAATTTTTTTTTAAAAAAAGACAAATTTTTGAGGAAAAAGACAAAAAAAAGTTTGGGTTGAATGATTTGAATCATTCAACTAGACACTCTAGAGGGTGTTTGGTTAGTTAGTTTGAGTTGAAATATTTTAGTTGTAATAGTAAATTTTTTTGAATTTTCAAAAAAGACAAAAAACTTTTTGAAAAAAAGACAAAAACTTTTTCGAAAAAAGATAAAAAAAAGTTTGGATTGAGTTGGATTGAACCAACCAACCAACCAAACAAAGTAAGGAATCTCAAATAAGAATACTTTGGGGGGGGGGGGGAAGGCAATACATTAAGAACGCTTATGTGCATTGCCGTCAAATTTATCCCAAATTCATGTATTATTTTTATATAAAAATGAAAAGAGAAAACGTTTTTCCTTTTGAAAATAAAAATTGATGGAGATTGAAACAGAAAGTTTCTTGTGAAGACTCCATGGGGTAGTCATTGTCCCAAAAAAAAAAAAATAGAGAGAGAGAGAGAGAGAGAGAGAGAGAGAGAGTCCTTTTCTTTAGGTTTTGTTACTGGACAAAGAAATCCACTTTGTTTGTGGGTCATGTAGAATTATAGGACCAATCAGATTAGGTGAAGATCTTGCAACAAAGATCCTGCCTAGACAAAAAAAACTTTTTTATTATTAGATTTTTTACAACAAAGCTGAATAGAGAAGGCATTCTCTTTTTTTTTAATTTATTTTTATCCATTTTCACAAGAAAAATAAGATATGCTTTAACACTGGTCCAACTAGGTGGACCCACCCACTGAGTGAAAAAAAATAAATAAGTAAACAAAAGTGGGTCCCAAAAGGACATTCAAAAATCAACAAACAACGTATTTAGTAAGCATGAATGAGCTTTGAAGCTTCCTCTTGGCATAGTAGCTTGTTGTCATATTTGGGTAAACCATATCACAACCAATCTTTTTGATTAATTTATTTGGAAATCAGTGGACAAGTTACATCAAACATTAGTGCATTGCTTGACCCAATTCAAAAAGTTATAAAATTTTTGTTCAAAAGAAGCTTGGAAAAATAAATATAAATAAAAATAATTAAAATAAAAAAAAAGAAGAAAACTTGGGTAAAATTTAGCATGGCAAACCTAACAAGTAATGGGGCAGGTGTGGTTTCAAGGTTTTAACATCATTTGTAAAAGAGAAAACGACGACACTTAGAAAGTTGGCCTAAAAGCCGTTTGCATGCTATTTGGGTAACCTGTCTTTTCAAGTCAATCTAGTCATATTCCTCTTCAACATTCCTTTGTTAAAAAATGAAAAATGAAAAGTCCCATACGTTAAAAGCCGTTAATGCAGGTGCATTTGTCCCCCCTACTCTGTCTTAAGTATATTTTGTGCAACATTGGTATGGAAGAATATGTATATTAATGCATACAATTCTATTATAAGTCCCAAGTTGTTTTATGCAGAATATTGTTGGCAGTCTTGTGTTTCAACAAAAGAACAGTCTTTACTAGTGGTGGTAGTGACGGAGACACGGTGTCAAATAAGATTTTACGTGGAATATTCGCTTCTGATAGATCAGGGATTCGAATCATGCGTCACACAATCTGCTAATTAGGCAATGCTTTCTGTTGACTAACTATGTAAGCCCTTGGCATGTTAATTAATGAAAATTCAGGGATATGATACATTATCATTCTATCAATGAGCAACGCTGAGAGACATAAGGACATTCTTGATCTTATTTTTTGTTTAAAAAGAAAAAAGAAGTCTCTTATTCTTTATTATAGGACACAGGAGAATTCTTTGCCTTAAGATCTGATAAATATGTCCAATTGGTATTATGCTATTTTAGACCGTCATATTTTCATCAAATTTACTTATTTTTCAACACTCAATCACTATGATATGAAGTTTTATACATGTTTCGTTGTGACATGATTTTGATGTAATTTGATGTTGATAAACACACGATAGCGTATGCTATCATAGTTTGGTTATATCACTCTATATTAATGCCCGTTTGGAAGGTTTCCAAAATATAAAGACTTTAGTATGGCAATATTCATATTTAAACAAAAAGGAACGGGATTGAAGAAAATATGTGAAAAGATATATATATATATATATATATATATATATATAGAACAAACAAATTCTACTCAACTCGAATATGTTTGTAACTTTTTGTTTTTATTTTTTTCCTTTTTCATTCACCCACTTTGGCAAACAGCTTTCCCCATCAAATCAAGGATTGAAACCAAATACGGGATTTACACAGCGTCAAAAAAAAAAAAAAAAAAAAAGTGGGGGAACAAGCTGTGATAATGGTGATACACAGTAATGACGTAAAAAACTTAAAAACACATGGAGACGAAATATATTACAAAGCACGAACGACAAATACATTTGCCCAAAAGAGTAATGACATATATAACTGGTGCACAATAATCATCAGCTTGGAGTTTAGTCGTTCAACTTGCAAACGTCTATGAATTTCTGAACTGCATTCTTATACTGGGTTCCCTAAAAAAAAAAAAAAAAAAAAAAAATTACATTATAGAGCATATAAATCAAAGCTGGCTACCAAAACTATCCACCAACCAATCCCCAAGCATGTGTCATTTTGGTCAAAAGTTTTGTCTAGTTTAAAACGGAATTTGCACTTTACTTTTCCCACATGCCAAACAGGAGAAACAAGTCATATCATGAAGTCTTGGTGTTTTTTGAAGCAAATTTTGCTTTATTCTAACCTTGGTTAGGGAAACTAAAGATGGATTCCCTTTTTTCTTCTATTTGAGGTGGGCCAGAATGAGCACTAATGAAATTAAGTTCTAATGAGAAGATTGGAAACTAGTTTGGTAAGTCCTCCTAAGATCATCTTAATGCCACACCCAACAAAGTGACAAAACTAGCAGAAAATAACTTGTTTCCTCTTAATTAGTTAACCAAATAAGTTGAATATAACGTTAACTAAGTTGAATACAACCAATTTTTAAAATAGCGCAATCCAGCATTAAGGCGTTTTCCTTTTGTGAATGAGGCGTAAGCCTCAACACTACACCATAAAATAATTCAAAAAATATAAAAAATTTAGTAGTAGTTATAAATCAATACTTAATATCATAAGTAGTCTAAAATAAACAAATTTGTAAGTAATAAGCCAAAAGAAATTAGTCCAACGAGAAGTCCAAAAGAAACACACCCTAAAATTAACTAGTTGTAACTACTAATTCAAAAGTCAACCCCATCCTCAAATATATTACTTGAGCAGCCATGAAAAATGTCTTTGTTTCAAACTTTTTAAGCAGCATAGATGGGCCCATGAACTTTAAAAAAGACAAAAACGGACCTGGTTTTTTTGTTTTTCTAAAAACTTAAGCTTTGGCCTTAGGCCTTTAGAAAATAGCCTCAGCTTTTGCGCAATATTGCGCGCAAATTCCTGTTTGTCAAGTGGGAGAGGCTTAAGCAATTTTGTTTCCCCCCATGAGGCGTAGGCCTCAAGGCCATTTTTTATAGCCTTTCAGTGAGGCGGGCCTCAAAGTGGCCAATTGATTGCGCAATTTTAAACGATGCATACAACTAGAGAGAACTGAACAAGAAAAGTAGAAAACAGTTTACGGTTCAGAGGAAGAAGCTAAGCACCATCACATTTTGGATAATCTACAGGAAGAGCATAAGAAAGCGATAATAAGTTATCGATTTTACCTCCCAGTAAAGTTGATTGCAGTTCATGCACTGCCAAAACTCTAAATTTTGGTTAAACAAGCAATTTGGAATTCTTTGGAAACCTTTTGCAGCTTCCACAGCCTCTTCTGTGGTCAGTGGCTTTTGAATAAACCTACCATTGCATTTGGTGCACCTCGACATCAGCTGATCCTCACTGATTTTCAGCTGAAATATTTCTATGACCTGCAAGAACACCCGCAATTTCAGCCACAAAAACACGGCCTCATCTCTTTGATTGATGAAAGCAGCGATTAACTCGTTTAAATTCAGTCACCACCAGAAACAAGCATACCTCTAGTAGCTGTTCATTTTTTAGAAGGCTCTTCACCCTATATATTTGATTATTTAATGTATATTGGTGTCTCAGCAGCTTGGCATCCCGTGTCAAGAGCACTCTATTCTCTTTGTGAGCTTGACCTATCAAGTCCCTATATACAAAGAAAGCAACAGATTGGATAAACTAGCATATAATCTCTATTACCATTATGTAATTAGCATATTCCTGGTAAGAGCACCTGGGTTCGGGTCTCTTTGAATGTGGGATTGCAGCATCTATCCCAACACACCTCAAATGTTTTGCCAACCCTTCAACCTGAGTAAAACACGAGTGAAAACATGAAAATTCAAACTCCAAACAACATTCGAGCAGAAAATCTATAGAGTTTTGTTCCTAGAAATTAGGATAATCCTTGGAGAAGCAAGAAAGCTCATGTCAATTATTCAGCCATTAATGGTGTAAAATCACAGGATTTAAAAGGGAATCAAAAGAGTTAATATACATACCATTACATCACATAAAAACTTGGGCATCCATTGCCGCCTAAGGAAGAATCCCATGGAGGGGGACCTTGCCAGTCCTCAGAATTCTCTAATTGATTTTCTTTGTGAATCAAACTGGCCGATGATCGTCTCTTCTTCCCTTGTCTTTTTGAATATTTTGGCTTTTTATCAGATTCTTTCAGCACAAGTTTTTCACCGTATCTGTTTACAATCTTAAACAGGAATTCATTCATAGGCAATGTACTTCTTCGCTGAGACCTTCCTTCTACTGAGGTTACTTTCCGAGAAATATCCGAAAACGCAGTAGCTCGGACTATATCCGAAGCTTCACAAAATGTCATCCTTATAATTTTCTCACACACCTCATCCTTCTCAAGAATCTCTTTCAACCCACGATTTGAAACAATGGAATTTGGTTCAGCAAGATTGTTATTTAAATTCCCTGCAACGAGCAATCCAACAAATTTGTTTTCACCAATGGGATATGAGACAAATAATCTAAAAAGTATAATCTGAGACCAAAAAAAAAAAAACTCACAAAAGCTTGTCAGTTACATCAAACCAAGTAAGATATCATCAGCAAAACAAAAGATATCTCTGTATTTCGTTGTTTTGTGATTCAACTCAGTTAGTCCAACAAATTGATATGTGGTTCTTGGCATAACTTAGCAGTAATTTCATATTTGACTGCAATAAAAAGTGCAGAGTTCGAATCTCCCTGTCTTCAAGTTAAAAACAAAACAGAACAGAACAAATTGATTTAGTTTTCTGAATCTTTATGTCACATGTACCTTCTTTAATGACTTTGACTTGGAAGACGTTATATATATCAAGCAAGCAGTGAGCGTCCATAGCTGCATATCTTCTTTGTTCTTCAGTGAGGGGACGATGTGACCAATCACTACATTGAAGTTCCTAAAAAACAGATAAACTCCATAATTACATATACATATACACACATACACACATACATATATATAAGTTAGAGTACACTTGAGAATTTTCAAACTGAGTTTGATTCCCTTAAAAGGACATAGCTTGAGACAAGGACATGGATAAAATGCTTGTTCACAAACTCATCATGGAGGTAACAAGGTCATATAATATCACTCATATATATATATATATATATATCTCAGAGGAATCACTATGTTTTATGATTAGTGAAAGCAAACCTTTGAAAGAGAAATGCCCAACACTTCTTTGCAGATAGTTGCCAAACTCTTGATATCCTTCGACATTTTCCTTCCAGTCCCAGGTTGCTTTTGTTGTAGATAATTGTACACACTCGTAATATCCAAAAACGGCTCCACCTATATAAACCGTAATAACATTATTGAATAACTTTTAACAATTCATCCCAAAAAAAAGTTCTTCATTTATAATTCAGTTTAAATAATTAAAAAAAAAACACCAAATTCACGTTAAAGCTAGCCTATAATCTATATAATGTACTTCAACGAGAATTTTGATAAATTTAGCTGAGAAAATATTGCACCTATGGTATCCATCAGCAATAAAAATAGAACCTTTGGATTTTTTTTTTTTTTTTTTTGGCTTCCATTGATGAAATTGAGGTCTTAAAAATCAAAATTTCCATTTGTTTCCTGCATTTTCCCAGCAACCAAAGATAAGCACTGCGCGAATGCTAAGCTCTTACCCTATCAAATCCAAGATTACAGCCATGCGAGCTAAAAGTGGAGGACAAGTAGACCAAGTCTTGCTTGAATCTAAAACCTAATTTCAGAACATCGGGAGAGATGAAAACGTCTCTCAGGAGCTCCCAGATTGACGGAAGAGGAATCAGGAGGAGGTCCACCAGGAAGACCACCGAGTGATCCGACTCGTCCGAGTCGCCGCTGAGTTGGCAGGCGAGTTGGAGGAGGGAGACGGTGGGGAAGCCTGTCTGCTGCAGCTGCCCAGCGCGGGTCGGCTTCCATTCGGTGTCAATCGCGACGAGCGATGAACGAGTCAGTGCCCGAGTCAAGTGAGTGAACTCGGGAGAGTCGGTAGAGGAGACGAGGTGGATTTTGAAGGCCTTTTGGTTCTCCAGATCCATGATGATGAAATGCTTTGTCATTGTCTGGTCTCGCTCTTTAGCAGTTTTAATGGGGAAGTTCCTGGTTGGGCTCGGATGTCCACGCAAATGGGCCCATTAGTTACTGTAAGGCCCAACAAGCCACTTGGGCTAATCCAGTTGTTGAGGGATGGTAGTTTGGAGTTTAAAAGCTACAAGTGATAGGTTCGATCATTAGTCATAAATAGTTTAATAATAAATTAATTAATATTAGAAGAGTATATATTGGATGCTTATATACAAAAATTAAAAAAATTACTCAAATAGTTACTTTTTTAATCCATTAATCAATATGATACAAACTCTTATCATATTCTTCTTTCTTCACTAGCATGACATAAAGTTCGTTTTAATTTTGTGATTTTTGTTTTGTATTAGTTTAGTGCTAAATTTTTGTGTTATATTAATACAATAGCGGTTAAACTTACATTAGTCAAAAGTACTTTTCCCCCTTCCTTTTCTTTTGAGAAATTTTGTTTATTAATAAAAATAGCATATTCATGTTTGACTTCTCAAAATCTCTTACTCTATATTAATTATAAAGGGATAAAGAACAAAATGACATTTTTTAAAGAGAGAAATAGTAAATTATAGAACAAAATTTTAAACATAATAATAAAATAATATTGTTGGGGTTGGACTTCGTCCTCCCATTCCACCGTTAAACTTTGGATGTACATTAAACAGACGCTCAATTCATCGATGGATTATAGTTGGGCCATGCCCAAACTACGGACCTGCTCCTCGATATCCCTCCATCGTTCGATTAATTGGGCCGGACCCAATCCAGCCTTTCACATAATATCATTCAAACTTCAGTATGTGATCGAGCATTGAACTTGATCGTTCGTTCGAACATTAAAAATGTATAACGAATGGTGGACGACGCACGAATTATACATCGAGCGTTTATTTCTTCTTCATCGTTCGTCGTTCGACTCTATAAATGACTTCAAGGGAAACTCCCTTAGCCATTAGACTCATGCTCATCGATGACATGTCAGATCATCTTCAATAACTGACGATCTGAGTACTACGTTTCAACCGCTGAGCCCACGATCGTATCTGGTAACTGCTCAAATCAACTGCACGACTTGTCTTTCGACACGTGTCCCACAATACAAGAGCAATAACCGTCCACTACCGGATGGGAACTGGATGGATTCCTCTATAAATAAAGGAGAACCCCTCCTTCACAAGGGATCCCGGAAGAATTCAATACCTTCATGCTGAAAGAGTCTTTCCAGAAAAAGACGACAATCATAATCTCTTTGTACTAAGAACGAAACACACAGACAGTAATCCCATTATTCTCAGAGGACGTAGCATCATCTTTGGGCGAACCTCTTTAAAATTTCGGTGTTCATTTACTTTGATTTATTTATTCGGATCCAAGCATTCATTTTCATTCTCTTGTCTGATATATGCATTTCATTCTTTAATACGTTTTGTGAATTTCATCAACGATTGCCAGGGGCCCAATCTATCGTTCAATTCTTGCATTATAACTGACCTCTGTTAAATTTTTGACTGTAGCAATCCAGCATCTACAGTTTGGCGCCCACCGTGGGACCCTTGGCCATCTTACTCCGGAAATTCGCAAAGCATCAATGGCAGAACACGAACAACAGGAAGAACTTCCCCAGGGAAGCCCAATTGGTCATCAAGAAACTTCCACTTCAGAGGCAACTTCCCAGGTTGCAAATCTGACACGATTGGTTGAAGAACTGACCAAAAAGCATGATAATCAGCAGAGTCAGATGGAGAGCATCGCTGCAGAGAACCAGATTCTCAAGAACCAGTTGATGTCCATCAACTCTCAAGCCGCCTACTCGTATTACTACCCATACTACGGGTATACATCAGGGGCCAACACAGGGGGCTGGCAAGCATCCTCATCCCAATTTCCTCGAGGTTCCAACAATGGGGGCTGGCAGCAAAACACCCCATACTACCCTCAAGGGACGAGGAATGTTGCTAACAGTCCCATAGCCCCGATGCAGCCTCTGACAACGCCTAGAACCGCAAATACGGCGAACGAAAGGCGAGCACAACGGCCGCAGCAACAACAGCCGTATCAGCACCAGCAACACCAATACCAACACCGACAGCAACAGCAACATCGAACGAGAGAGTTCGATCAAAGACAGCGCAACACACCCATCCGGCGTTCGACGCCCGATTTACCGCCATCTCCAGAGGGTCTCATTCCACAAGAGACGATGAACGTCGAAGATATGCTAAGAAACATAATGTCTGAGGAAATGAGGGCATTGGAAACACAGATGGAACAGCGCTTCTCCTCTCAGCTACATAGAGCAACCACATCAACTCCCGGTTTTGATGATCTTGCTCGTGAAGTTCGAGAGACACCTTTGACGAGACGGATTACCGACTCCGTCACTCCCAAATATGGCAACGTAACCATTCCAAAGTTCGACGGAATGTCGGACCCACATGACCACCTCCTTCAGTATAAGCATATTATACAGTCCACAAACATCCCAACCGCAATGCTCGACGACATGATGTGCAAGCTTTTTGCGCAGAGTTTGAAGGGACCTGCACTTAGATGGTTATGCAATCTCGCCCCAGAGTCCATCGATTCTTTTGATGAGCTATCGCTCGAATTCATGAAAAGTTACTCCGTCCATATCAGATCCGGGAAGACGACGAAAGATTTGTGGAGCGTCGTCCAAGGCCCACATGAATCCCTCCGTGCGTACATCAAACGCTTCAGCAAGGCCATCTCAGAAATCTCCGGGCTCGATGACGGCACGGCGAGAGAAGCACTGAAGAAAGGTCTAAAGCACAAATCTCTATTCAAAAACGAGATCTGTGCTCGATATCCCCCGACGATTCAGGATGCTCTACATCGAGCAAAGGGATTCATTGAGTTGGAAGAAGAAAACGAGCGAGTAGAACGAGATTTGGCTCGTACAAGAGACGAAGTCACGAAGGCCCGGGAGGAACGACAGAAGAGTTTTAGAAGCGAGCGCCCAGGTCCATCTCGACGAACAGAACGCCGTCCCGAGCGAACGACAAGGCGTGATCATAAGCGTCCCCTCTCACCGCCAAAATATGCCCTCGGTATCAGCCCATCCGAACTCGTCGCACACCTTAAGCGCCAAGATTTCGTCACTTGGCCAAAGAAGCTGCCGGAGAACCCAGCCAGAGATACGAGCAAGTACTGCGAGTTCCATAAAGATCACGGTCACCAAACCGTCGATTGTCGAGCATTAAGAGCAGAAGTGGCTGAACTACTAAAGAAGGGACACCTTCGAGAATTCCTGACCGACAAGGGCAGGGAGACGTACGGGCTTGGACACGAGTCCAAGGAGCGAAGGGTCGTTCAGCATGTTGAAGACTCACCTTCACCGCCGCCAGTTCGGAAGACAATAGGAGTTATTTGCGGAGGATCAGTTTACAGCGGAGAAACGATAACTGCTGTAAAGTCCCACCGAAGAAAAGCCACACAACCAATAGCATCAGTGCTCCCAGAAGATCCTATCGAACACTCGATCAGTTTCCACAGCAGTGAAGCAACCAGCTTGAGCCGACCTCACGATGACGCGTTAGTCCTTACCTTGAACGTGTCGAACTGTGAGGTCAGTCGGATCCTTATAGACAATGGAAGCTCTGCGGATGTCCTTTTCCTTTCGACCTTGAAGGAAATGGAGCTTTCTGAATCAGAGATCGAGAGTTCGACGTCTATTTTGACAGGATTTAATGGAGAGTCAACCGCTGCGGTTGGAAAGATTAAACTTCCTGTGTTTGCGGCAGGAGTGAACAAGCTAACCACCTTTCTAGTCCTCGATTGTCCATCGGCCTATAACATCATTCTCGGAAGGCCATGGATTCATGCAATGCAGGCTGTACCATCTACATACCACCAGCGCATAAGGTTTCCCACAAAACGAGGAGTGAAAGAGATTAAGGGGAACCAGGAGGCAGCAAGAACTTGCTATCTCCACGCTTTAAAGATGAAAAAGGCCGAACGATTATAGCAACTAGAGGAAAAGGAAAAATCGAACGGTCAGATACAGCCTGAAATGGAAAAACTGGATGAAGTTCAGTTAGACCCAGCTCAACCAGATCGAGTCATCAACATTGGCTCTCTGCTCGGAGACACTATTCGCCACCAGCTACTAGATTTTCTTCGCAACAACCAAGACTGCTTTGCATGGTCGCACAAAGACATGCCAGGCATTGACCCAGAAGTGACAACACATCGACTTCACGTCGATCCAAGCCATAAGCCTGTTAAGCAGAAGCGAAGAAAACTTGGCATCGAGCGCAATATGATCGTCAATGATGAAGTGCGAAAGTTGATCGAAGCTGGATTTATCAAGGAGGTACAGTACCCAGACTGGCTAGCGAACGTTGTCATCGTTAAGAAGAAGAATGGAAAGTGGAGAGTCTGCATCGACTTCACAGACTTAAACAAGGCCTGCCCGAAAGACAGTTTTCCCCTTCCACACATCGATCGTCTGGTTGATGCAACAGCGGGACACGAGCTACTCTCGTTCATGGACGCTTTTTCCGGATACAATCAGATCCTCATGCATCCCGACGATCAGGAGAAGACCGCATTCATCACAGAGAGGGGAATTTACTGTTACAAAGTCATGCCTTTCGGACTCAAGAATGCAGGAGCCACTTACCAAAGACTCGTCAACGCAATGTTCGCAGATCAACTCGGTCGAACGATGGAGGTATACATAGACGACATGCTGGTCAAGTCACTGAAGGCTGCTGATCACATTAAACACCTATCGGAATGCTTCTCCATACTCAGACAACACAACATGCGATTGAACCCCTCAAAATGTTCATTCGGTGTTTCGTCTGGAAAGTTTTTAGGTTACATTGTGACTCAGCGAGGAATTGAAGCAAACCCAGACCAGATTCGAGCAATCATAAACATGCCTCCACCGAAGAACAAGCGAGAGATTCAGAAGCTGACAGGAAGAATAGCAGCTTTGAACAGATTCATCTCTCGTTCGACTGACAAATGCCAGCCCTTTTTCAAGCTTCTCAAAGGTAACAAGAAGTTCGAGTGGAACGAGCAATGCCAACAAGCCTTTGAGGAGCTAAAAAGGTATCTGTCCACTCCTCCAGTTTTATCCAAACCCCAGATTGGGGAAAGTTTGTTTTTATATCTCTCAGTTACAGAAGAAGCAGTCAGTGCCGTTCTCGTACGGAATACGAGCGGCGAACAGCCAGTTTACTATGTCAGCAAGACATTGCTTGATGCGGAGACAAGGTACCCGGTGGTTGAGAAATTAGCCCTCGCACTCATAACCGCTGCAAGGAAGTTGAGGCCATACTTCCAATCACATTCGATTGTTGTATTATCAACCTACCCCCTGCGTGCCATTCTTCATAGTCCAAACCTTTCTGGACGACTTACAAAGTGGGCAATAGAGTTAAGTGAATTCGACATCGAATTTCGGGTTCGAACCAGTCTTAAATCGCAAGTGCTTGCTGACTTCGTAGCTGAACTCACTCCGGATCCTTTCACGCCGAAAACTCAAGTAGAATGCTGCTGGACGCTCATGGTGGACGGAGCATCAAATGTCAAAGGATCAGGAGTGGGCGTAATTTGCCAGTCTCCAGATGGCGAAGTGATCGAACAGTCGTTTAGATTGGGGTTCAAGGCATCGAACAATGAAGCAGAATATGAAGCCTTGATTGCTGGTCTACGGTTAGCCAAAACACTGGGGGCTCGACGTTTGAAGATTCATAGCGACTCACAACTCGTTGTGAACCAAGTGTTGGGAGAATACGCAGCCAAGGATTCGAGAATGGAAGCCTACTTAGGTTTGGTTCGTTCACTGCTACAGCAGTTCGAAGAATACTCGATACAGCAAGTGTCGAGGAGCCATAACACGCAAGCGGACGCCTTGGCTTCTTTCGGATCGACATCAGAACCCAACATACGTCGCAGTATCCCGATTGGCTACATCGAAGAACCAAGCATTCACATTGAGACCTCAACCATTGAAGTCGAAGCCACTGAAGACTGGCGAACAACAATCACAGGATACTTGAAGGATGGAGTTCTACCAGACGACAAACAGGAAGCTCGGAAGCTCAAGACCAAAGCTGCAAGATTTTCGTTAATCAACGACATCCTTTACCGACGTTCGTTCAACGGCCCTTACGCTCGATGTCTCGATGAAAAAGAAGCCATATATGTTCTGAAGGAAGTTCACGAAGGAGAATGTGGAAACCATTCAGGGGGACGATCTTTGTGCAACAAAGTCAAGCGTCAAGGCTATTACTGGCCTACAATGCTTCAAGACAGCGAAGACTTTGTCAAACGATGTGACAAATGCCAAAGACATTCCCCAGTATTCCATCAGCCAACAGAACGATTGTCGAGCATTGCAGCACCATATCCATTTATGAAATATTCAATGGATATTGTGGGCCCACTACCGAGAGCAAGTGGTCAACGCAAATACCTGCTTGTACTTACTGATTATTTCACTAAGTGGGTGGAAGCAGAGGCCTTTGCCGAAGTTAAAGACTCGGACGTCGAAGGGTTCATTTGGAAAAGCATAATCTGCAGATTTGGCGTGCCCCAAGAAATCGTGACAGATAACGGATCTCAGTTCATCTCGGGCAACTTCAGAAAATTCTGCCACAATTGGAACATCGAGCTTAGCTTTTTCACCCCAAGGTATCCACAAGGGAATGGTCAGGCTGAAGCTACGAACAAAACCATCGTTCAGAATTTGAAGAAGAAGCTCGAGGCTCGAAAGGGGCGATGGGCAGACGAACTACACGGCGTACTTTGGGCGTACAGGACTACTCCAAGAAGAGCGAACGGTGAATCTCCTTTCTCACTCACTTTCGGGGCAGAAGCTGTTGTCCCAGCAGAGATTGGAGTCCCCACACTTCGGCGTCAATTGGCTTTCGAGAACGAAAAGCAGAATCAAGAAATGCTCAACGACAGTCTAAACATTCTTGACGAACGGCGAGATCAGGCTCTGATTCGCATGGCAAACTACCAACAATCAGTAGCCAGATACTACAATTCGAAGGTTCGACCTAGAGCTTTCAACGAAGGAGATCTCGTTCTTCGCAAGGTGTTCCAAAACACTGCCGAGCCAAACGCTGGAAAGCTGGGAGCAAACTGGGAAGGTCCTTACAGGATTTTGAAGGTTGTTCGACCAGGCGTTTACCGTCTCGAGACTCTTGAAGAAGTTGAAGTCCTCCGCAGCTGGAATTCTCACCATCTCCGCAAGTATTATGTGTGAAGACATTGATCTGTACATTTTTGTCTTAGCCAAATTTCTGTTTACTTTGGCTATTTTTCAGACAATCATTTTATTCCAATTACTTGTAAGGCCAGATCCTTTGTGGTTGATCGTTCGATCCTACAGGTCTGAGTCAGAGACAATTCTTCTCTTCGCCTTCCGAGGCCTGAACTACGTTCGACTTGATCCCTAAACATTGGGTACGTAGGCAGCTCGTGTACATTTATGCGAGTCCAGTCACAAAAATCATTCAACAACTATGTTCAAACGAACTACGGCTGGCTTGATCCCTAATCATTGGGTACGTAGGCAGCTCATCACACTTGAATGAGTTCAGCTATTGATGTAATTCAATAAATTACATTACTACAAGTTTTCGCAGATAAATCTACTGTGATTAATAGTTATCTGTTTACAACGATTCATGATCGTTCGACAATTTATACGGACACTAAAACGTTCGTTTCATAATTCAGCGCTCCCTACTTGATCGTTCGATCCTAGCTGAAATACTCGGATTTTCATCCTACGTTTGATCTATTACTAACGATCGAACTATCGTTCGACATTCGAACATTCATCATTCGAATCATCGTTGGCAATCGTATGCAAATTCAGAAAATGAAGAAAAAATTTGAAGTCTTCGTTAAAATCAAAATCTACAAAATGTCTCAATGACTACAAAAATAGTTCTAAAACTAAAGAAACTATTACAAAACTACTCCCGTACATCACGGTCTTGAGTAGCATCCTCCATCGCTGGGGGCTCGATCATTTCCTCCGCTCGCGCAGGAAGATCATTGCTTGGAGCATTCTCTGGAACTGATGTCGAAGGGTCAGATTCATTGAGAATTTCGAACGTCTCGATCTCTTCGTCGACCTCAGCTTCGACTAAAAGCCCTCGTTTGTACTGCTTCAGAAGCTCGTATCGAGCTCTCATCGTTGATTCCTCATGAATATTGAGAACCTTCTCAACGAGCGAAGCTTTCTCTGTGTCGAGCGTCGTCCTCTCAGCCTCGAGAGCAGCTTTCTCAGCCTCGAGAGCAGCTTTCTCAGCCTCAAGTGCAGCTTTTTCATTCTCGAGGACTTCAACCTTCGCCTGAGCTTCGTCATAACGACTCGCAATGACTTGTGACGCTTCGAGGTTGTCATTCGACATTTTCATCGTCTTTCGCAGGTCACCTACAAGGCTTTCAGCGCTCGTTTTGACATCCTTGAAATTACTGTCGATGTCCATAAGCCGTGCCTCACGCTCGCTGTCTTTTTGCTCGAGCGCTTTAACCTTATTGCTCAACGCCGCGACTCTATCGGTCGTTCGATAGAATAAACCCATCGCTCGAACGTTGGCCTACAAAATCATAAAAGAACAGATGTTAATAACTAATCATCGTTCGGATATCTGAATTTATTGCAACTAAATTACCTTCAAGCTGTCCCAGAGGAAGTCATCAAAATGGTTCTGAATTCGGCCACTATTCACTTTGTCTTCATCTACATCTGACAAAAGCTGGCGCATGAGCGTAACGCTCGCCTCTTTATCTTCAAGGAAACTGATGTCTGAAGGCAAATTCAGTTCAAACTTCTTCTGGCCCTCCTTCGAAGTTTGAGGTTCAACGTCACGATCGGGCGTCGCGATCTTCGACTTCTCGCTCCGATTGGCGGGGACTTTCCTCTTTCCCTTCGCCACGACTTTCCTCTTCTTCGTGGGTGGTTGGGACGACTCAACACTAGGCTCGACTGGCTGGACAGTTGGTTCGACCTGGTCAGCCGCAGGAGGCTCTGGAGAAGACTCCAAGACAGGAAAAGGAGGTGGGGCACTGCTCGCAGCCTTTGCAGCAGCGGCAGCAGCCTTCTTGGCCTCGAGCTTGGCTTTGGCTGCAGCCTTTTTCTTCGCTTTTAGTTCTTCGGACGAGGGAAGTTTGAAGTCCATCCTGTCCAAAACTGACTCTGCGACCAAAGCTTCTTCGCCAGTTAATGGGTCGATGAACAGTGGAGGGCCAAACAACCGTCTTAGCGCTCCTCTGATCACCAACGTCCAATCGACCCAGGAAGGAAGACTCTTAATCTTACCTGTTGGAATTTCAACAAAGTTCTTCCAAAGGCTCGATGCTCGAAATCTACTGGGAATGTTGATTTCGTCCCACTCTCGTTCGGCAGAGCTAGTAAACGTTCGAGCTTCTCTTCGAAAATGAGTGCCTTTGGTGGTGGTGTCTTTAATTCTTTGCCTGCAAAAAGAACAAACAAACATCAGATCTCCACGCAAACTAAAGGTAATTTCTGCCCTTTCTTATTCTTCGTTCGACACTTACGAAGAGTCCCCCACAGTGGGAAGAAAGCATTGGCGAGACCTCCCATCGAATGTTCGTTTACGTGCATGAAGAAGTAGCGATCTTGCCAGTAACGATCCGCATTTTTCATGTCCCCCACAACTTGCTTCTTCCTCCTCGGATACATGGAGTACCTCCCATGATCCTTCGCGTTCTCTTGGGGGTAGTAGATGGCGAGAACATCGTCAACCGTTAACTCGATCTTCGCCTCATCTGCTAATACGATCAACCCCAGGAAGACTCTCATACCATTGGGCATCAGTTGAGGGATCGCCAACTGGTAATGGTGCATCGTCTGTATGAGGAGTGGTGGAAGTGGCAGTCTGAGCCCGCACTCGAAATAAAGGCTGTACATGCAGATCCACCCTTCTGAGACGGTGTCTGCTCGCTCGTTTGGGAAAGGCAGACGAAGCTGGACTTCGTTTGGGAAGCCATACTTTCCCCTAATTTCTGATAAGTCGTCCTCCGTCAAAGCAGACCGAGGGTTCGATGTTCGAAGGAACGACTCCGAACTTAATCTTCGCGGGGCTTTGGTTAAACGAGCGATCGGAGGTATTGACAGGACGTCTGTGCCCGATGTCGTTGCCGGTCGATTCCTCTCCTGTTCCACACTGCTCGTCCCAGCACCATTCTGGTTTTGGGAAAATTCTCTGTCGAGCTTCGAACGGTGAATTGCTTCGACCATTTCTTCATCGTCCGAATTACTATCGCTCGAGTCAGAGCTCGTCCACTCAACAGTGACGTCTTCGATTATTTGCTTTTCTTTGTCCATTGACTCACAAACAGAGTTTTTGACGAACTAAGGAAAGTTTTTGGATCTATAATCCAATCTAGCCTAAAATTCCTTTGATTCTAAAGAAGAGTTCGAAGAACAACAAGCTAAAACCCAAAGAGAAAACCCAGAAGAAAAACCTCTCCCAGAATCTCTCAATCGAATCACTCGAAAATGCAGAAAAAATGACCCAAAAGATTCGAAAACAGTGGAGAAACACTTTGCTGAAACCAGAAATTGCACAAAAAGGAGAAGAAAAGAGAGAAATCTTGCCTGTGATTGAAGTTCTTGAGAAAACTCTCGGCTCTGAAAATTCGAAGTACTCCAAATGCGAGATATAGGCAAGAGGGAGAGAATGCGAAAAGTTATATAACTTCAAGGGGTTCATCAGACGGCTCTGATCTCTTGATAACGCCAGATCAAACGGCATAAATCTCGCAACCGTTCGAATTCTCTCTCACACGAATCATCATAACGATTCGTACCATCGCAACGGTTCGAATTTCGAAGAATGGAGACGTCGTTTCGAGACACCCATTCATTACACGCCACGTGTACCACACGATTCCCTCTTAACTGGAATCGAGGCATTTCATTAAATGCTGACAGCTTTTTCGGATTTCGTAAATCTGAAAGTACCAGAGCTCGACATTGTTACGCAAACGGCAATCAAACACTCTATCGAGGATACATCGCTCGATAGAGTGGGGGGCTATCTGTTGGGGTTGGACTTCGTCCTCCCATTCCACCGTTAAACTTTGGATGTACATTAAACAGACGCTCAATTCATCGATGGATTATAGTTGGGCCATGCCCAAACTACGGACCTGCTCCTCGATATCCCTCCATCGTTCGATTAATTGGGCCGGACCCAATCCAGCCTTTCACATAATATCATTCAAACTTCAGTATGTGATCGAGCATTGAACTTGATCGTTCGTTCGAACATTAAAAATGTATAACGAATGGTGGACGACGCACGAATTATACATCGAGCGTTTATTTCTTCTTCATCGTTCGTCGTTCGACTCTATAAATGACTTCAAGGGAAACTCCCTTAGCCATTAGACTCATGCTCATCGATGACATGTCAGATCATCTTCAATAACTGACGATCTGAGTACTACGTTTCAACCGCTGAGCCCACGATCGTATCTGGTAACTGCTCAAATCAACTGCACGACTTGTCTTTCGACACGTGTCCCACAATACAAGAGCAATAACCGTCCACTACCGGATGGGAACTGGATGGATTCCTCTATAAATAAAGGAGAACCCCTCCTTCACAAGGGATCCCGGAAGAATTCAATACCTTCATGCTGAAAGAGTCTTTCCAGAAAAAGACGACAATCATAATCTCTTTGTACTAAGAACGAAACACACAGACAGTAATCCCATTATTCTCAGAGGACGTAGCATCATCTTTGGGCGAACCTCTTTAAAATTTCGGTGTTCATTTACTTTGATTTATTTATTCGGATCCAAGCATTCATTTTCATTCTCTTGTCTGATATATGCATTTCATTCTTTAATACGTTTTGTGAATTTCATCAACGATTGCCAGGGGCCCAATCTATCGTTCAATTCTTATATTATAACTGACCTCTGTTAAATTTTTGACTGTAGCAAT
This sequence comes from Ficus microcarpa, assembly GCA_025413485.1. Taxonomy (NCBI): domain Eukaryota; kingdom Viridiplantae; phylum Streptophyta; class Magnoliopsida; order Rosales; family Moraceae; genus Ficus; species Ficus microcarpa. The sequence continues at coordinate 21,337,294 of CM046378.1, read as the reverse complement.
CCAGCATCTACAAATATAATCAAATTTATGATCACATAATACTTAAAAAAATCCTTCCCTCTTCATCTTCTCTCCCAAACATAAAAATATATACATAAATTTATTGTTATAAACTAATCGTAAATTCAAAAGTTTTTAAAAAAATTCAAGGAAATCTAAGCATTTATCATAAAGATATACTATAATTTATTATCTTTTAAAAAATATGCTATAAACTTATATAATATGCTATATTCTACAATTTCTCTTTAATACTGCAGTTTGTGTCATTTTACTCAAGATAAGAAAATTTATGTCACGTTAATTAATAGATAAAAAAATATAGTTATTTAGATAATTTTCTCTTTATTTTTATTTACTTCAGTTGTCTTTAAATCTCTGTTTTTTCCAAAAAAAAAAAAAAAAAATCTCTGTTCATTGAACGGCCCAGCACACTTACGTTAAGGTTGGCGCCAAAAACCGCCAAAAAAAAGCAAAACAGGCTTGGCGCCAAATGTCCACTTCCCGCGAAAAACAAATTAGATAAATACCCAAACTCCATCTTATTACCTTCTTCCTAATAATAACAATAAACAATTAAAAAAAAAACCCATTTCTACAGAGATCGATCTGTCAATGGCTTCCCTAAGAGGAACGAGGAGAATGGCGCTGAGGCAAAGAAGAACGCAAGCTCCGAAGCCTGCTGTTTTCAGTGACGAAGATAGCAGCAGCGGCAGCGGCGGTTCCGATGCCGATTACGACGACGTTTTCTGCGCGAAATGTGAGTCCGGCGACTCTCCGGCCGACCTTCTTCTCTGCGACGAGTGCGACAGAGGGTTCCATCTCTTTTGCCTCAGACCCATCCTCGTTTCGGTCCCCAAAGGCTCTTGGTTCTGCCCCTCTTGCTCTAAGAAGAAGAACCACAACAAGCTCAAGTGTAATCCCCAATCTTCCCCATTTTTATTTTTCAATTTTCGGTTATTTATTGATTTGTTTTGGTGATGTTGTGGTCCACCTGTAAATGGGTATTCGTATTTTTCAATCTTATTGCTTCGATCGTAATCTGTGACTTTTGGGGTTTTTGTTGTGCTTTTATTGAGATTTCTTTTTCTTCCTTTTTTTCCCCCTCATGAAGATACTACTATTATCTGCTAATTCTAATCCGAGTTTTGTTGTGTATGACTAATCTATTCAATTCCGTTGTGATTTTTTGGCAATAACTGTACCGTATTGTTATGTATTTTCAATCTGATCTCTCTAAATCTTGCACCATTTTCCAAATGTGTAGCTTTCCCTCTAGTCCAAACCAAAATTGTAGACTTCTTCCGGATTCAACGGTCTCAAGAATCCCATAAACCAAACCAAGGTAAAAATCCGGTTCGTGTTTTTGGATCTTATAATGTTTTTTTTTTTTTTAATGGTTTGAAGTTGATGAATTTTTTGTTGTGCATTTCCAAATGTTTGATTAGACACTCGGAGGAAAAGAAAGCGGGCTAGTAGCTTGGTGATGTCGAAAAAGAAAAGAAGATTGTTGCCATTCAATCCAAGCGAGGATCCGACAAGGAGACTGGAACAAATGGCTTCCCTGGCAACTGCATTAACAGCCACTGGCACAGAGTTCAGTAATGAACTCACTTATAGGCCAGGCATGGCCCCGAGATCAGCGAATTCGGCGGCTCTTGAGCGTGGAGGAATGCAGGTATATATATATATACATATATATATATATATATTAAAGTCTTTTTTGAACATTTTCGAATTGAACTTGAAAGGAAGCAGCTAATAACTCCAGAATCTCTAGTCTAATTTGTTGCTATTGTTCGCCTTTGAGTGATATTTGAGTTTAATATCTCGTGCTGTGTATCCAAAACTACACTGTTTTTAATGACATTTTCGGTCTCAATGACTTGTTGACATAGGTTCTTTCAAAAGAAGATGCTGAGACCTTAAATTTATGCAAGAGTATGCTGGAAAGAGGGGAATGGCCACCCTTAATGGTGGTCTTTGATCCTCAAGAAGGGTGAGTAGAGTACACTCAATTTCCGGTTTTCATTTTCCATGTCGATGATCTTGATCAATTTATTCGATAGCTGAGTAAGGAATTCTTACTTGATATTTTCTTCAAACAGTTTCACTGTTGAGGCAGATAGGTTTATCAAGGATCTAACAATAATCACGGAGTATGTGGGAGACGTCGATTACTTGAAGAATAGGGAAAGCGACGACGGGGACAGCATGATGACACTCCTTTATGCTACAAACCCTTCACGAAGCCTTGTCATTTGTCCTGATAAGCACAGTAACATCGCCCGCTTCATCAATGGCATCAACAATCACACTGCGTAAGCTCTTCCCTGCTTCAAAATCCTTCATTTTTTTTCCCTACATTTCTGCATCTTATTGTAAGAGCCTTTGTATGGCATGTCACTTTACGACTTGTAAAATTATTCTATAAACCCTTGTCTGAAGGAAAGTACATGCACATCTTTCAGCACTAGACTACCTTTTCCTCGTCAAGGAAACATGTCCTTTTGTCCTTTTGTTGTTTTATGCAAATAGGACTGCTTGAAAATCATTAAAATTTGAGTTGCTCTACACTTCACGAAACTAGAACAAGAATTCTAACACGAAAACGGATTACCCCTCCTTTTTACACACCTTCCACCACTTTTTACTAATTCGTGAATTTCGAGTGATATACTTACATGAAGATAAGCATTTCTCTTAGTATTTAGTCTCATTCAATGCTTCAAGAACTAAATGGACTGAACGTCTTTAACACGTGTTGTTTTATTTGGTTACAGGGAAGGGAGAAAGAAGCAGAACCTGAAATGTGTGAGATTTGATGTCGATGGCGAGTGTCGAGTTCTGCTGATTGCCAATAGAGATATCTCAAAGGGAGAGAGATTGTATTATGATTATAACGGATATGAACATGAATACCCAACTGAGCATTTCGTCTAAGCTCTTTATTTTGGGTTCCAAACTTCCAATTACTGATGCAAAGATAAATTGTATCTCCGAACAGGGAACTAACGGGCTAATTTTTGTACACACCAATTCTTTGAGAAGAGAAAGCAAATGAAATTCCAGCTGAGAAAAACACTGAATAAATTTCCTCATTTACTACAATGCTATGAATTATTGTAACAGAATTAGGGGAATTGTTGATTCAATCAAAGATTCAGGCCTTAGATTTCCTGTGGGAAAAAGAAAAAAAAAGAAATCAAAAATTGTGGGTGATGATATGGGCTCATTTGTTTTGGGTGGCCCAGAGTTCTTTAGCTCATTCGGACTGACTCGGTTAATGGGCTTGTTGGGCCTCAAAGTGGTTGTGGGAAAATCTGACTGTCTCTCTGGTCCAAGTGTAAACCTGAAGACTAACCATATTCATGAGTAAAATAGGCCCAGTGTGAAGTTCAGTTCACTTGAATTAGTTTTGAAAAATGCTAAAGAAATTATACAAGAGGGCAATATTTGAGGATAAAAGACAATTTCTCCTTTTAGATTTCTGATCGAAGAAGTTCAGGACTCGTTTCTTAGACTCTCATTAAAAGAGAGGTCTAATGGAAAAGTGGAGGGATGTTACCCCTAATCCCTTTATTTAGCCCACCAAAAAAAAAAAAAAAAAAGATAGAGAGAGAGAGAGAGAGAGAGACATTTTTGTTTTTCAACCCAAACCTTCAAAAGGGTATTCCGCTAACTCATTTTCATTGTAATAAATGAGATATGAATAATCATATGTTTCTCGAGCTTATATGCATACATCATTTTCTACTTCTATGATCTTTTTTATTTTTTCTGTTAAAAGAAAAAAGAATCTGTGGGTAGTGGACGAATCATAAATTCATGAAAACTACTGGTAATATATATTTGGACAGTCGAAATAATTCCCACCACAAGCGTATCCATTTTTGAATCAGCAAAGGCATATAAATGATTTGAACAATAATTAGCTTAATAATTAGAAGGTTAGTGTCACAATTTGTTTGCTAGCTTATGTCGGGTAATGCTTTTTTTTTTTTTTTTCAAATCAAGAGACAGAATCGTATTGATTGATATGAACTTACGTAGGTCCACTTCATTTTTCTTTCTTTCTATATTTATGACGCAAACATAATTGAGAACAAATAAAACAAAACAAAACAAAAAAGCTTCATAAAAAAAAATAAGCAGTGCTGGAAAATGCTGATGTTTATCCGTTGACACAACATCTAAATAACAACGATGATAAAGATATAGTATCATCATGCGAAAAAATCAAAGTACAAAATAAAAACAATTGTTTCTCTTTAGCATTCTGAAATGCATTCGTGAATGGCATTAGTGTTAAGATCTCGCCTCCCGGTCGTGAGTGTGTAGATACATTTGGTATTTTCTCATTGCGAAAAATAGCCCATCTTTGTTTTTAACAATTAGGACTCCATTTGATTCACCAGTTTGAGTTGAAAATTTTAAAGTTTCAATAATAATTTTTGTTGACTTTTTAGAAAAGACAAAAAAATTTTTCAGAAAAAATAAAAAATTTTTTCAGAAAAAGATAAAAACTGAGATAAAAAATTTAAATTGAAACGGTGAATCAAACGTGTCTGCGAGTAAATTCTAAGTATGGCATAAAATTCACAGTCTGAACAAAAGATTAAAAAGGGAGGAGGGGGGGGGGGGGTAGTTGACAGTGGAGAAGAAATTCATTAGGGCAGGTCTGAATTCTGAGACTAAGTTGTACAAATGCAGGAAAAGAAAGGACTGTCAGTGAATAACCAACACTTTCCTCACAATCTTATGATTAATGGATAGATTTAGGACCACTCTAGGCTTCAGAAAAGCTAAAAATCAGAGCAAAAAGTAATTTAAAAATGTAAAAATAAATAAATAAATAAAATTCATGGGGGTGGTCCAAAATTAGGGGCTACCATAACCCTCAGTAGCTGCCAAAAGCAATCAAACCCAGTGAGTCACTGAGTAGCTGCCACCAGATTTGTATTAAAAGCCTTGTGCTTGTGCTTCACATCTTTGTTCATTACCCAAAACTGAAAAACAAAAAATGAAAAATAAAAAGTGGTCCTGTTATGTTAAATCTGTAATGCACAAATGTTATGTACTTTTCTTCGGGTTCTACAATGGCTATCCCAACAGAGTTTAGTATCGGCTTCAGCTAGCTAGCCGGAGGTTTTTTTTTTTTTTTTTTCCCATCAGAATTATGATCCCAAGAAAGGGTTTTTAAGAAAATGCATTTCTTGCTATTTACAGATCATAAATTGGCGATATGAAGTTATATAAATATTTGTATATATATACTTATATATTTGTGTGTGTGGGTTACCAGGCCAATATGATGCAATAATGTTGAGAATGAGCCTGTCTTGGGTGTACTTAATGAAGCACTATACGATGCAATAATAAATTGGGTTTTTTTTATTATTTATTTTATTTTCAATTTTTGAAAAGAGAAATATGGAAATGAAACTCAAAGGAAAGTTACAAGAAATGACCCCATTTGCCATTTGGACATCAGTTGTTGAAAGAAAAGAAAACTCTTTTGTTAATTGGTGTTTTTGCTTCCATTCGATTCGAGTACTGCTTGATATTTGTACATATTTATATAGCTACCTGAAAAATTGATACGACTATTTTCTTAGTTTTTGAATACTCCCACGCTAGTCTAAATCACTGATTTGTTATGTTTGGTGGTTTCTTTTGCCCACTTTAGTACAATCTAGTGTCCCCCACAACCCCTTTAAAATTTTTCTCCTGTCAGCTAAATCAAAAAGAAATAAACGAAAAAAAAAAAAAAAACTTGAAAGTCCAAAATATCAGGGGGGGAAAAAAGCACAGGAGAATGAGAATAGGGAGATTCTACAAGGGGGACATTCTATCGTGAGGGTGATTGAATTTAACTGTACGATTAAAATCAGATGATACTAATGATACGGATGTAATGTACTGTCCAAACAATCCTATAGTATAATTCAGCTCCATCATAATCAATGATCCTATTAGGTCTTAGGGTGTGTTTGGTTGGAGGAATGAAAGGGTGGAGGGATTGAAATGTGGAAAGTGAAATAGTAACATTGTTTGGTTGGGTAGAAAGAGAGAGGAGCGAAATAAAACAATTCTTCCACTTGTGGAAGGAATGAAAGAAAGAAATTTGTTATTTTTAATATGACCTCTGTCAATACAAAAAATTTACAGAATACTCATAACTCTGATTATTGATTCCATTAGGCAAAGAAAATTAAACCAGTCTCTATTTCTTTCTAATACCAAACAAGAGAATAATCTGTTATCATCTTTCCTTTCTATTCTACCAAATAATTTTGAAGAAATCTCTAAGTCATCCCTTCCTTCATACCATTCCCTCAACTTTATCCGTCCTTTCATCATCTCATCCCTCCAAGCAAATAGAATCATAGAATCTACTGAAAGATACATAGATATAATGTACATAGTAGCTAGATACGTGAAGATATTATAGGAAGCAAAGTTCGTCTGAAAAAGTGCCAAAAAATAAAAAATAAAAAATAAAAAGAAGAGCAATGTGTATAGCTCGAAGATAAAAAGAGGGTAGTGGGTACCCCATCCTAATTAACACTATGCAGAGAAATGCAGCTATCAGAGACCCCTCCACCAGCGTGTTTGATTGGAAAATGTCCATATAGTCTATACCACCACATCTTCTACATATCCCTCTCTCTATTAATTATTTCCTTTCATAAAAATTCTTTGGACCGCTCGTTCTGATAATATCCCGTCCTTCAATATTAGCATGATCGCACCATACGTGTTATTAATAATTTGTTTCCTCTTTCTCTACACAATTTACAAAATTTTCCGTGGTACTTTCCCTAAGATTGATGAGGCCCTCGTTATTCTTCCCACAAAATTAAATACTTATCAATGTATGTTTTAGGATCTAAATATCTTGCAACAACTTCTAGTTCATATAGGCTCTGGTTTGGCAGGCTACGTTTTTCTTTTTCTCCCTTTTCTTTTCTCTTGCCCATATCGTATACCTAAAAGGCCTTTTTTGGAGGATATTTATGCGTATGCGTATATATGTGTGTGTGTGTACGTGTGTGTGTGTGTCTGTATATATATATATATATATATCTTTTTGTGTTGAATAAATTCTTCGTGTGAGACGCACTTAAGTCGGAATAATAGTTGAGAAATTTTATGGTTTACGTCAAAAAAGTCAACTGGTGATCGATCGGAAGTTTGCCGACATATTCGTTTTAAAAATAGATATATACATACTTACACAAACATATATGTAGTACATATACACATATATGTAGTATGTACATTTACATATATTTAGTATATTTTAGGGGGAAAAAGTCTTAAACCTATTTTCATAGAAAAAAAAAAAATCGATTGATTCTCTTGCAACAGAAGTTCTTCACAATATCATTAACCAAAAGATAAAATTTTAAGTGGAATTATAAAGCTAGAACTCCATTATTCGGTATTTTCGGTTAATGTCAGCTAACTTGAGCGAATATATGACAACTAAAAACATATTTTTATGTATAATATATACGTATTACAAAAGGAAAAAGAAAAAATTAAAAGAAATTAATAATATACTTAAAGGAGCAGAATTTAAAAGGACAATGCTTTGTCTTATAGAGGGAATAATAAAAGATGGTAGCCAAACCGACGATGATCAAAGCGATCAAGGAAAGGGAATCAAGAAGCGATCGACACATAACCAATTAATGCGATATTTTGATCATTGGATTCCCTATTATACAATACATTCCACTTTCTTTATTTTCAAACCTACATAAATCACCTAATATTCAATATATATATTTATATATTTATATACATACATATATGCATTCATAGTATGGAAATTTCTAGCTAGCTAGCACCCATATATGATTGACACAATAATGGGCTTCCTTTAATATTCCAGTTAACGAAAGTGATGAATTGTCCACAACATATCAATATTATGGATATATATATACATATATGCACTTTTAGAATTGGAACCTATGCATGATCTTTATGTATAACATATGTATATATATTATCGACCATAATTTCAAAACATGCATTGTATCCAAAACCAACATGTTACATGGGAAAAAGTGACGGAAATTATTGGAAAAAGTGTAGGAAATTATTTTTAATGAGTTCTCCAATTGTCGGCTAATATATATATAGCTTCAATTTATATTCAAAGAAACTGTGTATGTAATGAGCTAGCAAAAGGGAAAGAAGGAATATTTGTAGTAATTTGAGCAATGTATATCTACATACATATTAGACTATTATTATATGTCGGCTGTCAAATTCAAATATTATATGGATTAATAATATAATTAAGGGATGTGCATGTGCCTCTACAACCCAAACGTGACTTTTATATATTTATATATGCATAGATATCTTCTTTGAGAGAGAAATTTTCTATGGGTAAAGAAGAGATAAATACATTGTCTTAACAAAATCACTTCTATTTAACGAAAAACCCAAACTATCCGCTACAAGTTAAAAATACAAAAAAAAAAAAAAAAAATTCTACCCAAAATGTTTTTTTCTTTCTTTCTTTTAAGATAGGGCTGTGAGATATAAAAATGGTAGAGAAAAGCAATCAAATATTGCGTGGACCCACGAATTTAAAAGTTGTGAATGAAATCATGCATAGGGTATTCAAAAAAAGGTTTGTTTTTTTTTTTTTTTTTTTGAAAGAAGAGGGAAAAAAAATGTTAATAATTTAGTCAACTGTTAAGAGAATTTGGTGTGTTTTCACAACTTAGAATTGAGCCAAATTTCCACCATGCAAAACCATGGACTACGAACATGAAGGGCAAGAATCTTGGGTGGACGTGGGGACTGTTCCAGAGAATGATTTGTTGCTTAAAACGCAGGCATGGTATACCCCATGAATTAAAAAATAAAAAATAAAAATACCCACATACATGTAATGTCTCTTGGATTTACAACTCATTTATATATATAAATTTACATATACATATATTTATATGTATATATGTTAGTCATAAAAATGGCAGCTTATATGGTGAGATATATAGCATTGCAGAGCCGAAACTATATATAAAAATAATATCTACTATTATTTCGTTGTGAGTTGTGTTGTTGGGCTAACCAATAACAGTCTAGCTAATTTTTTCTTTTTATTTTTTTGAGAATAATACACTTGCTAAATTTTTATTTTTATTTTTTAGAATAATAGACTAACTAACTTTTTGTTTTTATTTTTTGAGAATAATACACTTGCTAACTTTTTACTTTTATTCTTATATTTTTTAGAATAATACATTCGCTAACTTTTTAATTTAATTTTTTTTAGAACAATAACACTGGCTAACTTTTTAGTTATTTTTTTTTAGAATAATAACATTAGCTAACTTTTTATTTTTATTTTTTAAAGAATAGTAGCACTAGCTAACTTCAATGGTTGCAAAATGCACCAACTTTTTGCCCCACATTTTGAGTACAAAGCCATAAATGAAATATGTATTATATGCCACATGCATGGCGTTCATGTGCTTGGTCCCATTTGTGTTATGATGAGAATGAAAAGCATTATCCTCTCTCAAGAACTTCAACCACAAATTTTCTACCTAATACATATAGCATATGTGTGTGTATATATATGTGCTCATGATCGCATGTGTATTTGTGTGTGTATATATGTACACACATATATCTTTGGATAGGTGATCGAATGTTTTATTATATATAGCACGTACTTGTGATTAAAAAGTACACTTTTTTTTCTTTTTTTGGACCAAGAATAAGATTAGCTTCACCTAAAGGCAAGCTTTGCGCATGCTTTGCTCATGCATGACGATTTTCACGGTGAACACGTTCTCGTCTAAACAAGGTGAAATAGCCAGCCAATATACAGTCATCATTCTATAATCTTAATTATGGTCAATTCTTTTATTTTTTTTCCCTTAATTATAGCTACTGTATATAAATATCATGATATGATGATATATGGATCATTAGTAACTCTCTCTCCTTCTCTCTCTTTAAATGCGTGTGTATATATATATATATATATATATAGTTCTCATGCACGTTCAAGGAACGCGCGGGCTGTTACATGCGTGATCTTATACTTTTTTTTTTTAAATACAAAAAAGTGTTTTTCTTTCTTAAAGATACAAAAAAAAAAGTTTAAAATACTATCAATTAGTTTTTGTCATTGAAAAATACTTTTAATAAGCAGTAATTTTATACTTTTAAAGTAAAAGCAAAAAAGAAAGCGGTATAAATTAAAAATAATTATCATAAAAGTGGGTTTGGAATCCTCTCGTTTTCAGAGGGTCCAAACTTTTTTTTAGACAAGCAAAAGCACACATATTTCCTATGAAGAATGTGTCTCGGATGGTTCCTCTAGACCGAAGCCTCATAGCAATTATCTTAACAAGATTTGTTAGGAGTATTAATTCGATTATGAGATGCAACCTACAAAATTAAAGAATAGACCAAGTAAATTCTTAACTCAAATTAAAGTTGACAAATGCCATACACATTTATAATTATTTTTAGCTTATATATTGTTTTCTCTTTAATTTAATCACGAATTAAACAATGAAAGAAAACTTTCTCTCTCATTAATAATCTAAGTTTATATATATCCTAACGTCAACCCCACCAAATAAATATACTGAGGATTTAGTAAACTACTCATTTATATGCTTAGCTAGAAGAGATCGCATGAAACTCCAACTTAAATAAATAGTCAAAAAAGTTATAGCAAACTAATATTATATTTACCAAAAGATTCAAAACTGATTACATATAATAATATAAACAAAAAGTAATATCAAACTAATAAAATATTATATGGAACAAAATCAACGGGAGGGTTTCGCTTAATTAACGCCAAAAGAAAGAAGGAAAGAAAGAAAGAAAGAAAAAAAAAAGCATTTAAAATAATAAGTAAACGTGTCTCTCTAAACTACGCACAACAAATATTAGAGTTTGTCTCTTACTGTTGTGTTGGGGGGTTTTGGGTTGGGGTTCTCGAGTACTACTACTACCATCGACTTGTGCAAATCACCATCACACAAAAAGTTGCGAGAGAAAAGGTGGACACCAAAGAAACATTGAATCATTAGGGTTTTCCTTTTTCCATTTATATATAAAGAAGTTTTGGTCACATTCAACGCAACAATATCATTACTTTTTTGGTCTTTTTCTCTATTTTACTTTTTTACTTTGTTTAAATAGTACCAGTAATTAGAGGGTTTTTTTTTTTGATAGAGTATAGGGATAGAGTATGATCTATTTAGATAATTTCAGGAGATGTCGTCACTCCCATATAAGTAATGTTATGGATTATCCATATAACGTGACAATTTGAACCCAAGGGTTTGACGAGGAGAATAAATCATCTAACCATATGATCACTTAATTTCTCAAAACAATAATAATTACTGGAGTTTCTATATAAGAATTGTCCTTTGTTATATCATCGATAGAAACTGCAGTGTTATAAATTGTAACAATTATTTAACAATCTGGATGATAAATGTTTAAATTAAAAGTTTATAATGCATGACACATTATTGTCTAATCCAACAGTCAAAAAACGAGTGATAGTTCGTAAAGAAAAGATATCACCCAATAATTACTATAATTACCATACATGCATGAAGCGTAACTTTAACATCATCAAGAGAATGATATTGTCCAAATACTTTGTAAATCATCATTTCATTGTGTCCAGCAATCAGACAACTAAACTTTATGAAAAAAAAATTAATTAACCAGACAGGACAAAACATTAACCATTTCCCTAGTTTAGGGGATCCTTGTCATCAAAGAGATTAAAAAGTAAAATTGCCTGGTTCGTTTGGAACAAGCCCACTTTTACTTTTGACTTTTTTAGGGTTTTGTATTTTGGCTTTAATGGCGACATAAACCTAATGGACTTAAAAGCAACCTCCCTTGCTCACCCAATTCGTACCAAATTTACTTTAACATTTTATTATTTGCATTGCAAGCAATCCTTTTTTGGTAATCCTACAGTTTTGTTTTTTTATAGAAAACTCTCAAAGTTTTTTTTTTTTTTTTTTTTTAAATTGGGATGAGGATTTGACTATAATAGAATCAAATATAAAATTATTATTAGACTATATCTAATTTCAAAGTTAATCTCTTATTATTCAAACTAAATCTCTCTTTAATGAATATCTAATTAATAATTATGTTAGGCAACTTATAATATGGGATCCTAATGACATATAAAATCTCAAACCAAACTCAATTATCAAATGATCAGGGATCAGAATAATCTAATTAATAAATCTCCAATGCCAACAACTGAAAGGATATTTCAGAATCTGGTCAATTATTAAAAATATGCAAAACAATGGGGGGTCCAACCGAAGAGGATGAAACTATAAATATATGATAATTGAGGCTGCAAATTCATGGGCAAATGCAGAACCACCCCCATGCCCTTACACAGGTGACAGACAGCTTTCAGCTGTCAAATTTATTTATTTTATTTTTTGGGGTATTTTTGAAGATACTTGGAAATCCCTAGACCTAAATACGACATTTTGAAGGAAATTAATAAAATGAAATGAAAATTAAGAAAATGGGAAAATGCCCTGATAAAGTTGTTTGAGTAATGTCCATGGGAGTGAGAAATTGACATCGGTCACCGTCTAAAAGGGAATAAAAACAACATATAGGTCGTGATCTCTGACTATGGAGCAACTTCACTTATTTTAGCAATGTTTTTGTGAGGATAGAAATCAATTCAAGTCTATACTTAATGATTCCGAGTCAATATTTTGGCACTGCCTACCCCCACTAGCAACACTAGGCATGTTAAAAGATATATATTATATTATATTATATTATATTATATTATCTATACATTGAAAGCACATTAAGTGTTGCTGTTCACCTTGTACTTCATTCAAAATGGTTCATTTTGGACAAAATATTTTTGTATTTGCTTTTTGATGCACTGATTTTTTTTTTGTCCAAAATTTTTTTTTCATTTTAGTCCTTTTTTAATTTCTTTTTGGACCAGATTTTTTTTTCAATTTGGTCCTTCTCTTTATATCTGTACTTTTTTTTGGTCCTAAGTTTTCTCCTATATTTTTTTTTTCATTTTAATACGTTTTTCGTTTTTTGGGCCCAACTTTTTTTCATTTTAATTATTTTTCATGTTGATAATTTCTTTCATTTTAGTTCTTTCATCCTGTACTTCGTCCAAAATGGTTTGTTTTGGACAAAAAATTTTTGCATTTGCTTTTTGGTCGTCTGGGTTTTTTTTTCAGCCAAAATTTTTTCAATTCATTTTAGTTCTCTTTTGTTTTCTTTTGGACCAAATCTTTTTTTTTGTTTTCGTCCTTCTTTTTACTTTTGTATCCTTTTTGGTCCTTTATTTTCTCCTGGATCTTTTTTTTTTTTTTTTCATTTTAATTCTTTTTTCATTTTTTTTGGGCCCAACTTTTTTTTTATTTTAGTTATTTTTCGTATTGATAATTTATTTCATTTTAGTCCTTTTATCTTTTTGGTTTTTTTTTTTTCATGTCTTTTTATGTGTATTTTTTTTTATTTATTATTATAAATTTTCTCTACTTAGATAAATTTTCTCAAATTTGTCCCACATATGCATAACATATGCTTTACACTAGTGTATATATACACCAAAACAAACATATTTTATTTTTTACATCAAGAAATAAATAATTATTTTCTAAGAGTAAATTAATTATTCTCGAATGAGCAACCTATTTTGATAGTTTATAAATATATCTTACTCGAAGTGAAGAAAGTAAAGAAATAAAAGATTATGATCACCGATCAATTTTTTTCTTTTTAACTATATGATTAATGATTCTAAATTTATATTTATTAAAAATAAATAAAAATTCTAATAAATGAAAAGATTTTGAATCGTAGAATATCTATTCAAACCATTGTGACCGACCAAATCACTAGATTGTTGTAGATGTTTATTTATATACATACATATATATTACAAGGTTTACACGGAGCAAATCATATTTGCTTGCAAGACAAAAACTATATATATGTATATATGATGGATAAATTTGGTAACCAGAACCAGACCCCAATAAATTCTGGCAAATTCGACAAGTAATCTTCCATGAAGAAAAAGGGCAAAAAAAAAAAAAAAAAAATTTTCTAATCCTATTGAGAGGGTACTTTTTTTTTTTTTTTTTTCTTTCTTTCTTTCTTTCTCCTTTTTGGTGACATAAACAAAACTCCATTTAAAAGAAAGGACCTTTACACAAATTTATTTATTTATTTATTGAATTTTGGTTAATATCTAAACACTTTGGCGCAATTGTTTTACATGAAAGGAAAGAAACTAGAATTAGTCATTCACTTTTTTTTTTTAGGATCCATTTGATAAAATCGTTTGGGTTGAAATTCTTAAGTTTGAGTTGGTTGACTTTTTAAAAACTAGTTATAATTTTTGTTGACTTTCAGAAAAAGATAAAAACTGAGATAAAAAATATAAGTTTAAGATGGTTTGTCAAACGAAGTGTTAATCATTAATCATTGATTACTTATAAAATATGATGTGAGAGAAGGGAATGTTAATCTTGATATTCTTTGGAATTGATTCTTTATTGAAGGAAATGAATGACAAATTCACTTATTTACCCAAATAAATTTTTTTGTGTCAATAATTGATTGAGTCGTGTGGTAGGATTTCTTAATCATTCTATTCATGAGATTAATTTTAAATTAATAAACACTAAAAAAGAAGTTCCATTAACAAAGATTAACTTTTAAATTTGATAGGAAAATAATAATACCAAAAAGAGAATCAATTATTCTTCTTCTTATAATTTTTTTTAATCATCTCATTACTTTTCTATTAAATCCTTTTACGATTTTGTAAACAAGCCCTTCATGCTTATGTCAAACTGCTATCACAAAGACATTAAATAAATCACCATATGGGTTAATAATATAAATTCATAAATGATTTTTACACAAGGGTAATTTTTACATATTAAATTTAAAACAAATAGCGAAAGAATTTAATTAATCAAACATAAAGTGGGGCTGATCTGTACTTGTGCGGACATAACTGTAACGATTGTAAGAACTAGGAACTAGGAAGATTTTCAGCCAAAAAAAAAAAAAGGAAGGGTGAAAAAAAAAAAAAGCATATTATCCAAATTATTAAAGGAAGTAAATCTAAAAACATCCGTACAAAAAATTAGAAAGTGTAAAAAAAAAAAAAAGAAAAAAGAAAAAAAAGAAGAGACATATGGATTTTTAGAGAGAGAAAGAAGAAAGAGGAGAGAGAAAGCACATAACACACAAACACACCCCCACTCCCAAAATCTCGTTTCTCGGGCCATCCAGTCACGAATATCGAGGAAATTATTAGCTTTATTCCTGTCTTACCCTTGAACACAAAAATTATTAAATATTAATTCGTCCTTATAATTAATTATATATTAGAAATTTATTTCCTCCCTTTTTATTTTTCTCGTGTAGTGCTCTCCTTGTGCTTCCTCGAGAGACAGAGACATAGAGAGAGAGAGAGAGAGAGGAGAGAGAGTCCAAAAAAAGCTTCAAAATTTTTTCATGGTTGCTTCGATCCACGCCCTCCTCTTCACTCTTAGAGAAGTTCCGTTACAAAAAAGAAGAAAACCATGTAAGCTACTCTTTGTTCATTATCATTATCATTTTTTTTTGGTTTGTTTGTTTTTTTTTTTTTACAAAAAAGAAGAAAACCACGTAAGAATCGCGTTTCGCGTTTCGTTTTTATTTTTATTTTTAATTTTTATACCATCAGTATTTTTTTTTTAATCTCTGTTGGATTTGTTTCTTAAACTGCAATCAAATGATCTTCAAATTCCGTTAATGGGTTTTCTTCTCTGTGTACTGAGAAGTGGTATGGACCCTTATTCCATTGCAGAATTTTATTTTATTTTTTAAAAAATAATTTATTATTGCCGTTTCTCGTTTTTATTTTTTGTTAATTTGAAATCTACGAAATTTTATTGTTCTGTGGAAGACCAGGTTCAATGGGTGTGGATTGGGATCCATGTTGGATCTCTTGGTTTTTGTTTTATTCTAGTTTATTGACATTGTTTTTTGGGACTTTATAAGTATTTTTTTTTTCCTAGTCTGATCTCGAATTTTGTGTTTTTTTTGTTTTGTTTTTAGTTTTTTCTTCTTAATGGGTTGCTTGCCTGGAAAGGGATTAGAGACTTGAACCACATTGCATAGGAGTTTAAAATGTTGGTCTTCTGAGGTTGGTTTTTCATGGGTTGAACTGAAAAGTATAATGGGTAGCTTCAGTGAGGACGAGGAAGATGGATTTTTTGACGCCGAAGAAGATATTGCATCGGTTTCTGATGCAAATTCTGACACTTTGGATTCGGATTCTCGTTCCGACTACGACCTCTGGATTCGAAGCCCGAGAAGCATCAAGGAGCGTCGGAGTAGTTTTCTCAAGCGGATGGGATTGGATTCCAATCAGGATTTGATGGATAGTTTGGTTGAAATTGAGGACGATAGAGTTAGAGAGGATGATAGTGGGGCTGTGTTGGGAAGTTTGGGTTTTGAAAGCGAGTTATCTTTGATGTCGTGTGGGCCCTATGGTAGTTACAATTTTTTGGACAATTCTGGTTTGAGGGAGAGTTTTGTATGCCGGGATGGGAATTTTGGTGGTGGAATGGAGTGTTGTAAAGAGGAGGAAGTGGGGCAGTGTGAAAATAAGAGTGAAGGTCGGGAAGCTGGTTTGGGGCGGCTGGTGTCGATTGCGGAGTCTGAGAGTGCTTCTGGGTCATCACCTTTCTCCCAAAAATTGAGGGAGACAAGTTTTTTGAAGGGTGTAATGAAGACAGTAAAGAGCAGGTGGTTAAATAAACTACGATCCATGTCATGCATTGTTGATGGGCAGGATGTTGATTGTTTGAGGCCAAATGACGTAGATGCAATTCGACAGTCTAAGGCTCGAAGAATTAAGGTCCGCCAATCAGGGAAGCAATCGAAGGAACTTTCGGCTCTTTGCATGGGGCAAGATATCCAAGCCCATGAAGGTTCAATTTTGACAATGAAATTTAGTCCAGATGGTCAGTACCTCGCAAGTGCTGGTGAAGACGGGGTTGTAAGACTCTGGCAAGTTGTTGAAGATGAGAGGTCCAATGAACTCGACATTCCGGAGCTTGATCCTTCCTGCTTGTACTTCACAGTGAATCACATGTCAGAAGTGAAACCTCTGTTTGAGGATAAGGAGAAAATCGGTAAAGCAATCAGCTTGAGGAAAACGTCAGATTCAGCTTGTGTTATTTTTCCACCCAAAGTTTTTCGAATATTGGAGAACCCATTGCATGAGTTTCATGGTCACAGCGGGGAGATCTTGGACCTTTCATGGTCGAAGAATAATGTAAGTGGTTACTCAGTAAGAATTAAGAGTTGATTCAATTTATTTTACAAAATAGAAATAAAATTGATCTTGTTCACTTGTTTAATGCAGCATCTCCTGTCATCATCAGTTGACAAAACTGTTCGTTTATGGCGAGTTGGATGTGATGACTGCCTCCAAGTTTTTTCCCATAGCAATTATGGTTAGTTCCTGTTTCTTGTGTTTCTTTGTGTCCTACTTTGTATTGATAACTGAGTTATTAGCCCTGGTTGATTTATGTGGCAGTATTTTCATCAGTTCATCTGTTAAAACATGCTAAATTTATTTCTCATAAGTCTTTGCTATGTCATATGTCATGCAGTGACCTGTGTCCAATTTAATCCTGTGGATGATAATTACTTCATCAGCGGTTCAATAGATGGAAAAGTTCGTATCTGGGGAATTCCTCATTGCCAAGTTGTTGATTGGACCGACATAAGAGAGATAGTCACTGCAGTGTGTTATCGCCCAGATGGGCAGGTTGGTTTTTTTTTTTATTTTTATTTTTTGGTGTCTTGCCATGCGGACGTAGGCTTCAATGTCTTTAGTGGTTTTGTTGACAATACATTGCTTATTTCTAATGTAGGGGGGAATTGTTGGCTCCATTTAACAGGCAGTTGCCGCTTTTACAACATATCAGGTTTGTTTCTCTGACAAAGTCTTGTGGTTGTTGCGCTGTTTTTTCTTCACATTCCTTGCATAATCCATTTGTCGTGTCAATATTTGAACTACTCGGTCAGTTTTGGTTTTTCTGGTTTTCAGAACAATCCTAGTTTTTGGTTGAATGGATCAGTGTCTCCAAAAAGTCTGATTGTGAGAGTTATGGCTTGTGTATATAAAGTATGGTTTGTTCGAACATCCTTATTTTCTTAATAGGAAGCTACGTTCTATGGATGACCTAAGCCTGAACCAATTAATTCCGAGTAGTTCAATATACGATTTTGCTTCTTTTTTTCCCTGTATTTTTGTGATAGGTCTCTCAAATAAAATGGATTTTGGACGTGATATTGATATCCTTTTTCGTTGTGGCTTGGATCAGATAATCGATTGCAATTTGACACTCAGATATGTTTGCACAATAAAAAGAAGTCACCGGACAGAAGGATAACAGGTTTTCAGGTATTATATCTTGCCCTTTTGAGATCCATTTTGCGACATCGTGTGGTGTCTGTTTTGTCTTCTTCATTTGTGAATTCATTATACATCTTTCCTTTAGTTCGTGCAATTTTTTAAATTACTTTTGATTCCTTTCAGTTCTCTCCACAAGACTCGAGCATAATGATGGTTACTTGTGCTGATTCACAAGTCAGAGTTCTTCATGGGCTTAATGTGATTGGAAAGTACCGCGGTATGTCCATGTTCCTTGTCCCGTCTTTCCTAAATCTCAAATAATCTTGTGTCAATTAAGGTTTTTCCAATTTGAAGTGTTCCCTCTAACTCTCCTCTCTCTGTTCTTTCTAGGGCTACGTAATGCAGGAAACCAGATATCTGCATGCTTTACATCAGATGGAAAACATATAGTCTCTGCATGTGAGGATTCTAATGTATATTTATGGAGTTGCCTTGGTGACGAAGAAACGGTTCTCTCTCAAGCGAAAAGTGTCAGGTCTTGTGAGCGTTTCTCCACCAATGCATCGGTTGCGATACCGTGGACTGGCTTGCGACGTGGCAATTCAGAAAACGGGAGTCAGTTCCACATTTTGGATAAATGTATTTCAGATACTCTGCCTTTTTCTTCATTAGAATGTTTTTCTATAAGCCAAGAATTCTTTTTAGAGTCTTTTCCAAAGGCGTCTGCAACTTGGCCTGAGGAAAAGCTTCCAATGTCGAGCCCGCAGGCCAAGCAATCTACGATGCACAGGTCTCAATTGAAGTTCCTGAAAGCTTCTTGCAAGAACACATCCGGTTCTCATGCGTGGGGTATGGTTATAGTGACTGCAGGCTGGGATGGACGGATCAGATCGTTCCACAATTATGGTTTACCGATACCTCGTTAAACATTCTTTTGGCTCGGCATGGCTTTCAGTCAATCTGTTTGTTGTTCCCCTTTGGCCAGGTACCTTGCTGCTGCGTCTCTCTTTGGCTGATCACGTTGCTCTGTAAATACAATGTAGGAAATCATAGACAAGTAATTCGGGGGCAGTGTCAGCAACCCTAGAAAGATGGTCACACGATATCAAGAATTTTCGGGTTCCTTTATTATTTTTTTTTCCTTCTTCATTCTCCAAAGGAGGGGCCCTTCTCTGATTTCGGATCCGCAGAGGCCCCAATGACATCATGCCAAGCGTCAATAATCACACGGTTTTGGAATCCCATCTTGGTATCAGCAAGTGGCCGAGGTTTAGCTTTATCCGGATGGCCAGCTTAATCGCACGATTGTGATTTGCCAATTGACGGGGTATGTTTCTTTTTGACTGCTGCCCGGGCCACGGAGAAGAAATAGACGTGAAGTCATTTGTTGGGAGAGGATGCCAAATCGTTTGCGGTCCGGAGCAGTAGGGCCTCGGTAGAGAAACCTGTTTCTTTTGTTCGCAAAGATTAGATGGAATCCAAGCTGGTGGTGGGAGTTGCTTTGGGGAAGGAAATGGTGGGGAAGTTCGGCCATAATGCAATGTTTGCTGGTCTGAATGATTGAATTGGTTTGTCTGCCATTTCTGATCCCTCTCGTGGGTGGGGCCAAACAGGGCACACCTGGGTTTTGGCTCTTGGATTATCACAAGGAAAAGATTATCATTATGAGTTTCCATTCCATCGTTCTTTCTCACTTTCTTCTCCGGAGAGACTGCTTCTCATTTAGGCCAATAATAATTGCTTCTTGCAATTCTTGGATGACCTCTGAGAATCTCCTTTATCATTGGCCAACACAAAGTTTTAGCATATATATGTATCTACTCTTAGTTTTAGGTCTAACATCACTAAGGTTTTTTTTTGTTTTTTTTGTTAATAACTAGATAGAAATTTTGTTTAGCATGAAAAGCATATATTAATGCTATAGTAATTTTTGTGTGGTGGAAAAGAAAATCTCATTTGCTCATTTTCATGTTTGTCAAAATACCACTCATATTGTAATAAGACCATGCAATTACGTAGTAGTTTTAAAATTCGCAAAGTCTATCGTACAATACGGAATTTGCAAGTTTCAATACAAGATGTGCGGTTAATAGTATTCCCGAGACCTGGTGATAAAAATCTGAAAAAAAAAAAATAGAAAAGAAAAGAAAATGAAAGTTTCTGAAAATATCAAAGTTCGCCAAGTCATAAGGGAAAATTTTAAAACGACCAATTGTCGGAAAGCTGAATTTCTTCATTCCACAGTGTAGTTCATATAGAAAAGTCCGTGTAGTAAAATCTAAACCGCTCATTGAGAAAGGGGGGGAAAAAAAGGCTGAAGAAAAAAATTTCAAAGAATCGTGAAATGGGAATAGGAAAACAGGGTCGTTATCAAATCAAAAAAAATTGGTGTCAAATTGGGGAAAAGAAAAGGTAACAAAAACCAATACGACAATTCCAGGAAAAAAAAAAGAAAAAAGTAAAAAGAAAAACCAAGACGACAAAATCAAAGGGACAGCATATCTAATGTTAGAGAGAGTGGACATGACAGGATTGACACGAGTCAGGAGTAGTCTACAGTGTTCCGGTAATGTTGTCTTCTGTAAATATCAGAATGGAACTACTCTATATATAGAATAAATTAAATGTTGTCTTTAGTGTAACATTAAAAAGACAGTGGCAAAAAAAAAAAAAAAAGAACTGTGGTATTAACTAAAAAGAAAAGGAGTCTCTCAAAAAAAAAAAAAAAAAAAAAGAAAAAGGTGGAAACGGAAGAATCTACAGTCTGATAGCCGCAGTTGAGGAAATTTTGGGAAAGAAAACAAAGGCAACGGATGACCATTATAATACATAGAGAAGAGGAATCATCAACAGACATTTTTTTGAATAAAAAAACTATTATTATTAATTACTGAGGATACGAAATGTAGTATCATTAGGAGACAAGAAAACAATTTAGAAGACTAATTGGGTATTTGCAAACACTAATGTCTCTTCACGTAGCTGTTAAATAACTCTCTCTCCCCCTTTAATGATTAGTGTTTTTTTTTTTTAATACCTAAAGAAGAAGGGAAATGTATCTGTGTTGAGGCAAAGTATGAAGCTTTATTAAAATAAAAAATAACAAGAAAAAAAAAAAAAAAAAAAAAAAAAAAAAAAAAAAAGAAGCTTTGAGAGACAGCATAAAAATGAGTTAGGTGAAACAGCTTTGACAAAGAGGCTTTTGTTACCAGATCTAAACACAAATAATTCTCCGACAACCCCAACGTCTGTCTGTCCTCTTCTCCTGGACTCTTTCTCCAATTGCATTATTATTCATCATCATCATTCATTATTATTATTATTTTAAAAATCCACATGTTTTGGCAGGGTCGTATAAACTTGTTGACAAGAAGGTTAGCCCAAGATCCAGACGATTCACGCCAATCACAACCACTTCGGCTTACCACACAGCATTATCAGTCAACGACGTGTCGTTGAAATGAAGCCCAAAAACAAATCGACCCTTGAATATGTGTGTATATATATATATATATATATATATATTTTCCCAAAGCAAACTATTATAAAGTGCAGGGTCAACTTATGAATATTGAATATAGCTTTTTGTAAATTGTGGACTTCCTAAAGTAGTTGAGAACTATCACCGCCGGCAATTCATGAAAGCTTTCAGCTGAATATTAGTTTGATACATGAACAACACGTTTTAGTGTATCTATTTTTGTTAACCTATATCTTCCATGCAGTTTGTTAATTTAAATGGTAATAGACTTCAATTATTCTCTCTCTTTTCTTTTGGTAACAAAATTCATATATTCTTTTGAAATTCTACGGGGGTATTTGGTTGAATGGTTCAAACCATTCAACTCAAATTTTTTTTTTGTCTTTTTTCTCAAAAATTTTTATCTTTTTCTCAAAAAGTTTTTTGTCTTTTCTGAAAATTCAAAAAAATTTAATATTAAAACTTAAAAATTTCAACTCAAATTATTCCACCAAGTGGGCCCTCCAATATCAGTGTAAATTCTAGTTACTTTTACATATTAACTATTTTGTTTTTGATTAGGTTAGATTTAAAATTGAAAAATATGTACTAATTCAGAAAACATGTAATATTAGTGGGATGCCTGGACGAAGGGACGTTGGACCGAGATGTGGCCCCACTGACAAAGCAACAAACATGGTTTTTTATTTACTTTTTAATCAGCTGGCTTTTTTTAAGTGGTTTGTTTGCCCCTACAAAAAAAAACTCCTTATCTGATTTGGGCTTTCTCAAAAATTGGGCTTTGGTTGAACTCTGAGGCTCTGTTTTATATGGAATGGTTGGAGTTAAAATTTTTAAATTTAAATTCGATTAATTTTTTAAAAATTAATTATAATTTTATTTATTTTTTAGAAATAAGATAAAAATTGAGATAAAAAATTTAAGTTTAAGTTGTTTCATCAAACAGAGTTTGAGTTCTTCCAAAATCAGACTTTCCTTTTTTTTGCAAGTAAAACTTTCCCTTATTTAATTAGGCTTCTTTACAAATTGTATTTTTATATAATTTAATCTAATTTGACTTTAGTGTTTTGAATTGAAACCGTTTTTTTAGTTTTATAATTTATTTCTTATTTTTAGTTTTCTTCAATTTTCTTTTGTCATATTATCCCTTCTTTTTTCCTGTTTTTTATTCGTTCACTTTCTTCTCTATTCTTAAAAAAAAAAAAAAACAAATGAACAAACAAACTCTAATACTATCAAAGAACTCACCAAAAAACACTATCAAAGAAATTTTTGATAGCATTGACAATGAAAAGAAATTTGATTGAAAAAGAAAAACAAATAGAACTTGTCATGAAAAATAAAAAAATATTTGATATTTTGTTTGATTCTTTTATTCAAAATAATTCAAAAAACTTTGTCTCTATTTACGCCCCTACTGAATTAAAAATCTGGCCCTGTTCCTGGTGGGATGTTTCTACTTTAAAAAGCTCCTTTGTAAGCAAATCTACCCGCAATCGCGAATTCAAAAGAGGAGTTTTTTCTCAAGTAACAGTGTCCTCAAGGTTTCATCAGCTAAATACTAGCAAGATTATAAATTTATACCAATAATGAATTAAAACATTAAATCTAATCAAAATCCATTTGATCTTGCATGACTGGAATATTTGAATATTTGGGAGCTTTATCATTATCAAATTCCAAAAACGTGAATTAGCCTCATTTGTTTCGTGAATTCAAACTCAAAATTTTCATATCAATTTTTGTCTTATTCTGAAAAAATTTTTTGTCTTTTCTGAAAAGTCAACAAAAATTTCCATTGAAATTTAAAATTTCCAACTCAAACTCATTCACCAAACGGACAAAAAAAAAACAGAAATAAAAAAATTAAGTCCACTTGATACCAGAACTAGAGTAAATGCGCAGTGGACATGTTCACAAAACATGCATTTTTTGTTTTGTTTTGTTTTGTTTTTATTTCTTTCTTTCTTTCTTTTTTTTTTTTTTTTTTTTTTTTTTTGGTTTTGTTTTTTCGTTATGATACATAGCAAAGCAGAGAGCACATCGTTATGGTCATCGAACAAAGGTAATTGGGATTTGGGAATAAATAGCTTTATCTTTTTCTTTTTTCCTTCTCTTTTTCAGAACTACAACTTTGAAAACAATTGAAATTAATTTCTTGTCCTGGTTCCGACAAAGAAAAAAATTAACAGCGGAAGAACGGACCTTTATTTCAATTTAAATACGTAACTTTCTTTATCAAATATTACAACTCCAGGAGATGATAAAATCTTACATAAGAATTCAATTCCAATACGTTTTACAATTTGGAATATAGACCAAGTAAAATCTCACATATCTAGTCCGTTTTTTCCATTAATTTCTTTTGTAATCCTTATAATTTGGACAATAGACCAAAGCAAAATCTCACAAATCTAACACTTCTTTTTTTTTTTTTTTGGTTTCCATTAATTTCTATTGGAATTGTTACAATTTGGACAGCAATGAGTTAGAAAGGGGAAAAAAAAAATCAGAAAAGATTTTTGTTTTAGCACTATCTGAAGAAGCAAATCAAGAAATTTAACCTAAATTTAACTACATTAAGTTTCCAGAAAGATTTCGATAAGCAATTCAAAACCTAACAAATGAAAATCCTCAGAGGTCTACAAGATTACCCAAGAAATTGCAGAAAAGAAGTACTTTTTTTCAGTTTCCATCGAATTTCCAGTAACCAATTTCAAGAAAAATATAAAAATCGAAGAAATTCTTTAAATTTAATTCCAAGATAATTCTCAAAACCACACATCCAGAAACAAGGAATCGAAAACCAAAAAGAAAATTGGAAGAGAGAATAAGAGAAATTTTGATCAAACAAGCGATTTTTTTTTTAATTTCTGATTACAAACTTTACTCGAGAGACATTGCTTCGGAGAAAAGAAGAAGAAAAATAAAAAAAGAAGAGGAAGACCTCGGGATCTCAGACGGGGAGGTTGACGACGTCATTCTGAGAGGCGGAGAGGCGGTGGTCGGAGAGGTTGACGGATCTGGAGGTGGAGAGCATGAGAGGGCGGTCGTGGCTCTCGTCGGCGGTGGCGGCGTCGGCGTCGTCGGTGGTGGAGAGGTTGATGCAGGAGCAGCGTTCAAGAGACGCGAAGAACGCCGACGCCACGTGGGTGCCCAGCCAGGTCGCCATGCCGTTGATCTTCTCGCAGGTGCTCGTGCCCTGATTCTCCATGGATGACTAGAGAGACAGACCGACAGACAGACAGACAGAGAGCTCAGAAGAAGAGAAGAGAAGAGGATCGGTAGCTGAGAAGAATATAAAACACGAACGGCACAAACGCGTCTGTAATGGTAAGTTTCCCTTTGGACATATTACATTATCTCCCCTGAATCCTTAGGTTTTGTCATAAAATATTCATAAATTTTAATTTGCAACATTCTTTCTTTTAAACTTTGAAAAAATTTACGAATTTTCCTCCTCAATTAATGTTTTAATGAAAAAAATACACATAACACTTACTTGAAGGATGAGTTACAGATATTAAATGTGAAACATTTATAATTAAATTAAAAAAGTAAATATTTAAGGTTTATTGTCATTTTTTTCTTGTATTTCTTTTTTATACGGAATTTCGTTATTTCACATTTAATAAGGGTAATGGATGCCAAAAGAACTACTAATGTGTGTCATTTCATAATTTTATATTTAATACCCTAAACTGATGCTTCCAATGAATGTTAGATGTATTTTTTGTTAAAAATTTAATTGGTGAAGAAAATTCACAAACTTTTCCAAAATTCAGAAGAAAGAATGTTACAAATTAAAATTTTGATAACATTTTATGATAATACCTTAAATTCAAGGAGAAAAAGTGCAATTTATCCTTCCTCTTTTTATCCAAAATAAAATAAGGTTAAGTTCCCTGTTCTTGGGAATTGGCTAATGGCAACTTGGTAAAAAACAAAAAATGCCGGCTTCCCTCTTTTTTTTTTTTTTTGGGTAAATTGTGGTTTGCCAGTTTGATTTCAAACACTTTTACAAAATTATAATTAGAAACCTAATTTTTGTTTTGGCAAAACTTTTATGAATATTTAGTCAAAAAAAATTTTTATGAACAAAGGGGTAAAATAGTCTTTTGTGTTAACAGAACTTAAAATTTTAATCGAAAATATCATATGAATCACACATTTATAATTGAAAAGGTTTACTTGATTCAGCTTATATATATCATATATGTGATATATTCTATCTAATTTATAATATTTAAAAATGGACTATTTTATACCTTTTTAAATAGTCAATGGAGCTTTTAATTTAAAATAAATAGAGATTAAATTATAATTTCATAAAAAGATTAGGTATCATACATGCAATTTATTTATTTATTTATTTTTAATCCACAACATGTCGTTTTACGGTAATAAAGACGACAATGACTAACGGCACGATCGACGAGTCCTAATACAAACGTCGAGAAAGTTTTGAACGATAGAACATGTCGTTTATGTGTTATAATTTTACCAGACTTATCGTTTATGAATTGCATGATGACGAAGTTGGAAACAGCATAAGAGATATCATTTTGCCGACGAATTTTTTAAACAAAACGAAACGATGGTTTCTCGTTAATGACAACAAACTTGTAAACGACACTACACGCGCTCTTCTTGATGAATGCACCAAAATTTTAGACGACGGCATTTTCTACGAGAAACGAGAAGTTGCCAGGAATAAAAGAAAAAACAATATTTTCAAATAAAATGTCATTTATACAATATCTTCAAATAAAATGTCATATATTTTTGTGAAAGTGACAATAATATATTTCATCTATCGAATTAACCGACATAAAACTTTTGAAATAGAAATTAAACAACATTTTTCTCCTGTTAAAGTTAGGAGTCAGTAATTTGGGAAAAAAATCACATGTTGTTAATAAGATGTCATGGCAAACTTAGTAAAAGACAGGTGGTTCTTGACATAGACCTATCTTTCCGAAACAAGCTCTCCGAGAAAAATGATGTTCTTTTCACGTACACCACAACGCATGCATTCGAAAGATAAACGACAACATATATTGAACAACAACAAAGTTTTAAACTGCCAACGACAAGTTTTCTAATCAAAAACAACTTTTTCAAAACGGGATGTCGTTTTAGATTATAATAGTTTTCAAATGACAATTACCTTTCTAACGTAGTACACCCGGTCTGAATAATTTATCTAATTTCTCCGGATGATTACATTAAAAAATAATTTTTTTGGCCCTCTATCTAGACAAGCAAATGATTAATCTTCTTCTCCATTAACATTTAGACTTTCGTAAAAAGATATCTACATCAAAAATTTTCATAACCGGGTTAAGGTTAATACGCATCCACATCCAAACATCATGAGAACAAGATATCCGACGTGTCATGCCACGTCATGTGTTGTGATCCAACGAACTGACCATACCAACCAACGGATAAGAAGAAGTGAATACAGAAAAGCCAACTAAATCAGTCGCAGAGCAACGAGGAAAAGGAAAAGAAAAAAAAAATGGCTTCAACAACTTCAATTCCTCTAACCCAGAACGTTTTTCGTCTTCGTTTCAATCAATCGAAACGCCACTCTCTCACACCACTGGAGTCGTACTCACCCCCTCGCGTTTTTTGCTCTGGCAAATCAAGTTTGTCTGTGTGTGTGTGTTTTTTTTTTTTTTTTTGGCTGAGAGTTTGGAATTTGAAAGGTTTTTTGGGGTGCCCATCAGCTTTAGTCTAGCATATACATCCTAATGCAATATTTATTTTGTATAATTTGTAATTGGTTTCACTAACAGAGGCAATTTTGTTTTGTGTGTACCTGGAGAAGTTTCTAGGGATGGTCCAGGACTGAAGGAAAACATGTCTCCTACAAAGCAACTTAAGAATGTGGCTTGTGGAATTCTTGCTGCTTGGGCTGTCACTACTGCCTCGCCTGTTGTGGCTGCTAGTCAGGTTTTGAACACATTTGTCTCATTCTTTAAAGTTCTCTCTTTTACTTTTCCTTACTTCTTATTAAACTTAAGGGACATTAAATTTATTATTACTGCATTTAGTGTGTTTGGTAAGTGGTAAAAGAGTTCAAAAATGCCCTGTAAGTACAGAAAGTTAGATCTTTGTGTTAGATTCTTTGTAGGTAGAACTCATAAGTTAGCTTAAGAATAGATGGTCGATACACGTATAAACACCATAACAGCCCAGTAATTTAGTGAGTGGGATAAATTTACAATCTAATACCTTCCTCACGGCTCACGCTAGCCTAGCATGTCGTGCAAATGGCCCGGAGTCAAACCTATCATCACCTGTAAAATCTAGCTCTGATATCATGTTAAATGAGCTTGAGTAGAATTTATCCCCAAAAGCTAACCCAAGGAGAGAGGGAACTCAATCTACATACATAAATACCATAACAATCTAGTAACTTGACGATGGGGGACAAATTCACAATCTAATGCTTTGATGATGGTTATGTTGATGTGCACCAATTTGATTGATTGGTTTTTTATGTTTAACTGCAGAGATTGCCTCCATTGTCGACGGAGCCAAACCGATGCGAACGTGCATTCGTTGGAAACACTATAGGCCAAGCAAATGGCGTCTATGACAAGCCGCTTGATCTCCGTTTCTGCGACTACTCAAACGAGAAGTCCAACTTGAAGGGGAAATCTCTTGCGGCAGCGCTCATGTCTGATGCGAAATTTGACGGTGCAGACATGTCGGAAGTGGTGATGTCAAAGGCGTATGCTGTTGGAGCTAGCTTCAAGGGTAAATTATTCTATGTCCTAAATGATTCCTTGTTACATTTTTTTCCCCTGGTTAATTATAGAAGAAAACATCGGTACAGTCCAAGTCCCAGTCCCAGTCCCAATTTGTGCATATGTTTCCCATTTACGGAAGCTACCAAATAATAAAAATAACATCTCACAAATCTGGTTCTTTATGCATAGTTCGAAGAAAAATTGGATGTTCAAAAATTCAGACCTTTGAAATTTTGAATTAGCATTAAACTTCTTTCTGTTTCTCATTTAAGTTTGTGCCAAGATTTTTTCCTCGAATTCTATTTGATAAATTATACTTCAAACTTCACAACAGCATTAACTGGAAAGCAAATTAAGCAAGATCCTGAGAACTGAATTTGACCTTCAGCTCCGACAACTGCTACTTCGTTTGATTCGAGTCTCGAAGCTAAATCGGGTTGCTATCAAGCGAAGTAGCAGTTGTCAGAGCTGAAGGTGATTTTCCTCCCCAACACAACCATTCTTCTCTACATTATAGTCTGGCCCAAATAATTCACATCATATGATTGAGTCTAGCGAGAGAATGGTGATGACACCAAAAATTTTTCAGGTGTGGACTTCTCAAATGCGGTGATCGATCGGGTTAATTTTGGGAAAGCCGATCTCCAAGGAGCTGTATTCAAGAACACAGTGCTATCAGGCTCCACATTTGATGACGCAAAACTAGAAGATGCTGTCTTTGAGGATACAATTATAGGCTACATTGATCTTCAGAAGCTTTGCACAAATAAATCCATCAGCCCTGAAGGAAGAGTTGAACTCGGATGCCGATGATCGTCGTCGTCGTCGTCGTCGTCTTGTTCTCTTACTTCTATCTTCTTTTCACTCAAAGAGTTCAGAATAAATGGAGGAGGCTGCTATTCTTTAAGTAGTAGTTTCATAAGGGTTAACTAGACAAAAGTAAATTTTATTGTAAAGCCAATTTGTGTTTGTTTATTCACTTTCTTGTTGGATCTCCAGCTCTCTTAGGTTTTTTTTTTTTGTCAACTCGAATGACCAAATAGACGAGCAATCTAATTGCCATTTTGTGTTATATTTATATACACACATATGTATTCCCTTTTTCTGCTAACTCCTTGACGATATTCTTAATAACCCTTTTCAAAACTTGAAATAATTATTTAAACTAGCTTAACACACCCAATTTTCTAGTCATGGCGGTTAAGTTTGAAATGAAATACAAGTTAAAATAGAGAGTAAAGAGGATTAGAAAACCTAAGAGTAGGCAATAAATGAATTAGAACAATAACATAATTATCAGCTATATTTTTGGTCATGCATTTTAACTAGATCAATGGTTTAAAAATGAGGAGTAGGAACAAGGTATCCTACTATCCTTGATTCTTTAATATTTATATACACATGAGCGAAAAGTTTTCATCAAGCGCATCTAGTGTAGTGGTATCATAGTACCCTCCCACGGTACTGACCGGGGTTCGATTCCCCGGATGCGCATGATTTCCTGTAATTTGAGTTTTTGCATTTTAGTCCTTTCAGTTTAACTATTCCAGTCACGAGCATCGAACTTAGTTAACATGTTTGTCCTTTATTAATTAAATATTAAGGCCACCAATTACATGATTTGATCATGCCATTGCCTTCTTTTTCACATGTTTTCGTAAGTTGGGCCAGATGTAGCGTTTACTTTATTTGGAACAATTATAGGAATTTGTCTTTTATGATTATGCTTAACCTAATTAAGGTTTCATAATTATTGTTGGGGAAAAAATGTACATTTTGTGGGACCCCTTCTTCTTAATTTACACTTGGTGCGTGGGGAGAATGGATACATGACCATGTGCATCAAGTAAGCACTAAATTACAGCATTTTGCTCTGTTCACCAACCAACTTTTGAATATTTAGATTCTAAAATAATAATAATAAAACGCTTTTGCATGTTATTTTTGTTGGACTTTCATGCCGTTAAAACCTATTTTTGACTCATCTGTAACTAAATTACAAACAATAGCTATAAATCTGAAGCCATGTGAACCGAATATTCCTCTTTTTTTTTTTTTATTCACACAAATAAGTGACGTAATCAAAGCAGTATCAGTGTTGAATTGAGCACAAGGAAAAAAAAAAAAAAAAACTTTTTCAAAAGATAATATGATTACGCTACTCTACCATATAAATTGAAATCTAAGACCAATAATTATATTACTAAGCACAAAGTAATTGTTAACTAGATGTAAACCTTTTTGTTTTAAACCATTTGGTAATATGGGATTAGAGTCCGACTAATCCATAAAATACATGTAATGTACGTTATGACATTTCTTTACACATGTTAGAGTTAGTCGCTAACACTATTTATTTTATGACAAGACCAAGCAAACAACTAGGTAGAAAGTTAGTGGGGGGCTCGTGCCCCCACTCAAGTTTTTAAAATCTATAATTTGAACTCATAAATTTACTTACCTTTTCAAGAACACACCCGTATTAAATTTTTTTCTCAAATTTGCCCATTTAATGTCTTTTTCCTTGAATCTATCCTACTAATATTTGTAAAATGATGAAGAATATTATAAAGAAAAAAAAGTGTTAGTACCTAAAGAAAAAAAAAAAAAAAAACAACGATGAAAAATTATAAGTTTTTAATAGTGTCCATATTAAAATAAAATCTCGACTCCGATCCGAAGAGAATATAGCCAAGACCAAAACAATTTGAACCATTCACATAAACAAGCTCTCCAATCCACTGTAGCTATCCCTTGGGTAACTATAAGTGCTTGTATTATTATTGTTGCAAAATAAAGAATGTCTAGAGACAAACCCTACTTATGTCTACGAGTGTATATCTATTTGTTAATTTAAGAGCAACTGCAAATTAAAGTTGTGTACAGGCAGAGCATACGATTATGTTAGTTGGGTTAGCTACTACTCAGATTTTTTGTCATTTTGTTATTTCTTTGGACTTTTTGTCTGTGTCTCTAATGAACAAAACAGTATTCCACTTACGGATGATACCATCTTTACCATATGTCTTCAAATGGTGACCAAACGATGCGTTTGTTTCGTAAGTTTTCATAGGTGCAAAATTCAAACTCTATACTTAATTAATAATAAATTTAAATAAGAAATTATTGATAAATTATATATGTAATCACAAAACAATAAAAGAAGAAAGAAAAAAAAAATTTTTTAAGTCATAATGTATTGGTTGTTTTAGCTAGTTGGTTGACTCTTTCTTTTTTTCTTTTTACTTGCCTTTTTCAGCGGAACAAATCTGAATAGATAAATGATGACAATGATCGATACCATCCCTTCAAATTGAAGCTTGAATTTTTTAGCCTAATAATTCCTTATCTTTATCTCCTACTTTTTAAGCAAAATTTTGCACTACATATATATATATATATATATATATATATAAGTCAAGTTGTACTTTATATATTCTAGGTGACTAGCAACAGTCTCAGGCATTAAAACTCAAAATATCTGAGTTTATGACTCATCTTAAAAGGGTACATCCCTATTAGACTACATCTATATATAATCTGAAATCGTTAGCTAGTGCATATATTCAAAAATCAAAATTGTGATGGTACTTTTTGTGGTTTTTTTTTTTTTTTTTTAATTTTTTCCATGAAAATAAGTCTAAAAAAGGTGATCGGTATTAATATATCTAATCTGAGCTTTTTTAAAAAAAAAAATCCTAAAAAGCTGATAAGAATGTTTAATGAAGGCTCTATAAGTTAAGTCTTATCCCCTTTGACAAAGAACGTATTATCCCAATCTGATAAAATGTACAACATTAAAAAAAACAGAGAATATGACCTTAAACATTTTAAATCGAATACTAGACTGGTAAGATAAGAATGTATAAGTTTCAAATTTGATATCGTTGAATTAACGAGGTGACATGGTATTCAAATCTTTGACCACGAAGCTATCATGATACTCCATTGTCGTTGGGCCACCCCATTGGAGGTGTACTTTTGGTGGTTGGTCATGAACTACCATCCATCTTTAGCTGCCATTCACATGAGCAACAACAATTCGTTGTGATATCCACTGCCCTCTTACGGCCTGAACCAATTGTCAAACGTCAACCGTGCATCTATGTTAAAATTACCAAACTCTCCCGATGTGTGAAGCCCACAACGACAGGGCTGGAGTGGCATTTTTGGTATTTTGAAAAAAGGGTTTCCAAATATGTGGGCGAGAAGATCTCTATTTATGACACAAGAACCCCTGGCTTGTGGTATAAATTCTTGGAGTCTTATCACCCTATCAGATAAGGGTTCTCTAATTGATATGTCTTCGGATGGAGAGAAAAGGTTAGAGAGAGAGAGAGAGAGAGAGAGAGATATTGATTGATCTCCTTGTACTGTTTCTTGCTCAAATGAGTATTCCAGAAATAGTAGCTCCATTTGTAAATATACATATATGTATATTCAGTTTGTTGCTGCTTAATTTCTGAGATGCTCATTTGAGCAAGCAATGTTACAAGCTCGAGATTTTTGGCAGTTCCAAATTGGTCCTCTCAGTTGCTAACTTGACAGCTTTTTTGAGTTCTCGAAAACCAGATAAGTTCTTGCTTCTTTCTCTGATTGTAGATTAAATTGGGTTAAAAAGCTTGAAGATTAATGTATTAATGTGTTTTTTTGCCTCCATTCTTAGTTAGATGGTCAATTAAGTGTGTGTGTATATATAGTTAATGAAATTGATTATGTTCTTCCGTTTTTTGGGGGCGTTTTTTTACTCTAGTACTACTGGTAATTAAGTCACAGAGTTATGATTTTTCCTTCTGTTCTCGTTCTCTCTCTCTCTTGTAGTTTTCTGACCCCAAAAAAAAAAAAAAAAAAAAAGACTATTCTTAAATTATTGAGTTGCTCTCTGTTATCTATAACTACACAGGTCAAATACCTGTGTATAAGTTGTTGGAAAAAAAAAAAAAAAAAAAAAAGCTATCAAGTTAGCGGATAGCGAAGCCAAACATAGACATGTATACATAGTAATTAAAAATTATAATATAGTGATAGTTTTTTGACACCTAATCTTATCGTAAGATATAAACATACGGTGTACATTAAGATATTCGGGGCTTACCCCCCCCCCCCTTTTTTTTTTCATGTTTTTGTATATATTTACCTTAGTTTTACAAGTAACCCCTAAAAAGTTAAATATTTCGTGTTTTTCTTTTCTAAACTAAAAACTCTCATTCAAATTTCTGAGTAATTCGTGTATATATATTATGATATATACACGCAACTAGGGTGAAAAAAGCTAAAATCTTCATTTC
Source organism: Ficus microcarpa (assembly GCA_025413485.1). Lineage (NCBI taxonomy): Eukaryota > Viridiplantae > Streptophyta > Magnoliopsida > Rosales > Moraceae > Ficus > Ficus microcarpa. The sequence goes on along the minus strand of CM046378.1, from coordinate 21,303,292 downwards.
ATTTGTCGGTTTGAGGATCAGTCCATATTACCTTTTTTGCTCTAAAATAACAAAACCAATGGAGTTATATAGTTAGAACGTATACATATAGAAACACATATTCTTTTCAAAAATATTTATACAATACATATAGGAAGGACCTTCCATTCCGATACGTATACAGCATATAAAAAAGGAAGAATTAATTAATATGAGATATTTCTAATGACATTGTAGATTGTATCTAACTTGATTCCAACAACCATTCTGACTAAAGGGTATTAACTTTAATCAATCAAATGATTAAGCCACCAATAATATTATTATATAGTTGCCAAGTGCTTTACCAGATGTCATCAATTAACCCATTCCCATTACATTACATAGATGTGAGTTTATATGCGTGTGTGTGTGTGTTTATCTGTCGACCATTCAACAGTTCTTATGTGAAGACTACTTACAATTAAAAGGAGGTCTAGTTTAATTAATACGTTATCAGAGTATTTTATTAGTAGCTGTTAGGTGACCATATAGGTGTATTCTTTTTAAAATCCTATATATCAAACATGAAGTGTTCCTTTTGGTGCTTTGTAGAGAAATGAATTAAGAATTATACATCCTAATTATGTATTATAGAGAAATAAACTCATATAAAATAAACAAATACCAATAAACAAAATTTTATAATCATTTGCCTTAATATAAGACTTAAGTCGTTTTTCAGCCGCTGTTAAGTTATTCATTTTATGATGATAAAAATAGTGTACAAGAAATACACACGCCCATAAATTTTCTGTATTATTCTTTTCTCTAATCTCTCTCATATTGTGAAAGTATAAATTTGAAATCTTTATCTTTAATAAAATTATGAAAAAAAAAAAAAAGGATGAGTATTAATTAAGCTTCACAATTTAAATATGAGTGTTGAATTTGCCCGCGAAGAGACCAAGAGCTGTTTCAACAATGCCAATTTTTCGCAAACAAAGGCTAATTATTCCAACTCTACTTTTTCAGACTGGTAACGTATACAAAGCTGGTCACGACTGAGAGTCTGGACTCTCAGGCCACTTGTACATATATTTATGAATGAATATCATATCCCAATGTATACGGGGAAGCTATGCAAAAGAAAATAATAATAATAATAATACAGTATACTAAGGACACAAACATCTATATATATAAAATCTATTGATAGACACATTAACATGTGTGACCTTATAATATAAAGATATCATGTAGCTAGAGTGTTTTTTATTAATTACAATGTTTTGCGTCATAAGAGATGTTTTTTTTTTTTTTTTAGTATGTGGTTCATGGTTTTTTTTTATGTCTTTACCATATAAAAGTTAGGTAGCTCCATGTATCGATCCCTACTTCAGACGAAGATAATAATTTAATCCAATCATCTGATCTCAATCTTCAATAAGAAAAAGGAAAATCAAAAAGAAAAACAAATCCTCATCTAGCGCGACTCCGTCTAGTCTCTAGAGCACAGGAAAAAAAAAAAAAAAAAAAAAGAAGCTAATTCTGTTAGTTTTCAATTAGCCACATTTTTGTCCATTATTTATTTATTTATATGATTTAGCTGTGTTTTTGCCCCTTTTTGTACTAGTACTTTTTTTTGACATGGTCCCTTGACGTTCCAAAATGTATTTCTAATAGAACCTTTGAAGAGCCAATACATATACGTATATATATTACTTTGGTTGAAAATAACTAGATATTTATTTTTTTCAGGGAAATAACTAAATATATATTAAAACTTCGAAGTTGGGACCTAAATTTTATTATAGATATGGCATTTTGTGTGGAAAGGGGAATTTTATTGATCTTGTGCGCATCATTTACGTAACTACTAGCATTGGAGTTGGCTTGTTAGTCAAGCTATTTTTAATGTATTGAGTTTTGTGTTAAATCTCAGGAATTGTTGGTGCTGTTTTTTGTTTAAGAGTTTAAAATATAAAAGTGAATTAAAAAAAAATTAAATAAATGAAGAATCTGGATAGGATAAAGTTTAGAGATTACACAATCTATTAATCATTCTATGATACATATACCTTCTCCATTGCTGTAAGAAAAGATTATTCCCTCCAACCAAGGCAAAAGTACGGCTTAGTTCAGCTCCATGACAGCAATTTCGCCTTATAAGCATGTTACCTATTTAATTTCTCGTTCAAATATATATCACCAACATGCTTTACTTGTTATGGGATTGCATCAAAATTCCAAGGAAGTTAACACTTTTAATTGGATCCGAAATCATAACAACTTGTTAAAGTGTGTAATCTAATTAATGTCTTGCATGACATAGATGGATTGTCTTGAAAAGTCTACAATATTGATGGTTTTTTTTTTAAAGCTATTTTTAGGATTTCACAATTTTAATCTCTGTTTGTCTAGTTTTTGTGAAAAAATAGGGACACTGTCATTTCGGTTTATATAATTCTAAGAAAGGTTAGAGAAATAAAAGAATTTGAGGACGTACAATTTCTCTTGCAAATTTTTTTTATCCTCACAACTTCTAATGTAACGGTTGAAACATGATATAAGTTAATATTTATATGTTCGTGATTGTTTATTTTCTTGTGCAATTGATCTTGGTGATCTAAAATTAAGACGGCTAATTCTAACAAAACCAATATATTTATTGTCCCCAAGGGAAGACAAAAAAGATGGAACAGATTCAAAGGTAAAGGTGAAATAGTACTCCAAATTCAAGGTCACCCACCTGAAAAAGGCAAAGAACAAAAATAAAAGCTCTCTCATATAATGTACTCCAAACCCATGGCAGCAAGATTTCATAATCTCCCAATCCCAAAGCAAAGCATCTCTCTCTCTCTCTAATTACTTCTTCAACAATGTCTATTGTCGAGTCCACCTTCTACCATTTTTCATCGTCTTCTTCACCTTCCAATACACAGTCATGGCGGCTTTCCCTTCAATATTTGCAAGCACTCTTTCTCTTCTTCTCATCTCAGCCTCCCTGCACGGTACTGCCTCCTTCACTCTCCCCCTTTATTTCATATATATGTGTGTATATGTACATACTTCAAAGAATATATGTGTACACACACATTGCAAATAACTTTGGATATATATACGTCTATAAGGATATACTTACAATATGCATGCATTTAAGAAAATGACCTTGTAATATTGTTGATATAGATACATACATACATACATACATATATATATAGCACGCTAAATTATTTTAATTGGGATGAAAATATTCATAAACCACTATTTCACTTAGAAATCAAAACACTCGTGAAAATCTACCGTATCTCAAAATTTGAGAAATTTTCGTGTGTATATATGTTGAAATATATGGCATTTAATTGTCTTAACAATCTTGTCCATATTTTTTCGTTTTTTCATTTTGATTTTGTAGGAGTAATTGTACATGGAGCAATAGGAGTGAACTACGGAACAGTGGCGGACAACCTCCCACCAGCGTCTGAGGTGGCACAATTCCTCCTAGAATCCACCACCATCAACCGCGTCCGCCTCTTCGACGCCGACCCCGACATCCTCCGCGCCTTCGCCCACACCGGCATCGCCGTCACCGTCACCGTCCCCAACGACCAAATCCCGCGCCTCACCAAGCTCTCCTCCGCCCACCAGTGGCTCGTCACCAATGTCCAGCCCTACGTTCCCGCCACCGACATCGTCCGAATCCTCGTCGGCAACGAAGTCCTCTCCACCGCCAATAAGCTCCTCATCGCCTCCCTCGTCCCTGCAATGCAGGCCCTCCATGCTGCCCTCGCCGACCTCGACCTCGACCACCACATCAAGATCACAACTCCGCACTCTTTAGGCATTTTGTCTAGCTCGACCCCTCCCTCCACCGGAAAGTTCCGCCAAGGCTATGACACCCACGTGCTCATACCTCTTCTAGAATTTCTCAGGGACACGGACTCACCTTTTCTGGTGAATCCGTATCCGTTCTTCGGCTGTTCTGCCGAGACATTAGACTACGCCCTGTTTCGGCCAAACGCTGGTGTGCTCGATGAGAACACCGAGCTCCAGTATACCAACATGTTGGACGCCCAATTGGACGCTGTTTTCTCCGCCATGAAGGGCTTGGGCTTTGCAGACCTTGAGATTGTTATAGCCGAAACGGGCTGGCCCTCTGATGGCGACCAGGCCCAAGTTGGCGTGGACCCCACCAGCGCCGCGGAGTATAACGGGAATCTAGTGCGGCATGTGACCTCCGGGCCGGCACGCCGTTGATGCCGAACCGGACGTTCGAGACCTACATCTTTGCGCTCTTCAACGAGGATCTCAAGCCCGGCCCGACTTGTGAGAGGAATTTCGGTCTTTTTCGGCCCGATATGACTGCCGTCTACGACATCGGCATCCAACGGCCCATGGTAGCCGCTGCCGCCGAAAACCACCCTAAAACTTATTTGATATTGATTGTTATAATTCTTTTCAGGATGACTCTTTATTAGGGTACTCAAAAATAATAGACAAAGACCCGTTTTACTTATTACATCTAAAATATACAATATCGATAGAGATATTCAATCATAGTAGTAAGTATCGTTTTTATACTTGATTGGTTTGTCGCTTTGGTTGCATGACAGGCTCATTCATCCGTGCCCATGAACCCGATTGAAGGACCGAGCCCAGGCCCAGTGGCAGAACCGAGGAGTCCGGTGCCGCCGCAGGAGGGGAGGGGAAACCGGTGGTGTTTGCCCAAAACAGGGGCTGACTCCGATGCCTTGCAGAGGAACATAGACTATGTATGTGGGCTGGGCTTGGACTGTGGGCCTATCCTAGAAGGCGGGCCGTGCTTTGCTCCCAACACGGTTAGAGCCCATGCAGCCTATGCCATGAACTTGTACTACCAAGTCATGGGACCGAACGGCTACGATTGTGATTTCGGACAGACTGGAGCCATCACCGCCGTTGATCCAAGTAAGTTCGATACTTGAATTATTGTTGTTGTTGTTGTTGCTGTTTTTTCCTTTTTCTTCAGGAAATTTTTATTTAGGTAAACTGCTTGTTTAATCTTATAGGGTGTTTGGTGGAGTAGTTTGAGTTGAGATTTTTAAGTTTCAATAGTAAATTTTTTTGAATTTTCAGAAAAAACAAAAAATTTTTTGGGAAAAAGACAAAAAAAAGTTTGAATTGAGTGGTTTGAATAAGGATGCCAAACATCCCTTTAACTTTGATCCCTATTTTGTTTTGTTTTGTTTTGCTTGTTTGTTTGTTTTTTGTTTTTTAAGTTTGACTGACCCTAAATTATCAATAGTATTTTTTTTAAAATTTTTAAATGGAATCCATAAATATTTTTTTTATATAAGTGAATATGTCGGTAATTTAATCAAAAATTGATATTAACAAATAGATTCCATCTAAAAATTAATGGGAATGACTATTAAAACAACATTTTTAATAGTTCATGATCATTATAGCTTAAAAAAAAATTAGAGAGAAAAAGATCAAAGTTGTACAACTTAAAAATTTGAGAAGGAACGGAACAATTTACTCTATTTAGTTTTGAGTCCTCATATGTATAATTATTGAAGACACATTTTTTATTATATTTTTCTTTTTTAATGCCAGGCTACGGAAGATGCAAATATTGAAAGTGAAATTGCAAAGCCAGGTCATGTGCAAGCAAAGCAGTTATAATTTTGTACAAACTCTTAATGCGTGATGCTAGAGATAACTAGTTTTCTACTTAAAAAAAAAAAAAAAAAAAAAAAAGAAAGAAATAACTAGTATTCAGTTTTTTTTTTTCTATTATTTAAATTAAATATGGATTATATTCTTTAGATATTATACACCATAGAAAATTTATGTCAATCAGTATTTCCTCTTCTTTTTTCCCCCCTCAACTCCTTTTGCTGGACGATGAAATAGTGTGGAGAACATAATTTTTGGGGAAAAAAGATAGTTATTCTATTGGTGAACTATTCCTTTTTTTTTTTTTTTTTTTCCGTTTTTTATTTGGAAAATTCTTCGATAAAGTCTGAAAATTACTTTATTATTAAGGGTTAGATAAATATTAAGTTCTGTTAATTAAAATTTTTTTTTTCATTTTTTTTTTGCGAAATTAGTTTTGTTACATTATTTAATTTACTTCGATTTAATTTTAATCATATCTTACAATGGGAAGCTTCTTTTTCATTTTAGGCACAAAATAAGATAATTGTGGCAACTTTATTTTGTATGGTCATGATTGTACCACGTTGTTATCAACAAAAAAATTACTTGTATAAAAGCTCGAACGACGAAGACATTTCAAAACTTTTAATCACAACATGCGTTAGTTCTGTGAAAGCGACGATGCCTTAACTAGTTGTTCTCGTCATGTGTTTATTAAGTAAAACGAAGAGCTTAAATCAAAAACGTAAAATGAAGAGATAGTTTCTTTCTTCTTTTTTTTTGTTTTTTGTTTTTTTGTTTTTTTGTTTTTTCCCTAAAGAAATGAAGAGATGGTAGAGTGTGAATTATCTTGGATATATATTGCACGTGAAAAAGACAAATGTATGCGTACATATTTATATATATGTGCTCATTGGTATTGTACTTCAATGAATGCAAGTCATGCGGTCCAAATAGGTTTCAAGTTGCCACTATTATTATTATTATTATTTTGAAAGAAGTTGGTTTTGGTTGTAGGTTGAAACTCGTAACCCAACTAGTAAATTTAATTTTTATAAGAAATAAAAATATTGTAAATTTTTTTTTTTGAAAAATAAACTTAAAATAGGAGGCTAAACGAGAGTGAACAAAATTCACAAGTAAAAAGTGACGATTGTGAGTAATACATCCATATATCATTATATCATCACAACATAAAATGTTACTCTACCATGACATGGCAAATGATGAAAGAAATGGAGAATTTCTGCTATATAAAAATTCGGGTCAATTGTTTGCACAATGGGCCACCAAACTTCAAATTTTCAAAAAAGAAATTAATAATTATGAAAAAATTAGGTAAATAATCATGTTTTGAGTACTTCTTTATAGTTTTACTCAGTCTAATATTTAAGTTGATAATTTTAATATTATGAAATTGAAAAATTATTATCTTTAATGTTATGGTATATAAATATAAAACTGTGTCAAATTTATGACATTCTTGGATATAACCCATTAATTATTGTTGTGCAATTTTGGATCATAATTGATGCATTTAGTTCAATTCATATGTTGAATCCTAATTTTTTATTTTTATTTTTTATAAACAAAGTAAGCACACACAACACGATTAACTTCTCACAGAGCAAATCGATCACAAGGACTTTTAGGAGAATGATTTAGGTGGACCCATAAGTAGACCTCACTAAATTATAATCTTCAGATAATTGTTGACTGAAAGATAATTTGTGGACACTTATAAGCCACTTAAGTTGAATCATAATTCTTTCTCTTATAAAAATTTAGACCTAATTTAAATCAAATAAGAAATAGGTTCCATATATTTGTATAGATTATTATTTATATGGAGAGTAAATTACAAAGTTGGTTTCTAAAATTTTAAATTTTACAACTTTGGTCCACAATTTTTTTTAAATTGAAATAACCATAAACTATTAAAAATATTGTTACAATACTTATTTTCATTAATTTTTTGGACAGAATTTGATATCATATATAACATCACTCTTCGATTAAATTACTAACAAATTTTGTCCAAAAGTTATTATAGCAACATATCAATAATCAGGGATATTACAGTTACCAAAAAAAAAAAAAAAAATCAAAGATCAAAATGCATAAACTTAAAAATTTAGTGATCAAATAAACCAATTACCCTCGTAGATTATCTACATTCTCATTTCACAATATGATTTGAAGTAATAACAGTAACACAAACACATATATTGATATATTATTTAAATTAATTAATTATTAAAAAAAAAAAAAAAACCACACACACACACGCGTTGATATAAAAATTTATTACCATTGACACTTTAAAACATCACAATACCACAAGTCTTGATCATATCAAATTTTGTTTATGAAATAAAACCATCCTTCGTACGGGTTCACTATTCTAAACTGGTCCTGCCCGTATGCGAACTTGGCGCCCGGTCCGGTGCGCACTGCGCATCACCTCCCAAAAACGACAACTATTATAATTTGCGCCTTTGTTCCCTCCGGCGCATTTTTTCTCTCTCTGAAACATAATACTGTCCTTCGATTTTGTCTTCTCTCTCTCTCTCTCTCTCTCTTAAAAAATTCTTCAATTTCTAGGTTTTCCCATCTCCGACAACCCCATGATCCCATTTCTTGGGCTTTAGCTCCTCCCTCCGAACAAGGCTAGGGTTTTCGTCTTCAACCCACACCCACCGACAGCCATGGCTGATTGGCAGCAGCTTCTCCAATCCATCTTCCTCGGCCTCATTTTCTCTTACCTCCTTGCCAAGCTCATCTCCATCGTCACTTCCTTCAAGGACGACAATCTCAGCATCACTCGCGGCGGAGGAGACCACGGCGGCGATGAAATTCCGTCCCGATCCGATTCCAAGCCCGAGCCCAGCGACGACTCGGCCGGTCCCAGTGGCGATTTGTTGGGAGGCGGCTGGGGCGCGGCTCACGAGGCCGATTCGGTGATCGCGGAGCACGGCAGCGTTAGGAACGAGAGCTCGGCTGGTAGCGACGTCGACGACGACGATGATGATTGGGAAGGAGTGGAGAGTACGGAATTGGATGAGATGTTCAGCGCCGCTACGGCTTTCGTCGCGGCGGCGGCGGCTGATCGGCTTTCGGCGCAGAAGGTCTCGAGTGATGTGCAGTTGCAGCTCTATGGGCTCTACAAGATCGCCACCGAAGGGCCTTGTAGCGCGCCACAGCCCTCGGCGCTGAAAATGACGGCTCGCGCCAAATGGTACTGCTTTACCTTTTTTCCCTACAGCTGCTTATTCACTAGTGCGTGTGTGATCATGTTGCAATGATTAGTTTAATTTAATGTCGAAAATTTAGGATTTTAGGTTCTTGTTCTCAACTTGTGACAAATGTTGGGATTTTGAGTAATTAAGGCTGCTGAAGAAGGTGAAAGGAACAAGTTTATGTTGAAATTGATATTGGTTAGTGGAATTTGGGTGTAGTAAAGATTAAATGCTATTAAACATCAAAAGCATTTGTCTCTAATTGTTGTTGAAAAAAAAAAAAAAAAAACTTTATTCGTAAAGATACGGATGAATAAAGTATAAATTTAACTGTTTGATAGATTTAAGCCCTGTCTGTGTTGTCGCATAAATGGTGTAAGATGTTTTGATTCCTAAGATGTGTACAATGAGGACTCGTTTCAAATTTTTGATTGTTACTGTGCATGTCCCTAGTCCTTTGTATCGAAGCTTTAGTTTAGTTCAGGCTTTGATTGTTTATGCCTTTCGTGGTCCTCTTTTCTCAGCCCTTGATGGCTGATTGTTATCTTTTCATACACATGGTTGCTGAAGGAAAGAGGAAAAGTGAAAACTTTATGGAATCTATTAGGGGAAAAACAGTTGTCTGGATCTGATGTTTCCTAAATTTTACTTTTTTCCTTTAGAAATAATGAAACTATGTTTCTCGATGATCGTTTGAAAGTAACTTCTAGATAATCATTCTAGGCAAGCATGGCAGAAATTAGGTGCTATGCCTCCGGAAGAAGCAATGCAGAAGTACATCGATATTGTTACAGAGCTATATCCTTCATGGCTGGATGGTTCGAATATGGTGAGATCATAATTATGTTTTCTCCCACTCTGCTGTTTCTTTAGTCCTCCTATACATATACTTACTTTGTCTGCTTGTTATGTGGTAATTAGAAGAGCCGAGATGGTGATGGTGATGCACCCGGTACTGGTTCTAAAGGACCAATGGGACCAGTTTTCAGCACCTTTGTTTATGAGGAGGAATCTGGAAATGATTTGTAAGGTTTTTAAAACTCTTAAAAATTTCAAGTTGAGTATCTACACATTGCCCTAGATTAAATTCACATCAGAGGTGGGTTTCTGCACCTTCGTCTGATTGTTTGTATGTTCGTGGATTTTTTAATTTCTTCATAGATATAATCCGGAGTGGTGTGAGAAAGTTGTAAAATTTCTTTTAAAGTTGAATCAGAATTTCTAGAAATTATTGAATCAGAATATGCTTGTTTAAAGTTGTCTCCGTCTTTTGAAAGACAAAGTGAATTATCAATACCTGTAGATAATGTCTTCTTAGTGTTGTCTGTCATTATTCTTCTCAGTAACTGTTCTGGAATAATAAAGGCTACTACGTACTTGTATTACTTCTCAGCAAAATGGATGCTATTCATGCCTTTGCCAGAGAAGGAGAAGTGGATAATTTGCTTAAATGTATCGAAAGTGGTGTCCCAGTGAATCTGAAGGGTTTGTTTTTCTTTGGCTGTCTCATCCTTTCCTTTTTCCCCTCTATTGGATTATCAAGCAAAAGTCAAAACGAAGGCTTGTTTAATTAATTTATTTATTTGGCTAGGTCGCCCAACAAGTGAGCATGTTAGGCCTATGAAATCTACGCTCATGAAATTTTAATTAACTTTTTGGCCAAACCATATTTGCAACCAATATTCTTCCTGGCATTTGACCAATAATCGTCTGAAACTATTGCAGATAGCGAGGGTCGAACTCCATTGCACTGGGCTGTAGATCGCGGTCACCTTAACGTGACAGAGCTCCTTGTTAGCAGGAATGCTGATGTTGACGCAAAGGTATGCCAACTTTTCCTATGCTATAGTAAGCAAGACCTGTGCTGTAAGAAATTTTGATGTACCCCTTTTCTACACGAGGAGAGAAAATGAATGTTACAGCAACACCATGAAAAATCTCCCCCCCCCCCTCTCTTTTTTTTAAAAACAGCACATCCATTACAAAATTCTCAGATAAAGTTATCGTTTGTCATCATATTTCCTTGCTGAGATTCTGTGATGTTCATCTGAAAGGACAACGAAGGCCAAACCTCATTGCATTACGCTGCTATGTGCGAGAGAGAGGCCATCGCTGAATATCTGGTCAAGCAAAATGCAGACACCGGTATAAAGGACAATGAGGGAAGCACTCCGTCCGATCTTTGTGACTCAAACTGGCCTTGGTTGAAAAGTGCAAAGGAATAGATCAAACTGAAGATCTTGTACCAGCTGAAGTAAATTTTGAAAAATCTCTTGGTTGGATGTATATGGTGATGTACGTACAAGTAAAACCTTTTAATCCTTGGTCTCCACTTGATAATACTAATGTAGATTATTATCTTATTTTCAATCTTATTAATTCCACCATACGTCTTCTCTCTGTTTTCCCAATTGTGGAAACGAGTGCGAAGGTTAAACTCAATAGGTTTGAAATGGCAATTAGCAATTGAATTTACCTGTATTTTGGTTAACAATGGCTCAATTTATTTGTTACTGCTTTTTTTTTTCCCCTTTTTTTTAGCTTGTTGTTTTTTGTTTTTGCTTTCTTGTTTTTTGAACTTATGTGGGATTCGAACTCAAGATTAATATTGATTAGTATTGAAATGTGTGCAAAATTATCGTGGTCATATTAAGTGAGTGTTTTTATTATTTTATTTATAATAAGTGAGAGTTATAGGTCCCACAATCTAAAGTTATAAAAGTATACTTTATACCAACTAAAAAGGAAACTAATGATTACTGAGTTGTGTAGAACAAAAATGAGTAATCAAAGTACATTTTATACCAACCAAAATGCCTAATTAGTGGGATTTTTTTGTAAGAAAAAAAAAATCAAATTACTGTGATTAACAGATAGATTTTGAGGTCTTTATGAGTAATTAATTAAGAATTTTCTAATAATAAGGTGGCCTTGGCTTAAGGGGGCCTTGGACAGTTGCCTTGATGGCCTTACCAAAAAGCTCAAATTCACTATAAATATGCCTTCCACTTTTAACCGTCAATAACTGTTTTTTCCCTCCCCATTGAGAACGACTCAGGAGGAGGAACAACAAAACCACAACCACCATCAGCAACTCATTCTCTTCAGACCCCATCCTTCTCCTGTGCCAACCCCATGGCGAAGGCAGTGGTCTATGCCTTCCTAGCCGCTGCCTTCTTCATCCTCCTCATCTCGGGCCCCTCTAACCGCCATCGCCATGGCCATCCCAGCCTACATCGCCGCCTTGGGGAAAAATTCCGTGCCCATAACTTTGATCCTCTTGTTGCCAAAATCGAAAGGTACGCGGAGGAGAAAGGATTAAAGGTCGATGGTGACGTTGATTCCACCATTAGCACGATGCGAAACGATTCATCTTCTGGTGAGGTTGTGGATGAGAACAAGTATTTTAGCAACGAGGGACGGTTGAACATCACCTTGAGGTTGCTCATTTTGTTCCCTTTGTTGGACAAGGCACCACAAGATGGGGTGATTAGCCCCCTGGAGCTGAATTCTTGGCTCCGAGAATTGGCTGTGGAGAGGTTGCATTACAGGACACAAAAGGAGTTGTTGGCACATGATAAGAATGGGGACAAAGCCATCTCTTTCAGCGAATATCTTCCTCAGTTTTCTGATGAAGATATAGGTACTTGAAAATTTTTTTTTTTTTTTTTTTTGTTTTCAAGGGAAAGTTAAATAGAGATTTGAAATTTTTTTACGATCAAACTAATGAAGCTTTAAAATGTATGACAACAGCAAAAAATGGCATGGGGCATGGAGAAGCTGGATGGTGGAAACAACAGTTTGATAATGCGGACGTTGATCGAAACGGAACCCTTTCATTTGATGAGTTCAAAGAGTACATTTTTCTTTTCCATTTCCTTTTTCTTCTCTTCTTAAATTTGGTGGAGTTTGAGCAACACAATCCTATTGTTCTTTGCAGTTTTTTGCACCCAGAAGACAGTGACAATGAAGAGATTAAGAAATGGCTGCTCCTAGAAAAACTCGAGTATATTTTTCTATCTGATTTAACCATATTTAAGCCCTATTTGATAGGAGAATTCTGTGGTAGGGTATAAAAGTTTTTCATCATCAGATCAAATCAGCATTTTGTATTATAGAACAATTTAACAAAAGTTGATAAAGATTTGACGCAAAATACGAAGTTCTATGGATTTCAAACCCTGCCAAACAATTATCTTTATCTACATATATCCTTTCGATTCGAGCTTTACCAAATTGTCATAACATTGAACTCTTTTTATCCAAATATATTTAGGCGAATGGACTATGACAAAGATGGGAAACTAAGTTTTGTAGAGTTTTGTGACCATACTTACGATATTTACAAGAACTACGTTGATTTTGAATCTGCGGGACTTCGCATACCCAAATCTGAAGAAGTGTTTGCAGAGCTTGACTTGGACAAAGACAGGTATAAACATTATATACAACCACAATTGCTCGACCCATTTTTCAGACTCAAATCCTGAAAACAACCTAGTAACGTACATATATATATATATATATGTAAAGCTTGGCCCTACAAGATTTTTTTCTCTCTCTCTCTCTCTCTCCACAAAGATTGCATAAATATCTAATTTGTCCCAACAAAACAAGATGTGAATTAGAGGAAATGAACCCATGCATGGATTTTGCCATTTTACAAATTCCACAATGTGTTTGGCAGGTTCTTGACGGTGGAAGAAATGATTCCCCTACTCGGTTACCTTCACCCTGGAGAACTGTCTTATGCCAAATATTACTCCAATTATTTGATTCGTGAGGTGAGTGATATTTAAGTTGTGGTTTCTATTATTTTGCTTCGACGACGAAAAGAACCAGCCCATGCAGACCTAGAGAAAAAGGCGAGCCCACCTGCCTGGCCCATCCAATATAAAACAAAGATCGGCCTAACCCGACAAATCATGGGTGAACTTTGTGTTTTATATGAAAAATAACTAAAAAAAAGTAGAAGAAAGAGTATATTACATACTTAGGGTAGTTAAAAATAAATAAATAACACATTTATAAAACCGTTGAAGTAAATAGTATATTTGTATATTGTGTAAGAAAGTTTAAAAAGAAGTTTTATGCAAGAATGTCATAAATTTAGCACCTTTTTATATTTATATCTACCATAACATTAAAATTAATAATTATGTTATTTCATAATACTAAAATTATCAACTTTAATATTAGAGTGAGCAAAATTATGAGGTAACTGAAAACATGGATCTTCACCTTTCTCTTTAAAAAGACATTGTGCAGTTAGGGACTAGATGGATCATGGGCCGGTTTGTTTAGCCCAATTCAATAAGAGCATTATCACAAATAGATGGGGAAGACGACACAAATTTAAAAATTCATTACACTTACTTGACATAAACATTTGACAATTAACCAATATGATACAAAAATAAAAATAAAGTTTGTAACATGTTAAGTTACAAGGAGGGAATTTGTATCTTATTGATCATTGGATGAAAAACAAGGGTGGCTGTTTAGGTAATTGTCACAGATAAACTTTCTTATATTGAGGAGGGATATGTATAATGATATTTTAACTTTAAATAGGAGTGTGGTAAGTAATATTACTCTACTTACTGGAGCATAACTGAAAATTTGAGAATTTAATAAATCAAAAATATGGTTTAAAAATATAATTATTGTTCTAAAACAATTTTTTTAACACCTTATTAAATAATTCTCGTTAGACGAAAACTTGAACCTGAGTTGAATTTGGTGAAAAATTATTACAGGCTGATGATAACAAGGATGGGAATCTAACACTTGATGAGATGCTGAACCACGAGTACATTTTCTATAGCACAGTCTTTGATGATAGCCATGAGGATTCCGACGAAGATTTTCATGACGAACTATGAATTATATTCTTTAATCTCTGTATGATTAATTTCTTTGTTCCAATGGAAAGGACGATTTTAGATTTTTTTTTTTTTCTTTTGTATGTTTTTGTCATTTGACACTGATTGTAGAGAGGACTGCAAATAGCAATGATGTTGAACAATATATTAGGAGAAAAAAAGGAAGTTAATATCATGTTGGTAATTTAATCCAAAAATCAGTGAATTTTCTCAAATTTTCATTAATGAGACACCTTAGTGTAGGAGTAATGGGTTCATATATTACATCCAACCTATTTTGAATGAACGATACTTATAAAAAGGTGTAATGGTACTGTTTAAAAAAATTTGCTCAAGAATTTAGTCACATATGACACACAAGTTTTTATCTTACATCCGAGATAAGTGGTCTTATTAAAATAAGGGTATTTTATCGCAAAATTTTCTCTTCATTTGTGTCTCTATTGGATGCAAATCTTAGCTCCATCACTGCTAGACGCTAATCATTTCCCCGATTGGAACAGTCTTCAAGATGTTGCAATTGAGCGTTACGACATCAAATCTAAAACACAACAGTAACTGTAACAATACTTGGATAAATTGTATTAAATGGAAAAACGACAAAGAAATAGAAAGCCGAAATCATATGAAAACGAGTAGAGCTGGAAAACGACATTTACATACCAAAAATAAACACGGAATAAACTAAAAGCGACTTAACTTTGACAAAACAAATGCAACTGGACGAGGACAGCAAACCCGATCAACTAACATTAACCGCATAAACGACATAAATAATAAAAACGACAAGAATCTAAACAATGCTATATAAAATGACATCAGATTGACAGACGGAATTAAAAATTTGAAATATAAGACAATAGTAAAATCCAAAGCAACATTACTGCAGAAACAAGCACTGATCCCCTTTATTCACCGAAAAAAAAAAAAAAAAGGCACTTATCTCCTTTTTTTTTGGGGGCTAAAAAACGACAAAAATATATAAACGACAATAAATGAAAAACGACGTTAATTGTACATGAAGAAAAAAAGACTAGAATCTACTAGACGACTCAAATGGAAGAGTACGACCTTAACACTTAAAAAAAAAAATTTTAATGTATGACGAGAACTAAATAAAAAAAGGACGTCCACTCTAAAACTAGAAGAGTAGAAAACGAGATCAACATTTTGCATTTGTCGGATAAATTTGGCAATCCTTGTTGAATCAATTCAGAAGATATCAGCAGAATAAATTTGATGTATACCCTGCCTTTTATTTTATTTACTTTATTTTTTTTATAGACCCTATATTTTAGGTTTATTTACAAACCAAATTATACCGATTTCGAATCTCATCACATATTTGTGGGACATTTTAAGTGTGCATAAAATTCATACCATGAAGTGGTTAACTTTTAATTTTTGACTAATATATGATGTAAATGCCCTCAAAGCAAAAGGAAAAAAAAAATTCATAAAGAATAAATCCAAAATGAAAAACACATTAAAGATACATTATGCTTCTATTCTTTCAAATTTTTTTGATTAATGAATGAATTCTCATTAATTGAAATTGCAATTTTCTGGTTAAATTAACAGATTATTAAAGTTCAAAAATTAAAAAGGTTTATGATGAGAAAATTTAATACCACTCTAGTAGTGTCAACGCTCTACATGATTTTATCAGAGAATATACAAATGAGCAAATCTGTATTGGAAATCTAAGATATTGCAATTGCAATCAAACTGATCGCCTAGATTTGGCCGTGTTGGAGAGATCATAAAAAGATGGGTTTTTTTTTTTTTTTTTTTTTGGTGGCGTGGGGGTGGGGGGGGGTGGGTGTGTGGGCGCGGGTGGGGGAGAGGAAGTTCAAGAAGGTGCTATGGGGAGATTTTTATGATGTGACCTTCCTCACTCGCCACCATCTCATATCTATAGGAGTATAAGTGGTGTATGACTATTCCCATATTATCATGCACATATTTTCCTGGCGCAACCCACTCCATTTGTTCAATGCAAACGATACAACATTGCAAATGCATTGAATATGATGGAGATAAATGAAAGACCATATAAAATATATATATATAAATATCTGTAGATATATAAATATACATGTATGTGTATGTGTGTATATATATATATATATATGCATATGTAGGAACTAGGAAGAAAAGAAAAAGAACTACAGTATGCAGGCAATATGAAGAGCATTTAGTACCACTTGAAGCAATCGTGTAGTGACTGAATTGCTGTTTGGAGCGCTTCGTGTATGTCATATATATATATGTGTGCGCGCGCCATGAACAAATTACATTTCTTAGACTTTTGTTTGGTATTTAAATTTAACTCCAACTAAACTGTATTTTTTTATCTCAATTTTTATCTTTTTCTGACAAATCAAAAAAATTTATAACTAGTTTTTGAAAAGTCAACTAACTCTAATTTAAAAATTTTATCTCAAACCGGCGAACTAAACACAAGCTTAATTTATTGACTTAGAACTGTGGAACTCTGAGCACTGTATCTGGACCACTTGGTGTCAACAAATATATATATATATATATATATATATGACGTTTGTGCATAGGGAGTGAAATAAAACCACAATCCGATGAATAATGGCAACGTTTGGAAGATTAGTTAGCAAACTAGAGCGGTTTGAGATCAGGAAAAGGGATACTTGCGTAAATAGTCTTTTTTTAAAAGTTATTAATAGAAAATCAAAGTTTTGTAACATTAGGAAAAATTCTCATGCTTTGAAAAATGATTAATTAATAATTGACTAATTGATCATAGTTAATTAGTGATTAATCAAAGTTAATATGTATTTTTCACTGAATGTCAATCATGGTTAATCATTGATTAACAATTATTTTTTTAAATTAAAAAAAGTCATATATTTACATAAACGTTTAAAAACTGCCTATTTAATTAATTTTTCCTTACGAAAAGAATGAAATTTAACTTTATAATAAGAACCGATAGAATCTTTAAATCACTTTAAAATGATAGCATCAACATGTGTAGACAACGGAATAAAGAATTCCATTAAGATCAATCTAGCTTTGAGGTTAGATGAGAACTCTTAGGTTATATTTTGACTTGAGCGTTAAAGAGTTTTCCTTGCACGACAAGTACTCACTTTGAAAAGAAGAATACAAGCGAGTAGTAGTTGTTGTAGCTGAAATCCGCACCAACTATATGCATATCAGCTGGTTGAGTGTTTATGTATAGTAGGGGCACAACAATGTGCAAATCCCCTTTTTCCTAGTGCCACAACAACGCGGAGATTCTTCCATGTCGTTTTAAAATAGACATCATAAACTTACCATATCGATCTCAAAATTGACGCTAAAACCATCGACTGCATAAAATGTCTAATTTTGCCACCTTCCATGTCGGTTTTTCATAGTGCCTCTCTTATTCTTTCTAAGGTTGGTTTGGTATCGGACCCTTTAGGTGGAAAAAATTGTGAGAAAGCAACCTTGTGACCTTTTCCATAACACATGACATGTGTCATAAATTATAATTATTATTTTTTGGTATGTGCTTTTCTTTAGTGCTAGATTGTATATATGTCGGTAACGGGGCTATGACACTACCCCCAACAACCTAGAACCATTGCCAAAAACGGGTTTAGTCCCAAAAATATAATGGCCAATCAGAGGCCTCTAATCATCGTGATTATCGCCTAAAGTATGGTCTCCTACAAGATGATTAGCGTAACTTTTTGGTCTTGGAATTTAAGATTAAAAAATTGAACTAGTGATGAAGGAAATTCTTAGTGTTTAGTTGTCTCCCTCTTGTTAGTGCTCCCACTACTAATGTCTCTCCGAACATTTCAATTCCTCTTCTCTCTTCAAATGCTTTTTTTCTATTTTTTTTTTTCCCCTTGAAGTTGATTTAGACTATAGCCTACTCTAGGGCTGGCAATTTATGTTCGCAAGCCGGGTTCAGGCAGCCCAATTACAGCACAACATGATAAGTATGAGCACAAATACGAACACAACACGATTAATAAGTGGACCAGGAACCTAAACATGAACATTAACCGTTTAATAAATAGGTAGTACAACACGACACGACACGCGAATACGATTATTAAATGAGCCACGACGGACTGGCACGAAAACAAACTTATATATGACTTATTTTATACGAAAATCCATTTATGGCTCATATAAAGTGAAACTGGTTTTGACCCATTTAATACGAAAATTTTAGATAAAAAATCACTTAAAATTCTAAATTCATTAACACAAGAAACTCATCATATTCATATAAAATATAAAACTAATAACTAGAATTATCAAACATCCATAATGATTAAGACAAACATACTATTATTTTTCTGAGGGAGTTAAAGTGCATGTTTTTCTGAAGGAGCCAGGAAAGGGTGTGTGGCTGATGAGGAGAAGAGGAAAAAAGAATTAGGGTCAGGCTTTTATATGCTGTTAGTTTTTGAGTTTTTTTTTTTTAAATATATTGAGTAATTTTATATATATATAAAAGCTCTGGATGGGTTAGGTCCTATTGGCCCATTTGCGACCCATTTACACAAATGGGTTAAGCAGATTAATTATATTAGCCTGTTTCTAGTCTATTTATTTTCATGTTAAACCTGTTAATCCAATTTCGATCTAATTATTAAACGTGTGGTCCAAACTAATTTATTTCGTGTCGTTTCATCATGTCATGTCCGAAATTCCCCGCCCTAGCCTACTCTTTGTGTTTATCTCCATCTATTGACTTTGAAAGCCGAAAGAGGAGGACCAAAAGGGCACAAGTCACTAAAGTGGTGTTTGGTACCACGGAAAATTATAAAATCTAGGAGAAGCTGGTTTTGACAATTTTTTTTTCTCTCTACCCAATTCATATGGTCGGAGAACGTGACATTGATTATTGGTAGAGAAAAAAATTTTAAGCCCCCAAATCTCCACCGTTAGTAACCACTAACCAGACAAGGAAAAAGAACCCCACTTACTATGCAACTCGACTTTAGTTAGTACCAGAGGGCGAATAGAGGGAAACAAAAAAGAAATAAAATAATACACGTACTTGTATAATCAGATGAGAAAGTGGAAACTTATCTTTATTATATATTTATATATATCATATTTCTTAAGTTAAATTCACAATTGTTTCATCAAATAGGAATAGTATTCTCAGTTTATCTCTTAAACTTTATGCAATAATGCATAAATTGATGATCATGCAACGTTACAAAATTCAAAGGTTAAAATGAGACAGCTTAGTAGTACTTATCCCAACAAAACCAATCTATAAAATTTGTATATATATATATATAGATAGATGTGTTGTTCGGCGGCCGAATGTCCGGCAAGAGAGATGGTACAATCCGAAAAGTTGTATTCCTGTCCACTTTCCCTCTCATCAGTACTGTCCATTTTTACATCAAACAACACTCAGGTAAATTGTTGTACATGTCGGTAAAAAGGGACCAGACATTAGAGTTAATGTATACGTATTGTCATGATAAATGGTTGTAAAACAATGGGCACCAAATGAAACTTTCTAAGCTGAAAAAAAGGAGCACTATTGATTGTTTTGATAAATTAAAATATATAGTATGGAAAGATTCTCATCCCCTAAAGTGTCACGTTGGTGAAGACGAGAAAAGCAGATTGACTTGTGAAAAAATAGGTGATAAATTAGCACCCAAAAAGGGACAAGCCAATTAGCTGACAATGGCCAGAGTAGACTAAAGCCATGCAATAGCGACTGTTTGCATACAATTGGGTATTCCTGTTTTTTAAAATGCAACATTTACATAGGAAAGGTCTTACATCTGGTATTAAATATCATCCGATATTTATAATTTTATCTGTAAAAATTTATAACAACTAGTTGATTTATATGTAACTTCTTATTTTGGAACCTTGTGATCACATGGTATTATTTGAAAAATATTATATTAGAATCATCTGATTGGTACAACGTATCACAAAAAAGTTATAAATATCATATAGGAAAGGGCTGTTATATATAATATAATATAATTTAATATAATGGCAAAGTTGACTTGATAAACTTTGTGGGATAAAGCATTTTCCATTCACCATGATATGTTGCAGTTGGGTGGGGTGCACCATGAGAAATAGCTCTCAAAAATGCCAACTATTCTACCACTCATCTCGACCCCCTATAAAACCCAACCCCTATGGCTACTCTCTCCCCTCAACACATCCAACTTTGGAGCTAATTACAACTAATATTTGCCACTACTACATAAATATTTGCTAGCTAGAAGCTCCTAAGAAAGAAATTAGGCCTTAATATGGCTCTTAGGAACAAGACACTTGTTCTTGTTTCCTTTCTTCTCCTCCTCAGTACTATTTCCTTACTTAAGTCAGGTGACCATCAATTTCTATTAAATAAATAAATAAATAAATATATATATATATGTACGCACACACTTTTGTATATATAAATTTTCATTTCTGCTATGTATTCAAGTGTAGGTCAGCTTGTGAGTTTTTTTTTTTTTTCTTTCTTTCTTTTTCTCCAGGTAGAGTACTTGAAGGCTTCAAGAAGGCAAATAACCCCATCCTCTCACTTCAAAAGGTATAGCACTACAAATATATATATATATATATATATCAAACTTAAAATTTTGTGAGCAATGTTTATATATATGATATAATTAAGCGAAAAAAGAAAATAACTATTTTCCACAAAATGGTGATGAAAGAAGTGAGGAGTTTTCTTTTC
This sequence comes from Ficus microcarpa, assembly GCA_025413485.1. Classification (NCBI taxonomy): domain Eukaryota; kingdom Viridiplantae; phylum Streptophyta; class Magnoliopsida; order Rosales; family Moraceae; genus Ficus; species Ficus microcarpa. The sequence goes on along the minus strand of CM046378.1, from coordinate 21,281,846 downwards.
GACTATGACTCTCCCACTCTTCTTTCTGTTTATATAACATATAGTTGAGTCACTATATATATGTGTGCGTGCATATATAATATGATATACGAATTTTTGGTTGGGAAGCTAACAAACTAATGCTTATAATTGAACATGGTAAAAGGATGGAAAGCAAATGATCAAGTGGAGAAAGCTTTTGACGCAGACTGAAGCATTCCTGGATTACGATGATGCTGAGCCCAACCCCAGGCACGATCCAAGAAGGAAAGATCAAACCCTTGATTAAGACTATATCCATATATATATATATACTAGATGTAACAGCTCTCTTATACTATAAGAGGTTTGGCTCATATCTCATACAATAAGGATGAGAAGGGACATGTTTTTCTATATATATATGTGTGTGTGTGTGTGTGTTTGTGTGACGAGTAGTTTCACTACTAGCTAGATACTTTAATTTTATATTTTGTAATAACTCTACATGGGTATGTGATACACATGAACGTACGGCTCTGTTTCTATGATCAGATATGCTTATAAATATATCTATATATGTTCCTGCGAAAGCGTATAATGCATTATGTAGAGGCAGTATTCTTACGTTCTTTGTATCCAATAAATGATGAAAATCATTGGTTTTTGTGTTGAATTTGTCACTATATATATAAATATTGATATTAAGTAAATCGAGTGGGAATTGAGTTAAAATAAAGAAATTGAGAGAGAGAAAGAGAGATATTTCACTTGAAAAGTAATGTGTTGTTTATAAATATTCATGATAATTAAGATTAGTTACAAGAGAAGAACAAAAGTTATGTACCGGTGATAGTAACATAGTGATAAAAAAAAAATTTTGTTTAGAAACTTTATTTTTATTAGCTCTCGTATTCGCGTTGTAACGGATTTAATGTCCAGTTTTTGATAAAATACATATATTTGGCCTTCTTTTAAAGCTTTAGTGGTTGCGAATCTTTGAAGATCTTGGATCAAGATTTTCATCATCCTATTTGTAGTAATAAACTCTAAGACAAATTATATTTTTTTCCCTAAACTTTAAGCTTTCTAACAAAATGCCCCCCAAACTTTAACTTTTAACATTCTTTTTCTTTGAACTTTGAAAAAGTTTACGAATTTTCTCTCTCAATTAATTTTTTGATAAAAAAAATACACATAACACTTGTTTGAAGAATAAGTTGCGGATATTAAATGTGATATACCTATAATTAAGTTTAAAAAATAAATATTTAGAGTTGATTGTCTTTTTTTTTTTTTTTTTTTTCATATTTCTCTTTTACAGGTAACTTCATTATTTCACTTTTAATAATGGTAACGGGTGCCAGGAGTACTACTAATATGTGTCATTTCATAATTCTATACTTAATACCTCCAACTGATACTTCCAACAAGTATTAGATGTATTTCTTTTTTTTGTCAAAGATTTAATTGAGGAGGAAATTTCACAAACTTCTTTAAAGTTTAGGGAGAAAAAATGTTACAAATTGAAATTCGAATGGTATTTTGTGACAAGGCCTAAAGTTCAAGAGGGAAAATTATAATTTGTCCTAAACTCTTTTAATGACGTTGTAGGGTGTAAGCACAACATTGGTTTTTTATTTTTTTATTTTTTTTATTTTTTTAACTTACTATAAAAATTGATAATATTGATTCAACCTTTACCATTTATGTAATGTTCTTTTTTTTTTTTTTTCTTTGCATGGTTTTCCATAAGTGACTCGCAGACTGATTTTTTTCTTTTTTTAAAAGGAAAAAAAGAATTGTGCCATGTGATTATGTGGGGTAAATATGAAAGGACATCACCGTGACAAGTTTATTCCCCTCCACTTCACCCGCAAAAAACTCATCTTGCCCTTCTTTGTAAAGCTCAAGGTCTTGCTGAGTCAATTTCCACTCTTTTATTTAATCCACAAGCACCAACTTAATTTAGGTATGCATTAACCCCCACCCCCACCCGCACAGTTAGTTTGATAATATTTTTGGAAATCTCAAAAGTTCTTTGCACAAACTATAATATAAATACTGTGTTTGATAAAAATGTTCGAAATTCATTTACACAAACACAATACATTTTAATAGTTATTTAAAAAAGTTAGGATTTATAATTTTTACTTTTAGTTTTTACTTCTCACTTTACTAGAAATAAAAGTAAAAATTCTGTCAAAAACACAACAACCTCAAATTAATATATCTAGACAGAGTTCAATGTTGTGATGTTATTTGTTTATTTTAATCCTAGAGATATTTCCTTATTTAGCCTGAAATTTAATTTCCTACAATCATCAAATGTTTGACCAGCCCAAAAAAAAAAAAAGAGAATTGGAGTTTCGGAAACGCAAGAGTCAGATATGTTTCCTTTTTAGACACTGCGAATCTTTAGCTCATGCGACCCTTCACGAGTGTAAATCATTATCCTTGCATGTATGCATATATATTTTTTAAAACGTAATGTGAAAATCCAACCATGTTTTTTCAAATTCAAATATTTATGATATGATGTCAGTTTTATGAATGAGCCAAGATAAATAATCTTTATTATATTGAAAGTCAAAGTGCTAATTTATTCACTTGACATGTGAGATATTCTTCTTTCTTTTTTTCTTTTCCTTTTTCTTTTCTTTTTTCATTTTTCATTTTTTAGCCTTAATTGAAACTATTTTTGTCGAATGTATCCTTATCTAAATTTTTTTTTCCATATAACCCATTTAATTACATGGCATATACGGAACACATGCTCACCACTAGTTTATACAGAAATCAGAAATATTATGATGTCAGTTTCAATTAAGTGGGTTAATAGAGATTAAAAAAAAAAAAAAAAGATAGCAATTATGACGAGTCCCACAATAACGGGAAGTGAGTACTAATGTCAGTTAGTAAAGTCTACTTATATATTTCTCTTCCTAAAATCCTTGTGATAATCAGGCGGTAATATGTCTTTGAGATTATATGTATATTCTTATTTGTATGAATTTAAAAAAAAAAAAAAAAAAAAAGTTGGTAAAGAGAACTGTTGGAAATATCAGTAAACTACAACAAAAGGTGCAAATTACCTTTCCGAGATTACTCTGGTCTCTGCCAATTTAAAACAGAGCAGAAGATGGTAACATCATATATTTATTTTTTCCCCCTCAAAAGATTAAAAAAAAAAAAAAAAGGATTTTTCCATTACTTAGCCCACTAATTAACAATTTGACTTTTCCTTTTAAGATCAAAGGTGTTGGTTTATATATATATATATATATATATATATAGTTTGATCGTGTGGACAACAGCTAAAAACGATAGTGAGAAGAAAACGACACAACAAACGGACAAAATCCTAAAAAACAAGTGTAACAAACGACGTCAATAAAAAGGGGACAAAAGCATCAAAACAACGTCAGCACAATAAACGACATCAACCTGAAAACAGTACCAATGAAAACAGCGGCAACTAGAGAAACGACACAGACATTGAACAACAACATTAAAAACGACAATACACTAATAAACGACAACAAAAAATAACGACAATATCAATATGGAAACGACACAACGCATGAAAAACGACAGAAACACAAAGAAAGTAACAACTCGAAAAACACAATAAACAAAGAAAAACGACGTCAATTGGACAAACGACGATGTAAAGACGAAATTATAAGAAAAAATGAGGACACTTAAAAAAAACCTCAATTGAGAAACGACAAAAAAAGAGTCGAGAGAAAGAGAGAGAAGAAAAGAAGAGAAAAGAAAAGAGAGACGTGAACTTGAGAACCGCATAAAAACAGCAAGTGCATAAGTGACGACTCCAAACAATAATAACCAAAAAAACACTGCATTAGTGGTCGCAGGTATAATCTAGTATAATTTCATACCTGACTCCATTATAATATAAAGAGTTTGAACCCTTCATCCTCAAACTTAAAAAAAAAATGTTTAAAAAAACATTAACAACAAGTATGTAAAACACACACAAAAAAAAAAAAAAAAAAAAAAGAGAAAAAAGAAAAGAAAGTCTTCCTATTTGTTCCTTATGTTGTGACAGTAGTTTGGGAACGCTTGTTACAAACAGCTTGTGACAAAAGGTTGAACACTAGTATCACACTTAACCTTAAATAAATTTTGCATAGCAAGAAAAGATCAAGCGTTAATTGCAAATTAAGAAATTAAGCAGTCATCAAATCTCCTCATTTTGATTTAGAATGAAAACTTATCTTGGCAGAGTCATCGAGTCGATTGATTGTAGCGATGACTTGAATCTCTCATGAGCATGCTCTACCGGTACGGGCTTCTCTTGTGGACATAGGGAAGGCTTTGGAGGTAGTTGTAGGCATTCAACATCTCCTTCAAGCATTTTTAGAACGTCGTTCATTGAAGGGCGATCACTTGGCTTCAACTGTATACACCATAACGCTACAATCACCATCTTCTTTATCGTATTTAAATCCTCGTCGACTACATTTTCACTGTCCAATATGCTTTTTCCTTCACTAAATTGGTCATACACCCACGAAGGGAAGTAAATTTGACTCGAACGCTCAGCAACCGCGTTCAAATTCTTCCTTCTACTTGCCATTTCCATCAACAACATTCCGAAGCTATACACATCGGCTTTGTAAGAAACTCCTCCGATGTTCTTGTAAAATAACTCCGGAGCCATGTATCCCAGGGTTCCTCTTGCTGCAGTTAGAGAGACAATATTATCGTGTGACGGGCACAATCTTGCTAGCCCAAAATCAGAGACTTTTGGAGCAAAATTCTCGTCTAGAAGAATGTTGTGAGGCTTGATGTCAAAATGCAGGATTTGAATCTCACATCCTCGGTGAAGATATTCGATGCCACGAGCCACGCCTAGCGAAACCTCAAACATCTTCTCGCAACTCAAGGATTTAATTCCTTCATCAGAAAATATGTGTTTGTCAAGAGACCCCTTAGGCATAAAGTCGTAAACAAGAGCCCGCTTTGATCCCTCGACGCTGAATCCAACAAGCTGCACAACATTCACATGGTGAATCCTTCCTATGGTTGCGACTTCGTTTATGAAGTCTTCCCCGTTAGCTTTGGAGCTACTTAACATCTTGATCGCTACGAAACGACCACTACGAAGCTTTCCTTTATATACAGCGCCATAGCCTCCTTCCCCCAGTCTGTACTTAAAGCCTTCAGTCATCTTTCTTACCTCTGAATATGAGTACCTAATTGGCATAAGATTGTGACAGCTTCGAAGAAATTCTTCGATGCGTTCATACATTGATAAACGCTGCTTTTGCCGTTTGTAAATCGAGAAGAATATCAACAATATTGGCAACCCGTACACCGCCTTCGAAATAAACAACCCTCCTGCACCAGAGATCCCAATTGAATCATGAGTTACAGTGTACTTGTTATGCACCAAAAAATGAGGGTTTTGTTAGATATTGTTGTAACAAACTCTTAGTAGATCTCTGCAGAAGATGTTAAATTTCTTGTGATGTGACAAGCTTGGGAGAAGTTAAAAGGTCTTACCAATTGCTACTAATACTGAGGAGCTCAGATCTGCAAGAAACCCAAAAGAGAAAAATAACAAAGAAAATTAAAAAAGAGAGCTGGTCAATCAATAAGATGATTTAATTAGGATAATATCAATAACACAAAGTTCATGAAGATGTTCCGGCAAACCGTGTTTATTGAGTGTATGAATTTTTAGCTATTTGTTACATAAATGTTCTTATCCTTTACTACCGAGAGCAATAAAATTGGGGAAAAATGCAAGATTTAAAGCGATTCATCCTTGATATGAAAGTTGTCGGAGAATTTCACCATGATAAATAGAAAATCACACACCTTAGCCGTACTGACCCCTTCCAAGTGAACACACACACACACACATATCTAGAGAGTGAAAAACAAAGTAAAAACGCTGAAAAAGTTCATGTGGAGGGTGATATAGTAAAGTGAAAAAAGCAAATCGTGTTATACTATTCAGGCACAGTAGTATGAAAGTTGGATTTTGCAGTTTACCTAATTCTTCATATTCTAGAAGTGTTCTCCCCCATGAAAGCTCAATCCCGTAAGCAAGTTCTTCGTGAATGTCCATGAAGGAAACGTTGCCGCCACCGATATTTCCCAGCGTGGACACCATAGCCATGAGCTCTACCCTGCAGGAGTCAACCATATCAGACACCCTTCCATTGACCACAACATAAGAATGCCTCAATTTAGATCGGGTCAAAGCACCACTACTAGCACAGGAAGCAGTGTCCACATAAAGAGGAGATAACACCGGATTTTCACAGCTCACAAAGACGACAGACTTTGTGAGTCGGACGTCGTGGGAAGTCGAGTGGTCAGCTTGACTAAGCTCATATGGATCGCCGTAGCTAAAATTGTAGTTGCTAAGAGAATAGCTAGGGAGAGATGAGCAGTTGTTTTTCATGATATTTGGGTTCACAATTCGAATGGTTTGGTTCTCATAGTTGATTGCTTCGACAAGGTATTCTTCAGAGTAGAGGTGTAGTGTTGTGATGTTGTTGTTGCAAGACAGGCTATACCTTTCGTCTCCGCAATTCTTGAGAGGTGTTTTTCGATGTGTTTTTAACCAAAAAGGGTAGTGTATGTCGCGCAGTTTGCCACATGAAGAAGGAGAACATTTATCATCCTCCGGTTTGGTGTTTATCCTAGACCGATAGTCTTGTTCCTCGGCTTTGCAAATGGGATTGAAAAGGAAGAGGAACAGAAGGATCAAGAATCCAAGAGGCATCTTGTTTTCTCTTTACAGGAATAATGGCGGAGACAAAAAAGTGTTGACCGCATGCTTAAGTAATGTCTCATTAACATGATATATATATTCTGCGATACCATGACTTTGAAAATATGTAATACTTACATTTAAAAAATAAATCACTTATTATATAAAATAAATATATGTTATACTTCATATTTGTATATGGCTGTTCCACTTTGTCAATAGAAAATTGGAGATGATCAAAAATGTCGTAGCTTCGTGCTGGCCCCACAATCCGAGCTGCCAATAACAGAGAGAGCCTCTAGTCAAGATTGTCCCATTTGGATGTCCCTTCTCAATTTCAATGCCGACCAGTGATCATCACATCTTCTCATGTGTCGTCTTCAACTTTTAGTACACGTTTGACATTTGAGGCTGAGCTGGTAATGTCTGATTTTTCATTTAATGAGAATCATTTAATGGAAGGGGAATTCGTCTTCCCTTTGGAAATATGAGATTCTTTCAGTGTTAAAATATACGGAAAAAAAAAAGTTAAAATATTCGAAACAAATGTAATTGTAAGATGTTCAAATAACATTGTCATGTTTGAGTTAACTTAATACCATGCTGTGGAATAAAACGACATCAATTGAGAAGGATAACTTCACAAAAAAGATATAAACTTGAGACAAGTCACAAAAAAAAAATAAAAATAAATAAAAAAAAATACACACACACACACGCACATATCAAAATAACTAAGCACGTCAATTGGAAGGATGACAGCAGCTGAAAACTACATAAAACGACAATAAATACAAAAAACGACAATGATTGAGAACGACAATAAAGGAAAACGACACTAATAAGGAAAAATGATACTACATGATTTTTTTATTTTTCAAAAAACGATCCTTTTCATCCTTCAGATATAGTCTCTAGCTCGCAAATATTACTTTTAGGAATGTTTAGGAAAAAAAAAAATATGCTGAAAAAAAATGGGTGAAAAATGACTTTTTCCAAGATTACTTGCTCATCTAAAGTCTCCTAAACCAAAAGGCACATAACAAAGGTATGAGAGATGTACAATTACGTTATACAGAATAGATACAAAGTACTAACATCTATGTTTTTATTGCGTTTGCTATGCTGATTCCTATACAATGTCAGGGTGCGAGTATCGAGCTTATCACGAGAGCAGAGATGTCATCCAAATCCCGAGCGACACAATGCCGAGAGTAGCAAAAGCTTGCCCCAACTCGAAGATAATGTTCTTTTGTTGAACCGGCAAACTCCGCCAATCTGTTCGCCTACACGATATTTCAAGAACAAGCCACTCAAAATTAGTACAAGCAATCATATTTAACAAGGAGAACGAGCGGTTTAAGGAAAGCATTTACAGAAAACCACGTACCCCAAATCGGCAATGACAATGCTGACGTTATCTTGTGTGTGTCGGTCCTATTATGTTTTACAAAATTTTGATAATCAATGTGACAAAAAATTAACAACCTTTTAAGTGTTAAAGAGAAATGACATGATCTTTTCTTACCAGAGCTGCTTGAGCGAGTGCTTCACAAGCGAGCTGAAAACAAAACAAGATGGAGGTTTTTAGTTTTAACCAATAGCCATATTAGATACTAAAACTCAGATCTCAGTTCAATATGTGTAAAAACTGTCATGTTACCAATCAAAATACCTGAACATCTCCATGTTTTCGAAGTTGGTCCCTAACGAAATCGACTGCTTCTGAGCTGAAATGAATCAAAATTGATGACGTGAATCACTATGTGAAAATAAAAAATTAAAAACACACACACCAAAGAATCAAGAGAATGTCAAACAGACCTGTTCATGTAATCCCATAAGCCATCAGATGCTAATAGCAGAAACTCTGCGTCTTTACCGAGCGCCAGTTGAAAAACATCTGGAGATGCAGTGACCAAATCTCCTCTGAATTGTAAACTGCCATAACATAAAATAGTTCAGTATTGACCTTTAAACCAATAGGGTCTAATAATCTCCTATTTTCTCGGAGAACATGTGAATTGATTCACATTATATAATATATATATATATATATATATCACTGGCTGTAACAATGCAGGATTGAGGCAAGTAGAGAAAGCAAGAGACTAAGGACGCATCTTCGGCAACATACCGAGAAGCGAACTTTTCAGACCATCTTCCTTCTTCAACTCCTTTCTTCACCATCCTATTCATATGCAAAATGCACAAAATCATCAGACTATGGATTTTGATAGGAAATATATTTAACTAGAAAAAGGGACTAAAAAAAAATTAAACGAACTAACTCGTTTTTCTTTGTTTTGAACCGCTTGTCACCAAAAGCACGAGATACGGCGATGTCTCCACATATTCTTCCATTAACAATCTTTGGACACAATGTCAAAGGGGTTACAATCAGCTTACGGTATAGAAACCAAACCTCAAAGAAGTCATTAGGATTTCAACAGGAATCTTCATAAAGTAGAGTAGTAGACGAAAATGACAATAAAAAGAACTCCAAGTAGAAATGTGATTTAAGTTTAGTTATTGAGATAGAGAAAATGCATATGAAAATGAGAACAGAAAAACACACCCATCCACCTGCTTCTCTGATCCTTCTAATCTCTTGAAGAGAGGCTTGGTTGCTCCCGTATGGTCGGTGCGGATTGGTCAACACTTCTTCTTTACCAGTACGAGATAAAACCTGCATCAGCAAGTCATCTAGGAGTCTACGTAGTACATTTTTAGGAAAAAAAAAATTTGCTTCAACTCTTTTTTTTTTTTTTTTTTCAATACATCAAATTGCATAGGATACATACCACAGATGAATCCCCAATGTGCGAAATGAACAAAAAATCATTTCCAACGAACAAAACAGTGGCCGTTGCACCGGATTCATCATCCTCCCCATTCAATTCAAGCCTTTACAAAATGCAAAAAACCACCAAATCCTTCAACACAATGATATAGAACAATATATCTTCAAGATTGAGACTGCACATAGTAGTGTTTACTTACTGATCCAACAACTTTTTATCGACTTTCTGAAAAGCCTCTTGCAGTGCCTCCCTAATTTCGTTGAATCGTTTTCCGCTCAGTAGAATCCCGCCTTGCAAAGCCGCACAACACTCCTTGTAGAGCTCATCCCTACACTTAATGCAATCAAATCCCTTAGAATAGTACAAAAAAACATTTTTTTATTGAAACACAAACTCACATACCGACTCTACGACCCAATTGATATTTAGCGTTTCTTTTTCTCGCTACTAAATTTGTGCTATTGATGGATTAAAACAAGCAGAGAACAATTTACTCATTGACACAAAAGGATGATATTGAATCGAATCGAATCGAATGATTCCAGTTAGTACAAATGATAATTCCTAACTACCTGAGGAACTTGACGGAGGAGAAGCCGCCGTGGCCATCGAAAACAGCGGCAAAGGAAAAGCCATCAAGGCCATCAGACCAGACAACGACAACGTCTTCCATCTCGTCCCGGGGACCCTGCAAGCTCGTCGAGCCCCACCGGATACCGGCGACGTCGGTCAAGGAAGAAGACTGCGCATCGATGGCTATGGCGGAGCAATTAGTACTCCGGCTTCTAGCTTTAACTGTTCCGAAAAGGCCTTTGTTGTTGGGGTTGGTGCTGGAGTGGCAGCTGATGTATTTGGTCAGGAGGAACCTCTGCAACTGCTGGCTTAACAAAGCCATTATCGATTAGCTTTTACCAGCACCGGTGTGACTGTGCTGAGTTGAGTTGAGTTGAGGAAACCGAGCTGGGAACGACTTGAAGAAAAATGGTGGAGGAGTTGGGATTTTGATTTTGTGGATGATAAGAAGGTGAAGCTCTGCCTCTAACTGATTTAACGGTTGGGATATCTGCAATTTACTATTTGGATCTCTTAACTCTTGCACGATTCTGATTCAGCCACGTGGCTGACGCACTCTTTGGTGGGACCAGAAGAGTTTGACAGATATTATTGATTTATTTCTTCAATGTTTAATATCCTAATTTCAATTCAAATTTTCATTTTAATTTTTATCTTATTTTAAAAAATCAACAAAAATTATAATTAATTTTTAAAAAATCAATCAATATCAATTTAAAAATTTTAATTCCAATTATAGACATTATATATATGTTTTTTTGTGATTGATGTAACTTGTCAAAACTTGATCATATTTCAAAAAAAAAAAAAAAAAAGATCATTAATACTTTTTTTCGCAAAAAGTGTGGTAGAGATTCACCGATGATCGATCCTTTTCCCTATCTAATGCCAAGGTGGTTTGTTTGTTTGTTTTTTTTTTTTTTTTTTTTTTTTTTAGTACTCCAAAAGCCAATTTGGTTGCTTCTAAGTCGTAAGTTTGGTAGTACACTTTCGTCCACAAGATTTTTTTTTTTTTTTGTGCAGTTGTAAATGTGATCTTTGTGTTATGTTTATCCTTGATTGATTAGACATTTCTATCAACCATAAAAGATTAGTTAAACAGTCATCTTTATATTTGACTTTTTGTATAATTTTTTAGATGTCATCCATATATGAAATACAATATATATTATTTCTCCTTATGTGTCATTTGAGTTCAGTGATGAAATCCATTTTATGTGTGAATAATCTTTATATTTTGAAATGCAATCTATATTTTCAAAACAAAGTTTGGTAGTACACATTTTTTCTTTTGTTTTTTTGTTTTTGATTTTGTTTTGCTTTTTTTTTTTTTTTTGGCTAGTATACTCTTTACTTTGTTAAAAAAAAAAAAAAAGGGCCTAACCCTTAAGTTTGATTCTTATCGGTCTCGTAGAATGCTTGCCATTTACGGTGTATTTGGGAGTGAGTTCTGAGTCTTGGGTTGTGATTTGAAGATCTGCAGGCCCGATCCCTTAACACTCTACTTACTTATAGTACTAGCAGACTCTCATTGTACCGCTGATTGAAGATACCATGTCTTCAAGGTTATCATTTTCTTGTACTTTAATTATTGAGAGTTCATATTTTAATATTCAAATGCATGAGTTGCTATCATAATTTGCATAATTGTCATGTTCGAAACTAATAAGTTCCAATATAAAATATGTAAATTATCATTTTGGTACCGATACCGAAAATTCTTCTCTCGCCACCCTAAAGTGAGTCTCCTACTTTCTGTACACAACAATTATCACAAGTAATGATAAGTAGTAATACACTGATTGAAAAAATTCATTATTGTTTTCATTTCTTTTGCTAAAAGTTTTTGTTCTCTATCTTTGGTTATTATATACATCTTTTCTTTTTTACGTAGGCGCGTATTAATATAATTTATTAGTTAATTAGCATTTACCACAAAAAAAAAAAGGAAAGAAAAAAGTTATTTAGCAAGAAATAGTAGTACCGATGGGCGTCAGTACACCTAACAGTACACAAGCAAACACAAGACTGGCCTTTGGCTTTACTTGAGTTGTACTGATGTATGATTCAAGGCTACTATTCTGAAAACCCAAAAGAGAATCTGCGCTTGGATTTTGTTGAGTTTTATCATCAACCACAACCATACGATTGCAATCCAACATCCTTAGAAACATCCACATCTCCGTTAAGATCATAGATTGTATTTGAATATTCATTCAAACTATGTTTGCATTTAAATGGATAATTCAAATTGAATATTTTTGTATCATTTTTGTCAAAGATAACATTAGAATAGTGTTAAGATAGAAAAATAAATATGATACAGACTTTTATAAAGTGAAAATTTGAATTTGAATTTGAGTTGAATTGTTATGAAATAGTAATACGTTCAAATAATTTCACTCCAGTAATTGGATAACCAAATGGTACATTAGAGATTAATCTATTTCATCATATATCAAAATTGTAAAAATAATAACAATATCTGTTTCATCTGCAAGTGAACATCTATAATGGAGTTGAGGGAATTGAGAATACACCAACCAGAAGACAACAGAAGTTGTAAACAAAATTTGTAGCCCTCGTGAATCAGGATTAACATCACCATATCATGGGGTTTATGTATAATACTGCTTCAAATAGGAGGGTCCTGGCTTATATGGGTCGGTCTCTGCATAAGCGTCTGGTCTGTAAAACCCAGCGTCGTTCACTCGGTTACTGATGACATGAAGGATGGCTTTCTTCTGGCCTCCATACTCATCCCTGTTTTTCACAACATACTCAGTGGCCTCAGCTGCTACCTCATTCACAAAATCGAACCGGTTCTCCTCCGATAGAAGCAGCCTCTCAAGGTCCATGGTCAGGAGCTTTCCTTCTTCCTGTATCTTCCTAACTTGCTCCTCTAAGAAGGGTACTCTCTCCAGCTTGTAACGCAACATGTCGTCTTTCTTCGTCTAGAAAGAAGCGAGATTTCGAATAAGAACTCAAATTTCAATTCAACGCCCGTTAGGGTAGTGATATCATGTGACGTTTTTGCCTATTTCAGGCTTTGGTTACAGATACAGAGATGATGAAAAAGCACCAAGTAAACACTGTTTTTGATAGGAATGAAAAGTGGGGGAAGCAAATAAGTGGAGAGACTGAAAATTGACGAAAGAAAGGTTTGGTAGGAAGGATTTCTAGTTGAGAAATTTTGTGGGAAAAAAAGTTGAGGACTTTCATGATATCACATCAACATCAAAAGTATGACAACTAATGAAAAGTGATGGAAAATTTAGGGCCCGTTTGGATTACAGGTTCATTCAAACACACAATCAAACAGCAAATTCAAATTTTACAGAGGAAAAAAAAATATTGTAGAAAAAAGTTTGAATGTGAATTTTTAACGGAAGGCTAAACGGGACATAGAGTATCAAAACTGTGCTATATCTTTCATAATCTACCAAAGAATTCTCAAAGTTAATTTTCTTTCATACTTATCATACCAAATAACTTAAGGAAAAAGCAAAAATCTTTTCTATCTTGTGAATTTTTCCTCTCCCCCTCATTTTCCTCCCTTCCAACCAAACGGAGTGTTAGTTTTAAACTTCTACTTCTATGAATTCAATAGAGAAAAAATCTACTAGACTTTGCAACAAAGAACAATGCTATCACTTGCTCTCCAAATGATCCCTTACGAAACTTACGTTATTGGGTTAGTCCTCCACTTCACATGTTTCTAGCGATTCACATTTCATTTCAAATGATACAAGTCTTGAAAAGAATCTACAACGCACTAGAACACCCTTTTTGACGATCCTTGTCAAGCTAGCCCAAGAAAATTCCTCAAGTTGGAGAAAAGGCACTGAAAACTAGTCTACGCTTTCAAACTGGTCTCAACCTTCTATTTCAATGAATTGGGTAAAAAGAAAAAGGAAAACAAAAACAAAAACAAAACAAAACAAAAAAGACTGGTGCTTTAAGTATTAATCTCAAGCACCTAAACCCCAACTCCCCAATTGAACTTGGAAAATATATAAAATTAAATAAATAAATCTCAACTACATTTTCACAATCAGAGCGAAGAAAAAGGAATTCATGGAAAAATTCGTAGAGGGTTATTCCTTTTCATACCAATTTTCTCCGCCGCCAAACACGCCGACCTCTGCTATCCTTCTTCATTTGCGATATCACCTAAAAAATTAAGCAGATGAATTAAAAAGAAGGAAAAAAAAAAATTGTAGAAGAGAAAATATTTTTCATTAATGAAGATAATTAAATACTTTACCAGTGGCTGTGACCTAAATGAGCAGTTATAAGCCATCGAATTTCCAGCTCGCAGCTCTATCCTCTGCATTTGGGGGAAAATGAAAAATAAAATGTAAGAATGAAAAAGACTTTTTCTTTCCCCTTTTTTTTTTTCGACGTGGCTACAATTTTTCTTGAGAAACAAGCAGAAAGAGTAAGAGAATTTACGGGAAGTGAAGCAGGACAAGGAGTGATGAAAGGTAAAGCTGAAGAAGCCATGGTCGGAGCAGATAAGCTTCTTCTTCTGTTTCGTTTACTCCCCAGTCTCTCTCCGGTATTTTCTATTTTGGATTCCGTCTTTGACGGGTCCTTTGGGAATTACCCAACAATTCTTCAAATATTACGTCTATGCCATTCCGACTTGAACCTCAAGTGGCGAGTCTTGTCTTCAGGCGTGTTGGACACTGCATTCACGTCCTAGGCGTATCTCACACGGTATCTGATAGTCTTCCAATTTTCTCGCCCATGACAAAAGGTGCACTTTTCAATTTTTCTTCTTCTCGTTAATCAGTAGTTTGAAAGAGATTTTGGGAATCTATGGGCTCGTTTCGGTCCGTTTAAAGATGATATTTTAAAGATTTGAAATGATTTGAATTTTAAAAATATATATTTAATAAAAATAAATTATTTAGAATAAAAATATTTAAAAAATTAAAATGTGTTTAGAATAAAATTAATAATATAAATTTTATTTCATTTTCTCAAAATTCTATATAATTTGAAAAAACAATCTTCTTATTTAGATTTAAAATGATAAAATTTTGAATTTTTAAGATTTAAGTTTTTTCAAAATATTTTAAAAAATAAATATTAAAATTAGAGTAAAAAAACTAAAAACTAGTTTGGAAATAATGTTTCAAAAGGAGACCCAAACGGACCCATCTGGAGGGTAGACCATCTATATATTTTGTCTATATTATATCACATTTTTATTAAAAAATGTAAAAAAAATATTATAAATTTATTTTATTATGCAATGTATAATGGTATTTTTATTTTTTGCTCGCATTATTATGTTATTTAAATAAATAAGTTTATTAAAAAAAAGTATCTAAGTGGATCATAGAAATATTACAATAATTTAATTATTAAAAAGGCAAGACTCTAACTTACAAGAGTCAAATATTAAATTTAGTATTAGTTATACCTTATAAAAGACTTATCACAAAATTTAATATATGGTGAATTTGACAATAAAGATAGCACTCTATTAAATAGACTTTTTTCATTTAAATGTCAAAAATTATCATTAGTAGAATAATTTAATCTTGCATTAGAGGTGCTCGTTAAGATTATTTTTAGCAAGATTAATCAAACAAAGAGTTTCTATCATGGGATCTACTATTTTACAATATCAATCGGAATTGTTTTTTAACTATTGGATTAATTTTTTGATGGTATAATTTATGAGTATTCACGTTAAAAATTTATAACGCATAGGACATAATTATTTTAGTCATAGATTGTTAAATAATTAATCCAACTACTAAAACTAAAATTTCTACTAAAATACAAAATAGGAAGTTCTAGAATAGAAATTCCCAGTGAACATTACGTTGAGTATATAAAGTCAAAATAATTATTTGATATCAAACAAGCTTTAGATGTTGTTAGCTTTTTTACTTTTTCAAAGGAAAAAAAGAGAAATAAATAATAAATAAATAAAAAGTTTAGTAAAGGAGTGATGGCACTAGCATATCCTCCTCTTAAGGTGATTAAATAGGCTCCTCATATATTACAATGAATGTTTCTTAAAGGATCTATTGTCAGAAGTATCCTTCAATAAGAATTACATAATCCTGGTTTCATTAAATACATTAATAATAAGGATAAATTAAAATACGGTTCTAATCTTTCGTACATTCGATTTAGAGTATCAAATTAACAAAAATAAACCTTTACATTTAAAACCCTCGAAAATACTCACTAAACATTCAAACCTTTAACTACATACCTACCATGACTAATTTGGCTAGGTAACGCATATAATTTACTACTCAAAATATAAGTATTCAGATATATTATTAATAGTTATGTTTCCTATTTATGTGTACTTTAGAATAATAATCTAATTTTCTTTATATTGCATCACTTAGATTTTTAATTAAATTACAATCGAACAAAATCAAATGCATTTTAGTTTTTACGACTATGTTAATTTTTTAAAACCCCAATAATCGAAATGTGCCTACAAGTTATATTTAAAACTTAAACGACGTTCCTCCTTATATCAAGAGACATTGGAGTAAGGGGGGAAAAAGTGATTACATCATATATAACCACATTAATGAACAAAATAATTCATCTGATATTCGATTTTATAATTTCTTAGTTGGAATATAATGTAAGTTTGATAATGTGATACATAATAACGAACGATAAATTGTAAACAAGTAATATCGGTTACGTTGTCATGATTGTTCTTAGTACAGCTCTTTATAATCCGAAATTATCACTTATCTATAATTAGTTAAGCATAAATAATAGATAATGTATCAAATTGTTCCACGGTAATTCATAAATATAGTCTTCTACCATAAAATTCATAGATATAGTCAATACTTATTTCTTAACATTTAATCAAATCTATTAACTCTAACAACATGCATGCAACAAATAGCATAATGAGAAAGATTATCTAAATAAGGTTTTATTTATCAGGAATTAGATTCACATTAAACATTATTTGTTATATATATATATTTTTAATAAGATTTAACGACATATTGATATTATTGATTATCGATGTAACAGAAAAAGAAACCTTTTTTTTTCTCTTTTGAAAAGAGAAATTATATGCTTTTCCTTGTCTACCAACCAATCGGCAATACCTTCCTTGACTCAGAAATTTTCAAATTAGTCCGACGTAATTAAGTGCGCAAATTAATGATTTGTCATTAGGAGGACAAAAAAAAAAAAAAAAAAAACGATGTCGTTTTAGGAGCCATAACATTTTAAAAATCGACTATAAAAATGACATCATAGGAGAGATAGGAAAGTGAGCAACAGGGTGTGGCTTACCGAAGTGGTAAAATCTGGCAGCTGATGACACTCTGCAACTTCCCTCTTCTTAGATTCTCCGTGTTATATCCTCTAGGGTTTTCAAGTTTGAAACTTTTTTCTCTCACTTTCTTTCGCCAGAAACAAACAGAAACGAGAAAAGAGAAAGAGAAAAAACTTTTTTTTTTTGTCTTTGTTGGGGAAAGTCACAGAAACGGAAGACTTGACTAAACCGAACCAAAGATCCAGAACCAGAACCGTATCACTTCGATTTCCAGTGGAAACAAAGACGAATCGGAAAGAAAAAAGCCGTACTTTTTGTTTTGTTTTTGATTTTGAACCTGGATTTTCCCACAATGCTTGATAACGGACAGTGCTGAAGAGTTTCGTCTTCTCATTTTCGTGAAGAAACCCTGGCTTTTGAGAGGAGGTTTTCGATGGAGAGGTCTAGATCTAAGAGGAACTACTACTATGACCAAGACCATGACTCTGAGACTGTTGGTAGGACCAGACCTCGGTACAACCACCATTACGGGACGAACAACAACAACCACCACCGCCACCGTGGCAGCGGCGGTGGCGGCGGTGGCGGCACCGGAGGAGGAGGAGGAGGAGGAAGGGCTACCTCCTCCAACAAGCCTCAGCAACAGGACCAATCCCTAACGGTGACGACCAGTTACAGGATCCTCTGCCATGACATGAAGGCCGGAGGCGTGATCGGCAAGTCCGGCAGCATCATAAAGTCGATTCGCCAGCACACCGGCGCGTGGATCAACGTCCACGAGCTCATCCCCGGCGACGAGGAGCGGATCATCGAGATTTCCGACACGCGCCGCCGGGACCCCGAGGGCCGAATGCCGGCCTTCTCTCCCGCCCAGGAGGCTTTGATCTTGATCCATGACCGAATTCTCGAGAGCGACGGCGGCGGCGGAGCAGGCGGCGGTGTAGATGAGGAGGATTACGGAGGAGTTAGAGGAGGTGGTGGCGGGAATCGGGTTGTGACGAGGCTCGTCGTTTCGAGAATGCACGTCGGGTGTTTGCTCGGCAAGGGAGGGAAGATAATTGAGCAAATGAGGATTGAGACTAAGACGCAGATTAGGATTTTGCCTAGAGACCAAAATCTGCCTCGCTGTGTTTCAATGTCGGAGGAGATTGTTCAGGTTTTCTGAAACCCCCATTTACACCTATAAATAAAATAAAATAAAATAAAATAACCTGGATCTGAATTCAATCTTGTGTTGCATGTCAAGTGTTTTGACATGCACTGAGATTACCCACATTTGTGAAATTAGTTTAAAAATGGGTACATGGAATCTTTATAAGCTTGACAAGATTGTTGAATTTGAGGTTTTTGTTTCTTAATGACTGTTTATTATCTCCTGGGTTTAGTATAATAGAATCTCTTAGCAGAATCTGCTTGTGAATATTCTATTTGTTGCAAGATGCAATTGGGAGCTGAATGCAGGAATGATAAAGGAGTGACATACTCAACTAAGAGGAATCTGCTCGGGTTTTTTGCCTTTTTCTTCTTTTGCTGCTTAGTGTCTTTGCGTTTGATTCTCAGGGTACCGTTTATGTGTTAGTTATTAGGTTGTGATGAATGTTTAGGTTAGATTTTGTATTTCGATAAATGTGATGCCAAACATGAATTGAAGTCATATGAATTGAATATAATGGAAAGAAATCCGAAAGAGAATGCTTAATTAACTTTTTGTTTCTGATTTTTTTGTAGGTTGTAGGTGATATGAATGCCGTAAAGAATGCAATAGAAATAATTTCGTTACGCTTGAGGGAAAGCCAGCATCGTGATCGCAGTCATTTCCATGGGCGATTACATTCACCAGAGCGCTTCTTTCCTCCCGATGACGATTTTGTTCCTCACATGAACAATGCTGGGCGTCGGTCAGCAATGGTTGGGCCTGCTTTTGGCCCTCGATTATCTGCCTCCAATGTCAGAGGCAACAATTATGCCTCTCGTTCATCTGGTTATACAAATGAACCTGGGTCCGCTGCCATGGCTGATAATATGCAGCCCTTTTATGGTGAGGACCTGGTGTTTCGAATACTTTGCCCCATTGACAAGGTTGAAAGTGTTGTTGGAGAGTCTGATGGGATTATAGATCTGCTTCAAAATGAAATCGGTGTGGATGTTAAAGTTACTGACCGTGTGGGTAGTTCAAATGAACGGATAATTATCATTTCTTCCGAGGAGGTATCTGACAATTTTCCATTGAAGTCTTCTATCCAAATTTACTTGCGATAATGGAACTTTTTATCCTGAAGGGAAATATGTGAAACTTTTTAACCCATTGTTTGACTCATATTCGTATCCAGGCTCCTGATGACGAGCTATTTCCAGCTCAGGAAGCTTTGTTACATATCCAAACCCGCATTCTCGATCTTATTCCAGATAAAGACAATATTGTGACCACTAGATTACTTGTCCCATCTAGTGATATTGGATGTTTAGAGGGAAGAGATGGGTCATTATCGGAAATAAAAAGATTAACTGGTGCCAATGTACAAATTCTACCGAGGGAAGAACTTCCTTTGTGTGTATCAGGAAATGATGAACTTGTACAGGTTTGTCGTGACACCTAATAAGTTTCTAGATATGCTTGCTTTCTCAGTTGCCCGGTTTAACTTAAGTAACTTAATTACACCCTGCAAAGAGCTCTTATTTTCTAATACTTTTTGGATTTCCATTTATGAATGATCTCTGCAAGATTAACATACATAGATCTCATCTCGTTTGCAGATAGTAGGAGAGATAAAAGCAGCTCGAAATGCTCTTGTTGAGGTGACATCGAGACTCCGAAGTTACTTGTATAAGGAGTTCTTTCAAAAGGATTCTACACCTCCTTTCTCTGCATCAGGTTCTTTGGGTAGTGGGATGGGACTGGAGAGCTCTTCTCCAGGTAGAACTCCAGTTCGCGATGGTTATACTGCGAATGATCCTTCTACAGCTACTACTTACCAGAACGCACAATCTGTGGTAGCAACACAGGCACCAAAGGTTTCTTTACTTTCTTCGATACAGTAACATATTATTTCTGTCCATTCTACTAGTTTCTCTTATAGCTCTCCTTTGATCATTTTTGTTTTGCACTTCCGTAGTTTTATCATTTGGTGAAGCTTAAGTGTCCTGCTCGCCAGGCTTAACTCTCTTACTTTTGTTGTTTACATTTTGCATTTTTAGCTGAATAAGTTTTATTGTCTAGGACATTAACAGCTTCTTGGAGGGTTTTTTCCTTCTTGTTTCTGACTTGTGACTTTTGGCTGTGGTTCACGTCTACAATGGGATTTAAACTGGTTGCGGAGATATTTCCGCATCAGACTGTTTGTATTCTAATTTGATCCCTTATTTTGCAGGAAACTGGAGTTGACAGTAATGAAAAAACAAAGCAGAATGATAGTGATCGCCGAGACGATCTGCCAAGTGGTTTGAACAGGTAGAAAATATATTTGCGTTAAGTATATATTGCGAAATCTCTCTTTCTTTAGTGGGAATCATTTGCAATCAATGTCTGTCTCATTATGCTCTTCTTTCTGGTCCTGTTAGAATCGCTGTGCCGCTCATTACTAGGAGTACAATTGAAGTCGTTATCCCAGAGCTTGCTGTTCCAAAGCTCATAACAAAATCAAAAAACAAGCTCGCAATGATTAGTGAGGTCAATATTCTAAACACTTTTTAGTCGTTAACGTGAAGCTCTTCTAAAGTTTAGCCATGAATTTTGTCTTCTGACCTGTGTTATTCGACCAAACAGCTATCCAGAGCCAATGTAACCCTAGTAGAGGATAGACCAGAGTTGACTCAAAAGATCATCCAAATATCAGGTGCTCCCGAGCAGGTTGAGAGAGCCCAAAGCTTGATCCAGGGCTTTATTTTAAGCAGTAAGTTTCTCGTTCTTGGATTCTCCATATTGATCAGGGAATTCCCCTTCTAAGTCGAAATGAAAAAACCTCCCATTTCCCCGTTTCTCAGCACAAGAAGATGGCCCGTAAGTTGGGGGAGAGCAAGTTGCAGCTTGAAGCTGGGCCTTACCGGGATTTCGGAATGGTTTCTTCCAGATGTATGATCATCTTTAGAAGGAAGGAGATTTTGCTTTCTTTGGTTGTGAGGATCCACATCCACTTGTAAATATGTTTATCATCAAGGCTTCTATTTGCTGTTTGCTTCCCAATTTTCCTTGTGTGTATCTGCGATGCTACCCTGAGTAATTTTCCTGTTTACATTTCAGTTCTCTTTGTGCCGTTGATTATACAGTTTGCAGAGTCGTTTAAATGGCGGGTTTCAGAAATGATGTAGCTCAAAATGGCTTTTTTATATATTTTTTCATAATTATCTCGGAGTTTATTAATTTGAAAGAAAGAAAACCTTCTTTTATTTAAATGGTTGTGAAATGGTTGATCATGATAATTGTGGACTACAGGGGCTTTTATTTATTTATATTTATTTTTTATTTTTGGAAAAGAAGTAATATGTCTCAAGTTTGACAAATGGTTAAAACCAAAACGTTTCTCGTAGAAGAACAACACGAGTACTTGTCCTATTTTCAATTTGGCCAGGAACACAATGGTACCCCAAATTTTTTTATTTCTAATGGAATAATAAAGTAGTAATTTAACTCCAATTATTTTGCTCTATATGGAGCCACTTTGTATTATCTCTTATCATGTTCACTCCCATACAGAGTTGGCCTTACACGAAATTGAGAAACACTTTCAACCGTAATTGGTTTTCAATGATATATGTAAACTTTTGTACTATTAGTCATAACAAATAAATAAAATAACTTTTAAACTATTTCTCATATGGATTGTGGATTTCAATTTGGTAAGGGATTTTAAAAGATTAGTGATTTTTTATTTTAAAAAATAATGCTTGTTACAATTGTACCAAATTAAAAAAAAAATAATGGAAACTTTGTTGAAGTTAAAAATGATGAAAAAGTTTAACGGAGTAGGTGGGAAATGTCCTAAATTTTTATTAAATTAAATAATTTTTCTCGCCGAGGATGTTTCCGTCATTTAAACGCGAAATCTCGTCACTGTTTTTGTTTCTTCTGTCCGAGGGCATAAACACAAAACCCTAAACCCCCTTTCCTTCTCTGGTTCCCTGCCAGAGCGATTAGCGAAGTACATTCTTCTTCTTCTTCGATCTTTTTTTTTTTTTTTTCCCTCTCCTTTTCTTGCAAAATTTTCTCTTTGATTCTTGGCTAATCCGAAATCAATCTGATCTTTTTTTTTTTATTTTTTTGAAATCAGGAAGAGATTCAATAATGGCGTATATACAAAATGGTAGAAATGCTCTCCGGCAGATTATTAAGGAGACGAACCTCCATATCTCAGATCGGATGATGAACCCTCTTCTCTACGTTTCTCAAGGAGTCAGGCACAGGAAGTTGGAAGTTATACTAACCACAGTGAGTAAACCTGGATGTAAGATTTAATTAAATTATTATTATTTTTATTCTAAATTTCATTTCTTTTCCATTTTTCGCTTGAATTTTTTATTTGGAATGATTTGAATTGGGGTTTTTGATTCGTCTTCAACATGATCAGAACATAGAAAAGCTTGGCAAAGCTGGCGAAACTGTGAAGGTTGCTCCTGGGCATTTTCGCAACCACCTTATGCCCAAGTTGCTGGCTGTTCCTAATCTCGAAAAATTTGCTTATCTCATCAGAGAACAACACAAGGTCCTCTCTCTCTCTCTCTCTCTCTCTCTCTCTCTCTCATATTGATCCAAGTTGTTGGATATGTTTAATTCTTTACCTTACCAAAGAGTTATTTTAGTATTTATCTAAGGATTTTCAGTAAAGTTGCAATTTTTACGAAAGAATCCTTATGTTATTGTGGTTCAACAGTCCAATCTACACGGTACTGATAGGATATGTGTAATTTTTACCTCAACCACGGACTCTTTTAAGTTTTTCATTGCCGGGTTTCGATAAAATTGCAACCTCTTGATTCTATGCTTGTCGCTTGTGATGATTCAGATTTTCCCGCCTGAGGATGCAGTAGAGGAAGTTAGAGTTGAAGTGTCTGAGGAAGATAAGTTGAAAGAGTATGAGAAGGCAGCTAAGCGTCTGGACAGCAGTCGAGTGGTTTGTTTTCTATAGCTTTCCTTGTTACCAATTTGATAACTTGCTTTGATTTCAATGCATATGTGCGGAGACACGATTATCTTTAGTACTGCTGGAGTTTGTGGATGATTGTTCAATTGCGATCTGCAATCCTTATGTCATGAATATTATGAAGGGTGTCAAAAACATATATGGTCAATAAATTAGCGAGTCCTTGAAGTGTATGTAGAGTTATATGTTGAAAAGCTGGTTGGGTCTCTGTCATAATGAGGATCAGAGTAGTGTGTCTTTATATTTTAATCAGGGCGTCTGTTCTGTTTATCTTTTTTTTTTTTTTTTTTTTTTTTAGGTAAATAGTCTGTTCTGTTTATCTGTTTATCTTTTTTTAGGTACTGCGGAGATTGATCAATATCAAGAACTTCCGAGCTCGCTCGACAAAAGATGAGCCCATAGAATTGCAATCAGCTGTGACCAAAGATGATATTGTAGCTGAGGTATAGTTCTGCTCTTCTTATTTTATTGCTGACCATATCAGGAAAGTTTTGGTGTGGTTTAAAAAACTGCTTCGTGGTATGTGACCAAGTGTGGAATGGGGACAGATCGGAAGCTTAGATACGTATACATATATACATACATACATATTTATTTGTAAAACTGAGGAAAAAATTGTTTTTGTGTTGATTTGTTTAGGTGGCGAGGCAGCTGTGTGTGCGGATAGCGCCGGAGAACCTGCATCTACCGTCGCCGTTGTTGACTGTAGGGGAGTATGAGGTGCCACTGAGCTTTCCAAAGTCCATCCCGTTGCCTCCTGGCAAGGTTAAGTGGACACTTAATGTTAAAGTCCGGACCTAATAAAACAAGTGGGCATTTTGTAGGTTGATGGATATACTAGTACATTGTGTTGGGCGGCAGTTTTTGGCCTTTCTATAATTTGGCATATCTTGTAGCAAGAAAAATGACATTTTTCCAAGTAACCCCTTGATTTTGGGATGTGGTTCTCTCAAATTAATTGGAATTTTGTTTTCTCTTGTTGTCGATTTTTACGTCATAATAATAAAACGATATGTTTGATCCAGCTTCATGACAAAGAAAAGTCTTACCTTGGCTATGCTGAAATAACACCTTCATTACATTTGTAAAACTTGTCAAGCTCTCTTTAGTAGGATTATTTGAGGGAGTGAGCAAAGTTGGTGGATTTAAGTCTTAAAAGCATGCAGAATTAGTAAATACTAACTTTTACACGATTTCTTAAGAAGCAATGTGACCTGAGCACGTTAAGTGCCGTTTGCTTTCTCCTATAGTCGTACTTAAATAGGTGCGATTTTGTCACTAGGAAAAAAAATGCTGCGATAATCTATTCAAAACTTAAATCAATTTTCAAATAATTAGTAGTTAAAATTTTAGGTACATTGCTAAGTTGGTCAATCCCTTAACTTTTCATTTGTTGCCAACTTTGATAATTAATTAAAACAATATTAGTTTTTTTTTTTAAATCAAATTACTAATACATTCTGTTTAAAAATTAATAAAAATTACTATTGTACAAATATTTTGATGGTTTAGGGATATTCTCTGTTTTTATTTTTTCGTAACCGGAATGAACATTGACTATTACAAACATTATTATAGTAGAGTTTTCTGTTAATTTTTATATGGAATCTGTTGTTAACATTATTTTTTGTAGCAACATTTTAAAATTTTTGGGTATTCCAACTATTAAAAAAAATTTATAAATCAAAGTTGCACAAAGTTAAAGTTTAGAAATTAAATGAGAAATTTATCTTAAAATTTTTAGTACTTGCAACCTATAAACTTCTCATAGATTGATATTTTTTAGTCCTTGAAGATTTATCCTTGGCAATTTAGTCCTCTTATTAGTCGAAATTTCCCTCAAATTTAATTCTTATAAACAACTTGCCTTGTCTTTCGAAAATGCTGGAATAAAATTATAAAGAAACAATTTCAAATACAAATATGCCGAATCACCCAAAAAAAAAATGTAAGAATAGAAAAATAATAATTTTAGGGCACGACACAATCATACAATTGCACTTTTCTTTTAGGATAAATAGCACGTCTGGTTCTTATTTGATGAACTTGCCATTTGGTTCTAAAGTTATATTATTATTATTTTGGTTAAATTCCTTAATCTCTATCAAAGGGTGTAAAATAATCCGTTTTTAAGACCAAATTCTGTTGGACAATAAAGTAAAGAGAACTCATTGCAGCAATTTTCTTTTGGGTCCCCCACCCCCGAGCCTCCAAACTTGTACTGGGCTGGAGAGGCTGGAATGCTTAAATTTGTAGGAGCCCAGCCCACAGTGGCCCAATCTAATCTGTCTTAAAGCCCACCCAAATCCGGCGACCCAACGAGTCGACCCAACGAGTTGAGGAATTCTGTCTGGTTATCTTCCCCCACTTCGTCTCTGTTATTCGAAGAGCTGATACAGCAAATTTT
Source organism: Ficus microcarpa (assembly GCA_025413485.1). Lineage (NCBI taxonomy): Eukaryota > Viridiplantae > Streptophyta > Magnoliopsida > Rosales > Moraceae > Ficus > Ficus microcarpa. The sequence continues at coordinate 21,255,925 of CM046378.1, read as the reverse complement.
CAACGAAAAAAACAACCGCCTTTACTACTCTCTACTTGCTGCAATGGCGGCAGCTTCCCGTGTTCTACCTCCTCTCTCTCTCAATACTTTCAGGTACTTTCTCTCTCTTCTTCTTCTTCTTCTTCTTCTTCAAATTTCCTTTCAGAATGGTTCTCTGAGTTGAGTATTTGGTTTTCTGGGAACTTATCGACACGAAATTTCAATTCTTTCAAGGACCCTTTTTGTTTTATATTCTCTTTATTCAGTTGTCTATAACAATTCAATTGTAACTCTCTTGATTTACGAAGAAAATGAACTTTTTTTTTTTTTTTTTGGTTGAAGAGTTTGGTCTATATTAGTGTCTATATCTTTAATGTTTATATTGAACCCTTTAGGAGGAGAAAAATCTTTCAAACATGCCCTTTACAGAAGGAAATGTCTTGCTTCATTTTTGCTATCCAAAAGCAAAGCTGCAATACAAAGCTCTCTTTTATGAAACCTGTCTGGGATTTTTCCCTTCACTGTGCCGCGAGAACTTTTACTTCAGTTGGTCCATCAGAAACTGACAAATGGTAAGAATAATTCTTGTACCTTTTTTTTATTTTTTTAAATTTTTTTTACGTTTTGAGCTGGCTTGTTTCGTATTATAGGAATTGGAATCATGGTAAAATGCACTTGACATTTGTAGGATTGGTTTGAAATTAGCATTTGGGCTACCAAGTAATCATTCCTGCGTGTTTGTTACATTAGCAGGTCTAAAACATCTTTTGACGGCACTGGTGAACCTGTGGATGGTGGTGAAGAGAATTTTGAGAGACAATTGCAAGAGTTATTTGATGAAGTGAAAACAATGGTTGCGACGGGGAACAAAAACGACGCTGAAGATCTGCTTCGAGCGAATTATGAAGCTGTGAAGGAGAGAATGAATGCAGGTGCTAGGGGCATGGAAGAAGCCGCTTTAATTGATGTTATAGCCCTGGGATTTATGGTTTTGGGAGACTTTAAATTTGTTGCTTCCCTTTTGCGTATGGTGAGTTCTTCTTTCCTTTCAATATGTTATCGAGGTGAAACTGTAAAACGTATAGAATTAGGTCCTCATTGATGTAACCTTTGTAGAGAATTCTTACCTGCTAGGATTTACATTAACATTCAGCGGGGAAAGAAAAATTTATTTACTAGATTTTGTCAATATAGGAAGTCATGTATAGGGGGTAGACTCTTATTTCTTTACCCCAGAAGGCTTCTGTTTTTCTACTTCTTTATGTTGGTAAATTTCATTGAAGGTCAGTTGACTGAAGTTATCAACAGTCTAACGGATGATGAGCGACTTCTGGATCCTATACTTGTGCATATGGGAAGTCTGTACTCAACTTTGGGGAAGTTTGATAAATCGGTACTCATGTATCAGAGGGCCATTGGTATCATGGAGAACAAATATGGTATCGTTAAACTTCTATATTACAATTTTTAATTTCAAATATGGAGAACAACTATGGGCCATGGTTATTTATTTAGAACCTTTCCCTTCTTTCAGGGAAAAATAGTGTCTTTCTTGTGACACCATATTTGGGCATGGCAAAATCTCTTGGTTCTAGTGGAAAAGCTACAAGAGCAATAGAATTCTATAATCTTGCAATTAGTCTTCTAGAATCAAGCCGAGGTATCGAAAACGAGGACTTAATCATGCCTTTACTTGGTCTTGGAAATATGTTACTCCAAGAAGGGAAAGCCACGGAGGCAGAAAATCCTTTTCTAAGGTTAAACTTCTTTCCCACCTTTTTTGGATGGGCTACTTTTCCTTCTTTTGTGTTGGCTGGAGTTTGTGACCTTTGTCTGACCGTTTCATCATTTCCTTTTCTTTCACAGAATCTTGAATATATATACGAAGTTATACGGAGAATATGATGGAAGAGTTGGAATGGCTATGTGTTCACTGGCTCATGTGAAATGTGCGCTCGGTAATACATTATGTCTCTCTTTCTCACTGACGTTTCATTGGTGGTGGAAATCCTACTTTGAGACTCAGTAAATTTATTGAGTCATTAGTCACCTTGTTTGGTACGATGTAAGACCTGGTGCCTTTATCCATAAACATAGGGGATATCGGCTACAGATTGAAGTATTTGCTTTCTGTTAATCTGTCTTAAAATCTTCAAACATTGAGTTTAAGAAACCAATTTTTTACAGGAAATGCGGATGAAGCGATTCGTTTATATAGAAATGCTCTTCGGGTTATGAAGGATTCAAAATACATGGCTATGGATGACAGTACAATGGAGAAGATTAGAATAGATTTGGCTGAATTACTTCACGTTGTTGGAAGGTAATGTCAACTTCAACATCAATATCAGAAATTGTGATTTCGCTTACTCTTTTCTATCCCTTTTTACCATAATGTTTTGGTTGATTGTAGAGGAAAAGAAGGCCGAGAGCTTTTAGAAGAATGCTTGCTAGTCACTGAGAAAAGCAGAGGGAAAGAGCACCCGAGCTCAGTGACACACATGATTAATCTTGCTACTTCCCATTTACGCTCAAAGAATTATGCAGAGGCTGAGCATCTGCTAAGAACAAGCTTGCAGATCATGGCTAAAACAGTGGAACCAGATGATCAATCGATCACGTTCCCGATGTTACATCTTGCAGTTACTCTCTACCACTTAAGACGGGACGAAGAAGCTGAACAACTTGCCTTGGAGGTCTTGCGCATCCGTGAAAACGCATTTGGAGAAGATTCTCTTCCAGTTGGTAAGTCATGATTTTTCATGTCAATCCAACTATTTCTTGTGATCTTTAATGCTAAATATTACATATTCACACGTTAATTTGTGGTCTTCTAATATTTTCCTTTCCATCTTTTTGCATGATTTTTGTCTTTGATCTTGCTCATATGAAATGGCAGCTGAGGCTTTGGACTGTTTGGTGTCGATCCAAAACCGACTAATGAAGGATAACGAAATGCTGTTGGAGCATCTCAAGAGGGTGCTGAGAATCCAAGAGAAAGATTTGGGTTATGAAAGTGAAGAGGTTTTAGAAACCCTGAAAAAAATGGTATTGTACTTGGACAAACTAGGTAGGAAAGCTGAGAAGCTATCTCTGCAGAAAAGGCTGTCAATGCTTAGAATGAAATTCAAGCAAAGAATTCGACATTGAACAAGTTATTTACAACCCTATATCTCGTTTCTCTCATACTAGCACTCACATTTAATTATTGGCCATTTCTACGGTAGTAATTGCCTTTTTTTACCTCTAATAAGAATTGATATTTTAATTGTTGGATTAATTTTCAACGGTCTAATATTTTAGTTTCTATCTTGAAAATTAATAACAGACGTTTATAGATTATACTATTTGAAAAATTAATCACACAACTGAAAAAATGATACTTATCGATAGTGAGAAGGGACTGTTCTTATCGTAGGAAGTTCCTTGGACAATTTTGACTTTGGATAAGATCATTCATAATATGTAGTGATTCACCTGATCGGTTCAGTTTTGTAGTCTTCCTAAATCAAACAGACACTTGTATATTCAGTGCCATAAAAGGGTGTTGACTTTTGAGGAGGTTTGGTTACTTCCAATGTCTGCAAATAAAAAAAAAGGAAAAGAAATAGATTAGTAGAAAAACGACACCGACATTTTTGTAACATTTGGACGGGACAAGCACAACCAGTTTTCCATGGCTGCCAAGCGGTCTAGTTCTTTTTGACCATTCTTTAAAGTAAAAATAATAATATCAGTAATATTTTAACGTACTCTGATTAGCACCCCTTGCAAAAAAATAATGGAATTCGATTCTTAAATATTAGGCAAGATAATCTTGATAGATCATTCTCTTATCGTTATGTCACTATCACTATTGGTGGTGTCAAGTCTTATTTGACCGTATAGTACTGTGATATATGTGCTGATTGTATTACTAATAATGATAGATAACGTTTTCTCTTAAATCAAATTTTACAATGCAGTTTTTAGTACAGAATCTCTCCAGCAAAAAGATAAAGAAAAAAAATATTAGAAAGGGTGTGAAGTAAGATGAGGGATGTTAAGATATAACAAAAATAAAAGAAAGGAAACTTACTCTAAAGAGAAAAATGCTTAAGACTATTCTTTTATTTTAAAGGACTATTTTTTTCCTTTTAATTTTCTTATGTGTGGTTCAATTTCGAGGTGTCTCCATTTCAACAATAATAATTAATAGTAATAATAAAAGGGAGGTGTCTTGGAGTATACGACAAATGAGAGTACCTGAATTGGGACAAAAAGTTTAAAAGAGAGCAAATTAATAACTACTTTTTAAAAGAGTGTGAGACACGACATGTCGTATTGAGTTACGCAGTCCACATTCAAGTCGTTGGAAAATGATAGAAGATATTTATTCCTGTTTCTGTTTTGTTTACAAAACGATATTGTGATGGCCTTTCGGTAAACTTAAAATTACTCATCTCACCCAAAAAAAAAAAAATACCCCCACTTTGAAGCTTCTCGTAAATGTTCTTATTTCCGAATTTCTCTTCAATCATTCTCACAAGTTGCGTCAAGTAAAAGACATACATATATACATTTTTTATCTTTATTTATATCAAAAGACAAACTGTACAAACCTCAAGAGCGCCATGAAAACTATAAAGTAATTTTAGTACATCCTTTATTTTCGGCAAAGAAGTTTGTCTAAAGCAATTTTTTTTTTTCTTTTGGGGCTAAGAGAAGTGTAAAAGTGAATTTAGAGGTGTTTAATAAATACATACATATTACATATATATATGTGTGTATTTATATTTAAGCTGTTTAACAGATGTCAGTAATAGCGGCATGGTGGTGAGAGTGATGTAAGAGCCACGAAAGAAAATGGAGGAGGTCACCCAGACAAAAGCCTCATAATCCGATCATCTCTGTCTCTCCTTCTTTGGATATCACCATTTTTGTCCAAATTCCACAATACCCATATCTGGACAAAAGGTTAATTTTCTCTTCTTCTTCTTCTTGTTCTTAATCGCTGTGATTTGTTTTAATGAATTTGTGGTCTGTTTTTTAGGCGGTTTGTTTGCCATTAATAGTAATAATCTGTTTGATTTCTTTAATTAAAGTTGCAGTTTTTCAATCAGATTCCACAGAAGTTTATGGAAATCTTGAGGCTCATGTTAATTTGTTATGTGAATCCTTACTAGATTTTGTTTTGGTACAGTGATTAAAAGGAGGGAAAAAAAAAACTCAGGTAAAGATTTGTTTCTGATTCAGCTAACTTTGTTCCCATGGACATGTAAAAATCTGGGATTCTTCTGTCATTTTGGGTTTTTGTTTTAGTCAATGATATTGCTTGTGGGTTGTCAAGGAATCTGCTTTATTGCTGAAACTGTTCTCTGTGTGCTTTTCAACAATAAGTCTTCCACATAACTCATCGAAAAGTTGCTTGTGTTGGTTAAAATGGGGATAATCAGGGGACCCATATGAGTTATTTCTCCAAAACTTGCTTTTCAATTGCTTTAATGTTTCATGACTCTGGAATTATTGTTGGGTATTGATTCTAAAATCAGATAATTTGTCTTCATGATTGATTGTTGTTCTGTATCTCGGTTTTCTTTTATCTTCGTTATAATCTAGAGCTTCCGGCACGTTTCTTTTGACGTTTCATGGTTGTTTTCTTTTGCTACTTTCATGGGATTGATCCTTTCCACAGAAAAACAAAAATGGGTTTGAACTTCTTTCAGAACATTCCGCTCTTGGAGATCCGTGATCGGACCATGTTCCTTTAGTAGGAGGTGAGGATCCACTGGTCTTGGTGTTTTCATTAGTTGCAGATGGAAATAGGTCTTGTAGAATGCCTTTGTTATGTATTAAGATAAATGCTTTTACGAATGCGGCTACCAATTGACGATTCTCATTGTTGTGAATGCAAAATTTATATCAGGCCAATTGAAGAAATGGCAACGGCAGAAGCCAGGACGGCACGGCGGTGTAGCCGTTGCCATGTCCACGAAGTTGCAGCTTCAAAGTTTTCTTGCTACCCATCCTCATCGTCATCATTATATTCCTCAAAATCTGTGTTTGATCATGCACCTGAAACTGCAACAAAAGACCCACAAAGTACCATTGCCGACTTTCTGTCAGCTTACCCAAGTTCTTGTCTGCTCACTGATAGAAGAAGGTGGTGGTTGAATCAGGAACCCAACTTCAGCCGATACAAGGACGTAATGAGTGAACTTAATATTTCTATGGAGGCTGAATTCGATTCAAGTAATGGACTTATTAATAAGACTAGAGATCTTTGGGAGGAGAACCTACTCAAGGAAGGACTTGTTACTAAAACTGGCATGAAGAGTGATATTAGTTCTTCTATGGAGCAACTCAAGGCTCTAACTTGTGATGGTCCAGAAAAAAATGCAACGGATTTCGGGTACTTGGATGATCATTTGTTAAATTTGGATTCTTTGAACTGCTTGGTTTCTCAAGATCCCAAGAAGCTATCTTCTTATTTTGAATCTCACTCGATTGGGAGCGACAAGACTGAACCTTGGTGGCGGGCTGCTGGCAAGGATGATTTGGCCTCTTTGGTTGCTCAGAAATCCCTTGAGAATATTGAGAATTGTGACCTTCCACGACCCCGGGCTATAAAATATAGGAAGCAGTCGTTAACTTGTTCGCAGAGTTTTGAGCATGTTGATAGCCTGGCTTCACCTTTGGATAGAAGGGCTGAGAAAGGCTTCACCAATCTGGAATATACTTGGGGAACCCCAAATTCAGGTTGCTTGCCACATGATTCAGAGCAGACTGTCAGGTGGTGTCGTAAATTTTTACTTTATTATTGTTATAGCTGTTTCATCATAATCCATGTATAGTCTATGTCGTTCAAAAGATAAGGCAACCTTTTTGAAAACCCGTGCCAAGAACATCACAACGATACTGATACAAAATGAAAAATGTATTTGTCTTATGTTTACAAACTGGGAATTGTTCCATGTACGTTCTTATGGTGGAATCCAATTTGCCTTAGTGTGTTGAACTCTTTCTTACTATTCAAACTTGTTCTTCATTATAAACTTGAGAAATCTTCTTACAACTTGGATGAGATGGAGAATCACTTTTAAACATTTTTTCTATCATATTTTTCATCTTGATAAGTTCATTTTAAGTTAACAAATTGGACTATATATGTATACCCAGCTGCAACAGTGGTCCTAGTACAACCAGCTTCGACAAGACAGATGCTCAAACTGATTCCGAGAACAATCAAAGCAAAGCTCAGCTGTTAAAGGCGCTGTGTCTATCTCAAAAGCGAGCGAGGGAAGCTGAGAATGCGGCAAACAAAGCTTATAACGAGAAGGAGCACATCATCACACTGCTTTTCAGACAGGCGTCCCAACTGTTCGCTTACAAGCAATGGCTCCAACTGCTGCAGTTAGAGAACATCTGCCTCCAGCTTAAGAACAAAAATCAACCAATTTGCAATCTCTTCCCAGATGTCTTGCCTTGGGCACCTTGTAAGGGCAGGCAAGTCAAAAAGGGTCAGCACAGGGCTGGCAGGAAAAGGCATGGCAAGCCAAAGTACGATATCAGCAAGTGTGCCGTTGCATTTGCAGTGGGGTTGGGCCTCGCCAGTGCCGGTTTGCTCCTTGGTTGGACGATGGGGTGGTTGTTTCCGAATATGTGAATATTTCAGGCTCATGTTTGTGAACAATCTTGTGGTGTTTTCCCATCTTCAGATTCTACAATCCGTCGACGTGACTGAGTTGGCTGGAAAGCATGATTCAGACTAGAACCTCAATCTTCTATATGTAATGATCTATATTTCTCTGTGTTAATCATGTATGTATATACAGTTGCAGATTTTTGTTCAAATAGAACATATACAAGAAACGGATGTGGATTCTATAACCATATATAAATGTAAATTACGATTGATTATTTGCTTTCGTTTGGATGATTTGGTGCACATTTTTGGGCTGTTCCTATTTGTTTCGTTGAGAATTCTTTAGTAAGATGTGAAAAAATATCATATTAGTAGAAAACCGTTTTGAATTGTCTAAACTTTATCTAATTCAGTTAGTTTTTCATACTTTTTCACGATGTATGATTTTGATTAGAACGTTCGTTACTGATAAAGTATCCGTATCGTATAAAGCTCTCCCAACTCTCAAGATTGAAGAATCTGATCTGAAATTGGCCATTCATAGGGGCTTCTTGCTCATGATAGATATTACACCAAAGTCTGATTGAGACGTGTTATGTAGCAACTAGTGGAAAGTGAATGCTTATTCTTTTTTTTTTTTTTTTTGCTTCTGGAAAAAAAAAATGAATGGTTATTCTTTCAATCAAAGGATTTCATCTGTTACATCAGTCCCTCGAAGAAAAGAAAGAAAAAAAAGGAGCCACAGCCCCTCAAATGTCACAAAATGTCCTTGTTCCTTGCTAGATAGAGCTTATAATAGAGAAGTTGAAAGGATGGCATATCTGGACAAAAATACCAAGTTGAAGAAGAATTTCACTCTCTGAAAGATTATACTTTCGTAGCATTCCATGATGACCTATTACTATTTGCCCACAAGTAGAGCAAGGTGTATCACGAGTCTCTAACTCCGCATCCTCACAGAAACTGGACCCCGCCTTTTGTTTTGGGTGGGTTCATTTCTTGTTGGACGTAGAGTTGAGAGCTCACGGAATCTCTCAGCTTTTTTGTTTTTCCCATTTTCTTTCAAATAATAAAGAGTAGTATTCTTGATTTTATTCATCAAAATTTCAGTTATTCAATAAGTGTAATGATGAACTTTGGTTTCTTAATTTTTATTATTTTTTAAATGGTCTAGAATTTTCAATTAAATTTTTTAGTAACTCCTAAAAGTAAAAACTTGATTAATAATCATTAATCGTTCATTTTATAATTATTAGTACTAATAAAAACGTCTATCTTCATAAGATAGGTATTGTTGAGATGGATTTTTTTTTAAATTTTTTATTTTATTTTTGTTGCTCTGAATGGATATTATCTTGTTTGATTGGAGCCAAAGCAGGGCTTTTTTTTTTCTTTTTTTTTTTTTTGGTACCCATCCAAATCAAATCGTAGGCCGACAATCGTACACAGCATCAACTGCCCTCTTATCTGCCCACGTGTTCCCGATAACAGCTCTACTTGTCATCCACATGATTATTTTGTTGTTCTTATTATTTTTTTATTTTATTTTTCTATTTTTTTTATGTGCCTTTGAAAATATTAATGATAATAATAAGTGGAGCTCTGAGTTACACGTTGTGAGAGGGACGCGCAATATTTTGTTCTAGAAATCTGGATCGAGTTCCATATTTTTCTCGTGCAAGACTTTGAAGTTTCAACTACTCAAGTGGAAAACGGATAATCTTTGGGTTTTATGTTGCAAAGAAGAATCCCACACGTATTGGTAATTACTAATTTATTGTTTCTAAATATACTGAGATTGTGTTTATTTCAAATTTTTTATCTCAATTTTTATTTTTTTGTGAAAAATTTTTTTTTTATCTTTTCTGAACAAGTTTTTTCTCTTTTATGAAAAGTCAACAAAAATTACTATTTAAACTTAAAATTCCAACTCAAACTGGTGAACTAAACGGACCCTGATTTTGGAAACCCATAACTAGGATAAATATTTATAAATATTTATTACCTTTAGATTGACCTTCATCAAAAAGAAAAAAATAAACAAATAAAAAAAAAGAACTCCATAATCAAGGGAGAGTTTGAAAAAAATTCAATGACTTGCAAGGCAAAGGTTACCGAAAGTGTATGACTTCTAGTTTGTCAATTATGGCATACGCTGATCTTTCCAACTAGACCCCTAAATTAATTATTAGTAGTTTTTCAAAGGAAATAATCGATTTTTTATCACTAATTAGCCACTTTTTTATTAGAAGATTAACTAGTGGCAGATATATTTAAAACAACCCATGGCATGAATTGCTCAACCAATAACTATAATATTATTCTTTAGAGTAAAACAAATAGTACTAAATTAAACTTACATCATGAATTGTTCAAAAAGTGACAATATAATATGAAATTAATTAGGTCCCACTTTTGTCATCAAATCAAGACAAGATTCCAAAACAAAAACAAAAACAAAATGACAAAACTTATGAATGGAATTTGGAAATTTGCATTTACTCTAGTAGTAGGTTTGCTATTTTCATTGTCATATTAACATTTTTATCAACTTCATCATCTGGTGAGTGTTTATATTAAAATTTTTCACATCACACACAAAAACTGTTTACCCATATTGAATATCATACGTTAAAAAAATAATTCAAAAGCTAAAATAATAATACCTATTATAAGTTTTCTTTTTATAAATAAAAGGCGTAAAAAATAAATTAGCATTAATTATAAAAAGCATATGATTCTATTTCGTAAAATCAACCAATTCATATCCACTTTCACATTTTCAAACACTTTTTTCCTTTTGCATAGTGTCTTCCTCCAACTCCCCCACCACCACCGTAAACGTTGTCGCGTTTGTTGACTTTGACCCTCTCGCCAGCCAACCTACCACTCCTTATCCGCCACGTGTTCCCGCGCAACCTCGGCACATTTAGTTATAAAAGCCTCGACAAAAACTCAAATCAGGTTTCTCCTCTCCCTCTCGATTCTGATTCAGGCACAGGGCCATTAACCTTTCTCTCTCTAGATTTTCTCTCTCTACCGTTGGAGAAGACGATGCCTTATTGCGAGGTCACGTCGCAGAAAACCAGCCTCAACTCGCAGCTCAACAATGGAATCAAGATTTTCTACCGAACGTACGGTCGCGGACCGACCAAGGTTCTCCTCATTATAGGTTCGCTGTCTCTAATTTCCAAAATTCCTTTTCCCTATTAGATTTTGGTTGAATTCGTCTCGGTTTTTTTGATGCATTGGAATTGATAAACGGTCAGGATTGGCGGGGACTCACGAGTCATGGGGCCCACAAATCGTGGGGCTGACGGGCTCCGATAAGCCCAACGACAGCGATGAGACGACGGCCGGTGAATGTTGCGACAATGAGGCTGGTTTCGCCGGCAACGGTTTCGAAGTTTGTGCCTTTGATAACCGCGGTATGGGTCGGAGCTCTGTCCCCACCAAGAAGTCTGAATATACGTGAGTTTCAATGTTTCAAGCAAAAAAATCTCCAATTTTTGAATTATTTTCTTGAAATTTTAGCTCCTGTTTTTCATTTTTTCACCATATTATTCTTAAGCGTTGATATGATCTTAGGCATATTTGCATTTGCTTTCTTTAATTTTCGTCGTTGAAATCTTATGCGACCAAATTAATTTTGGTTGTAACACTTCAGTTTTTCTTTTCCTCCCATTTAATCCTCAAGTGTTCGAGGAAAAGGTTCCTAATTTGACCCAAATTAATCGGCGAAATGGGAACCTTTTACCTGTTTAATATTTTGCAGAATAAAGAAAGAAAGAAAGAGAGGGAAAAAAAAAAAAAAACGTTCTCTTTTTCTTTTGGATAACACATTTGTTTTTATTCTGTTTGAGTGCGGAAAAGTCAAGGGAAAGGAATCGTTGAGAACAATATGTTAAATATTTTTGTAAGGGTCTGCTAAATGCTCCTCTTTATAGTGCTCCCTACAGTTGCTTAGTTGAAGCAGATTATTTTTACGGTTTAAAATAACACAATAGGTTGTTTTCTTCATGTGCTTGTATTCTTTGAAATCAAAACATACATTTTCAAATCAAAAGAGACTGAAGTCTAAAGAATGGTGTGTGATCTCCCGGTGCAGAACACGAATTATGGCAAAGGATGCCATTGCGTTGTTGGATCACTTGGGTTGGGCAAAAGCTCATGTTTTTGGTCACTCAATGGGTAAGTACATTGGGAAATTTAAGATGGACTTAATTTTTCTGCAGTTATACTATTTCTCATTGTAGATGTTCAATTTTGCGTCCTGTACACTATCTTACTTGAATTTTTACCATGAATACAGGAGCTATGATAGCATCCAAAGTAGCAGCAATTGTGCCTGAAAGAGTCCTGTCATTGGCTTTGCTAAATGTAACGGGTGGAGGGTTTGAATGTTTTCCAAAGGTATTCTTTTTCCTTTTAATATGTTTCACTGATCAGCTGGGAATTAGCTACACTTCTCTTACAATAGAAGAATGTTAATATTTTTCTTTGTGAATGAATAGATATTTCGTGGAAAAGAAAGAAAACAACAACATTTATTGTTGATTTAAATGGATGTGATTGCATACCTGTTTACGATCAAATAAATTGGATGAGAGAGTATACCTATATTCTTAAATTTTTGCTTTACCCCGGCACAAAAGACATGGTTTGATGAGCGTAAATGATCAAGCCAGACTCAAACTCTGTCTTGTTTGGTTTTTGACTCGTGAGCAAACAAGTTCCTGATTGGTTGTGCTTGTGTTTGGTGTGAAATCATATGTCTTCCGAAATATCTTTTAAAATCCCAGCTTCCTATTAAAAGTACGGTACATTTGTAAAGATAAAATAATGGAAACTGGTTGATGGGGAAATAAATTATTGTATCATTAACAAAATGAGAGACAGACTTGCTGCAGAGATAATATCTGCCCATAAGATTTTATAATATTAAAACGCTCTGTCTAGTCTCTTGCTATAACCTGAATATACATTAAACTCGTGTTGATGGGAGTAAACCAAATGCATTTCGTTTGTACTGTCGAACTTATCTTTGAGAGATATTAAAAGTCATCTTCTTGCAGTTTGACAGACAATCACTATCCATTGCAATTCGTTTCTTAAAGGCAAAAACTCCTGAGCAGAGGGCTGCTGTCGACTTGGATACCCACTACTCAAAGGTTACTTTTGCTCTTCAATCTGTCTGTCATTTTGTTACTACTCTGGAGTCTTTCGGTCATTCTGTTATTTCTCTTAAATCTATCAGTCATTTTGCTGTACATAAACTCTCTACTATAACCAATGGAGGAGCACATTATTCAAATTTTAAACTAGCAGAAGCAACCCTCACAATTGCACTGTTTAACTATGTGCAGGAATATCTCGAGGAATATGTTGCGTCCTCATCAACCACAAGAAGAGAGATCTTATATCAAGTAAGAATGCATAATCTGTTGCAGGCTGTAGCGCAATAACTATGTTGGACGTGGTAGCGCGATAACAAACCTGTTTTCTTATTATTTACCTGAAATCACATCTTCGGCAGGAATATGTGAAAGGTATATCATCAACTGGGATGCAGTCTAATTATGGTTTTGAAGGTCAATTGAATGCATGCTGGACGCATAAAATGACAAGAACGGAAATTGAATTGATTCGGGCTGCTGGATTTTTAGTTTCAGTCATTCATGGCAGGTGCATAATCATTCTTTGTAAATTCTAATCAACAACTCATCAATTTTCTTTCCTTTTTTTTCCTTTTTTTTTTTTTTTTCCTTTCCTTTCCTTGAGCTGTATTCATAGCATGTATCATATGAAGCATACATTTCGGAATGCTGGCTGTTTGTAATATTTATCAAGACAACGTGATTTAGAATAGTCGAACATGAGATGGAAAATGGAAACAGAAAAACAAGTCATATATACTTTATACGTATCTATCAACTTGCATTCAACTACTATTCATCATTTTTCTTCCCTTTGCCCCAATTCCCCTTGTTAATATGGAAGATAACTTTTCTATCTCGTTCCTCATGCTGATTCATGTTTATGTGACTGCCTTTAGTGTGTTTGAAAAAAGCATAACTAAAGGCATTCATGCACGTGTGGTATTGCTATAATAACTAACATGCATGATTCAAGTTCCTATAGATAGAATTTATGTAAAAGTTTGAGTTCTTAGATTAAACTTAATTTAGTTGTTCTTTTCGTTTCATGGAATTCAAGGTTTCCACTTTGTTTCTGGATATGTAGGCATGATGTTATTGCTCAAATATACTATGCAAGGAGACTGGCACAGAAACTGTATACCGTTGCTAGAATGGTAGATCTTCATGGTGGGCATCTGGTGAGCCACGAGAGGACAGAAGAGGTAAGCATTTTGTCTCTGTCAATGTTTTAATTCTTAACCAGGGTATATCATCGGATGTGACATATATTCTTAATCAAGCTCTAGAGCTGTATAAGGAGTTGAGGTCTGATTTTCTGTACTCCTGCTTAACGGTGAAAAGGAAATCTGAAAACTTTTCATTTTGTTTCAGGTTAACCAAGCTCTTCTTGAGTTGATCATGGCTTCAAAAATGGGTATAAAACCACATGAATGGACTAATTTGCCCAACAAAAGCTCTGGTAAGTAGGTTACCGTAGTTAGAGCTTCTTTTTCTGCCCGCATGTTGTGCCATAACATCATGGGCAAGTTCACATCATGATTTCTTTTAGATCAGGAATCCTAATGGGTAATAGCAATGGGGGCACCTACCAAGGTGATCCTTCCATTGCCAACGTGTCATAACAATTGAACTGTTCTATGATAATCCTAGTTAGTGCCCAATGGTAGTGACTAAGTTCTTTCCGTTTCACGATAAGGTTATTGTGACGGCTGACAACTTGTTAAGCTGGCTTTTGTCAATATGTTTCCTATGCTCAACATAACTGCATTACTTTCTATGTTCTGCATTGTGAATTTGCGATTACTTGATAAAATGTTCTATTTTACCAGGTTGGATGGAGATAAGAACGTCACATAGCAGAACAAATACAGAGGGCGGAAGCAATGTCTCGTTTATGTCCAACATGCTAGATAAAGCATACCTATGCCTGCTATACCTTTTTGGTCTCTTTGTGTTGATATTTGAGTTCGCAAAGAAGACTATGAGAAGACTGAAGCCAGTGAGAGTTGGAGCTTCATTGACGTAAAGCCTATTTTTCATAATCCCCATTTTTCGCCGGTAAATTTCTTATTTGTTCCCCGATGCCTGGTTTCCATATCCTTAAGTTGAAACTGCATGCTTCCTGAAAGAGAAGCTAAACAACCTTTTTCCTTTTTGTCTGTAGGGGTTTGTTGGCCTGTCACTGAAACGGTGCAGCCGAACGTGATGTAAGCAGCTATTAAAATAATACTTGAAGAATGTGCGAGACTATACGAAAAACTAGTTTGATTAACAAAAGAAAGTTCACTAAGCATTCGCATTGAAGGCCGAAAAGGGCAAAAATGACTGGGGCCATCGTTAGGGAAACCTTAATTTCCCTTTCCCTAGGGTTGTCTTGGCTGTGAGCAGATCAAGATTGACACACAATTTTTTTGTATCTAAGATAATGAATATATACTATTAAACCTCCAAATGAAAGAACAAGGGCAAAGAACTTGTACCTTTTGTTTTGGTTAAACCTTCTGTCAAGATGCATATTCATACGACAGAATTAAGAAGACTTTTTTACTATTTCTACAATGTAACGCTTATTGAATATGTGAACGAAAAAAAAAAAAAAAAATCCCTAAGTTCTTTTAACCTCATATAGCTATTTGGTTTGTCAAAATCACAACATCAATAAAAGTTGGTAGAAAAAGAGAAGAAAAAGGTCATTTTATTTTTTGTTATGTTATAATTCTCTTTAACCGGCATGAATGTAACAATGCATTAATGACTATAAATACCATAAGCATATAACAATGCAAACAACACAAATTCATGGAAAGGGGGGTTCCGATATGTCACTTGGAACTTGATTTGCGTTATATTATACTATAATATTTTTTCAACTTGGTCTTTTTCCCAAAACTTGATTTGCGAAAATTCAAAAAAATTTACTATTACAACTAAAATATTTATATAACGAACCAAACGGACCCTATACTATAATATTTTTTCAGTGATATTATAATTATGTGGTTTAAGTATAATATTTTTTTAAGTGATATTTTTGTTTTACATCAATATGTGAATAGTATCAATTGACAAAATTCAAAATAAAAATTTACATGTAAATCAACTAGTTATTATTACAAGTGTTGTATGGCATGCGGTATTGTTCACAAAACATTTCCCAAATTTATGACACATATTTTCCATGTTTTTAGAACTCAAAGGAATATGATCAAATCAGCTCAATTAATCTAATTCGGAGAACAGTTTTTAAACTTGGAAGAATTCAGAGCCCACTAGATTTCCTTCATGAAATAATTATAAGAGAATACTCATACTATAACAGATGTATCATATACGTGAGCCATATATATCTTAAATATATGTGATAGAAAGAGAGAGAGAGAGAGGGAGAAGAACGTGCCTGGCACTAGTTGCTGATTCTGAAGATCGAGGTCCCTGAGAAGCGGTTCTTCTTTGATCAGTTGGCGAGGTTTGGCAAAGCAAATAATAAGTCATAAAAAACGAAAAGAGACCAAAAAGAAGAGAGCGAAGAGGAAGATTCTGTTGGGGTGCTGAATACGATTCCCTTTTAAGCAACGAGAACAAGGAAGTAGAGCGAAATATACTATTGGAATATGCCATTATGCCTCCACTTACTGTTTTGTAGAGCCCTCTGCCGACAAGTTAGCCCCACGGCTATAGGGATTTATTGGGAGTTTGATAACCGGTCCAACTCAAATTCATTTTAAATTTTTTTTTATTTTTTTCCTAAAAAGTTTTTATCTTTTTCTCAAAAAGTTTTTTGTCTTTTTTGAAAATTCAAAAAAATTTATTATTACAACTAAAATATTTCAACTCAAACTAACATACCAAATACCCCCTTAAATTTTACCTAAAGTCGACACGTCGTTTAGCTTCGTTCATATAACAAGAATTACATCGAGTTCTAGGAGGAACGACATGTAGCTTTTCGTAAATGCGATGGCTAGATTTTAGGACACAAAACAACATGTACCTTGTACAAAGAACGACAGCAAATTTTTTAACAGTCACATGACATGTCGTTTCTTTGATTTAAAAACAGTAAACTTCTGTACTTTGTATCTAATCATTTTACAGATCAAGAACAGCAAAGTTGCCAAATATAAACAACAAAAAACTCTTGGATGACAGAGAATATACCGTTTCAATTTTTATTCTTCTAAGGCAATTTCCGTTCACATGCTTATAAGTTATAAGTATGATCTAATGATAGTTTTAAATTTGATTTTACTATAAAATATTGAGTTTGAATCTCCTATTCAAATTAATAATAATAAAAAAAAGAACTTGGAAATCACAAAACGTGGAAGGAATTTGAAAAAAAAAAAAAAAACAAACAAACAAACAAACTACGAGTCGTTTTTCCTTGAATCAAATGTCGTTTATGAAAAAAAAAAAATGAGCGCAGAGCTCACAAGTCACCACAAAGACAACATGCTTTTCTTACAAGCGTGATGACGTGGAATAAAATGATTGGCCTATTATATCACGTGAGCTCACGTGACAAACTTGTCGTTTAACATCTTCACAACACCATAAATAACAAGCGTTCGTCAGCCCTACTTTTCCCGCTTCGTAGTCTGAGTAGTGTTTTCAATGGCTGCTACAGATGGACCAGACAAATGGGAATTCAGCTGGTCAGTACTTTCTCTTTCTCTCTCTCTCCCTCTCCTAAATTGCATTTCTTTGGTTCTGATTAGGTCCTTTGATTTCTACACTCAAAATTTTCATTTGGGTCTTTCTGATTTTTAATGGATATTCAGTTTTTAATCTACCTTCTTTCTCGTTTTATATGCTTTTCTTCTTCTGATGATTCCACACGGACAGATGAAGTAGAGATCTTTATGGGTGCTTTGATATGGGTTTGAGTCAAACATGCGTTTTTCTTTAAAAAAAAAAAAAAAGGTTAGGATTTTTTCTGCAAAAGAAAAAAAAAATTTCCTTTAGGTTTTGGCGGGTTATTTTTATTATTTGTTTGATTTTTTCAAGCCCTGTGTTAATTGCTTGTAAAAGCAGTGCCTAAAATTCAGTGTGTTCTTGCACTGTTCTGTTGAATTTGGTGTTTGGAAATCTTTGAAGAAAATATCTTTGCTTGACCTTGTCTGTTACATATGCTTGAAATTTTCCAGTTCTTCAAACAATGGCCTGTGTTAAAGTTGGATTCAGGAACTCTGTTACTTATACATGTATGTGTGTGTGTGTGTAAATCAATTGGTCTGAAATCTCTTAAAAGCTGAATTCAAAAGTAAATCGAATGCGAATTCTGAGAACAGTTTAGATTTGTTTAAAGAATGAACTAGCACAAGAGCTATTTAGTATAGGTGGGAGTTAGTGTATTGACTTCGTTGATAGAACAAGCTTTTAGTACACGTAACAGCCTGGAAAAAGATTTTTTAGTGAACGACATGTAAGAAAAGTGAAGTTCTTTGATTCAGTTATTCTTGTTCTTTCTTTTGAGAGAGAGAGAGAGATCAATGAAAGTATAAAACTTGCTCTGCAGTGATTTGGAAGTAGATTATCAGTCCAATGAGAATGCTTCGATAGTCTATGCTGCATTAGCTGTTGATAAGGAGGTAATTATTCATGATGATCAATTAATTCATCTTCTGTTAGTAGCTAAACTAAACTTTCTAGTTACTTAGCAAAAAGTATACTTTCCAATAACAAATATTCTTTCTAATCGCAGTTGCAGCCGGATAAAGTCAAAAGGGAGATGACAGTTGCTGATGGAAAACTTTCAGTGTAAGTAAATTTTCTTAGAAACGTAATATCAATAACAATAATTAGGGTTGGAAGTTTTGAAGAATAAGGATCACACTGACGGTTTAAATAACAGAACGTTATTAAGTAAAGAGTCATTTACAATTTTAAACCCTGCATTTTAACATCAGCAAAAATGTAAACAATGCATTTTGGATGTTCTCAATATTATAACGTTAATTTTAGTTTCATGTCGAATCATCTCTTGGTCAACTACTAGTTTTACCACTTAATAACGGATTCACCTTTTAAAGATTATCAGCAACTTGTTCACTCTATACCTCACAACTAGTATAGTCACATTTTTAAGTGCTCAAAATCATCATTTGAGGGAGAGAAGCTACAAATTTGATGTGAAATTAAAATCCAAAGGTACAATGTTGAGAACATCCAAAAACCCGGAGATGAAATAGTAAATGACCCGAACAATTACATTATTCTGTTTGCTGCGGTATTATTTAGGATGTCTGCTTAAATCTGTTTCATGCTGAACTTTTGGCTCGCTCTGAATGATAAATTGTCAATCTATTCGTGTACTCTTGT
Source organism: Ficus microcarpa (assembly GCA_025413485.1). Classification (NCBI taxonomy): domain Eukaryota; kingdom Viridiplantae; phylum Streptophyta; class Magnoliopsida; order Rosales; family Moraceae; genus Ficus; species Ficus microcarpa. Next base: position 21,236,842 of record CM046378.1, on the reverse strand, counting down.
TCTCAGGGACTATATCTCACCTTCATTATTGTCAATCTTCTTGTGTACTCTTGAATGAGAAATTATCAATCTTCTCGTGTACTATTGTTCTAGGGGATTATATCTCACCTTCAATATTATGTTTTGTCTCTCATATACTCTTGTTCTTGGGGATAATATTCTCAGTTTGTCACTCTCTCTCTCTTTTATCCATGTGTAACGCAGGCATTTTGAGGCAGTTGAAGCAAGATTTCTTCGTGCATCGTATAGTGCATTTGTCGACATCCTTGTCCTTGCCACGAAAACAATTGAAGAATTTGGAAAAGGGGTGAAATTGTGACAGAAAAACGACCTTGTATTTTTTTTTTTTTCCCTGACTCTGGATTTGACATGGAAAGAGTTGTGAAATTAATCAAAAACTGATGTTTCTGACCCTATTTTTTTTATCGAGTAATGTCAAAGACATCAATTTCAATATTAACCTTCCGAGTATCAATTTATTTGTTATATACTCATTGGTAAATGTAATTAATTAATATATCAACACTGTAAACGCATATCAACAAAAAAAAAAATAACTCATATGACAAATAGGTCGACATTCAAAAGTTGAGATTATAATTGGTATTTTTAGTATTTTTCCTTTTCTTTTTTTCCCTTATAAGCGTGGATTCTAATTTTACTATATGGTTAATTATCTATCTGTTTTTTGGTTGCCTATAATTTAGAGGATGCTTATGCTTCTGAACGGGTTAGTCTTTCCTCATCATGATGAGCTGCTTTACGAAATAAAGCCTTCTTAGAAGCATGAACAGTTACTAACTGCATTGTTTTTGTCTCCTAAGAAATGATGAGAAGAATCTTATCGACTTTTGAAACTTTTTTGATTATTTGAACTTGTGCAGAAAGGGTACTTAATTAAGTAGACATAAAATTGACGCCTTTTCTTTTCTTTTTTTTTTTACACAAATTGACTTGCAGTAAATGATGACGCGTGGTAATGCATTAGTGACTAATGCATGTAAAGCATTGACAATCAATGTCTTCAAGAACAAAAAAGTGACAGAAAATTGTAGCAAATTTAAAGAGAACTCTTTTGGTAGGCTTTAAAAAAGAAAAGAAATGATTTTTACGTTAGGAACTGCCCTTATTCCTTACCAGTAGGAATTGCAATTTTCAACTATCTTGGAGGGTGACTTAACAAAACTGTGACTGAAATTTGTTGTTGACTTATTTACGTTGATAAAGACTTTCCAAGAGAGTTAAGTTTCCATCTTGGTTAAGGAATCCAAAGAAATTGGATATTGGAAACTGCCCATTTCTCTATTACAAATGAAAAAAATAATAGACAAACTTCACGTTACTCAAGATAATTGTAAGATGGTACACGGCAATACCAAATCTAAAGAAAAACACAAGCATTCTATATAACTCTATTACTTTTGAAAGAAATAGTACAAGATGTGTGTGGGAAGGGTAAAGCTGAGAGCAAAATTATGCAGTCAATTTCCCTCCTTTTTGGGCTTCATTTTCATTCCTTTCACCACTGTCTATTTTCTCAGTATTCATCCAAGTAAGTGTAAAGCATGTCATCTTTTTTCGACTTGCGTCGGCTAAGCAAGGCCTTGAGTAGACGCTTACTTTTGCTGGGATACTGCTCAACCTCCCTGCCATTTTCCCTATCAGCAGGTAGTCGCATTGACGCCGATTTCCGAGGCTCCGAAGGGTACTACAGATACATAACGAACTTAAAGTGAAGTTTAGATAAAATCAAGACAAGGGATGGTGACATTCAACAAAAATTTCAACTCTAAACCTGTCATTGTTACAATGATAACATTTCAGTATGACATAATCCACTTCTTACCCTTCTTCTTGCGTTAGAAGGATTTGGAGTTGTCGGCCTACTCGAGTTCGGGGTTGTTGACCGAGAGTTTGGTGTCACCGGTCTACTTACGAGTGACCCAGAACGTAAAAGTGGAAACCGGTGAGGTGAAACTGATCTCTTATCTGATTCACAAGCAAAATTACTTTCAGAAAGCCAGTGGAAGGATTAAGAAAAATAACAGAGTGAATGAAAGAAAATTTATTCAAACATGAACATATACCTAATTCTTTTTTAGGCATGGTAGAAGTAAAAGAAAAAACTCCAGGTTTCTGGGAAGCATGTGGAGAAGGAGATGGGGAGCGCCCTTTACTGCACAAAATAAGGTGCAGTATTAGAATAATTGTTATAATGCCGTAACTAGTAAGTTTTGACTAGCTGATCAATTCAAATGGAAAACCTCTTTACCTGACTGTGGTAGGTGGAGTTTCTCTAATTGTAGCACGAACAGCTTTCGGGACATGGTCATGTTATGTCAAGAACCAAGCCATGTCAGATTCTCCCCAAAGTAATATGCAATAAAACCAATGGGAGACAAAAAGTCCTTACCATTCCTAAACTGATGCCAGTCATCTTCATCATCCAGACTGCATCCTTGGTACTTCGATTTAGAGCGGTTGGAACCACGCATGGTTTCCCCAACTGGACATGGATAAGTAAGCATAAGAATTCATTTATTTTCATTGCAAAACAGAAATAGAAATATATCAATGAACATCGATACAAGAGAAAAGTATTGCTTGCCTGGTAAGATGTACCGCTTGTGGTACTTCGGAGTGCTTATCACAGATGACTGTTGGGTGAGGCCCTCATGATCAATGTATTCTTGGCAAGTTCTTAGCCTCTAACAAATGACACAAAAGCATAATTATTATTGCCTCAGGAAATCTCAGTCTGTTTCAATCGAATTGCTTACTAAAAGACATGCCGTAGAAGATTAGTGGATCAAATTTATAGACAACCAATATAGATCATCGTTTGGCAGAGTTCAAGCCATAAGGAAAACAAATCAAAACTCACCTGTTCAATGCAAGTTACACGAAGTTCAGTTCCAGAAACTTCATCAACCTTCTCGTCCAAGATATCGTTGACTTTATAACTCACAGAACCTAAATGATCCACTGTATTTACAAGTGCTTTAATTGCATAATCCTTCAACGTTTCAACCACTCTGCACAAAACAGGACTTTGAGTCTTTTGCCTTTTTTAAAACGTGGGAAATACTTCAAAAACACCGATGTAATCAATTGAGTTTACTCACATCTGTTTTTGGTCATCATTTGTGTAAGATAGTTCAAAATACTCCGCAGCTGAGTATAATTGTGTTCTTAAATTCTTCAAATCCTGAAAAGACGATGTGCAAGATAAAATGATATCGACGAACCAAATCTAAGATTCTGATTTTGCAAGTTACCAACAACATCAACCAAGTCCTTTAACAAACAAAACAAAATGAGCTAAAATTATTTAACCAGAAATGCAAGTGTACCTGAAGACTGTCTGAGAAGAGCAAGCTTTGATGCATGGAAACCTCATCAAAATTTGATGATTCTCGAGGAATGGGCCGAGTAGATGCGGTCATGGTGACCATAGAGTGCAAAAGTGTAGCCTAAAAATTTTAAAAACAACCATTATCAGTTTAACGCTCATCAAAGAGGAAGATAAGGAGACCAAAAGTCAAAAAACTGGACATCCTAGTATCAATCCTTTGAAAGTGAAGTTCTTTAAGACATTCAAACAAGCACTTTTTCCAATCTGAAACTCAAAATAAAAAACTCATTAAAAAACACGAAAAATTTGAAGTAAACTAATTAAAGAAAAACTATTATCCCATCATTATCTGTAAGAATAAGAAAATACGCAAACATAAAACAAGGTTAGTGCTGGCCACGTTTCTGCAACTATCCAGAGAGGGAAATCAGCAAATAAATAATTAACAAAAGAAAAATATATCAGAATAAAATATAGAAAAATCGTATTCCATTCTTCTGTACAGTGTACACCAACTGCAAAAAAAGAGCATTTTGTCTGAATCTTCACCATTACTCCAAATTTAAACAAAATTGAAAGAAACCCACAAAAAGTAAACGACACCCAATCCTTAAAACACCAAAAAGCTGTAAAATTCGAATGCCCCTTTTTTAGATTCCCCCGAATTACTAATAAATGAGTTGGGAAATTTTCTGTTCAGCGAAAAGTTAAAAAAAAACAAAAACAAACAAACAAAAAAAAAAACAACAACAACAACAACTGAGGAAAAAATGCAAAAAACAGTCTCATTTCCACAGTCGAAAGCCATTATTTTCTCCTCTTAGCAACCATCTCCAAACAGAGGAACAGAGCTAGCACCAAACAAAAACAAAAGCAAAAAAAAAACGCAAATGGGAAAAGGTTTAAAAGGAAGGAAAAAAAATCCGAACCTGGAGTTTACTGGTGCGAATTCTCGTTAAGAAACTGAAGAGAAGGCTTGAAGCGCCAAAACCCACATCCGAATTCGAAACCCAAATGGCAAAGAGAGGCAAATGAATAAGGACATAAATAGGCCACTACTTGACAGTGACCACGAAAGTTGTTTGTTTGGTATAAAATTTTGACTACACAAAGCTAAAAGATGGCCTATACGTATGAGGACAGAAGAGAAGAAAAGCTCGCTATGTTGATAGTTTAGAGAGAGAGAGGAACAAAGTCACAAATGAGCCATTGTTGAGGATGGCAATTTGCGAGTCGGCATAGCCAGGGAATCCTGGGCACCTTGCAGTGTTGTGTGTATTATTTAAGAGTTAAAGTAGAAGGAAAAAAAAAAAAAGGTGTGCACTTTTTGAGAGGAGAAGATGGTCAGCAAAAGCACACAAAAGTGTGAGGTTTGCAGCATAATTGCCGTTTCTCCGGGGTGGGACCTACTTTGTTCATTTGCTTTCTTGGTGTGAATACGATTGGGACCCACCACGCCCCGTCATATGTGCTGCTGCACGCTACTCGACACGGTAAAAATTGTAATTATATGTATAATTTAATAGGAATTTTACTTTGAATTCTTTATCTTTAAATTTTATAAAAAAATTAATTAAAATTATATTTACTTTTTTTTTAATTTTGTTTCTGTAAAATTTTGGCTTGTTTGTTGAATACATTTGATTGAGTTCTTTCATTGGGTGCCTCTCCAACTTGGGTATAGATGATGATGATGATGTTGATTTGTCGCGACTGTTTTGTAAGTTAGTGGCTTTCGCACTTGGGTTTGGGGTTCCACTTTTGTCTCATAAACATTTTTTGATGGTTGATTCTGTCTGCTTTTTGGATAATGTTTGTATTCTCATTTGGATGGAAAATGACACAAGAGCAATGTTCACTGTATAATATTTTGTACTGATTTTTTCTACCAAAATAAATTGTAAATATTTTTTTCTTTGTCAAAATATTTATGCAGTTATTTATCTCAAAAATTGTAATTGACAGAAGAGGTACGTTCAAATTCTTTGAACAACATCAAGGATTTAAATTCTTATTTAGAGGAAAATACATTTTTTTTAGGACAACCGTGTGAACTTGAATTTAAAACAAAATGCTCTAGTACCAATTGATTCAGAAATGATGCAATCGTTTCTCTTAAAAATTTTAACTAAAAAAAGCGTATTCTAATCCCTTAACTGCCACTAGGAACCAAACTCAATAATTTACCTCAATCATTCTATGTTTGAGTCGTTACTTTAAGAAGTCTCATATGAATATATGGACATACCAATCAGACGGATTCATACACATCTTTGAGGAAATTTGATACCACTACTTCATTATAGAATTGAGTAAAACATGGTATAATCGTTCTATTGATAAGATTGAATATTATGCACAAATTCCAAAATTCTATTCTTCCTAAATTTAGCTAATTATCTTAAATTAAGGACTTTTACAATCAAGTAAATTTAGAAACTAAACTTGGAAACTAACTAGATAATTATAGAGATAAATAAATAAATAAATAAATAAATAAAATTACTTAATTTTTACCTTTTGCCACCACAAGATTGAGCTTCATGAGAAAATTTCAATATTGTGGTATTGAGAGTGAGAATATGTAGGTACAAAAAAAGTTTGGCGAGTGCATCTGCTAATTGATTCTTAGAGGAAATACGAGCTATATGAAAGACATCACTTTGAACCCATTCATAAATGAAATGATAATCTAACACAACATCTTTTAAAATTTGATATGATTATTTGTAAACTGATGTGTGTCCAGAGAGCATTATATTGGAGTTTTGGACAATTACGGTGGATAGATTAGGCGACTGAAAATCTCACATCACACACCCTCCACGTGCTTAGTGGTGCTACTTTCTGAGCTCGACCCTTCAAGCCAGCGCGCCCAATCCAAAGAGTATGTGAAACAAAAATCACGCCTGTTGGTCAAAAAGATTTCACACCACTTTTTCAACACTTTGCCACATGAATTTTCCTTTTTATATTAGCGAAAATGTCTAAGAGTTAGGTCAACATGGTAAGTATTTAGTCTAATCATATGATCTCTTTATAAAATAAAATTAAAAAAAAAAAAAAAAAGAATCATATGATCTATTTGATATTGATAAAGTATACTACGTGAATCCCATCATCCAATGATATTATATGATTAAAAAAAACATTTGAATTAAAAAAAAAATGAGAGTGTCGTGCACTACTTGTACCAAATGGAGGTTCTCTATGCTGCCATAATCATTGAAAAAAGTCAAACTAACGAGTCATTAAGCTTAATATAAGACTCTATGTCTAGGAAAATTAATTTCAAACAATGCTATATGACAATCTGATGATCCCTATTGACTTCCATATTTTTATTTTCTCACTTAGAAAATGCGACTTTCGTCCCCATACTTACAAATTTTATCAATGAACCTAGATGAATTCTAGCAATGAAATTAGCATTTCATAAAAGGAAAAGAAATATAGTTTTATTAAAAGAAAAAGAAAAAAGAGTAAAAAAAGAAAAAAGCTAAAGTCCACACAGGGGTGGGAAAATAATATAGAGGGCCAAAAAAAGACAGGATGAAGTAGTTATGTTTACCCAACAAAAGGCAGACGAGCCCCTCCCTCCATTCATAATTTACACTTCGTTCTAACTGTTCAATTCCATCTATTTATTTTGCTTATCTTTACACCACCAAAAAAGAAAAACAATTATTGATATATAAAATAATTATTATGATATATTTATATATGAAATTATGGTCATGTTCTAAATTTTTTACTTCTCTTTCATGTTGAATGTAAAAATATACACAATATATAGTATATTTATGAAAGTTAAAATATATAAATTGAATATTAAATGTTATTCACTATATATTATGTAAATTTATCGACCCTCCACATTTTTTTTAGGCTGAAAGTGCAAACTCATGTTAGCGAAGGAAAAATTAAAAAAAAAAAAATCTATGTTGGAGATTTGTGTGGATGAGGTAAGATCTGACCGTTGAATATGTAGACTCCATATAAGGTCAGTTGTACAGACAACAGTACAGGTCTGGAAGTCATCAATTGGGGGCCTATGATCTGATCTATCTCACTTTTTTTTCCTTTTGAATGGTTGAATGGTGGTGGAAACCCACCAATTAGAAAACGTTAAAGCTGTTTGATTTGATCAATGAACTAATGTCTCGGATTCGGACCCACCCTTCTTAGTTGGTACCTAATCCCTTTGAATTCTCTTACACCCGACCTTTTTTTCTTTTTTTTTTTTTTTTTTTGGTGGGGCTTGTATTTTATAATGTCGAGATCTGTTATTCTGATCATTTTATGTTTTAGTAATTATTCTCCAATAATATAATGACATATTATCTAAATTTAAAATTTTAATAATATAAAATGTTAAATATTAAAAATTTTTGAAAAAAATTAATAAATTATCAAAATATTATTAACGAGACAATCTTTGAAATATAAAAATGAGATAACAATACTGAACTCAGTCATTTTGAGTCATAAACCTATCACCTACTTTCTTTTTTTCCCTTTTTTATACGTGGATAATTTTTTATTATTTATTTGTTTATTTTAATAATTTGTTGTTAGATATTCAATAGTTTAATCAGTGCCGTGATTGTTGGCATTTCGGTGGGTCCCCATGAAGACCAATGAAAATCATAATTTAAATTCTAGGAATGATGATTGTTCATTCCAAATCTCCTGCCATGGATTCTTTTCATTTTTGTTAAGATCATTAAAACGACAAAACTAATGGTAGGAATTAGGAAATTTACTTTTAGTCTTCACCGATAAATACTGTTGTTGTTGTTTTGTTATTGAATTGCCAGTTTGGCTACCCTGAATGTTTACATTTAAAATTTAAAAAGCAACACAATACAAGTGAATTTCAATTATAAATCAAATTGTTATGAAATAGTTTCTCTTGTAGAACAGGCGAAACTTAAGGGGGTGTTTGTTTTTTAATGCAAAATCACCACCCAAAAAAAAAAAATCCACTAAAACAAATGGGGGTGTTTGGTTCAGAGGTTATCTCCGTTCCAACTCAAAATTTTTTTTTTATCTTTTTCTCCAAAAATTTTTGTCTTTTTCTCAAAAAAAATTTTTTTTTTTGAAAATTCAAAAAAATTTATTATTAAAATTTAAAAATCTCAACTCAAACTACTACACCAAACGGGCCCTTAAGCTATTATAATTGTGATAATAATTCATATATTTGTTTTATGAGGGGTTACAAAATCACCACAAAAAAAAAAAAAAAAAAATGTTCCACTAAAACAAAGTATGCCTTCTGAGCAAAATAAAACTTTAGACGATTTAGCATTAGGACGTGAACTTTTCAGTTACTTTGCTTAGCAGACTCCCAAATGGGTGAAATTTCAGATGGGCCGGCCCAGCCCAATTTTAATAGGGAAAGAAGGACACGTGTCTGTTCTTTCATGGGCCGTTTTCAGGTTATGACGGCTCTCTCGCTCTTTTCACTAATTGACTAACGAATAATATGAAATTACTGCCAAACAACTAAATTAGTAATCACGCAGCCCCTTAAATCCTGGGTGGCTATTAAATGAAACGAAATGATGAATAAAGATTAAAATGTGGAATAATTTTATAACAGAATCGCAATTAAAACTATCATTATGTGGAATTTATTTCTTCAACCTCGTTAATCGTTGCGTAACTTACTCCATCTTAATCAATTTCCTGTCTTGGGATACATGCCTTCATGTTTCACACTCCATGTTTATGCATTTATGCATCCATGCATGTAATTATCATCCATGTTACAGTTTTCAAACTACTATAAAATATATATATATATATATATATATAATTTGGAAACGTTAAGGGCAACAAAATTGTGAAAAATTATGTGCTACAAAAAAAAAAAAAAAAAAAAAAAACCATTCTACTATTGGTGTATAGACCGTCAAATCACGCTAAAATTATATTAGAATCAAAAGAAACATACAAAATTAATCAACTAAAACCATACTTTAGTAACAGTTTTTTCACTTTTAATGAAACTAATTCACCATAGTTTCATTTATCTTTATTAAGTGTAAATTCAAAGAAAATATATATGTAAATGTATATTGTTTTTTTTTTTTCATCCTATCAAAGAAAATTTTCTCTCTCTCTCTTTAATTTCTTTTACTCATTTTTTGTTCTCTTGTTATTAAACGACAATGTAATATGCAGTCGTGTATCGTGCAAGAACATGAATGTTGATGTGAACATTCCATGGGATGCATGTTTTTTCATGGACGTGTTTTCATTAGGCTAAATGTGATAATTAATGCTAATTATAGAAACATTAAGTTGATATATATCCTCAGCCCCCCTATATTTGATTGGAAATCGTTCACAAACTACAAAATAAAGCATTTAATTAGCGAGTAAATTCCACTAAGATTGTAACTCCCAAAGATGGGCACGTACACGAACTGACTAATTTTCCATCTCCTTCTATATATTACCAATTTATACCCATCTCTGCTCTCCACCTTTTTTTCTTCTCTTTTTATTTTTTCATCTTCTTGTTTTACTTTTTCCCATCTTCCAATTCACCCAACACTCACCAATCAGAAATAAAAATAAAAATATCCTTCGAATTCCCAATTTCAATGGAGTACCACTACTCTAACCACCTTATCGTTCCAAAGATTGAAAACCCATTTGATTTTGACTGGCTCTACCACGAACACCACTTGGAAAGTAAGTCACTCGTTGAACTTTTTTCGTGTTTTGATTTTTTTTTTTTCCCCTGTTTTTGACGTTGATTTCTTGATGGCCCATTTGTCTTTTACCCTTTTTACAATGTTGAAGATTCTTCTCATTGACATTGAAACAAAGAGAAGGGAAAAAGATTCCATTTTTATTGAGTTTGTTTTGTGGGTTTTTTCTTTTATGTTTGCAGCCTATTACTAGATTTTCAACCATTTGAGAGTCTAGAGACCTTTGTTGATCATGATCAGTCTAATTTGCTACCACTGTCGTCACAGTACCATGACCAACTTCCTCGTATTGATTTCCAAGATTTAGAAGACTTTGGCGGTGCTTTTTCCTTGGATTTTGACCACGCTTTTTCGTATCCTAATTGTGAAGATACAATGGTCGACGAAAAGCCTCAAACCAAATGTGTCACTACTTTTCATCACGACAACCAACACCATGACATGAACAAAATGAACATGATCAATCCCACAAGCAGTACAACTGATCAGGACAACAAATGTTCTGAATTTCCGAGGATGACGACGATGATCGAAAGCGAGGTTTTTGCTGGTACGAATTGTGGTAAACTCAGGAGTTACAAGAGGTCTACGGAGCTAGAATTGGATGACATACAGAAGTACTTTGACCTTCCTATTAAGGAAGCAGCCAAGGAGTTGCATGTGGGCGTGACACGGCTGAAGAAACGGTGTCGAGAGCTCAACATCACGAGGTGGCCCCACAGGAAGTTCAAGAGCTTGAAGTACTTGATCAGCAATGTTAAGGTATGGCTTTGTGAAAATCTGATTTTCTCTGTTTATTTTGAGTGTTCAATTTTTGGGAGTTGTGCTTAATTTGAATGTAATTAAAGTGTTGAATTTCATGATAATGCAGAAAATGGGCTTGGATGGTGAGGAGATAAGGATTTTGGAAGAGCATAAGAGGCTTCTAGAGGAAGTGCCTGACATGGAACTGACTGAGAAAACCAAGAAGCTGAGACAGGCTAGTTTCAAAGCTAATTACAAGAACAAGAGGTCCCTAGCTAAAGTATTAACTTTACATAGTCAAAAAGTTAGTGCTAGCTAGCTTGCTAGGAAATAGATTTATTATGTTTTCTATTAGGAAAAACCACATTGGAATGACAAGAAGACCACATCACTTTTGTCTATATGCCAAAAATAGATTAGACATTCAGGAAAATATTGCCATTTTGGTGTTTTTGATGCTAAAATTTTCTGATTAGCTGATTTTATTTGGTAACTATGATGCTGCTCTATTTGTTTTCAAGCCATTTCAAACCATTTAACAGGCTTATTTATGCGTCCATCCATGCCAACACTCAAATCACTTTAACTAACGAGAAAGTAGTGGAAAAAAATTAACACGCAAAATTTACTGTGGTTGGCTCTTAAGATTGATCCACTTGCTAATTTTGTGTTAAGTTGATAATTAGGCTTCACAAATTCTACTCATATACACATTAAAAACTATAAAAAAAATAAAAAATAAAATAAAAATTTGTTAACTACTCTGTTCGGTAGTACTACCAACTCTTTCTGCTGCATAGATTTGAAATCTCTATCTTTTTGCATGTGCAATTGTGCATCATGTCAATTTATTGGAAAGGGGCCGAAGTAGTTGGTTACACGAACACACATATATATAAAACTTGGTAACGTCAAACTACAATATATTTGGTGGCACCCCATCTGATAATGTAGATAGCCGTTGATTAAAAAAATATATGAAGTGACATATATGTGTATATATATATTGATCATATGCAAACTCTCTCCACTACATAATCAGAGTATTAAATTTCCAGCCATATAAACAAAAAAAAAAGAAAAGAAAAGAAGAGAGAGAGCAGAAAATCCAACGAGAGTAGAAAAAGTCAATGACAGCACGATCAAGTAGATCGAGTAGAGATACATTATGAGTCCTGTATTTTGCTTTGTTTATCATGCTTGCGTCTCCAAGGGACCACCTGCTTGAAGCTTTCATAAATGCTTGCCTGCACTTACGATAAATATTGGTTATACACACACACACATATATGTGTGTGTAATATTACATATACACAGATTAGATTATTGAATAATAGCTGCTGTTGTGTACTATGTATATATAGAGACTGATGTACACAGCAAGATATTTATAATAAATATGTAGCATAATAATGCCGACGGTAACATATATTAGAGAAACCGTAAAGTCATGAAATAAAATAATTACTAATTAATTCATAATATATATGTGTGTGTGTGTGTCATTATTGAAACTAAAAGCGCTTATATTTGCGGCAGAACATGGAGATTAATTATGTTTTAATGCACAACATGTTTAACTTTTGGAATTCATTCATAGATGAGTTATGTATATATGATATTAATATATTTATACACACATGCAATTATGTTGCATATTATTTAATCGTTGAATCAGATCTGCAAATGTATACGATTTCAGCTTTGGAACCAAAACAAGCAGGAAAAAATTCACGACGACAGAAACATGCATGAAAACGTGCGATCAAAGTCATACATACACACATATATACATATAAAATCAAACATATAACTTAGAATTTCTTCTAATTATCCATGCATAATAATGACCTTATTCCATACCAGAATTTTCATGTGACAGAAAAAAAAAATTACAAAAAAAAAAAAAAAGTCACATACCAACAAATGAGACGACGACTTTGTATGAGAGAGACTCAAAAAGCTACTTCTCCTTCTAACCCCGAGCTTCACCTTCTCATGATGATCATAACTACCGGCACCACCGCCAAAAACGACACCGTTTCCTTCGCTGCCGTCGACACTCTCGACCCTCGAGGACGAAGTGTCGAAACTAGCCCCCAAGATTCCCTTGCTCCTCCTGAAACTCCCCCACCTCGCAGACCCAAAATAGCCATTTCTCTGATCCGATCTCGCAAACCTCCTGCCCAAGCTCTCTGGGATCCTGAACGACATCGACCGGCCCACGTCAGGCCCATCAAGGACGGTCGTCGGCGAGGGCATGTTGGTAAATTTCATCTCCACGGCGGCCAACAACCTCGGAGGCAGTCCCAGGGACTTTGTAGTAATTTCATCCGCTGGCTGATCACCTGCTGCGTTACATGAACTGCACCGCCTAGGCTTCCCCGGTGCTTCTTCCCACTGGAACGGGACCGAGGCTGAGCTTCGGGGCGGCGGTGACATTGAACCTGGTGGCTCGGAATCACCGGATGACTGCAGACTCGGAAGTGAGAAGAGAGAGAGCTTTGGTATATTCTCGTTGATCGCTTCCATTTCCTTTCTGTAACTATATATGTATATGAATATATAAAAACTCTGTGTATATATATAGATAAAGATGAAAAGAAACAGAAGCAAAGTGGGTTTTCTGAGCAGTCGGTGGAGCTGTGGAGGTGCGGGTGTGAGAGTTTTTATAGAGAGAGAAATGAGTGTTTGGGTTTCTAGAGAGAGAAAGAGAGAGGGAGAGAGAGAGGATGGTGTTGAATGTGAGTTGTGAGTTGTGAGTTGTGAGTTGTGAGTTGTGACTAGTGACCAGTGGGAGAGAGCAGGTGATCATAGCAAAACGCTCCTGGCGCTTCTTCTTCACGAGAATATGGCCAGGCTCTTTTGTTTTTTGGTTTTTATTTTCTTATATTAACAAAATTACTAAAACACCCATTGCGTGGGACCACTAGACCATCAATTGGTGATTTTGATTGGATGATGCCGAGCTAAACGACCATCAACGGTCATGTATCGGTGGGGCTCGTTTGAAAAGTCAGACCAGTTCATCGTCGGTCTATTTTACATTTTTACTCGCATGCAAAAGCAATTTACGAAATAAATTATTTAAAAAAAAAGTAGAAAAAAGATGTTTTCTAGAAGAGAGGCAGTTAGGTCGAGAGTGCCTACAACGTGCCCAATTCATTGGTGTTTACGGGAAAAAATAAAATAAAATATTTAACTTTCTTTTGTTATTTCAACTCCAACTTAAATTTTTTATCTTAATTTTTATTTTTTTTAAATCAACAAAAATTATAATTAATTTTTAAAAAATTAACAAATTTCAACTTAAAAATTTTAACTCCAATCGATGAGTCAAATGCAATTTTAATTTTCTTTTGAGCTGAAGAATAAAAAAAAATGCATGAATTATGCATAATTATATTTTTTTTCCTTTTTGCTGGAAGTTAGTTAGCAATATTAATTTTCATTGGTTTAATATATTAGGATAATGCAGGCATAAAGATTTTGGTTACAAATTAAATAGTCCCTCGAAAGAGAAATGTGTGATAAATATTAAGGAGTTAATGGTGTTGTAGTATCATGATCATATCAAACTTCATACCACAAAGGCCTTATGATTTAAGTTGAACGGTTACAGAAAGCAACATTATGAATTATGTAGGATGAGACGTCCCGGTCTTTTCTAAGTAATAAAAGGATTTAGTTATTTAGCTATTTTTTCGTTTATTACGATTGTGCAGGTTTTGGAAAAGACCATGAAAACAGTGTTCATTGAGTTGTGACATGTGCCCTGGAGTTTTATGGTCCGTTTGGTGAATGAGTTTAAGTTGGAAATTTTAAGTTTTAATAGTAATTTTTGTTGACTTTTCAGAAAAGACAAAATACTTTTTCAGAAAAAACAAAAAACATTTTCAGAAAAAGACAAAAATTGAAATGAAAATTTTGAGTTTAAACTCACGAAACAAACGAGGCCTTAGCAACGTAAATTCTGCTCTTTATAACCACTGTCCTTAAGTTTGACATTTCCTCAGTTCTTGCCCAAAATCTCTTACTATATCCCGCATTAGTTGGAAAGATATTAAATAGCTTGATGAGCTGTGAAGACTTTCTTGAAGAATACTCGAATAATCTTGCACCTTGATCGGCCTTGTTAGCCTTTTTTTTGGCTTCTACTGTTTACTGTTTAGAATCTCTTAAATTCCATGTGCGGAACACAAAAAAGAAAAGACTTCCAACTAGGTTGAATATGCTCCACTAGCTTCTTTCCAAAGTTCTTCAATAATGTTTTCTCTTTTTGGTTTTCTTGATAATTCCTATGTGTTTTATTGGTGTTCAATAATGCTATTATAGACGGTTTTGGTCACGTGATAAAAAAAGGGTCAGTGACAGAGGAAACCATCTAGCTAGTGGGGCACTTCTGGTTTGGACATATTCTAGGCTTAGAGAAGAGACTAGTCTCGTTAAAGTGAATGAGAAACTGATCAAAATTATTTAGTTATTTAGAAAGACGTCCATGATTTGCAAGTTAATGACAAAATTTACAACAAATAGCACAAGAAGAAAAAGTGAGAAATAAATCAAAAAATTAATTATATATTTAAAAAAAAAAAAAAGGAGTTCTGTGAATGTGTGAACTTTTTAATTATATATTAAAAAGAGAAGGAGTTTTGTGAATGTTTTACTCGGAAAATCTTAAAGGCAAAAAATCATAACACAACTACCTCGATAGAAAGTTTAGCAGAAAGAAGGAACATTTGAAGATTTTCCGTCCAAAATATTTGTCACTCATTATTATATCCACCTATCTAAACTTCATATACATGCATATATAGATAGAAATATGGTGAAACATATGCATACATATATGTATATAAAGTATAGATTTACATGTACACATATTGTTATATGCATGTGTTGATTTTTCCACACCCTTTTTGGCTTTTATATCTGATGCAGCGGAAACGAAGGAACAAGAAATGGTTTCAACGAACCAAATCCCAAGCCAAATCCAGGGCCGAAACTATGGAAAAGGAGGCGCAACTCTGTTCTTTCTCAATAGAAGAATACAATCTAATGGTCTAGGTTGAAATGTTTTCAAAGCCACGATATAAATGACTCTAGAGCTGGTGCACAAAACGCACAGCTTAAACGTAGTTAAAAAAATACAGCCAAAGACTCCTGCCCTTGCTAAAGGTAAGATAGATTTTAAAGCCGCTCAAACAATTTCTTTAAAAATAAGAGCAAGCAAGATAAGGCTTTTCAGTCGTATCGCGCAAGAGTTCCAAACATGATACTGGAAAGGAGGAAGCCCTCGTTTCTTACATCTTAGAAGTATAATTAAAATGCTAGCTATAAGCTAAACGACCCCTATAAGAGCAAACAACAACTAAACAAAGGCAAAATGAACAAAGACATTTGTTCAACACCAGTAATAGAACCACCTCCTACATCAATATCACTAATTATCACTAATTATACACACACACAAAAATTTAATAGAATTTCATACATATCTAACGGTCTAAAATTATATAATATCAATAGATAATACCTTTTCAATGTTGATTGATAATACTTTTTAATCATATTAAAAGGATTCTTCTTTCATTATATGGAATTAGAGTCTTTACGTTACATATTCTTGGTTTTAAGGCCAAATAGAAGAAATTTGAAACCTGATTCGTATTGCCGACACTGAGTTTTCCTTGTGCGGATTAAATTCCTAAAATATTCGGCAAATAAATGCAAAAGAAAAGAAGGGGCGGCTAAAGAAGAACTCTTGTGTATAAATTATGTAGAAAAGCCGTAGGAATACGAATTAGAATCTCAACTTTTAACTATCAATTTAAGTGACGGTAAGTTATTATATTTTCACTCATATAATTACAATTATTTAATTTTAAGTAATGTGATAATTATTTAAAAAATATAATTAAAAAAAGATAAATCACATATCACGGATATTTTAGAATTGAGACTATAATCAATAAACCTAATATTATTCAACTATGTATAAAACAATCAGCACATGCTTATGAATCTCACTTCCATAGCACTGGAATGATTGTCAAAAGACAAACATTACAGACAATCATAAAGTGCACAATTTATCTTATGAAAGTGAATTACGGTAATGTTGGCACCCACCACAATATTTTTGTTCTTGAATAAGATTATATTCCCTTTCCGTCGAGAGAAAATTATATATTACTTTAAAGGAAGCCACTGATATTTATTTGCTGACTACTAGTATCATGAGGTGTGTCTGTATGAGTGTGTGTATACACACACACATGCTCTAAGCAAATTAATGCTGATATAAGTTTTTTTATTGGTAAAATAATGCTGATATAAGTTTGCGTCCTATGTGACGGAGCAAGATATTTTTAATTTATTTATTATTATTATTATTATTTTTATAAAGATGGAACAAGATATTGAGACCACTTACTTGCACACATTATTTTACTCTTATTTAAGTAGGACTAGATTACATATTGACATTTAACCAACTTGACAGCTGCTAATTAATTATTATGTGCATTATTTTCTCACCGGAATTAAATTCGAAAATAACCTTAGAGAATGAGACTTGTGACCAGATGGTAACCTAGTATACTATTTTTACTTTTTTTTTTTTTTTTGGGTTTTCAAAATGAATTTTATTTCTATCTTTTGCCAACACTTTTTTAGTCATTTCAAAACAGAAGCTACATGTCGTTTCATCGGTTTCATGAAGAAGAATAGATAAATGACGGTAACCTTGTATATTGAGGACAGAAAATTCTTAAATTCAAACTACATGCCGTTTTAAGCTCAAGCGACAAATAAATAAATGACATCCTGTTGTATGAAGATTTTGCATGACATTGACGACTTCTACAGGTCCAAAAATACGACATGCCGTTTGATTGAACAAACGGCGACAAAAATTTCAACTCAAACGACAGGCGCTTGGTCGTGTTTGCCTTGAGCGACAGCAAAATTTAAGGGGGAAAAAAAGGTCCACTTCTTTGGCATAAACGACAGCAAAATTCCTTTTGATTTAAATTTATGTACTTAAACGACAAAATGTCTTATAACTGTTGCATAGAAACGGTGGCAAACTTTCATAGGAAAAACCAGATGTCGTTTTCTAACAAACCACATAATTTTTCCGAGGAAACGTATCATTTTCACCACAACTGAATCATGCAGCAGCATGGAAGAAGCTGGATATATTTATATGTGTCGTTTTTGCCTATACAATTTTTAAGTACACAAAATCAGTACAAAAAACTACACCATTACAATGTCTTTTTATTTTTATTGTCACTACCTCTTCCAGCGTATCATGCCTTCACAAGCCAATGTGCCCTCAAGATCTCCAATAACTCGCGCTATTCTAACTTCAATACCTCTCTGAACGTCATGGAAGAGAGTTCTAACGCTCTCGGAAAAGCGGTTCATGTCAAATCCGGTCGACTTGTCGATCTCCTTCCCGACCACAACAAGTCCAGAAGTGATCTTGGATTGGATTTCCATCAGTTTCTGTCCTGTGGCTACTATATGTCTCTGCAGCTGAAACGTCTCCTCAAGGAAGTGCTCTAGTTTCTTGGTCTTCTCTTTTGCTCCAACCGTGCTCGAATCTCCGTGACATACTTTTAGATCACTCTCGTGCTGCAAGTTTTTCATGAATCAAAAACTCATTATGAGATAAGCATCGAGCTTTCAAAATTTCCTAAAGCCATAAAATAAAAGGGATATGGGCACCAAAGTTTTTATTTTTGTCTATTTTTATGGTTTTCTTTTCCGTGTGATCGGAGCTTACCATCCGTTTGCAAAGATCATCAACCTTCCCTTGGAGAGATTGGTACCTCCCAACTTGTTTATTCAGCAAGGACATTAAAGATAAAAAGTCTTTTCCGCCGGTTTCCCCTCCATCACCATTGCTTTCCTTTCATTTTCACCACTTTCTTGCATTCCTCTCAACCTTTCAAGCATAATGAGCTGTTGTTTAAGCCTCTTGAGCTTGTAGGAGACACCAAGAGCATGAAGATCCATCCTCCACTGTGAAATATTTGTGTTACTCGAGTGTTGTTCGGTAACCAAAGACGATGATGATGGTGATGGTGATAACTTTTCGGTTACATCTAGTTCCAATGGACTTGAACTTCCCTCTTCAGAAGGATCTTCTTTCTGTTCATCGAAATCTTTGTCGGGAGATTGAACGGTCAAGGTTACAACTCTGCCTCTAGCCTTGTCAATTGATGAGATTCCCTCGTCTCTCTCATTGCTTTCTTCATCTTGAGGCATGTCAACCGAGATTGTCTTTGTTTCTTGCTCTTCCTCTCCTGGATGCCTCTTGATTACCTTGACTTGTGCCCAAATGGAATTTTCTGTCACTGCTGAATCATGTGAATTTTCATGAAAATTGTACTTCTGGCAACTTAGAGACCTTAACTGTGACGCGAACTGATCTTTCAAGGCAGTTAATTCTTCTTCCCTCTCCAACAATAATGATTCCATTTTCATGTTTTTGTGTCTGAGCTGTAAGATTTCTTTGTTCATCCCCTCAACATGAGACTGCAGTCGTTTCGATTCGAGTTCCATGCTCAGCAACCGCCAGCGGAACGCTTCTAATTTCTCGTCTTTAAGCCTCAATTGTTCTACAAAAGCATCTATTTCTAGGTGATGCCTCTGTTCAATCACAGCTGCATATCTCTCTGCCTCCGACCGAACCCAACTCTCTACTTGTTTAACATCGGCTAACATAAACAAAACCAGGAGCAACGGACAGAAGAAAACACAATCAGAATATGAAACAAAGTCAACTGATAAGCGAGAAAAGAAAAATGTAGTAGTAGTAGTAGTGAGAAATTTGTTCTTACCTAGGTCCTCATTTGCGGAAAGCGAGTAGTGGTCAAAAGGGGGAGAGAATGGTTCAGGTTCATTCGCGAACTCGGAATGATGATCGTAACCAAGAGCAGTACTTGGCTGTGATTTGGTAAGGCCGACATGTGAAAGGGACGAGCCGGTTGGTGTGGAATGCCAACCTTTTTCAGCGGGAACGATCTCCAATCTAGAGTTGGCTTGTTTTGCCAACATATTTCTCAACGAATGCCTCTCCTGCCTAGACTCCGACACCGCCTTCCACCTTTCTGATTCAAGCTCAGCTTGCTTCCTCTTAGCCTTCGATAACTTGACCTCCTTCAAAAGCATTTGCTTCTCTGCTGTGTCCAACTTTGATTTCCTCAGTGTGGCTGATAAAATCTTCTCTTTCTGCTCCAAATCCTCGTGCATATTCACAATCTCCGCCGACAGCTTTTGGACCATCATAACAGATTCTTCCTTCTGCTTCAAGACGGATTCAAGCTCCCGCTTTTTGGCTTCAACTTGCCTTAAAGCTCTACTCATATCTGCCTCAAGATGGCGCTGGTTCGACACAAGCTCAATGAAGGCGGTTTTGTGCTTCCGAAGATCAGAAGAATGCTCTTGAGACTCGCGCTTCGCCTTTTCCCTCAATTCTTCTGCAACACTCTCGACTTGTTTTAGTTTTTCTTCCAGCTCTTTCCTCTTCTCACCCTCTTCCTCCAAAGCCTTCTCTCTGTCTTGCACCAAAAGCTCCATCTCCTTCAGTTTATCGCTCATTTCGGAAACAACTTGGGCCTTCCTCTTCTCTTGAATCCTCAACTCACTCATAAGAGCTCCTATGTGCTGCCCAAGTTTCTTCCTCTCAATCAACCAGGTTTGCTCCTGTGCCGCAAAGATGCTCACAACCTTCTCATTCGCTTTGGCGTCTTCGCGCCTAATTCTCTTCAACTCCGCGACCTCCCTCTCGGCGTTCTTGAGCTTTAGCAGGATCTCACACTTTTCCCCACCATCAAGCCCTTCTCTTTGAACTCTCCATACCAGCAGCCCCAACAGCTGAGCACTTCCTTGAAGCATTTTCTCTCTTATGTCAGACCATCTCTCGTTTCCGACATCATGAGGTAGTGACAAGAGACGAACCGCGAAAAATGCACACGAAACACCAAAATACATGGGATACAAGCTATCAAAACTCTTCTCTTCAGAGGCAAAAGAGTTTGAGATGGTGACCACTTTCTCATCCATTTCTCACCAATTTCCTTTCACTTGTTGGCAAAACTAGGGGAAAAAAAAGATGAGTTGGGAAATTCAAGATTAGAATTTCTCATCAGAAAGAACTGAAATTTTCAATCATGAGTGTTTTTTCAAAGAGAGAAAATAAAGATATAAAACTTAGGCACTAAGTGCTGTATCAGAGTCCAGAACACCCAGAAGCAATTAATAATTCTGATAAAGATTCAAACTTTTGTTGCAGAACTTACATGAGGTGTAGAAATTCTTCAGTTGCGGACCCAGAAAAGGCCTCAAAAAGAAAATTTTGCAGCTTTCTTTCTGGAGGAGATCCTTAGGCATTTATAGAGACTCAACTGCAAGGGGGAAAAAAAAAATTGGAGTCTTTTTTGTGTCGATTTGGGAGTTGAGTTTTCTCACAGTTAAATGGCCGGACCAGAGAAAGGCCAAAAGCAATGGCGTTTACACGTGTGTGATTCCAGAATCCGATAAAAAGCACTGTACTTTAACAGCATAGAAGTAGACGAAAGAAATAAAGATTAAAAATTCTTTAAAGAATTAAAAAAAAAAAAAGATAAAAAGAATTGTTCCTGGTTTTCAGTGAAAGAAAGACCCCCAAAAACCCCACTTGTTCTTCCTTTACGTTGCTCACTCAAATGCTATAGGAAGCAAAAACTCTAGATTCCTGGCTGTTTGTCACCAATACTGATAAAGAAAAGTGAAGAAATTCATTTGCCAATAATATATCAAAAATTCCTCATGTTTCTTTATTTATTTAATTAATTGCTGTTTTTTTTTTTTTTTTAAACAGAGTGGTTTACCTGTACAAAACTACAGTCTATTTAAAATTATTTTATAAATTTATACTGATTAAATTATCGTGAAAAGTACTAACAAAAGACTACAAACACAAGGTGCTTTTCAAAATCAGTGAAAAGTATGTTCCTTTTTCACGTTCTTACACTAAAACCAAAAGAACACAGACATTTTTTTAATTTTTTTAATTTCCTGCAGCATTGATTACTCGTTTTAGTCTCTTGTATACCAACCTTTATTTTCTTGGATGGTATCAAGATATGAATATATGAAACAAATAATAAACATAATATTAATAACTCAAACCTTGGACCACATTATCAAAGAAACTGTTGAGCTTTTAAGATACCCAGAGTTGCAACTAAATTGGCCTCATATTTTGATTGACCTCACTAGCAATAAAGCACCCACCAACCTCTCCTTCTGTTTATTCTCATAAACACGATATTTTCTTTTTCTTCTTCTTTTTCTCTAATCAGAAATTTAGAAAGGGACGACCAGTATTAGCATATTTATAGATAGACTCTGGCTAAAACGTCTCGGAATTGTAATAATAAAACATGGAATAATGTTGTGGAGGAGACATATATTGGTTGAAATGCATGTACCTGTCCAAAGGGCTACAATTGCGGAGGAGCATCTTGTGTTAAAAAATTATATTAAGAGCAAGAAATGAAGCAAGTGGCTTTCAGTTCCGAGACATATTTTTCATTATTGGAACAACTAAGAAACCAGGTCTTCATGGGGGGCCAGAGAGAGATTAGCTTCTGCTTAAGTTTTGCTTCCTTGGCTGAGACCTTTGCAATTCTGTAAAGTTAGGAACTTGTTCAGTAGAAAGTTCATAGAAAAAGTTATAAAAAAAAAAAAACATTAAATTACTTAAAAATTAATATTTTTGGGAAGAAATGGCCAACAAACTACCCACCTAATAGCTTTTAACAGTCAAGATCTGCCCTTGAAATCTGGACTTTGTGATGCTTGATTCATTTCATTATAGCTCAAGCAATCTCTCTCTCTCTCTCTCTCTTGTTTTCTCTCTCTAGTGTCATGTGTGTGTACTATTTTGTGCAATAAAGAATTGGAGAAAATGAGGAGGGAAGAATAAACTTAAAAGGGTCACAGTCAAGTGAGGCCATTTGCGAGCGCAACCCATGTTCTCACCAGGAAATTAGGGACGGAAAAAAAAAAAGAGTGAAGTTTATCAGGGTCCCACAAGAGATAATAACATCTCTTTTTGTTAGTTGTTTATAATATCTAATCCCAACCTCCATAGACGATGAATGAATGCCATGAAATTCTGTTATAAATCCCTCGCACTTATAAAAATTAGAATCGTTTGAGAAAAATTAAATAAAGATCTAATCGTTCAAAATTATTCGTTATTAATACGATGTATTTTTAAATCACAATGTAAAATTATAAATAAAATTATGTGCTTTTGCAAAAAAAAAAAATATATATATATATATATAAGTTCTTGTTACCCGAATATGCAAATGTGGGCCACTATTAGTTTTTTCTCATGAAAGTTACACTTTATTTTTGCCCTCTTGTAAGTTCTCTTTGTCTTTTAGTTTCCAACGTCATTCACTTTTGATGAAGCCTTTTTTCTTAATGAGTTTCTCTTCATGAAAAAAGAACGAATGTAAGCAAAATAATTGAAGGGGATAAACAGTAAACACCATGCACAAACGAGGCAAAAGTACTTGATTGAATTATTGACGAAAAATAAAGAAAAAAGTGAAAGCCAAAAAAAAAAAAAAAACCAGTCAAAATCAATGTAAAAGAATATAAAAGCGCGGTGGGCATTGAAGGACATCTCATTTTCTAGAATGTCCCACTCATTAAATATGATGTTATCTGATTCTAAGTAGTAATTAAACATAAAGTTCAATAGAAACATTGCATATATTTCGTTGATTAACTACCAAAAATAAAGGGAGACAATTGTTTGTGAAACCCATTGCTATATTAGGTAATTATTTGTTTCAGGAATGATAATTAACAATTGAAAATTTTTACCATTCATTTTGTTTAGTCTTCAAGTTTAATTGGGAAAAAAAAAAAAAAAAAAGAGAGGAAAGCTTTATTATTATTATTATTATTGCTTAAGAACAATTTAAAAAGATATCTCATATATTATATGTAGAGTTTTCACCAGAGACATGAGATTAATCTTTGATTACAGAGACTATTTTTTGGGATAACAAACCCCACTCGACAACCAAGGATTATGGAACATGCGACAGACTAGGTGGCATTGTGGCAATATGTCTACCTTTCAATTTCATGATTGGACTTCAAGGGTCTAAACTTTGGGAACACCATGATTAGCAACCCAAAAAAAAAATAAAAAATCTTGATAACAACAGGAAAAATAATAAGGTAATAGTATTCTGAGAAAAAACTGATTTTTAAAGCAGAAATTATAAATGTGAAGAAGGAAGTAAATGACATTTTTACATAAATATTTGAAATAAATAGTAGATTCTAAAAATATTTGAAGTAAATTACAATGAATAATAAACTTATTAAATAAGTTATTTATTTACTTCTTGTTTACATGTAACATATTTAGTAAATTTTATTTTACTTTAAATATTTTAAAACCTTACCATTCACTTTAATTATTTTCATAAAAAAAAACAATTTCACTAAAAAAATCAAAATTCAAACTATTAAAAAAATACTATTTAATAATAAAAGAAGAAAACAGTCGTACGTGCAGTGGGGGTGACAGAGGACGTGCTCGTATGATTCAAATAAGGATATGATCAACTTGTTGATTGTTGGAAACTTTAAATCCTTTATATTTGAAATATGTCTTTTTAAAAGGATTACGGTCTACAGCTCAAATGATCTTTTATGAAGTCTCTATTGGTCTTATTCTTATTGTGCGCCTGTGAGCACACTCAATCTGCAAAGGCAATCGCTCAGATGGTCCCCCAACCCAACCCACAACTGATTTGTTGTGAGGACCATTATCTGAGATTTTCACTTCTTGTCTTGCAAATGCTGTAGATCCATGTTCATTGTTCTTACTGAAGGAAATCATAAATAATCATCTAGTCGATCTCCTATCAAATCAAGACCTTAAAGAGTAATCACGATCTTTCTTTTCATACCACTAGCGATGCTTAATGCCACTTTGCCAACAGGCATTACCTGTGCTTTAGCACTTGGTGTTTCAAGCTATTCATTACAAATTTAGTTTAAAAAAATTTATTCGTTACAATTTCTCATTAATGGGAGAATCATTTTCTTCAGTAGAGATGTTCATTGTAATTAGGCCCGTTGACATTTACTGGGCTGATAAGTCCATCAAGCGACGTTCGTAATTTTGAAGCCCAAAATAGCAAACAGTGTTTAGGCCTCTAAACGACTCGCGAAATCTAGAAAGTTCGCTAACAACGACACAAACATTCGACTTCGATACATAAAAGGGTGCATAATAATTTTTTATACTACAATCTAAAATTTTAATTTTTTAATTTGCATCTTAAACTTGTAAATATATGAAAATCTATCCTCGTTGATATCAATTTTGATTTTGTTTTTTTCTTTTGGGAAATTGAAACTTAACTAGTACACGGTCAATAACTTAATCAATAAAAAGACCTTTTCTATTCATCATTAACCCATGTTTATATTTAAAGCAAAATTAATTAAAAAATTTTCAACTTAAGAAAAATCTTAACCTTAATAAATTTAGATTAAACAAAAATAAAAAGGACAATTCATGCTATTTATTAATTATTCATATATAAATCACTCGTCAATTTATTTCAAATGTTAACTATGTTATCAAAAGAGAGGGTAAATTATTAAATTAAAAAATTTAACATATAAATTATAATTAAATGATATGTTCACAGCGCATTTTAAATATGTAAAAGACATTATAGTACATTATTTTTTTAAACTACTAAATACATATTGAGAATTTATACGGTAGGATATAAGAAAATATACATTTTCAACGTGACTCTATCTTAAATTTTATGGTAGTTCTCGTTTTATTCGTAAATTTTAAAAACTTTTTTTTTTTGTCACATAAAACTGTGAATCAGTTCTACTTAGTACCTTATATTAAAATTTCAATTAAAAATATAACAAAAAAATAGAATTAAGTGTCGTATTTTTTTATTTATTTTCATTAACAAAAATTCTAAAAAAAAGAGATTTAGAAAGACTAAGGATTTGTTTGATTTTCAAGTCCGAATGTAATTTTTTATTTTAGTTTTTATGTTTTCTGAAAAATCTATAAAAATTATAATTAATTTTTAATAAATCAACTAATTTCAATCTAAACATTTGATTCAATCTGCTATTCTAAATGTAAATTAATTCCTTTTTTTTTTTTGTTTATTTTTAATTAAAATTCTAAAAAAAGATTTTAGAAACTTACGGTGATGAGTTTAAACTCATTACCATCAACTCAATTTTTGTCTTTTTTCTTAAAAATTTTTTGTCTTTTCTAAAAAAGTCAACCAAAATTACTATTTAAACTTACAAATTTCAACTCAAACTCATCCATCAAACACCATTTTAAAGAAGTAAAAAACAATTTTAAAATTCAAGGGATTGATAAGAATAACCTTTATACATTTCTTAGGGGGTGTTTGGTGAATGAGTTTAGTTTAAAATTTTTAAGTTTCAATAGTAATTTTTCAGAAAAAATAAAAAACTTTTTTAGAAAAGACAAAAAATTTTTTCAGAAAAAGACAAAAATCATGATGAAGAAAGTACAATTCAGTTTAAAATATTTTTCAAACCAAACACCCCCTTAACTTTTGAAAACTCTCTTTTTGGCCTTCAAAATTTCTAAAATTTGCAAAAAGTGCACCAACCTGATATTGAACTCTCTCCTTCGTTGTCCCCTCTCTCTTTTATCATCTCACTTCTTCTTCTTCTTCTTCTTTTCTCTCTCTCTCTCTCCACCGAAGCATAACCCAAGCTTTCAATCTTGGCTAGGCCTCCGAGCTTTCCCACTGAGTAGAAGGCCAATTTCTGCAGCGAAACTTTTCGGAGCGAGGAGAAATTTCAGAGATCTTGTGTAATTTTGAGGTAGGGTTTTCTCTCCTGAACGATCTGAATCTGAAATTTCCCTAGTGAATTATTGTTTCCTTCTTGATTTCAATTCTAATTGTATTGAAATATCTTTTTTCAATCCGATAATTTTACTCGAAAGAAAAACCCTAGAATCCTGAAATTCTCTGTACTTAGAAATGCGCTACTGAATTTTTCCTTATTTTGTTTCTTGTTATACATATCTTGATTTTCAATCGTAAATATTTGAGTTGTTTTTTGGTTTTTAATCAAATTATTAATCCCGAATTAAGCGTTTTGGGGCGTGAGAATACTGGTTTTATGAGATTTATCTTATAAATAAATTGGATCAATATTTGGAAAAACGTAACTAATATGATTAATTTCAATTTTTTTGAGGCTTTTATGGTTAATTAGTTAAAAAGTTTGCTAAGAATAAGGGGCCTTTGGCAGCCGGCTTTTTATGGGTGAATGCACAATGGAGGAGATGTCTCTCCCAGCTCTCTTGAGCAAGCTCGGAAGATCCATCTGTCGGCCACAGAATCCGGGGAAACTGATCAGGTACACTAATCTTGTGCTGAGTTCTCCAAAAAAAGAGAAAAGATAATATTTTGATTTGGGGTTGTTCGTGGAGTTTCTGATTAGGTTTTAGAATTTGGGATTAAATGATACTTTTCGGTTCAGGAGGTGGTGAGGAAGGGATGTGAGTCTCTTGAAAAGTGCGAAGAAATGATAAGCAAGCTGGGGCTATTCTCAGCCAATGAGACGAAGGATGATATCAGCACCACCAATCTGAAATACCTCCTGGTATTTTATTTTATTTTTTGAGTTACATTGTTTAAAACTTTGGAAATATATATATATATATATTTTTTTTTTGGGGTATGTTTGCCTTCTGAGAAAGTGTAGTACAATGAAAGGAAACAGGTGTTTGATTGTGGAGGGAAATATTGTAAGCAAAAAAAAAAAAAAAAGGAGAAATTGGATGAAGAATGATATTATGATGTTTGTTTTCTCTTGCTCATATAAGGACATGGCTCCATTTGCACCAAACGTACTGATACTGTTGTTAAGAGCGTTTCATTGCAAGGAACTTTTCTTTTAATGAGTTGTGTATTTCAGGAGAATAGTATATCGAAAGTAGTATCTAAGATGATTTATTACGTACTGGCAACTACTTACAACATTCCCATTATAGGTGCCATTTTACCTCGGGGAGTTGACTGAAAAGATTGCACAAGATGACAGGATACAGATTCTCAAGGCTTCTCAAGCAAAGTTAAAGGTTTCTTCACTTGAGAATCATATTTTTATAGTTACTCATCAAACCACATCAGTTCATTTAGAATATTTTCCATCGCAATTTTGCTTTAGGACTACTTGTATTATTGCGGTTGGATTGAAAAGTTTAGTGTGCTTCAATAATAACTTAGTGAGATGGCGAATGTTCTAGGAATTCATCTCATTTTGCGAGTCAATGGAACTTTTACCAGAGGAGGAATTAGAAGCATCTACTCGAGGGGCTTCCGATACTTTTGTTGATCGAAGGGCTAGAAAGGTAGTTTTATTTGCTTGCCTTCCCCTCACCTTGCTTGATCATGTCATTAACTCTTCTACATCAGTGCCTATACTAGTGTTTAAGATGAAATTGAGGCTTCTTGTCATATAATGATGAATTGCTTGTATCCTGAACTGTATTTAGATCGCTCGCTTCAAACGTCAAAGAGCTGCTGAATCAAAGTTGCTGGAAATTAAGGAGCGGAAAGAACGACGAGGACGATCCAGTAAAGCAGCCGCCTTATCCACTCCTGTCGAGGCAGGGGAGGAAGATATGCTTGACGATGATGGAGAAGAAGAACGGGAGGTTAGCTCATTTTCCCTTATGTTAGTATAGGGTAGTGCTACTTGCTTTTTGTATCTATTGCTTTGGCGATTTGACTGAAATCATTTGATTTTTTTTTTTTTTTTTTTTTGGGTGCAGGCTTGGTTTACCACCATCTCTTTGGCTATTTGTAAGGTTGGTTCATGGAATTAAATATAATATTCCCAATTTTAAAGACTTTTCACTTTAAATTTATTGTCTTACTTCTATATCCCGTTAGTTATCTTAGCTTCCTTCTGTCCCAAAACTATACGTCAGGCTTTGGATTTGCTGGAGATGCTAAAGAAGGAAGAGGAGATGCTCTCTAATATAAAAGAAAAACAATCAAAGGTAATTAATATGCTTACTTTGAGAATGCTGATTATTTTTATTGCGTTTATATTTTATTTGGAATTTCATTTTTTTAAGGTGATAAGCTGTAGTGTAAACTGTAAAGAATAGTAGAGAAGGTTTGTTGAATTCAAATACTAAGGTTTATCCAACTAGCATGTGCGCAATTTATTTAATCAACTCTTTGATTTCAGCTTAATTATATTTTGCAAAATTAACCTTTCACTGGGACTATTTTGTGCATCACAAATGGAAGATTTTTAAGTTTGTTTTCTCATCTTTCTTCCATTTCCACCTTCGGGTGATCCTCTCATGAATTGTTGAGTAGAAGCTTTGTTGGTTACTTACCTACAGTTGTACAGATGCATGTCTAAGCGCATTTTATATTTGTCATGTTCTGTAGGAGGGGGACAAGGATTTCTTTCGGGATCTTCTTGATGATCGAACCAAGAAAGCTGAGGCTTGGCATCGCAATGCTGCAGTCCGAGCACGTTTTACTAAACCAGCACAGCCTATTACATGTGCTACTTTTGCACAAGATGTTCTAGAAGGAAGAGCGCAGGTCTCACAAGCACATGAACACAGACACCAGCCGTTGATATTTGGGCCACAGAGCCTTGTGGGTGGAAGCTTAACAAGCGACAGAGAAAGGATGATGGCACAGGTTTTCCAACCCGGTTATAGGTAAATTTTTTTTTTTGCTGCAATTTATACATCATGTCCTATCATGTTATGTTATCTAGGATTAAGAAAAGCTATGCGTGTTACGTTGTGGATCTGTCTTGTCATTTTAGACATCTTACTTGAAAATGCTAATGCTTGTTAAAGGTTGCCAACCATGAGCATAGAGGAAGCTGGGTTAACGGAGATGAGGATGATGAACAAGTGGCAAGAGAGGAATGCTAAACTCATGGAAGAAGCCAATTCTGCTTGGTACAAGGATAAGATGAAACCTGGGCCGAGCAATGAGGACGATGAAGACGACGATGCTGCACAAGAAAAGGCAAGGGCATGGGATGACTGGAAGGATGATAATCCCCGGGGTGCAGGCAACAAGAAGCTCACTCCTTGTGGTTAGATCCACACGAGACTATTTGTCATCTGTTCATCTCCTGTGGAATTAGTTGTTGTAAGGAACTCTTTTTCTTCATTTTTTCGTCGATACAAGTAAATTACAAAATTTTGTAGTTGTGTGGTTTCTATGCCTATTCGATCTGTCTAATGAATAATTACCACATGTTTATACAAGTATGCATAATCTAATTTCGGCCTATTTTTTAAAATTAATTTTAGGTCCCATTTGTCATCACATTGGAGTGTTTTTACCTCCCTAGACTAACAATGTTCCCAGGTCATAAAAAAATGTGGATAACGACAGTCATAAGAAGCTATGCCCGTGTTCTCCAATTATCAGACTCTGGTTTCTCTCATGTGATCGGATCCAGCTTAGCCATGTCCAATTCCTGCAACTCTCCCCCTGTCGCAATCAATGAATTATTTATGAGGCGATGTTTGGTCTTTTAAGTTCGAGTTTTTTTTTAGCAAGAGAGAGGTAAAGGCTATGATAAAATTCTTTTTATGTTCTCTATCGGTATATCTCTTTTTAATATTGTTCAAATTTAATCAAATGGAAAAAATAAACATTGAAACACAGGATTGTAATAAAGAAAAAATAAAAAATTGAATTCTTCTTCTTCATTTGTTGAGGAGGGTTGGTCAATGGAAGGTCGCTGGAGGGGGTCTCGGGTGATTTCAACGTCACCGTGGGTGGGGTTGGAGTAGTTTCGGAAGGGGGCTCAGATCGGCTTTTTTTTTTGGGGGGGGGGGGTGTGGCAGTTTCAAAACTAGTCTTCGATGGACAGAGGGGGGAGGTGCTTTGACGGGGTGGTTGGGTGGGGGCGGGGTGGGATTTCAGATCTGGGTCTCCACGGATCGCCCAAGGGGAGGGGGGGCTTCGACGAGCAGGGGGTGGTGGGCGGCAGTTTTAGATATGGGCTTTAACGGGCTGGTGAGGGGGAAGGTTAGTGGAGCAATTTGTCGTCGATGGATGTGCAACAAGGGGAGGGGGGATGGGGGAGGAGGGATCGGTTTCACACCGAATAGTAGAGATTTGCCGACATGGGGGCGATTTTTGAGGTAGGGGCCGTCGGTTGTCGCGGGGGGTGATTTCCAGTCTAAGGGTTGGGTTTTTTTTTTTTTAATTTTAATTTTTGCTTTCTTTGCTTTGATTTTTTTTAATTAGATTATAATTCTATGAACTAAGGTGTATTGTAAGTATCATGCAAAAACAGCATCTTAATCGTTGAAATTATACTGAATGGTGTATAAAAGAACTTTACCAATAAGGTATATAAAAAGAGCTCAATCACAGCTTTTCCCTAAGATAGAATGCTGAAATAAAAAATATCTCCGTTTTAGCTTTCAGGTTCAAACATAAAGTTTTCGTATGCCAAACACAAGCGGAAATGTAGTTGAAACTTTTTTGCCAAGACACTCGTATATACTAATCTTTGAGATCGTTTCTTGAAGTTCATTAACACCCTTCAATCACAACTGTGCTTCGAAATTTAAGCTCGGATCTCTTCCTCAATCCGTCCCATTCGCTAGCTACTCGTTTTCGACTTTTGCTCATTTAAGGAAGATAAATTCATAACCGATATAAACAAGTAACAATTTAATACAACCAGGAGCCAACCGATGAAGCAATTACAACATCAACTACTCTCCCAGGGGAAAAAAAAAAATCCAACATCACTGAAAAACAAGAGTAAAGAAAACAGCAAGCCAAAATGGACATTATACACAACTTGATTCGTTACACAAGAACCAGGACTTTATCTCAAATGAAAAATCAGATCTTTTCGAATTTTATTACTTGTTCCAACTCCAAGATCCATGTTTTTTGCCGCCCCCCCCCCCCCCCCCCAAAAAAAAAAAGAAACTCGACTGTTAAATTCTTTTTGTCGTATAATTGGTTGGTATGAAAAAACGACACCAAATTACATACCAGAATCTGCTTGCTCGGGTTTCTAGCTCTCGACGCATTTGAAGCCTCTGCAAACCCAGAGCCAAATCCCAAAGAGAACTGCGCAGACGAACAAATCGAGTACCAACACCACCCAGACGTGCTTCCTCCATACCTGCTTCGCCTTCTGCCGATCGCCGGCGTACGACGAGATGTTCTTCTGCACCGGCGTCGGGAAATCTCTGTTCACATCGTCGTACACATCCACCGCGTTCTCCATGCTCGAATCTTTCCCGAGGTCCGCATTGGTTTCTCCCGACAGTCTCTTCTTCTTCTTCAATCCGTTGCAGAGTTTCGCCCCGAGAAGCGGCGTGAACGCCAGGCTATGACCTCTTGACCCGTCCAAGCTCGGAGTTTGGCTCACGTTCGACAAACTAGGCGTCGAATTCACCGAGTTCAAGTCCGACGCCATGATTTCCTCAGAATCGAGTCGAATTCGGGTTGGAAACTACGAGAGACGAGATTCTCCGACCGCCTCTTGGATCCGCCCCTAGCCGCCTCCTCGAAACCGGATTTGACGCGGTTCAAGAACCAGAGGCAATCCGATTGCTCGAGGTCTTGGTCCGAAATCGCTAAGTAGACGAGAGGATCGTCGATCAAGAAGGTAAAGGTTCTCCTCCTGACCGTGTGACAGAACATGGAGTGGTATGGAGGAGTCTTCTCGATGCACCGCCGAGCCAAGTCTTCGAGATCGGGTTGTCTGGCGAACTCGGCGAGGACCGTCGTCTTTCTGGCAATGCAAGCGTAGTGGATTAGATCTGGATTCGAAATCATCGGTGCGGCGATCAGAGAAAACGGAGGAACCGAATCTCGTCTTGGAAATTCATGCGCTGGATGCTGAAAATCTTCCTGAAAACATCGACGTGACGAGATTTTCCGATCCCAAACTGGCCATGAAAGAACTCGAATCTAGAATCTGAGCTTCTACACGGGATTTCTGAGTCCAGAATTGATTTGCCTGGTAAAGAGCTCGAATCTTTTGGCTTCTCTCTCTACAAAAAAAATATCTTCTCTCTCTCATGTCAGAGTTTGCTTCTGCAGATTTGAATCAATCGATTAATCTAGGGTTTGCATTGCAGTGGGTTTAAAAGATTGGAGTTTAAAAAAAAAAACAAAATACAAAAAAGGGGGAATTTTAAGGAGAAGGATTTTGTCGGGGAAATAGAAAATGACGGAAAAAGAAGTCCCGGAAAAGAAAAGGAAAGAGAATATCTTTGATTACATGATTTGAAATGGCCCCATTAAGTACTTGTTTTACGTAAATACCTTTGTATTATTTTTTCAAAAAAAAAAAAAAAAACCCCTAAAACTTATTTTTTGGAATAAAATTTACACTATACTCGCATTGTAAGTATCTATACATTTTTATTTTGGTGGTTTTGTTGATTTTTTTTTTTCCTAGCATTGGCTCTAAGATAATGTTGTTTAAACCTAAAAAAGTAGCTATTCTAACAAATCTCTATGAAGCGGGAAGAGGATAATTTGAAAAAAAAAAAAAAAAAAAAAAGTGCTTTAACCTATAAATTTTGACACAATCACATGTGGTTAATTTTGATTGTTTAACACCGAACCGCTAGTAACGTTTCCGATTGGTCCGGTTGGTGTGCTTGAGTTGTCGGTTTTTTTTTGTAGAGCCCTTTTTTCAACAGTAAAAATGACCCTTTTTTGTAATGAAAAAATTATTTTTAGATCCAAAATTATGTGGAGCAAAGATATTCATATTCTTATGTCATGTACTTGGTCCGGCAAGTTGGTACAGACTTGTCGTCATTTGGCAATTATTACGGGATAAGGAGGAGGCATTTCTGACTATACATTTCAATCAGATCACAAAGGGCTTTATTTATTTTTTTTCTATTATTTATAATTATTTTAATTGGACACAATAAAACAATCATTTTTTTAAAGAAAAAAAAATGTGTGAAAAGACATTTATAAGTCAAATACGTTTAAATAAATGTATATAGCTATCTTATTCTAGTGAGGGAATGACCACTTGCCGCCTAGAATGATGATGGCAAAATCACGCCTTCTCAATGGATCCAAAAATGTCACTTCGGGCGGCGCCAGTAGCTCCTGTAATTTCTATTTTATTGCTTCATTTCAATGTCTGTTGGAATTTTGTAAGATATTCCTACTCACATAGCTCATTTTCAAACGCACGATCTAGTTAAAATCTTATCAAAGATCTAACTGTGTATAAGAAAATCATACTGCGAAATATTTTAAATATTTTAAAGAGAGTTTTTGTGATAAGAAATCTTCTCTTTCACTATTAATAAAAATTATAGTTACAGTCACTAGTTCATGTTAAAGATTTTGCAACGTACAAAATTATTCTTTTCATTACCATATTGTTGAAAAATTAATTTAATAGTCAAAATTACATTTTTTATATGTTGTGAAAAAAGATAGTTCTTCTCGTATAAATCTCCTTTAATAATGATATTGATAAGTACAAAATTATGAATTCCCACGACAAAATAGTCTGTTGATTGAATGTCAAGCCAGTGATGAGACAAAGCCCTGCATCCCTTGAGTCATAAAGCATTATTTTATTCATCCTTTATTTATGGCAAAAAGCATTTATCATTTTCTTGAAGTACATAACTAAACTCCTCAAGGAAACAAATGGTAGGTGCGAACTTGCTTTCATAAATTATGTTGGAGAATAAGAGAATCTGCTGTCTATATCAATACCACTACCAGTTGGAAACAAAAGGAAAAAGGTTGCTTAAATGAAACATATTCTGCTAATATCTTAGGCTTGGGAAAGAAACAGATCACCAAGAGAATATGCTTTTGAAGCAACATATGAAATGTTTGACAGATTGAATATGCTTTACTTTCACATGAAGAAAATCATGTTATGATATGTGACACACAAGCATGTTACTTCCCAAACAGATTTGGTCCAAAATCCAAATGTAAGCAATGTTTACAAGATCTAGCTAAAGGTTATGCGGGCAGAGTTTCTTCCCCCGACCGAGCAATAGTTCCCCACGGCTGACAAATAGGATTTTAGGCCGTAAAAGAAAGGCACTGGCCCCCCATTCCCCCCACTGGGATTTTTCTTTCCTTATCTGTGTACATAATCCAACTAGAAGTCAAAGTCCGGAGTCAAAAAAAAAAAAAAAAGATCCTTCAACTTGGCTCCTGTTTGAATTGAAGATTTAAAACGAATGTATATTTATGAGAGAAAAACGAATGTGTTCAAAAAAGTAGAAAAAAAGGATTTGGATTTGAAATAAGTTGAATTTTTTGACGCAAGCGTAATCTATGTATATGCATTCCCATTCCCATTTCCCATATTCCAATTAATGTAAAGAGACGTTTTCCAGTGGCTTTTGTGCCAACCAAATAGGTCAAAACATCAGTTAGAATTGTAAATAAAGAAGTCAAAATGGTAAGAGGAATGCTACTCATCTGAGCAGGCATGAAAAACAAGGTAACAACTCAATTACCTAGAATCTCGGCCAATAGGAAAATATATATATACATATATATGTATAAATAACGATCTCTGCTTGTTTAGCAGCCCGATTGAGGACAACGAAAAGTTTGGCTAACTACATTGATCTCGGATCACTTATCCGACATCGGACCTCCTTTTTTCATTTTTTTGTCCACCTCTTGTGCCTCAGCTGACATAAGGTGGATCGGTGAAGGCCCAGTCAAAGGCCTGCTCATATTGCTTTGCAGCAGTTTCCCAAGTGAAATCCTTCTGCATACCTCTTTTTTGCAATCCCTCCCAAGAAGACTTGTGCTCTCTGAATGTCTGTATAGCAACTCTTAGTGCCTGTCAACGAATAACCAATTACTCATTATTTCCGTCAACAAGTTCTTCAGTACGGCTATAACACAAAAACTCACTTCTATCTAAAAGAATCAATGATAGAGCACTTGCAAACAATAAGGTTCAACAGCGGCTAGAGTGATAAGAATATTACTTGGAATCAAAGTAAACAATACTAGACAGTAGACATGGAAAAAAGAGCATAATGGAATGACATACCCCCAACATACTTTCTTTTTGTAGCGGAGAAAAAGCCCACCTGCAAATACGTTCCGCCATAAGATCATAAATAAGAACCTAGAGAAGCAAAAGTTACTTATAGCAGTGAAAAACTAAGTACCCTGTGCCTTCTCCTTTGCCATCTTGAGCATATGGATTAAAAGTCTCTACGGT
Source organism: Ficus microcarpa (assembly GCA_025413485.1). NCBI lineage: Eukaryota > Viridiplantae > Streptophyta > Magnoliopsida > Rosales > Moraceae > Ficus > Ficus microcarpa. The sequence continues at coordinate 21,200,659 of CM046378.1, read as the reverse complement.
ATCCTGAAATGCAAAGAACAAAGTGTGTTAAAATGAAAAATAGAATAAAATGAACAACTTAATTAATTTTTTGGACGTCAAACTTACTCTAAGTCCTCCGGTGCAATGAACCACAGGAATAGTTCCATATCTCATTGCGTATAATTGATTTAGACCACAGGGCTCAAATCTCGAAGGCATCAACAGTATGTCACAGCTGGATAGCAAGGATTGGAATGAGTCAGTGACATGGTAAGATCTTAGCATTGAAATTGAGACTGATAACTCGGACCTTTTTAAGCCAAGTGATGCCATGCTGTAAGTGAGTGATTATTTTTCAGAACTTGAAGTGAGTGATTAGTTAGTAATTCTTTCTCAATTGGGAACAATCATAACTCACAACATTACTTGGCTTCAAAGTTTGAAATACGAGTTGTGAGACCTGAATATTACTCAAAATAGAAATTCTATTTACCTTGCTGTTATCTTATGAGAAATCGGAACATTAAATCCAACCCAACCCCGGAATTTATCTCTATAAACCGATTCTGTTGCCCTCATCCATTCTTCATAACGTGGGTCCCCAGAACCTAGCATAACCTGAAACATGCTAGAATGCTTTAGTCATGAATCATGAAGGAGATTCCCTACCTAAAACCAATGCAAAAAATAATAAAAAAAGACTTACAAATTGCACATCGTCCTGCATAATCTCTGGCATAGCCTGCTGAATCACGTCAATTCCTTTCTGGTAATCTAGTCTCCCAATGAATCCAATCTACAAAGTTCAAGATCAAATGAGCGATAAGATAAGATGATAAAGTCTTGTGACCAAGACTACTTTTTAGTAGATATCAGTGAAAATCTTACCAATGGGCAATCAGGCCTAACAGGAAAACCTAATTCCTTCTGCAAAGCAATCTTGCATTGGGCCTACAATATTTCATCAAAAGTTGTGAGATTACTATAATGGATTAGTACCAGATTTAAAAAAATAATAGACTTTTTCCCACCTTTCCAGAAAGATCCTCAGCAGAATAATGGAAAGCAATGTGCTTATCTGAAGAGGGGTCCCATTCAACATCATCGATTCCATTTGTGATCCCTGTTGGTTAGTCATGACATCCATAACCATCAGTCATCCTCATAAATCCTAAGCATGGCACAAGTTCACAAGGCAGGCCTGCAGAGTTTAGTAGATCTACCATTAAGTACACTTTTTCGACTTCTTAGCAGGTCCTGTAGACCATATCCACCTTCAGGAGTGGTGATCTCCCAGGAATATCCCTGCAGTTAGAAGGAACCATTTAACATCAGAAGCTATGGAAATGCGATATACTAGGTACCTGTCTATGGAAACAATAAATTTAACCTCCTCAATCGCGGGAATACGAGAGGCATAGATACATGAAATAAATGTTTCTAATTCTTCCATGCAGTTTTAAAATATATAAATATAAGGCATTAAAATTAATTCAAAGGAGAGGAAGAAAAAGTATGAGAAAAGGCACCCTGCTAACTGTCAGTATCCGATCAGCTGTCACAACTGCACCCTTCAGAATGTTGACAGCTTCACCTGTGTCAAGAGCATGGGTCCTTGCCCATGTTGGAAAAACCCACCCCAATGCTCCATACCACTCTGGAGGTAGTCCCAAATTCATGTATGTTGCTGCAGGCTCCACTCCCTTATGCAAGAGAAACATTGAATTAGATTGGGATATTCAGTCAAATGCAACAGACATACCAGTATAAGTGAATAAAGGACCCTTCCGCCAACATTTTACCCTCTCCACGGAGCTCTAGTAGCATCAACACCACCATATTTTTATCAGCTTTTTTGTCGAATTAAAGAAACAGAAGTATTTACACAAGACATTATAAGCAAATCCAATATGCATCCATCCAGCCAGTGCTCGGAGGTTGCTTTCATGCAAGACAATCTAGCTTCAGAAATGCATTTCTACTACAACCTCCAGACCTCGTTATTGTGTTTAAACAGTATAATTACTAAGTGATTCGTATTTTCAAAAAGAAAAATATTCATTCATGTATGGGCAAATTTGAAACTGTAGTTTTCCCTCCTTTGACTAGAATGTACGTTTATATTTTATGTTGTTACATAATCCAGCTCAATCACCTGAGAAACATTCGCATTCTCGCTGACGGTCCAGAAATCATTCCATGTTCTCAGATTTTCATGGTTTTTAGATTTAAAGATAAGAAGAGACAATTCACCTGATGTGCAACGTTGTGGATTACAAGTATACTCCGGGCATCCTTGTAAACTCCATGTGGACGATATTTGGCTGCCAAAAGCCTGAACCAGAAGAGTTGTAATGGTCAATGATTGTTAACTATACCAAAGGAGTAAAAATGTATGCAATAAATTAATAAGAATACTACTGCTACTGGTCCATGCCAGTTACTGACAATCATGAACAGCAAGTAATTCCAATTTATAAACCCATTAAACAGCTAGTATATATAGGAGATTAATTCGTTTAGGAAAGCATACGCTGAAACAAGTCCTGCATGCCAGTCATTGACGAGGAACATACATTTTTCCCCGTAGGTGTAACCTCCCAATGGAAGCACCAAAGGGGCTTCACATGCTGCATGGCAAAGCAAAGTGAACCGAAACTGTAAAACCAAAGGAGAATACAAATAATCATTATTGGTGAATAAAATATGGCATGCTACTTCATTTATGCATCCCAACAAAGCTACAACTTGATCAAGAAGCATACCTGGTTATCCCCATAAGCACCATAGTTATCCCCGTAAGGATTTCCAGGTCTCTGGTACGATGGATGATCCACAAACACCTGAAACAAAGAGGAAAAAAGCTAATCACGTTTAAGGAAAACGCGGTAGGAACTATATGATATGAATAAACTAGTTCCCTCTGAGAAGGCTGGATGATTTCTCACCCAATCGACACTTTCCCTATACTCATGGAAGAAGGCGACCTCGTGTTCTCCTCCAAAGCAAGGCACCTTGATGCGAGTGTCTGTATCTACAACACCAGCAAACTTCTTGTCTGCAGCAGTGCCAGTGAGATATCTTGGAGAGACAACCATAACACGGTGACCACGGGAAGCTAGTATGATAGGCAAAGAACCACAAACATCTCCTAAGCCACCGGACTTTGAATAAGGTGCCGCCTCAGCGGCGACAAAGACAATGTTGTAGGTCGTTCTGGTCTGGGGTTCCTCCACTTTTTCATCTATGCCCTCAGCGTCTTCCACTTCATCAGAAACAACATCCTTACGAGGTTCAGCAACTTCAACATCACCTGTACTCGAATATATTGCATTACTATATTCACGGCCAAAAAATCATCACTTTGCAATAAAGCACGTATTTATGAGAAGCATATTATACATATTGGAGCCACACGCGCGCGCCTACACACACACACACACACACACACACACACACACAAGTACTAAGAAATATTATAAGGTCAAGATATTGACCCAGGTATAAATTATTACGTAGGAAACCTTTTGGACTTTAGACCTTCTAAAAGCAAAAGACCAAAAGTGGAGACCACATGGAAAACCAACTTAGTCACACCTTGTTGTACTACCTTAATGAAACTAGTCCCGCGAAAAACTGCCCAGAATAACACGAGGCCTTTATTACTTTCAAGACTTATGTACTAAATCTGGTACTGAACAAAAAACCTAAAAAAATAAAAAAAGTATATGACTTTCTTAATAATAATTGGTGTCGGTCTCTTTATTACAGTGAATTCCACAGATAAAGAATCATTTTCTTCTAAAAATGCAAGACAAAATCAGTTTGACCAGGATACAAGTCAACTTTTTCACTAAAGGAAATTGACCCCGTTAACGACCGCCAACATATTGCCAGTATCCACCTGATAGCTAAACTCCGTTTGGTTCGTTAGTTTGAATTGAAATATTTTAGTTGTAATAGTAAATTTTTTTGAATTTTCAGAAAAGACAAAAAAAATTTTAGGAAAAAGAAAAAAACCTTTTGAGAAAAAGACAAAAAAAATTTGAGTTGAATAGAGTTGAACTAATGAACCAAACTCCCCCTTACTAACAAATATCTTTTAAACGAATTTCTTCTTTAGGATCTCCTATTCCGTGCAATTTGTGGGACCTACAATTTGAGTTATCAGAGTAGTAATTTAATGCGTAGATTTATTATACCGGTGAAAAATTAATCCAATGATTAAGAAAATAATAGTACAAAATACGAGCTCCAACTAGTCAAATTCAGAATCGTGATCATTTTATTTGGTCATATCTCAAGTGGTCCTCCTCCTATACACATCTATACTCAATCTCCAAATGTAGTAGTATACTATATATTTGTTACAACTATGTAGAAATAAAGCAACCCTGATCTGACATAACCAATTAAAATATTACACATACTTAAAATGATTGTTGCAGCAATCATTAAAAAAAGCACTGAACTTTTCGTAAGCTAAATTAAACTACATTTAGGGTTTGTTTGGTTGGTTAGTTTGAGTTGAAATATTTTAGTTGTAATAGTAAATTTTTTTGAATTTTCAGAAAAGACAAAAAACTTTTTGGGAAAAAGACAAAAATTTTTTGGGAAAAAGACAAAAAAAAGTACAGTTTGAGTTGAAATGAAACGAGGAACCAAACGCACCCTTAAAATTTTCATCTGAAGCAAAAGTAAATTTAAAAAAATCAGGGAGAGAGAAAAGCCTAAGAAAAAAACGCAAAATCCGTCCTCCAAAAAAATATAGGCTCATTTGATAAACTAACCCAACCATCTCAATTCAAATTTTTTTTTATCTTTTTTTTAAAATTTTTTTATATTTTTCCCAAAAAGTTTTTTGTCTTCCCTGAAAATTCAAAAAAATTTACTATTCCAACTTAAAAATCTCAACTCAAACTACTCAATTAAACTCCCCCGTATATAGTATATAGCAGATTCAAATTTCCAAATTCGATTTTGAATTAATCCGAAAAAAAAAATTACCAGAAGGAGGAATCAAGTGGAAGCCGATAACAGAGCCAGAGCTATCTCTTTGTGTTCCCAAAACGAGACCTTTTCCCTCCTCCTTAGGACGATCTTTGTAGATTTGAGAAGTCGGATTTTCACGATCGTCGCTTTCGCCTAAAACCGATCCACTCAGCCTCAAACAGCCATTTTTTCTGCTTCTTCTTCTTCCTCTCCGCGACGGAGCTAAACACAGAACTCCAGAGCTGCAGAAATTACTGGCTTTCACTGAATTCGGGAACGAGTAGTAGTTGCATGGGACGGCCACGCCGGGAATTCGCAGACACTCCATGGGGATTTTAGAGAGATAAACTCCTCCACAGAGGAAGAGAGAGAGAGAGAGAGTGATAGTGACGAAATCCAATGCGAGACGAAAGGTATCGTTTCGTCGTGATTCGAATGGGAAGGAAAATCTAAAGTGATGCAACTGTGTGACGAAAAGAGCTAACCTTACCTGACTCCCACAATTTAAAGGAGAGAGATTGCACGTGAGATCCAGAAAAGGTGCTAAAGTCTAAAGATAAAATTTTGTCACCTGTGTAATACTCCAGGATAAGCACGAACAGTAACCCCTGATTTTCCACGTGTCGCTCTGTATGAGGTGGCAGGTTTAGTCGATACTGGATTTTTTTTCTTTTTTTGACTAAAGACACCAGACTGACTATAAGTTGGGTACGAACGATATTTATTTGACAGCCACGATTTAAAGAAAGCGATGTTTTCGAGAGTGAACGTGGCGTCCCTTTCACAATGCCACGTGGCAAAGAAAAGAGCAGAATAGAGTTTTTTTTTTTTAGGGAGAAAAAAAAAAGGAAACTATTTTCGAAACTCAAACAGGTAATTACCTCCCTTAAAAGAAAAAAGAAAAAAAAAAACAGGTAATTACCTTGCAGCTGAAAATTTATTTAAAAAATAAAAATAATAAAAAGAAAAAAGAAAGCAAGTTAGTCAAAAAAAGAAATAATTCAGGGGAAATAAAATAAGTCAAAAAAAATTCAGGTGAATTAAAATGCTAAAAACAACGTGTTCAATCCTCAAAAACAAAAAGAAACGTGAATTAAAATGCTAAGGATGTTTGATATCACTTGTATGATCACGTCAATAATTACTTGTTTGTTTTTTAAATTGAGAGATTCAAACTCTTTACTTAAGGTATGTAATTATTTTTGTTTTTGAATATAAAAAATAGGGGATTCAAACTTTATATATTAAATCAATAAAGAAAAACTTTATACTTTAGGTGTGCAATGTATTTGTGTTTGTCAATGTTATATTTATTACAAAATAATGTGAAAAATAACAGTTATACTCCAATGTATTATGCTATTTTTACTTTTTGTCCTTATTATTGTATTTTGAAAGTTGTAAAAGTGGACCTCTAGTATTTAAATAAATGGAAAAATAAAAATATTGTAATAGTTAAATGAGATAACAATCAATAAAAATCAAAAGTGAAATTTGATATTAACTATACCTTATAATAAATTTGTCATACAGTTTAACACATTGAAGATCACTTTTTTCATCCAAATACCAAAATTTACAATTGACACACTAATTTAATATTAAATTGAAGATGCTCTAATAAAATTATATATGAAATTACTGTTAGATTGTAGTCACTGTACTACAATTACATATTTTCCTTTTCATATTAAAAAAACGTACCATTTTTATACGTTGACAAAAATTAATTATAAAGAAGGAATTGAGGAGAAATGACTTTTTTTTACTAATAAATTACCAAAATTTTATAAAATCAACAAAATAATCGTTATTTAAAAATATTATTGATCAATGTTAATATACATTAGTCAAAAATATTATATTCAATAAAAGATTAACTAACACTAAATAATCATTTTTTTCTGATAAAAAAGTGTTTTGATTTATTAAATTATGGAAAAATAAAATAGAAATGCTCTTAAAAAACGAAGAACTTTATACATATGATGACCAATTACCAAATCCTCAACAGTCAACTCGAATGTCGTTTACAACATCGTGAACACAATAAATTAAACGAAAAAAAATAAGCAGAAAGATCGATAAATATCAACTTATTGACAAACAAAGTGCAGAACTCGTCGTCGCAACATTCTGATTCATTCAAGCTCACTCAAAGTCCTGTCTCCAGCCGTGGACGCTCAAAGGCAACGACCAATCATCACCACCGCCAGGAGAATCTGGGCCACAGCCCACGGCCCGCCTACTCTGAAATTGAAGCCCACTATTTTTTGGGCCTGGGCTTCTCAGCAACTGATACGACGCCGTTCCACCACCCGAACTCGACGACTCAAGACCCGACGCAGTCACCAAACATCCTTTCCGGGTCGACGGGTTCCATTGGGGAGTAGATGGGCTTCGCTGTTGCTTGAGGAGATTGGGTTGGGTCCGGGTCTTGGCCTTGGCCGACTGGGTCGGAGCCATGTAACTGGGCACGTTGTTTGGACTTCCAATCCGCTGCTGCCGAGTGGAGTATGGGCTCTGGTCCAGAAGGCCCAAATTGGAGTTGCTGGAGCCGGAGATGTCCATCTCGACGGTCTTTTCCGACGCGCTGTCGTCGGCGTCAGTGGCGGCGACGCCGTGGTTGATGGTGGTGGTGGCGAGAGTGACGTAGGAGGAGTCGAGTGGGTCGGAGTGGAGTCCGTTGCCGTTGTAGGGTTGGGCCGACATCCAGCGCTCCAGCCAGTTCCAGCCCCGTTGGGCCTTCTCGTTGTGGCCCGTTTGGAGCCCAAAGTTGCTTTGACCATCCGTGATCGTCTGCAGAAGTTGTTGGTGCTGTTGCTGTTGTTGCTGTTTTCAATAATTAAATCAAAAGGGTCAAAATCATCCAAGTCAAATGTTCATACGGTCTTAGGGGACAAGTTGATGAAAATAAGAAAAATACTAAACTATATGTTTTATCATCCGCATAATTACATATATATATATATTATTTGGCGATAATTTCATATCTAATCCTTTGTCCAATAGGAGATGAATTCAAATTCTCCCATCCTTAGTTCAAAAGAGTAGTTTATCATGTACTATTAATAAGGTCAATCTATACATAAATTAAGTATGTTTAAAAAAATATAGCTATATCTGTCCATATTTCTATGTGTTATTATTAGACATAGGGTTATTTGTCATCAGTTCATAAGATTAAGGTGATTATTACCATGACGATGAATTTTTTGGGTGACAAATCTACAAGCAATTAAGTTTGTAACGAGTTGGTCTCTATAAAATTTGTATGGTTCAGCTTTTAAATCAATTACTAATTGAGCTATGAAAAAATAAAGGACCAAATCGGTTACAAACACCAAAGTTAAAAGAATGAGTAAAACACCCGAGTCGGGTTGTTCAACATTTTCTTTCAAATCTAAGGTGTTATTAGTAATCAACTGATTCACTGACCTGGTAGGCAAAAGCATAAGCGAGGGCTCTCTCCCTTTTCATGACAGCATCATGTCTTCCGGATGCATTGTCTTTGATCTTCTCAGCACTTTGGTGCCTTTGATGCCTCTGATGCCTATCACGGCCTTCCCTCGCCATTAATTTCGGGCTTCTTCAAGGGGCTCTTCAGCTTTTGCGCTTCTAGTCCTCCTACTTCTTCCTCGTCCTCCTTGTTCTGCAGCTTCTCGTGGGCTAGTTGGAGCCTGCGTGCTCGCACTCTTGCCTGCACCCGCACCAACGCTTGCATACACCGCATTGTCATTTGTGCTTGCTTTCTCACATTGTGCCCTCTAACCAAAGCTTGTAGCCTCACCAGTCCCTTCAATGCTCGCAAGGCACGCCGAGCCTGCAAATTTGTTGACAAAAAAGAAATGATTCTCATTTTGTTGCGTGACAATTTAATGCACTATCATATATATAATGATTGTATTGTCGATAAATTACATTGTTCGAAACTATTCAACAAAATGCAAAAAGATTTAAGAAATATCTACAATAAATTACTCAATCTTAGACCATCTTAACCTGTATTTCTGAATTTTTCCTATGCATAAATGAGAGAAAAACTTTTGAGGCTGGGCTATTTTTCGACCAAAAAAAGTTACAACATTAGGATGATAACTATTAATGGTGCTACATTTTAACCAGTAAAGAAGCAAGTGATGCAATTTTTGTGTTTGTGTGGTAAGAGGAAGAGGAAGAGAAAGGGATAGTACTAGATAGCCTCTGTAATGTGATTGTATGAGTGTTGCTGCCTTGTCTTCCCTAGATTGGCGTCCATAACCCGCTAGACGAACAACTTTTGCCGCCGCTTGTGCTGCTGCGACTGCTGCTTCTGCAGCTGCAGCTGTAGCAACCGCAACGGCAATGGCATGGTTTCTGTCTTCTGTCACCGGAGTCGACGAAGCACTGTCGTCGTTTGTGATGTCAGGGGAACTCTCCGCGGGAAAATGTTCGAACGACACAACCTCTGGAGCTTCTTGCTGCCGTTTCTCCACATTGTCCTTCTAAAAACATGTCACCATGGACTATATGGTTAGAAATCCATATTTTAGTTATGTGAACTAGTTGTGTGACAATAGAAAATAAACTAGGAAGTAAATAATTATCTCCCATAATAAGAAATTAGGAAAAAGCACTAGTTCCACAAACAAGAAGTTCGATTGGAATGATTGAAATCGAACATGTATGAAGCACATGATGATGAAAATGAACGATGGTGATGGCTTAGGTGGAGTGAAAACAATGTGTCACAAGTGTTGCAACATATAGGGTCCTCTTGGGTAGGGGACCATTGACACCTTTTGTATTTATGGTTCTAAATGAGGCAAAAGGAAGGCTCGACTTTTATATTTTTTCACACCAAGAAACCCATGACATATTACTTTCTTACCTTTTATTACAATAAAGTTAATTAAAACAAAAAAAAAAAAGGAAGAAGATATTAACAACATGAAAAATAAAAGATATCCATCTCCAAAAGGGTGCTTGTAATTAACAAGTTTTGAGGTATTTTTTTTTTTTTTTTTTGTGTAATTATAACATGTTATTATAATAAAATTATAGAATATGAGATAATTGGCTTTATGAATACCCTTTAAACCATTTTTGTGGAAAATGCTATAAAAAAAAAGTGTGTGACTACCATATTATTTTTCAAGTAAATAAAAGACAAACAAATAGATCAACTAAAACATATTTTTGTGAAAAATAATAACAATAATAATTGTACGACCATCACATTTGGATTATATATTGGGAAAATTTTTGGTCTGTTTTGACAGTGGAATTTTCGTAACAAATCATTGAAAGAACATTTTTGGTGAAAAAGAACATTGTTCAATTGGTAAATGATTATCTTAGCAAAAAAGAAAAAAAATAAATAAAGGTAAGTGATTATTTTAACATTTTTCTTTTCAGAAAAAAAAAAAAAGAAAGAAGGAAGTTACCTTTTTCTCTGGCAAGTCCTTGGAAGAAGGCCTGAAAACTTTCTTCACAGAAGAGAACCAACCGTTGCCTTTCTTCACCATCTCAGGCCAAAAGATCGGCTTCTGATACCCACCAATTTATAAATACACACACACACGTATATATATATCAACCACCAAATTTTCTTTAAAAAAAAAAAGACAAAGACAAAGAAGGAGAAAAAAGCAGAGTAAAAATAAGCAAAAATGAATCAATAAACAAAATAACGTAGTCAAACTAAAGCCCGTTGCATTCCAATTAGCTTCAACTGAAGAAATACCCAGAAATGAAAATCATTAAGCTCTCTGTAAAATAAAATAACAATAAAAAAGCTTACTAAAACGTGTAGGCAAAGGCATTTTTATATTGATCATGACATGAAAAAGTCAAACAATGAGCAGTTTGAGAGAAGACTCTCCTCCCAAAAACGACTCAAACCAGACAAATGAAAACCCAAATGAAGTCTGAAGGTTAAAAAAAATGGACAAGAAAGAAGAGGAAAAAAAAATTAAAAACTTCGAATTAAAAAAAAATTATATAAAACCTGAGAAGCTTCCCTGTCGAGCTTGGATGAATCACAGGGGAGGATTTTTTGAAGCTTCTAGATTTCATTCTTAACATGCATATTTCTTCATAGAGATAGTGTGGATGTAGAGAGAGAAACTAATGTAGTCAAGTAGAGAGAGAGAGATAGAGAGATGGCTATGGCTATGCTAGAGAGAGAAACAAAGAGAGGGGAGAGAGAGAGAGAGGGTGTTGTAGTGTGAGAGTAGTAACTGCGAGCCCGCGCAATCGCCGTTAGTATTTAACAATTTCACGGGCCGGTTAGATTGGAACCCGTAATTGTGTTCCACATATACAGTTGGTGCTCAGCAATTAAGTTATGCCACGTCATAAGTTGTTTGTAAGGATTGTTATTTTATTTTATTTTTTCTGAAAAGTTTTTTTTTAATTACGTTATTAGGATTTTTCTCAAATGTCTCTAAAAAAAATAAATATTTTTTTCAAATATATTCATGAATTTTATGATCATTTTCATTTAATTTCTTGAATTTTAAAAATTAATATTTTCTCATTTAAGTTTTGAATTTGTCTTTTTGACCCCTTTTACTTAAGAATTTCCTTTAGAAGAAGAGGGAATTAGTCTGACATAACTACTTGGGTTAGAATTTTAAAATTTATGTTAAAAACATTAAAAAAAAAAAAAAAAGCTATGCAACTGCACTAAATCCTTTTTTTTTAATCATTTAAACAAAAACTCTAATGAGACAATTTCATAGTTTAATGGATAAAGTGATTTTAAATCTTAGAGGATAAAATGATGGTGATTCTAAAATTTAAATACATTTTATTTATTTACTTGAAAATAGTTTTATTTCGTTTGCTTTTTAGAAAATAAATAAATAAATAAATAAAGGGTGGGGGAGGGTAAATAAATTTTTGTGGTTTGTTTTTAGGGTAAATTGAGATTCAAATTTGCTTTAAAAAAAAAGAGAGAGATTCAAATGCTTTTTTTTTTCTTTTTCTTTTTTTTTTTTTTTTTTTTTTTTTTTTTGCGTTTGGTACATCCTACCAAACGAGTTAATGAAATAATTTTCATTAATTGCAGCTATGAAATGACGGGTAAGCGTAGAGTCAGGATCAAAAGATGCCCATAATTGTGATTACTAATCTTCAACCAATGCTAGCAATGCTTTATGCGTATTTTAAAGCTTTCATTTTTTTTATTTTTATTTTGTCGGTAATCACATTTTTTTATTTTAATTATTCTGTCGTCGGAAATATTTATTTCAGTCCAAGAAAAAACTTTTTTTTTGTTGACATTTTAGTATTTACCTGTATTTATCACATTCCAACACTTTACGCAATTGGATCACTCACGCCGTTGCCCAATGATCATGATTCATTTTTTTCCCCCTCACAGTACTTTATCGTCAGAAAAGCAATAATTTAGGTAAAAATTATTTTTTTCTTAAAAAAAAACAGTTATGATAATTGTCTGGTAACGTCTTCTTCTTTTTTTTTTTTTTTTCTTTTTCTTTACCATTATGATGGAATTTTGCTTTTTATATTTTTGGTACCTATAAGAATAGTAACCATCTTCTTGCAATACTGATATGGTTATTTCCATGCAAACAGAAGAAGCCTTTTCAAGAAAATTAATTGAACACCATAAACAAACGAAGTAAAAGCAAAAGAAAAAAATTTGTTACATAAAGGGCTAAAAGAGACGAAATGATACTATAGAGTGTCTAATATAATATAATAGATAGATAATAACATTAAAGAGAAGCAACTCCATAACAATACATATACATATGCGTATTTATCTTTCAAGAGTAAACATCATAACAATTTTTACTCAAAATAAGAAGGTGCGTAGTTTAAAGAACCAGTTAATTCGTCGGGTGGTAATGAGACTAATCATAGAGTAACATATATGATCAGTCATATAGAGAATCGTAAAAATGCCCATTTTTCTCGATTTGTTTTTAGTTAGAGTTAATTCTAGATTTTATGAGCATTTTTATACTTTACAGACGTGGAAGAAGAAGAAGTTGGATAGATGGGCATGAGGTCTTGACCAATTCTTTTGAATCTTGTTGATTTTCTTCAGCCTGACCCATAAATTTCGGTGTTTATTACATAGCTTTCAGCCTGAAAAGAAAATGGTGTCCCCCCCCAAACTGAAAAACACAACAAACAAATAGGTGAATTTTTGGTCAATTTCTCATTTATTTTTCCCCCAAAAGAGAAAAATTCGCAGTTAATCCTTTTGACTTTTTTTCTTCTTCCTCATTTTTTTTTTTTAGGATACTTCTTCTTCTTCTTAATAGAACATTGTGTGTCTTATAATATAAGCTATATATTGGAGGTGTAAAAAACACCCAAATCAGGCAAATAATCAATTAATGAATAAAACAGAAGTTCATGGGATGTCTATTTCAAGAGACCCGTGTTGAAGGCAAAACGGTTCCACCACTTAAATAACCTTTTTTCTTGCCTGCTGAGCTGTGAAAGTTGCTTATTAGATGCAAGCATAACCCACAATTTTTTCCTGCAGAAGAAGCCAATCTAGTGGGTACGGTTGGGGCTATTAAAAGTGAAAAATAAAAGAGTTTAACCAAGGTAGATGGACACTTGCTTGCATTTAAAGGGAAATCTTGAATAAGAGAGATAAAGTGCAAATCAATGCATTAGGAACTAGGAAGGGCAGAGGTCTCATACTTTATATACATGCCTTCAAATATTTTATTGACTTTATAATACAAATATGACACGAAAAATAAAAATATGATCTTTTATTAAAGTTTTTTTTTTTAATGTGAAAAATTACCCTGTTGATAATGTTTTGTTTTTTAACTATGAGAAAGGTATCACGATATGTTAATTTGTCTTTTTTTTTTTTTTGGTATTATTTTATTATGATTTTAACTTTAAAAAATATACAGTGTCGATAGAATCCTTACAATCAGAATAAACTCCTATCTGCCAAATGGGTTTTAATTGAGCTGGGTGAGAAGCACCTTTCATCTTATTTATTTTAGAGACATTCACATAATGCATTGAATTGGGAATTGAACCATTGGTATTTTGCATGCAAAGGACATCCATGTATATCAATTATGTGCTCCCCTCTTTTCTTTATGTGTGTGTGTGTGTGTTGTTCACAAAAATTTTAATAATTTATTGGAACGTCACCATTTTGTACTCTACACGTGTGGATTCTAAATAATGTGGAAATCTATGATGGATTTACATTATTTTATTTTTGGACCCTTTTGATTTTTGCCACCTTCATTTGTCGCTTGAAGGATTTTGAGATCTTTTTGAACCCAATTCTGCCCACGTGGCACCAAAGAAATTTTGGAGTTGACCACGGCCACGAATCAATGGTGTGAGAATCTGAGTAAATATTGTACTTTCACGTCTTATCAACTATATATACAGTAATTATAAATATGTAAATTTTAGATTTTATTCGAGTGTCGATAATATATGTACGGATGTGAAAAATAATCATAAAAACAATGACGTTTTTTTTTTTTCCTTGGAGCAATAAATTTTTTTTTTCTCGTGGAACTTTTAAGATTTGTTTAATGAATGAGTTTGAGTTGAAAATTTTAAATTTTAATAGTAATTTTTGTTGATTTTTCAGAAAAGATAAAAAAAATTTTCAAAAAAAACAAAAAACTTTTTTAGAAAAAGATAAAAATTGAGATGAAAATTTTGAATTTGAACTCAAATTCAAAACACCCCCTTAGACAATAAATTTGGATCGCAACGACCATGCTAAGTTCATGAATTCATATGGTAGCCAAATATGTGAGCCATATGGTCTAACTTTCAAATTAATATGCTGTTCTGCTAACAAAATAAATAATAATAGATTGTCCATTTTTCATTTTTAATTATTAACATATGTACAGACTTTCTATGATCTATTTAGTAGGACCATTTCTTCACGTAAAATGAAATGCGCAAGGTATAACAATAATTAAAAAAAAAACGTAGCATAATATTTAATAAACTAGAATCTGATATTAATTTTTGAAAATCATACTTCAAATGCATTAGTACGCAAAACATTATGAAATTGTGGTTTTCTATGATTTTAGTAGGATAACAGACAAGTGAAATATCTCACTTGTTTGTATGAAAATGACAGGAATTCGAGTGGGAAATGTTTTGAATACTGCACTGAAGTTTTGGTTATCAAACGACAAAGATATTCAACATTATAAATTTACTCATATATCGATTGTATGAATGTAATTACAACAACATTTAGGATTTGTTTGAGATTTTAGTTTAACTTAAATTAAACTTTATTTTGTCATCTTATTTTTTGTCTTTGTTATAAAAAATCAACAAAATTTATAATTAATTTTTGAAAAGTCAATAAACTCTAACTTAAAAGTTTTATCTCTAACCGGCAAACTAAACGCAAGTTTAGTATCTAACAAACAGAACAAATGAGCTTTGAGCATCAAGCGAAGTATCGTATGCTATACAACGTTTTTTTTTAAATAGTCATTGTATCTTATTCATTTCATGTTACATGAAAGGCAGTCCCACCGAATAAATTATATTGTAAGAAGAGCGTCTATATTGTAGATGTATCATTTGCATACTTGCTTCTCCAAAATCGTTTGGGTTAGTTTAAAGTTAAAGAATCTCTGAAAAAAAATGCTCTTTTTTTAGTGGTTTTTTTTAATTAAAAAAAAAAGGATGATGACTGGATTGCATGCTCTTCATGCGTGTCTAGTGTCCTATTTTTTTTTTTTCTCCTGAAAAGAAGGAAGGACATTATAAAAATTATAAATTATTTCCCTTTTCGATATGCCGTGTTTATTTACCGTTTCCTAAGAAAAATATTATTCATTTTTAAAAAACATAAGGATATTTATTTACTTTTAAGGAAAAGGTAAAGGTGGCGATAAAATGTGTATTATAAGGAATATTATTGCATTATTTTTTTATATATAGTTTTGTCAATGTTCGTGGTTTGTGGTTTGTGGCACTCTAACCACCTTAAAATAAGAGATTTCAACTACTATTTCTAATCATTTGATGTAAACATTCCTTTACATCTAATTAAGGTTTGGTACAACAATTCTAATATGATAATGATGCACTTTCTTTTTCTTTTTCTTTTTTTTCCCCCTTGCCTACAAGGTGCGTTTAAGATAGCAAAGTGAAATTCATGTTTCACAATTAACTTATTTTTTAACCGGCATTTTGTACTTCCTCACTATTAAAATTTGGATAGAGGTGATCATGTTGTTTGTTATTAATATGGAAGCAGTGGTAAAGCAAGGAGCGTTGACGAGTAAGCTTATAACTACAAGATTTTAATTTTAAAGAAGTACAATGAGAGTTTTAACGTTTTAATGATTCGTAAATTATATATTCCTATAAACAATTAAGAAAAATTTGAGGAATACCAACACGGGTAGATGAGATGGCAAAGAGGCTGGATACCTTTGCTAGGCATCATTTCGTCCATCAGGGTTTAAGTTTCATTATCTCCTATTTAGGTCCTGGGTAAATAATTGAGAGAAATTAATATAAAGAACTTGACTATATCACACTTAGGGCCGTCAATTTCGGACACGACACGATGATACGACACGAGAACGACACGTAATAAATGGGTTTGGACCGCACGATTAATAATTGGGTCGAAATTGGGTCGACACGTTTAACACGAAAATAAATGGGTCGGAAATGAGCTGACACGATTAACACGTTTAATACATTTATGTTATAATTTTTAAATTATTCGTTAGAATTTTCAAATTTTTTCGGACATGACACGGTGACACGACACGAGAACGACACGAAATAAATGGGTTTGGACC
This sequence comes from Ficus microcarpa, assembly GCA_025413485.1. Classification (NCBI taxonomy): domain Eukaryota; kingdom Viridiplantae; phylum Streptophyta; class Magnoliopsida; order Rosales; family Moraceae; genus Ficus; species Ficus microcarpa. The sequence goes on along the minus strand of CM046378.1, from coordinate 21,183,896 downwards.
ACACGATTAATAATTGGGTCGAAATTGGATCGACACGTTTAACACGAAAATAAATGGGTCGAAAATGGACTGACACGATTAACACGTTTAACACGAATTGCCAGGCCTAATCACACTTAGATAACTATTTTATCTGTGAGGTTGAAAAACCTAAAATGATGGGGTTAACACCGGATTTTACTTACCCTTTTTTTTTTTTTTTTTGAGGGGCTCGACTCTTTTGGGCCTAACTCCCTATGTCTCGTATGAAAGGCAATGGAAGCATACTGTGGCCTCATTTGGTACACCATCTCATCTCATCTTATCTCAAAATTTTTTTTGTCTTTTTCCCAAAAAGTTTTTGTCTTTTCCCAAAAAGTTTTTTGTCTTTTCTGAAAATTCAAAAAAATTTACTATTCCAACTTAAAAATCTCAACTCAAACTACTCCACCAAACTCCCCCTGTGTACCCAAGTCGGAAGAAAAATCTAACCCACAGAAGGACAAGAAGTCAAAGCATCATATGAAATACATTATATATATATATATATATATCAAGGATTATCATGGTCAACATCCTTAAATTTCAGCTTCACCCTGGCTAAATCCTTTAAATTTTGAATATTCCTATTTTACCACTTGAACTTTATAATTAATCTCACTTTACCATTTTTATTACCATTTCAATTGGAAATAGACCAAAAATTAGAGGCATTAGTCTTACTAAACTTACTGAATTGGGATTTCTACTTGTTAAAAAAAAAAAAACTATATAATTGCACTTAACTCATTATTTTTTATCTGTTTTTAGTTAAATTTTAATAGAAGGGGTAAAGGGGTTAAATCCAATGTTCATGAGACAAACTATGAGTTTTTAAAGGTGGAAGGATAAAGTAAAGAGGTCATAAAATTCAGTGATTATATAAAATGATTATTCTTTTTAAAAACAAAAAGTATTTCTGAAGCTTATATCCCGCAAAAATGGTGTGCATGATAAAAGTGGTCCAATAGAAAACAATCAGCTGCCTTTAAAGAGGAACCAAGTCGTACATTCTTTTATTTATTTATTTTTAATGATGTTCTCTAAATATTGTTATGAATTATGGTAAATTAAAAATGTCATTTCAGTTTTTTTCTTTAAACCAATGTGCTACAGTGAAAAAAATGTCATTTTAGTTGAAATATCATATTACATGAATAAAAAAAATTATGTTAGTTAACTACGTAATATAGTATTATATGTAAATATAGAAAAAAGACATAAACAATATTACACACGAGTCGAAATCTTTTTTTTCAAATGATTACATGTACATGTGGATTTTATATATGTCAAAAAATTTTTTTTTTTGGGTTTTCGAAGATTAGGCATAAAATTTCAAGGAAAAAAAGACGTTGAGAATTACGCAATGATCTTGATTCTTAGCCAAATAAATAAATAAATGTTAGAGGGAAGAAAGAAGGAAAAAGAAAAAAGATGGTAAAGCGAACTTTGTTTAAAAAGAAAAAGTTCTTCGCCAACACATGACACGCCGTTTCAAATTTAGTTAATTTTTGCACTCTCTAAAGCGACAAAAATTTTTTTTTTTTGGGAAATATGGACAATTATTTTCTCTTGTAAAAAGTATATCATTTCATGCGTTTTCTTCAAAAAACCACAATGAAAATACGGCACGTCGTTTGAGTGCTCTTTCTTGATTTTGGTGTAAACGACAATTACATGTAGCCTGATACGAGACAAAAACAAGTTACAAATTATCCTTTTTGTTCCTCTTTTATTACATCTTAAACTCAAATTTTTCATCTCAGTTTTTATCTTTTTTTAAAAAATTAATAAAAATTATAATTAGTTTTTAAAAAATCAACCAACTCAAACTTAAAAATTTCAACTCAAACGTTTCACCAAACGGACTTAACTTTTCCAAAATAATAATTAAAAAAAAACCATTTTATTACAAATCTAAACTGCACGGCTGACGTTTCATGTTTTTTCGTCGATAATAAACAGACAAGTCGTTTCTTTTTTATTTAAAAACGGTGTGTCGTTTAAGTTTTTTTTTTAATCCTTCTTGTCATATTCTGCTGGAGAGAAAATGAACAGTGTTATATAACTTTAGTTAAACAGTAAATTAATTCAAAACATTATTTATCTATTTCCTTTTTTCAATACATTTTTACTAATCGCATCACATACTCTCTCTCATTTACCAATACATATCAGAATAATTATTTGCATGTAAACAATCTAAACACATATTATATTTGAGTATAATATTTAAAGGAAACATCCAAACACATATTACATTATATTTATTACAATTAAATATAATACAAATTTATGTGCAATCCAAATGAAGGAAAAAAAAATATGGTATTTTAAGATTTGGCTCATAGAATCTTAAATAAAAATTGGAGCATATTTCTTATTTATAATTTCTTTCAAAAATAAAAATAAACGTCTACATCCTAAATTTTTGCTTCAATGAAATGTTAAAATTATAATATTAACTATATATATACAATATTAAGGATATTAACTCTAATATTAATATTATTTGAACACTATTTTTATTTTATTGTATTTTTTAATGAATGAGGTTTTTTTTTTTTCATTCATGAACATTAATATCTTAATTTTATTTGAGGTGATAATTATTTTAAAAATTATCAATTTTATTTTAGATTTAAAAAAACGCTTACCAATTAAACAATAAGGATAACTCAAGATCAGGCAAATTGATATTTAAAAATTGAGATTAATCGTGTTTTTGAAAGATACATTTATTATAAATTATATACCAATATAATATAATGTGTTTTTGTGTACCTTATATATTATATTTCAATACAAATATACTTGAATATGATATCCATTCATTTACATCTATTCATTTTTTTAATCTATTTTTATCAATCATATCATATAGTCTCTCTCATTAATACACATTAAATTAATTACTTAAATATAAACGACACAACTAACCCATTACATTTGATATAATATAATATATATTGTACTGTAGGTATATATTCTATCAAAACATATATACATGTATATAATGAACATGTCCTCAAAACAGATCACTAATTAAAAGAGAAAGTATTTAAAGATCCTCGTATTAACATGATACAAAAAAATAATTGTAACGACCCGAATCTTCGGACCGTTAACAAACTTACTTAAATCTTAACACTTGTTTAAATTCGGTTCTAAAAAGATACTAAATTTTTTTTTTTTTTTTATATCGTATTCATACTATAAAAATTAGAATTATTAATATTTTTATATGTGGGAATTAAAAACCACTAGTAAATAATTATCCTATTTAAATTCATGTTTAAATAATATTTAAAAAGCTATAACTTCATGTTGATTAAAGCAAAAGAGTCAAAGGTCTTTTTCTCATGGAGTACTCATACTAATTTAGTAATTCCAAAACATTGGGACATAACTATAATTACGGTCGTTACAAAATAAATTACGAAGTCTAAATGCGGAAATTAAATTTCGTGGTGGTATCCCACTCCCTTCCTTCACCGCCTCCGCATAGCTTCGCCTGTCCATAAGAACATCTAAGTAATAGGCTGCTTACCCGCGTTACCTACAGCACGAACACACACGTATGAGCTTTCGCTCAGCAAGTACAAACAATATCTCACAAAACATTTTCATAAGTCATATCATCACATGTAATTATCAAGAATGTTCAAAATGCATGGAATCATGTGTGTTCAATTATGCTTCATTATATACATATCTTGTCTACTTAAGGGCCCCTATGTCGTACCCATATGCGCGCAACCAATGGGGAGTTAGGGGAGCGACCCTCTAACAACCTCCAAGGTCATATCTTATAATTTCGTTCTTATCATATCCTCTCACTAATTGGAGGTTGGTACGACACTTAATCCTATCTTTCATTAGCCTCATTCTTATTATTTGTGACAATGTGTAGATTTACATGTCACTATGCATTTATCATTACGGCATACATATCTGTGAGGCATGTCAATTATATCAGTGCAAGAGAATTTATGCACATCAAATACTTAATCAAAGCAATACGTATAATTTATAGACTCATCACATCATCAAGTCAAGCCATAACAAACGTAGAGCATCATCAAAGAAAACATTTTGTTTCATGCTGTAGGTGAGGTTTGTACTTACTTGTCTTATGTGCTTAACTTCGGGAGTTGTATCTCCTACTATGCGGATTTGAGAAATTGTCCTGATTTAACAATAACTCATTATTAGATAAAATCATGGTTATATTACTTTATTCAATTATTCATTTATTTTATAAACTAGAGTGAACTTAATTTACTTATATCATAATTAACCTTAATAATTAATTATTATTAATTATTAAACGCTAAAATAAATTTCTACTAATTATTATTAATTAATTAATTTAATTTAATTTAATTAATTAATTTTATTTATTAATTGAATTGATTAAATAATTAATTAAATAATATTTAATTATTACATTAATTAATTGAGTTATTAAAATTAAGTCATATAATTTTAGTTGACTTGATAATAATTAAATTATTAATAATTGTTACTTAAATATTCTTTCTCATATAATAATTAATAATTATTAATTCTAATATTAATAATTTGATTAATCTGATAATTAATGTTTGATTAGTCTCTAGTTAATCATCCATAATTATTTTGATGATTATATCAATGATTAATGATTAATTAATTTATAATTAATCATGTATTATAATTATGTAATTATTTAACATAATAATCCTGATTATCATATATTAACTCTTATAATTAATTAATTAATTAATAATCAATAAATTAATTAATTCCTTTATCAAATTACATTTGGTTATGAATTAATTAATTAATTAATTAATTTATTTATTAATTAATCAATCAAGGTGATAAGAAATCACCTAAGGGTATACCTCTATTTTACTATTGGGCTAGTCCAATTCCCTTAGTTATGTTCATTTAGTTGGGCCAAGGCAATCTCATGGAATAGGCCCAGTACCCTTCTAGTATACTTTATCTTAGCCCATTAAAACTTATGATTCAACTTTAAAAACTTAGGGTTTTTCAAATCATTAGATCATACACTTAAAATCAACTCATTTCATAACTAAATTTATTCGTATGTTATGTTTACCCATATGTCACATTTTAATGTTTAATCATTTTATCGGTGTAGGGCTTTAACTTGTAAGATTTATTTAAATTTAAGTATAATTCCGTTTTGGACACTTGATAACTTTTTGGAAAGCTTGAAACATCTAGTTTCTGTCTCTATAATTTGTTTCCTCAGATTTCAAGCATTTCAAATGATAATGTGGACGTTTTCTTAAGTGTCTTATGGTAAAATCTCAGATTTCCAGATTTCAATACAATCTTTAAGGATTTATTAAAATTCATATACATAACCGTTTTAAACACATGATATCTCATTTTGAAGCTTAAGATGTCTACTTTACATTGGTAAAGTTATTTCTTTTAGTACTTAAGTATTTCATACCATAAACTTAGGTTTTGTCACTGTTGGTCCCACGTTTGCACTACCAGTCCAGATTCATGAATAAGATTTAAAAATCCATAACAATTTACTTACAAGTCCAAATAAGACAAAAGATATGTCATTGGAAAGCTTATAATGTCTATTTTGTATGACAAAAACAGTTTTATAAAAAGTTATGGTTTGCTAAGTCAAAAATAACAAAACCCGTAGCTAGTACCGGGTTCCAGCAAGGTTTTTCGGTTCATAGACCAAACTTGTAAAATTCACCAAAAATCGTACATTTATCCAATCAAGGTGCATGATACCTTGTTGGAAAGCTTAAAGAATCTAGTTTTTAGTTCTCCAACTTATAAACCAAAATTTTGAGTTTAAATGGTTCGGAGTATAAAAAACCCGTGGCTGGTCAGTGGCTCGGAGGTTCATTTCTTCCCTAGTTTTTTGTCACAACTTCAAATGCACATAACTTTATACATATAAAAGCAAATCAAGTGATTCCAAAGCCTAAAATGAAGCTTATCCTCTGTAGAATCTTAATATATAATTTATTTTTCATACCAAAACTTCTAATGCATACTATATCACCACAACAACTACGACCTTCAACAAAGTTTACAAATCTTACCGAAATGCTCCGGGGATACTTCAAGATCTCGAACCTCCCGAGTTCTTCTCAAAACTTTTTCCTAGGTAAGAAAAATCTAATATTAAGATCATAACTAAACATCATAATTTTTTTCTCCAAAAAAATAACTAAAACCCGAATAGCACCACTATGTTACCTCTAGTAAAACGTCCTCTAACTCCGTCTCGCACTTCTTCGATCTTGGTGTTGGGGTTCCTTAGACCTTGAAAATGGATGGAGGAGGTGCTTGAGGAGTGTTGGAGATGGAGAGTAGTGTTGGTGGTTCTTGGTTTTGTTTAGAGCTTGGTTTGTGTGAGAAAGAAAATGGGGTGTTAGAGGTTTGTGCTTAGCCAACTTTGGCCTTGAGAAAGTTGTCTTTTGGGAGATGAAATTTGAAAAATATTGGCTGAATCAACCCCTTCAATGGCCGGCTGTTTTGGGAGAGATTGTGGTGAAATTTGGTTCAAAAAGTTGAGATGAAAGGTCACTATCACTTGCTTCTTCTCTAGGTCAAATTGCCCAAAAAGGCCATGCCATTTCTTACTTGTGGTTGCATGCATGCACCACTTTCCTCATTTCCCTTTGTTCACATTTTTTTCCTTGTTTCTTGAACTACAAAACCGACCCCCCCCTTAGGCTTCCTTCTTTTTTTTTTTTTTTTTCTTTTTCCTTTCTTTTAATATCCACCCTTGATCCAAAGTTATCATACTTATTCTCACCCATTAGATCTTCCATCACACCAATCCTTAATCTAGGTTCTCATTGGTCACTTATTATCTAAGGTTTGGCCATTGATTTGCCTAGGATTCTCTAGCATCAAATCTACACCATTGATTTCAAATCAAGCACAATTCTTGATTAATCTCCCACCTTTGGATTTCCTAAGAGTAAATACTAATAATTCATTTCTATCCATGTGACACATTAAATCCCCAAGCATGCTCTCAAATCTTGACTATTAGTATGCTCAAAATAAATACTAAGATCATTAAATCAATCTACTAATAAAAATCGGGGTCCTTCCGAAAAATTATCGCTATACCTCTAATACGACATAACTTATTTTTTTCGTATAAATTTTTATGTCGTTCATCACACGTTTTATGTATTTAGAATTTCTCATTTAAATAGAGAAACTCAACATTATTAAATCATCGACATCATCACACCGAATGATACATATATTATCAGTCATGATCTTGAAATTTGATATTCATCAAAATAATTCACTAAAAGCATATTAATGAATAAAATCCATAATAATAATTCATTAATTAAGCTTATGAATTTCTAGGGCATCACAATAATATTAGATTAATATGACACAAAATTAAATTAAAATTTATTTCACGTTGATCAAAATATGGGAGTTTGTGTATGTTGGTCAATAGACGAAAAAAAAGTGATTCTTTGAGTAATTTTCTCTTAGGCCTCGTTTGGGGTGAGTTTGGAAATGTGTTTTGCAAAAATTTTTTATTTTTTCATTTTTCTCTAATTTTACTATTCACTTTTTCAAACATTTTTAAAAAACTCAAATTTTAAAATTCTATCTTTATTATTTTAAGTCAAAATAAGATGATATTTTTTAGATTGCATAGAATTTCGAACATAATAAAACAAGATCTATATTACTAATTTTTTTTTTCAAATATGTTTCAAGTTTTTACACTTTTTCATACTAAATAGTTCATTTTTAACAAATACATTTTTTTAAAACTCAAATTATCTCTAACTTCCAAAATACCATCTTCAAATATGTTCTCAAACTGGCCTTAATTATCTTAATTTTAATTTTAACATATATATAAAAGAATTAATAATGTTCTCCCTTTGTGTCAGTGTCAACCCATTGTTTTTGGTTTTTACTTCTCGTTTTTACTTTCAGTTTCATTATTTTTCTTTCTTTTGCCATTTTCTTTTTCTTCTCTCATTTCTTTTTTATGCTTTTATCCTTTTTTTAAATTTCTTTTACTTTTTTCCTTTCTCATTACATATTTGTATGTATACATATAATGCATAAACAATCCTCTTCCCTGTATATCTATTAATAATGTATATGTTTTTATTAATATGATTGAAAAAGGGTTTTGTCTAAATTTTTTTAATGATCCGTTTGGTAAAATAATTTGAGTTGGTTGACTTTTTAAAAAACTAGTTATAATTTATGTTGAATTTTCAAAAAAAGACAAAAAGTGAGATTAAAAATTTAGATTTAAGATGATTTGTGAAATGGAAGCTAAAATTTTGTTGAAAGTTGTGTATGTTGTTTAAGGGTCCGTTTGATGAATGAGTTTGAGATGAAAATTTTAAGTTTGAGTTGAAAATTTTTATTGACTTTTCAAAAAAGACAAAAAATTTTTTAGGAAAAAACAAAAACTGAGATGAAAATTTTGAGTTTAAACTCAAAAAAAAAGACAAAAATTTTTTCAAAAAAAAAAAAAAAACTGAGTTAAAAATTTTGAATTTGAACTCAGAAGCTAAACGAGGCTTAGGGGGTGTTTGGTGTGTTAGTTTGAGTTGAAATATTTTAGTTGTAATAGTAAATTTTTTTGAATTTTCAAAAAAGACAAAAAACTTTTTGGGAAAAAGACAAAAACTTTTTAGAAAAAAGACAAAAAAAAGTTTGAAATGAGTTGGAAATGAGATATCCCCAAACTCCTCCTTAACTTTTACATAGAGTTTTGATTTTTTTGTTTATTTTTCTTATTTTCTTATTTTATACTTTTTTTTTATAATTTTTTCTTTAAATTCTTATAACTTTTTTATAATATATTATTAATGTTTAACTGCATTTAAATAAAAGCGGCCGATCCCCATAATTACCGGCTCAGCCAATTGCAGTCCGGCCCGTCCATCATCCATGTACGGACTCTGAAACCAGACACCCAAAAGGCATGTTTTCAACTTTTCATATTCTCATCGAGGAACATTTTAGCCTATTGTTCTACTCCTGAATTCCTTCCCCACGAAGGAAGCGTTAAAACCGGACTCTGGACACCCAAACACTCCGACTTTTGGTGCTTGCTCTTCCCATTGCTTGCCCCTCCACCAATATTCTCTCGCCACGTGTCCCTTCACACACGAAAAAAGCACTCTTCAGTCTCTCTGCTTTCCCTCCCCCATCTTTCCCATTTCGCCAGCCTCTTTCCAGTCTCCAGTTCATACTCTCTCACTCTGTCTCCAAGCTCTTTGGATCATCTCTCTCTCTCTCTTCTTCTTCTTCTTCATCTACTAGGGTTTCTACATTTCCCAGAAAAGTTCTCTCTCTCGCTCTCCTTCTGTGGTACGTTGAAACTCCTTTTTTTTTTAATCTCTGAATGTTTTCTGTCAAAACAGTCTTCATCTGTTTATGCATATCTGAGCAAAAATGGCGGAAAATGTTTTTTCTTTCTCTGCATGAATATACTTGCATTTTACATTGATTATATCGAACCACACTTGTAAACGTCTCTTGCCTTTCTCCTTTTGTCTGATCGTGTTAAACATTCCACGCATATTATATACATACATGTAACTATATATTCATGTAAACTATTTTCTTCTTTAGCTTCATGTTTGCGTATTGTGTTTACGTGCCTGTATGGTCTTATTCCTCTCTCTCTCTCTCTCTTTCTTTCTTTTTTTTTTTTTTTGGTTTTGTTTTCTGTTTTTGTCTTTTTTAAGTTTAGCTTTGTGTAAATTTGAGCATTTTTTCTTTGGCTTTTAAGCACACATGAGTTCTTCCGTCAAGAGATTTTGCTAGCTTTTCTTTGCGTTTTACTCATTCATCGTTGACGTTGGGTTTTTAAGCTCCCTGAAAGATTGCAGTAGTTATAATTACCTGATTTTCCCATTATCTTTTTGGGATTTTGAGCAGTTTGTGTGAAATTTACAGGTTTTGACATTTGCTGGGTATGGAAGAAGAAACGTCTCGTCGGAACGGAAAGAAGAGGCAGCTGGTTGAGATCAGCGGCGACGGAAGTGCTGATGAAGTTTATAGGTTCAAGATATTGTTGCCAAATGGAACGAGCGTTGGGTTGAATGTCCGTGTTCCCGAAATGCCATTTGAGGATTTCATTACATTGGTTAAAGAAGAATACTTCCGGGTTCTACAATACTCGGAATCGATGAAGAGCAAAAGGCAGCTGAACTGGAAAGTCGGTTCCTTGATTCTGCAAGATACCGATGATGTCAAGCTTGAAAGACGTATATTGAACTTTAGGAGTTTGAAGCCACATAAATGTCACATTTTAAGGCTTCATGTGAGTATAGACATGGATTTCGGTTCAATGTGAGTTTGGTTTTCTGATATCTTGTTTGCTTATTGGGTTTTTTTTTTTTTGCTTGTTTTGCTTCTGAATTGTAGGATGGCAGTGGAAATTCGACCGAAAAGTTCGAGGTTAGCAATCAATCTGATTTTGACTAAAGGAATTATCGATTCAGCAATTACTTTTTTGAATTCTTTAATTTGACATACATACTTGATCAGGTGTTTGTTTTTAGTTTCACTCTGTGTGTACTTGTCTGGCTTGCAGAATATGTGGGATTTGACTCCCGATACTGAATTGTTGAAAGAGTTACCAGAAGAGTATACTTTTGAAACTGCTCTCGCTGATTTAATAGTAAGTCGTTTGGTAAAGTTGAAAAACTAAAATTTGTTTGCCTACTTAATTTTGTTTTCGATGAAGGATTTACTTTCTGCTGTTCATTTACCAGGACAATTCTTTGCAAGCAGTGTGGTCAAATAGTAAAAATGATCGAAGACTAGTTAGGTATCCGTCTAGCCGAATTATTTGCTTATGTTGGTCAATGTATGTTTCCTTTTTTTCTTTCGAAAATAAAAAAGTTGGTTCGTGATAACTGAATGTTGTATTGATCTATTCTATGATTTTTGCTTTTTGTTACGTAAAACGTATCATGGTAGAAGGTGCAGAGTTACTTTGAACTGCTATGGCTTATGATTTAGTAGGCATGTAAGACCAGCAAATTAAGCCTATACTTCCCGTGGTCTGCGATTGTTTCTCTCAACATTTTTTCATGGTTGATGATCTAAGATTGAAATTCAGTTCTTTGGCACAGATGGATTCACCTTTCTGAGCGTACCTAATTATTTCAAAGAAAGCTCTGTTCTCTCTGACATACATGCAACTTTGTTTTTGATTTTCAGGGTGGATGTTTTAAAGGATAGGATTTCAATCTTTGACTCTGGTCCTGGCATGGATGGAAGCGATGAAAATTCTATAGTAAAGTGGTATGTCCTAGCAGTTTTATTTGCCTTTTTCTTTTTAGTTATCACGTTTTGTATTTTGTCGTTCTCCTTCGATATAGAATAATGACATGGCGATAGGCGAATTTTGTAATATGTTTGGCGAGATCATTGGAAAAATTGTCCGTTTCTCAAGACGTGTTATTTCTGGACAAGAATGTATTTGAATACTTAAGAGAGGCTGTAAGCAATGCAAGCATGCTTCTTAAATAGTGTCTCCTTGTAAGCTAATTAGATGAAGGAGAGAGAAAGAGTTCCACACTTCAAAGAACTCATTGATAATGATTTTTCATTTGATTGAATCGTAAACTGTACAGACAGGGCTTAAATACTCCGTACATCTAATAGCTAATCTAACTAACAGAGAATATATCACGTGAATAATGTCTTCTAATCTAGCTAATGTGTAATGTTATCACAATCTCGATTCCTAACACTACCACGCATTTTCTATAGGGGAAAAATGGGTGCCTCACTACACAGATCTTTGAAGGAACAAGCAATAGGTGGCAAACCTCCATTCCTTAAGGTAAACTACTTGAATTTGTCTTCTTATTATGATGATTACGTTTGTCGTTTTGTTTATGTTATGAGCCGTTCTGTGGAATTATGCAGCCTTTTTTTGGCATATTTGGATATGGTGGACCTATTGCATCTATGCACTTGGGGAGGTAAGAGTATGATCCCAATTATGATTCTATCCCACTTCCATGTGCGCTCTCCTGTAGAATTTTTGCAAACCAGTCATTTTCACATTTGTTTTCACTCCCATTTTTCAGGTATGCTGTAGTTTCATCTAAAACAAAGAAATCCAAGAAGGTGTATATTCTACATCTTGAGAGAGAGGCCTTACTCAACAGTTCTGGTTCTGACCTTACTTGGAAGGTAATAGAGCAGAAAAGCATTAGCAGTTTATGGTCTTGAGGAGTAAATGTTGCTCTTCTCTCTCTCTCTCTCTCTCTCTAGATTACTTTTTGTTGTTTGTGAAGCAACTACACAACGGTTCATTGTTGTGGAAGCAGACACTAACTATGCCTTTTCGTTTTAGACTGATGGTGGTATTAGAGATCCTTTACAAGAAGAAATTGCGGAAGCACCGCACGGAAGCTTTACAAAGGTATGAGTATTGCATCTGTTTGACGCATACCAAATGATTATTCATGCTTTTCCCACCCTTGTCCACCCTTATTTTCCTTTTGAAAACTAACTTTAATCTTTTTGAGTGATTATTGACTCGTTAGATACTCCTTTGGCAATTATGTTTCCAAACTTTCTTTTCCTTGGCTCCCTTGAGTATAGACATTGATATGCCTTGCTGTGTTTCTATAATTCTTTGGTTTTTGTGAACCTTAAACTAGTTTGTAATTCTTCAGTTCTGGAAAAAAAAAAAAAACTTGACAGGTTGAAGTTTTTGATGCTAAGATCAAAAGTTTGGACACAATTAAACTTCAGTGCAGGCTAAAGGACATTTACTTCCCGTATATTCAGGTTTGCACTTTGCTGTACTGTTTGTCAGTCTTTTTTTCCCTTCCAAATTTGATGGGATGCATATCTCATGGTGCTTGGCTTTGCATGGAGGTCTTAGCATTGTCATTGGAAAATATACCCACAGTGTAGCTTGTGTTCTAATTTTACAACATGTAGATGTTAATTTCTAAGACTCTGTAGTTTTCGACTTTGATAAGTTCCAAAAGTGCATTATTTTCTCTTGCATATTTTATGAAACGGGAGTTTTTCTCTATTTTTCTATTGCAATATTCTTACTTTTGCATTCTATTCCTTGGGCTTGCAGTGTGATGAGATGTCCAACACAGGGAAGACTGTTACACCAGTAGAGTTTCAGGTCTATTATCTTCTCCATTATTTTTCCAGATAATATCACATGATTTGTATGATGCCTTTTTGTTTGACTCCCTTGGTAACCAAATAGTTTCTTTTTATTTCGGTATGTTTGGTTGATGCCTCGAAATCTACTGAAATGAGTGCAATTTTTAATTTTTAATTTTTATCAAATTATATGCAAAGTTCTGCTTGGCTTCTTGATGATCTGATTGCAGTCCCTATGTGTAACTACAACATCAATCTTGGAAAAATGGACGAAAGATATAATGTAAAAATGAAATAAAAAAGTGTGTTCTCATGAGTATGCATGTTCCTGTCAGATCTAAGTAAAAATTTTCGATTATTACAATGTTATCTGTCTGATTTTATGAGCATCCTTTTGATTATCAGACTTATAATTCTTTCCCTTTTCTGGTATTTAGTTCTTTGGCTTCAGCAATATCTTGAAAAATGCAATATGACTTTCAACAACTCGAAAGCCTTTGAGTTTTCTCTGTGATATCTCAGGTCAATGGAATTGATCTTGCTGAAATTGAAGGTGGGGAAATTGCAACTACAAATTTGCATTCTTGCAATGGACCTGATTTTGTTTTACACCTTCAATTCTCATTAAAGCAAATCTGTGTAACCAAAAGTCCTAGTAAGTGACTATGACTTCTTCAAAACTTATTTCTTGTTTTTTTCCCAGAAAATGGCTTTGTCTATACTTTACTTGTCTTCACAGTTTCGAGTTCCTTGCTTTTTGCTACTTCAAGTGCTCTTTTATTTCTCAACTTGAAATGTTTCAGGAACAAGATCATGTGAAGAAGCTCATGCAAGGCTGAAGTTTGTTTATTTTCCTATTGTTGAGGTAAGATTAGTATGAAATTCTTATCTTTTCCAACATATAGTTTGGAAGTTTTGGAACTTGTATGTTTCAGGGCAAAGAGAGTATTGAGAAGATTTTGGAGAAGCTAAGAGCTGATGGACATCAAATTACTGAAAAATATGATACCTTTAGCCGTGTTTTTATTCGGCGGCTTGGTCGTCTTCTTTCGGATGCTCGCTGGGTAGGTTTTTGATCATTTCATTCTTTTCATATGTGATGATGTCTTGAAACCAACTTTGAGGAAGCCTTTTTGAAGTTTAGAATCAAATTAATCATTGCTTGAAATGAAGAAGTGTTATCTAACTTTTTGTCTATAACTATATCTTCATCTATAATCATATCTTCAGTACTAAATGAAATACACATTTATGTAGAACCAATGTTTGCTATTCCTGGATATTTACTTTACACCTGTAATTATCATTGAATAATATGGTAATTTCTTTCATTTTAATATCTACTTAACCTTTTTACAGGCATCACTTCCTTTAATGGATCTAAGGCATAAAAAGGGAAATAAGGCACATATATTAAAGAGTTGTTGTTCTCGAGTTAAATGCTTCATTGGTAAGCTGGTGCAGTTTTTTTGTTTTTATTTTGTTTTTTTAGTTTTCTAGAGTTGTTAAATATCTGCTCCTCGTCAGGCAAATTACATGGTTTGAGAATTTCTCTCTATGGCTTGTACTGATAAAAATAGATTGTGGTTGCAGATACCGATGCTGGCATGAATCCAACACCATCTAAGGCAAGTCTTAATGTTGATATCTTTTTCTATAAGAATTTTAGAAAATCTCAGTCTCTCTCTCTCTATCATGTTCTATTTGCTACACATTTTCAAGTTAGAATGATAGGAGTGAAACTGTCAAGCAAATGAGTTCCTTTTGTGTGTAAAAAGCATTTTCAGTGGGAAAATATTATAATGATCTAAAACCAAGGAAAGACGAATACGGAGCTATAGAAAATTTGGACTATAACTCCATCAATTTGGATGGTGCACCTTACATGGTGCAATTAATAAGAACATGCATTACCGTGTGCAGACGGATCTAGCACATCATAATCCTTTTACCATTGCTTTGAAGAACTTTGGCAGTAACTTTCGTGAGAATGAAAAAGGTAATCTCCCGTCCACTTGAACATGGGTTTTTTTCATTTAAAATCCATTTTTATTTTTATTTTTATTTGTAAAAATTTATTTTTCTTAATCTAACATTTTTAGTTTTCAGGAATAGATATTAAAGTTTCTAGAGATGGAAAGTTGTTGAGCCCTTCGGAATTAGAAAAAGACTATCAAGATTGGGTTCTTCAGATGCATATGCAGTATGATGAAGAAGTTGATCACGGTGAAGATCAACCAATTGTTGTTGTCAACAGCCCTATGAAAAGCAAAGAGATAGGAATTTTATCTAATGGTATGCATGAAAGGATAAACGTCTTGATTTTCCACTTTGCATCAAAATGAATAGTATATGTTAATTATCTTAATTTTGTTTTTGTCCCCGTATTTATGTCTTTTGATCTGATTGTATCTGGTATCAGTTAATAATTTTTATCGTTTCATTGTTAAATTCTAGTTAATTTTGTTTTTGTCCCCATATTTATGTCTTTTGATCTGATTGTATCTGGTATCAGTTAATAATTTTTATTGTTTCATTGTTAAATTTTAGTTATGAGAGTTCATAAAGTTCTGAAAAGGAAAGGAAAAATCTGGAAATCTGGCCAAAAAGTAAAAATTCTGAAGGGAGCATGCGCTGGTGTTCATAAGAATAACGTCTCTGCAACACTGGAGTACTTTTTGCTTGGAGGTTTTGAAGGTGATGCTGGTGGTAAGTATTATGCCTTGGTAACACTCAAACTGGTTTTGTGCAATGCAAGAATTTTGGTCAAGATAAATATCCTAATATTTTTTCGTGCCTTTCCTAACAGGAGAAGCACGGATTATATGCAGGTTATATGTGTGTACTCTAATTTATTTGTCTTTTTCTCGATTGCTCAAGTACTTTCTCATTAAATTATTCGATGTTGCTTTGGGATGAAAAAGGCCACTCAGTATCCCAGATCAGAATGGGTGCATTCTTACTGAAGTTAACGGGGAGACTAGTCTGGATATGCGAAGCTCTTTGTCCATTCCCGTTAGCGTTATTGACTCTGGAAAGGTTTCCACTAAACGTTTTTTTTTTTTACTTAGTGAAAATGAGCACGCTTTTTTATATGCTTAATTCTGAGCTGTTAATGGCAGTGCATATCTATTGATAGTATTGAGTGGAAAAACTTGGTAGAAAAGCAGCGTCAGAAATCTCCTTCTACAATTGACTTGCTAAGCACAAAACAATGTCAAGAATTGGAGGTTGATGGGGAGGTTAGTGTTTTTCCATCATTTGTCCCCAATATTTTAAGGGACTTATTTGAAGTAACAGAAAGAAAATGGATAAAGTGTTATAATTGAGAAATGATTTCATTTTTAAAGATCGGGAATAAAAGAACCTTGGACGAGACTGAATGCTAGTTTTCTCTATCTTCTTAGTCATGAAATCAGAAACTATCTAGTTCATGGTCGTGTCCCTTTTTTCAGGAATTGCCTGCGACTGCTAATGCTGGAAAAGCTCCACCCAAGGAAGTTCTGGCAGTTGTTCGGCCTGCTAATTATGTCCCTCAGAGTGACCCTAAAGATCTGGACCAGAAAAATATTTCCAGATGTAAAATAGATATGTCTTTAGAAGTCAAGTTCAAGGGCCAGAACAAAGATGATGGAAACTTGGATCACATTTATTCGGTGCGTGCCCCATCTTCTTCTCATAAAGGAATCCACGGCATGTACATATTTCAACTTGGAAACAAGTTCCCAAATTTGTTTCAAAAAGCGGGCAACTATAAATTTTCATTTTCTCTTGTAAGTGGTTCACCTAGACTCCAATTTATCCATGTCTTCTGAAAATCACTGGACTTTCATTTGTTCCTCATCATGTGACTTCTTTGTGTCTGTCATTTCATTTTTTCAGATTGATTCAAGTTGCAAAACTTTGGTAAAAAATGTTGAGGTTAATCCCTCTTCCGAGATCAGAAAGTGGCAACTTCTGAGAAATAGCAGGAGTCGGCCATTTAGCTTGAGGTACCCCACTTTTAAGATTAAACTGTTCTTTTATCATTTCCTGTAGTACATTTTCTAGTTTGGAGAGCGTAATATTTTTGAACTTAACTGGGGTCATTAATAATTGCATATGGAATGCCCCCTTTCAAATATCTTTTATTTGTTGCACACACATATCTGGTCGATGTACCTTTTCTCTCTTAATTTGATTTTATTTGTTCGATGATCTTCTATGACAGGGTTGGTTCATGTTCTGAACCTGTTGCTATTGCATGTTATGACATTTATGATAATCGAACTCGTTTTACACGTAACACGCAAGTTCTGGTCAAGTTCCAAGCAAAACAGGGTGTACTTTTTCATGTAAAAGATTATAAGACAGAAGTTTCAACTTCTGGAATGGAACTGAAAGTTAAGGTATAGTTTACGTTTGTTTTCTTGTTTCCTCAGTAAAGTTTGCAGGTCTTTTATATTGCACTTGCATTTACATAAAAATGGAAATTGCCTTGGGGTGTATTTGTGCATCTGTCAAGTTTTTGTATGTTTTCAGGGCTTATTAATTGAAAGCAGGAACTTGGACCAGATTCGGCCTGTGTATGAAGCTATTTGTGTCATATCTAGCTCGGATGAGTTATTCTCCGTCTCCATCCCTTGTCGTGGTATCGTGTTAACTTAAAGCAAAACATGGATATAAGCTTAAAGTTTTCATGTCTTGTTATTTACTGACATTATTCTTTGTACATAATTCAATTTACCTTTTTCTTTTTAATAATCAGTTAATCCTGGACGTACGCAAGTTGTTAGAGCCCAGCCATCAATTTCAGCTAGCCAACTGTTTCCAGGTTGCATTATTAAAGAGCTTGAATTAGAGGTATATCAATTCAATTGTGCTATTGACATAACAATTCATAGACTTCTGCATGATAGCTTTTGTATGACAAATTTCTTGGTTAACTGATACAAACCTGGTGACAGCAACATTGCTGATAAGGTTTTACTTGCAAACAATCTAATTCTATTATCCTTTTTCTCCAGATGTTTGATGCATATGGCAATCATGTAATGGTGGACTCGGAAGTTCAATTGAATTTGAAGGGGTTTCAGATACTAGATCAAACAGGGTTGAAGCGTAAGGTCTGTGTCATTATAAATTTTCTTGTGCAATTATGCTATTATGAAGTGATTTTGAAAGCACGATTTAGAGATTTATTGAAGATTTATTTGTTTGTTTGTTTCATTTCAATTTTTATAATTTCTCTATACATTAGTAAATGAGCAGACAACATGAGTGTACCTAGGAAGATGGAGACGACAATAGAAGTGTCACAATGAGATTTGATTATTCACTTCGGTGGTTACAGTGACACTTAAATTGTCGTTTTTATGCAAATGCTGATACATGTCTATTAAGTTTGTTCCTTTGAAACCTAAATGTGGCATCATTAGATATTTAAGAAATGGGATCTTTTCTGGTCTGCTAAGATGATATCATTGGCATGTTGTTTCCTTAATTATCAACAGCATGTGTATTTGCTTCATACTAAGCAGTCACGTAACCTTTCTGACTAGGTTTTCTTGGAAGAAATTAGAAGCAATCACCAATTTATGGATTTTTAATTATCTATTTTTTTCGTGCAAACCTTTTTTTATTATTAAGGCAAAACAGATACATCATCCTGACGAAAAACTTTCAATATAGGTGGATAATTGTGGACGCATCGACCTTAGTGGCCTCCTGAAAGTAACTGCTGGTTATGGAGAAAAGGGTATGCACGTTTCGTGTAGAGCTCTTGAGACCTGGATTTTACCAAGATTAGTATCATCTAAAACCTATTCTTGTTCTAGTATCAAGTAATATGTGTTAAAGATTTGTCTGATTCAATTAAATGGTACACATATGCTTTGAAGGTTATCTACTTCAATTCGTGAACTCAGATTTTTTTTTTTTTGTGTATAATACTTGCTGTGAATTTCTCTTTAGCATCAGGATATGAAAATTAAATTCTCGGAGTTGCATTTGAAACGATTTATCAAGAGCTTGATAATAGTCTTCATGAATGAATAAGTAGCAAATTCCCTATATTTTATTTCCGTATGTATGCATTTGCATATGGTATGAAGTTTATGATACAAGTTATACGTCTTGATTTCAAATTACCTGTCATGTGCAGTATCATTCTCAGTTTCATCGGACAAGGAAGTTTTTGTCAAGCAAGAGTTTCAAATTGAGAGAAGGGAACTGAGACTTGTAACGAAGGTGATGCTCTTGTTCAATTCCATCTTTATTTTTTGGATGAATTATGGTTTATATTTTCCTTGCTGTAATTTTTCCCCTCATAATTAATATGATTGTTGTCAGGTACCTGAGGTTCTTCAAGCTGGTTCTGTACTAGAAAATATGGTTTTTGAAATTGTGAACTCCGAGGGTGTCGTTGATGATACCATCCATGACGAAGAGAAAAGTGGCCAATCACATATGCTTACAATAAAGGCAGATTCGCATGATGCAGCAGAGTCTATCCGGTATACATTCAAGCATGGACGCTGCACTGTTCCTGCCATTCCCCTACCTCAGAGCGAGGGAAGTTTTTGTTTCTCAGCTTGCCATTCTCGTCATTCAAATCTGACTCTGCCTGTCAAGGTTTGAATGCTTTGCAGAAGCTTCATTTTTTAATTATAAATTTTGTTGTTTATTTTTGTTGTCACCTTTCTGCCTTTATGCGATGATTGTCAAACTCTGTTCAGGTTCATTTGGTGAAACCCGCGGTGCCAATGTTAACTCCAACTTTGCCTTCGGATGGAAATGTCTTGCTTCTTCCGGGCTCATCTTCTCTTAAGCAAGTAGGAAAAGAATTTATCACGTCCATTGAGCTTAGGAGACAGGTACAACAATATATATTATCTTTAAAAGTAGATATGTGCAGTTTATACCTTGGCAGTTGGAATAGTCCAACATTGTAGTTCATTCATTAGTAAAGTTGAGATCCGTACTGTTACTTTTTTTTTTTTTTTTTTTCAAGGTCCAGTTACTGATTTTGAGTTCCATGGTTTGCTTATCAGTTTTCTTTTTAGGGATGATTTGATCTGACCTTGGTGAATGTTCCTCATGTTGCATTTTGAGTTTCTTGAGCTTCTTTCTGCAGGGACTTGAAGATGATGTGGTTAAAGTGGGTATGTCGATCGGAACATTGGAAAAACGTCTTGATGCTCTTGTGGAGGAGAAAGAAAAACTTGAGCAAGATATGAAAGAGTTGCAAGGTTCTGACTATCACATCTACTGCTTTTCAATGTTAACTGATTGACATCATTGTTAAAAACTGCCCTAGCTAAGAATTGGCTCGGCCAAGTTGGCTATAAATTAATGTTTGTCATGTTTTATAAACCAAGTTGGCTATAAATTAATGTTTCAAGGCATACATGTACCCTCTTACTCGGCCTTTTAGGTCCATACACCCTTTCTTTGTTGCCTAGGCATTGTCTTGTTTGTCTGGTAGTCTGACAGTGTGTTGTACTTTGGCATGTTTAGATTGTGTACTTGAAAATAAATAAATATTCATAGACATTTTATTGTTTTGTGATATTTAGAGTTTCTTGGTCTTTGTCCACCAAGTTTCTTGAATTGCTTTTACACTAAAGAGGAACTGATGGTGGAGATAGAAAGGACAGATAACTCTGCCGCTGCTGTTCTCTGCAATATTTCTAGAAGAGTTCAATTCCAAGATCCTAAGGACCATTTGATGAAAGGTTTAATTGGAGTGGTCGCGCTTCTTGGTAGTGTCGGTTCTAGTCAGTTGAGCAGGTGATACCCTTGACGTCTTTTTTCCCATTTTCAAATTTAAAATATAATTTTGTCTTGCTTTCCTCCCTTTCTCTTCTGTCTTAACTTGTGTTTGTATCTTGATTTTAGGATATTGTCAGAATACTTGGGAGCAGATCAAATGCTTGCAGTTGTCGCTAGATCTCTTGAGGCTGCAAATGTTTTTGAGAAGTACATACGAAATGAAGTTGATTCTAGCGATGCTCAACATGCAGCAGGCGCTGAAATTTTGAAATCCATAAAGGGTCGCTATATGATTTTATGTCTTGAAGACATAAGGTTATTTAAAATCTTCCCTGACTGCTTTTGTTTAAATTTTATCAATATAATTCTCAAAAAAAAAAAAAAAAAAGTTTATCAATATAGGAACAGGAATAGTTGTTTGTGTTGGTTTTTTATATCTGTGTGTGTGTTGAATTAATCTTTGATCCTTAATGACCAGTTCTACACTAGGATTGAAGCTTTCGTCTATATATACACATATATGCACTTATATGTATGCTAGGGTTCAGATCATAAGAAAAGGAAAATATAACATCTGAGGGATTTGGTCTGAACTTGTCTCATGTCACGTCGTTATCATTTTGCAGTCCTTACAAAGGTGGGTTTGAGTGTAGTGGTGCTCAGAAGAGGCTGCCCTTACCAGTTCCTTTTATGCATGACGGAACCACACCGACAGGTTTTTTGGGATATGCTGTCAACATGATTGATCTAGACGTTGATCAGCTGCAAACAAAGACAAACTCAGGCCATGGTCTTCGAGAGACGTTATTCTATTGTCTTTTTGGTCAGCTCCAAGTTTATCGAACCAGGGTAGAAATGTTAGCTGCACGTGCTTGTGTAAAACATGGTGCTGTTTCTTTAGATGGCGGAATTTTGAAAGAAAACGGCAGAGTTACTTTTGGAACTGGGTATGTATCTCTCTCTCTCTGAATCTGTCCTTCCTTCTCTCCGATCCGTCGGTGTTTGAAAATTTGCTCTTAAAATGACAAAGTTATATGTGCTTAAGGGAACCTGGAATATGCTTTCAAGTTGTCATGGCGGAGAGCGAGTCTGTTTCGCGAGAAAATGTGAAGCAGCTTGTGGAAAAGAAATCACAGTTAGGAACCCTTGGCCAGCGTATTGGGGCAGGAATGAAAGCCCGTAAGAAAATTTTGAAGAAGTTTGAGAAGAAGAAGAAGAAGTTTTGCAAGTTCTTGGACGAGGTTGAACCTATACTAAGAAGCTACTATTCGGAGCTTGGAATGGAACCTACACAGGAAACAGCTCCAATTATGTTGAACGTTTAGTTAAGAAAAGTAGTTAAAATTTCAGTAATTTTTTGTTATATCCTTGCTTTAGGTACAACACTACGCACGTAGATATATATATACACACATATATACATATATATATGTTTATATGTTTATATCTTTTTATTTGTATATATTATTCTAAAAAATGACTTGTTAATAGAAGCATATGGAAATAGTCACTTACATTAAACATCCAGCTTTTCACCTGAGGCTATTGCTGTCTGATGACATTATGTTTGTTGATGACTTGTAAATCAAAACGAGGTGTTTTATTTTGTTTTTGATTTGTTTAAGGTAAGTAACCTTTTGATCTTATGGAGCAATAAACACTTAGATTTTACTGTCGTTGGTTCTAAAGAACGTTTGCTTCGTCTAGCTGTTTTTGAAGCCTTAAGGGGAGTTGTTTACTTATTACTTATGGTTTTAAGTCGAAAGTTTTTGCTCTTTGTTGAAATCTAAAAACATATTCATTCAGATTAACTGCTGCAGTCTTTAAAAAAAAAAAAAAAAAAAAAAAACTGCTGCAGTTTTTTGAACCGAATGAGCTACCAAAAAAAAAAAAAGAAAAAGAAAAAAAGAATAAGCGACAAAATATTCAATGAAGAAAAAATATAAAAGCAACATGACGTTTGCATTTAAGGTTTGTCCCTTGTCTCATTCCAAAATTATGTCGTAACTAATCTCTTGCAGTTGGCTTCGTAAAAGCGACTTGTCGTTTCTAGCTATCGACTGTGTCGTTGAAACTGAGGGCATGTCGTTTATGAAGTGTTTATCCTTCGCTTAGCTTTTATTAATTAATCAGAACATGTCGTTTAACGTTTGGAAATCAATTATTTTTTGACATGTCGTTTAACGTTTGGGAATCAATTATTCTTTTGGGGAACGGTGACTAATTGTCGCCATTATTAATATATCCATACATTAAATCAATGTCGTAAGGTCGAGTTTTGAGGTGACGACGCGTACTTCAGTGTTGTTGCACTTTTGCAGAGTTTCTCATTCGGGTTTGTATATATTGCTGACGGCCCCTGTATATGGAGTGAGATTCCACCTCAGAAACACAACAGTGAAAAAGAAAACGCCGTCGGTACTGAGTCAACTCGGCAATGTTTCAACCTAACAACAACCAGGTGAGCGAATCCCTCTGGACAATTTTCCCTTTTCCCTCTGTTTGTTTTCCTGGAAAATGTCAGAAATGGCCGACAACAAAACTCTTCGTTCTGACGTTTTTTAAAAAAATTGTGTTTTTTCGTTTGTTGTTTTTGTCAACGCGCTGTCTTGGCTAACGAATTGAGAGTGAGTGATTTGGTAATTCCAATGCATGTCCTTCTTCTCCTTTTCTTGGTTTCTAATGCTTTAAATTCCCAGGAAAACGAATTACAATCGAGTTGGGTGGTAAAATTTTCTGGGTTTTCTTTCTTTTAGTGGCTTCGTAAGAGTGGGTTTAGCACAATTTTTTTTTTAAATAATGCAGTCCCCGAATTTTCTATTTTCTTTAATATGTATATATAGCTTTTTGAACAGTTGAGTTTTCAGAAATTTGTGAGCTTTTCTTTAGTTCTTTACCTTTTTTTTTTTTTTTTTTTTTTTTTTTGGCGGCGAACAGGTGGGAATTCTTGTTTGTTTTCGTTAAGGGAAAGAAATGTTTGAATTACTATATTTTCCTGAAAAAGAAAAAAAAATGATAGTTGTGCATTTTCGTTTCCCAGAACATTTTAGAAGGTTTTGTAGCAAATGTGAAATAGGTTTAACATTCTAATGCACGCTTTATTTATTTAGGTTTCTTTCTTCTAAAAAAATCAATTTGTTTGTTTGTTTTTTTTTTTTTTTTCTTTGGCTCAATTTGTAGTTGAAGGTTTGTTTTTATTGATTTATTGATTTTACTTTTTTTGTGTTGAAGTTCTTGTTATTTTCAAACTTGGGTACTCGGTACTTTTCTGACTTTATGTGTGTGATGCGAATCAGAACAAAATTGAAAGTATTAAGCTGTGTTGCACACACTTCTATAGAAGGTGTTTGTTTTTTCCAATTTCAATTTTCTTTTCCTCGTTATGTTTTATTGTATACTTGTGTTTATACTGTGGGAGGGTACATGGAAACACTAAAGCAATCTTTTCTCTTCAGCTTCACATTCATGCAAACTCAGTAGCTATGCAAGAACCAGCATCACTGATGCAAGTGGATCCAAATGCGACTAGTATAGTAGTAGTAAAGGATGATCCGCAAAATGGAGGGTTTCAACAGGCAGAATCTATCATCCACTACTCTAAGGTTGTGCCAAAAACCCGTTTCTCTGATTTTTAATTATTTTTCTTAACTCTGGATTTAAATTTGGTTGTTCTTTTGTGTCGGTCATTATCGTAATCCTTTTGAGGTTGTCATTTAGAGTTCCTTTGGTTGATCGTCAATTATAGACAACTAGCATTAACGTTGCGCTGATATAAACTTTGCAGAGACTTCAAGATGATCTTCATACGATAGGAATGAAAATAAAGCAGCATGAGGACAACATAAAATTTCTCAAGTCCCAGAAAAACAAATTAGATGACTCTATTCTTGATTTGCAAGGTATAGTCTATTTCTTTTCTTTTAATTCTTTTTACTAATATGGACTTGGCTGTAATGCGAAACCTGTCTTGTGAATCCGCCCATTGCACCTGTGTTTGCATTCTTGCTGTGAATTTTCAGCCTCTTGCATGGTTTCCGTGGTAGAAAATTAATGATGTTCATGCAAGCTAGAAACTCAAAGAACTAAATTTACACTTGGTATTTTAGATTACTCAAAAGGTTTGCTTTTTTAAGGAACTAGAGGTTCAGTTTTTAAGGCATTACATTTGACAAACTCTTTTCACTTTACATACTTTTCTATGCTCTTGCATCTCTTTTTCTTGTATAATTATCCGCTCAGAGGTTTCCTTTCAGTTACTTTGGGCAAGTACCATTCATCAAGCGCAACTACAATCGAGAATGAGGACCGCTCCCACCGTCAAAGTGAGGAGGAAATTCATGAACAGATTTTGCAACATGAAAAGTCTGCTGCGGGCATTTTGTGCCAGCTTAAAACTCGTCACGGTACTCAGGCTTCTCATCTGACACTGACCAAGGATTTGCTAGGTATTGTTGCTACGCTTGGCAAAGTTGATGATGATAATCTTAGTAGGTAAGGTAACTTGTCATTTTCTTTGTATCTTCATTTCCTGGTTGCTTTTCTCCAATCCTAGTATCAACTGTATTGTATTATTGTTGTGGGACTTTTACTTGATATCCAGGACTTTGAAATGAAACCTGGACACGGTATGCTTTTAAATATCCAGGGTACTTAAAATTTTATCTATGGGGCACGTTAATGAAGGGGCTGGCCTTGAATTGTTACTTGATGTGTTTTTCTGACCTTGAAATGCAGGCTTTTCTCTGAGTACTTGGGAATCGAGAATATATTGGCAATTGTCTGTAAGACTTATGAAGGTGTCAAAGCTCTAGAAATATATGACAAAGAAGGCTGCATAAATAAGAGTACTGGTCTTCATGGCCTTGGTGCTTCTATCGGAAGGGCTTTGGAAGGAAGATTTACAGTTCTTTGTCTTGAAAATTTAAGGCATGAGTCTAAAACACCTCCTCTTTAAAGGCAATATCTGTTAGTATCATTTCAGCCAAAGAAATAAAAAACTGTCAGTATAAATTTTGTATTTTGGCTGTGCATTCAGATTGCTATTTCTTCTTACTTCCACAGACCATATGCTGGTGACTTTGTACCTGATGACCCTCAAAGGAGGCTTGATCTTCTAAAGCCGAGATTAGCTAACGGAGAGTGTCCATCTGGCTTTCTTGGCTTTGCTGTAAATATGATCAATGTTGACACCGCAAACTTATTTTGTGTCACAGCCAATGGGCATGGGCTTAGGGAGACTCTATTTTATAATCTTTTCTCTCGTTTACAAGTGTATAAAACAAGGGCGGAAATGCTGAATGCACTGCCTTGTATAAGTGACGGAGCCCTTTCTTTAGATGGAGGAATGATTCGAGCTACTGGTGTCTTCTCCCTTGGAAATCGGTGAGAACCTTTTTAACAACGATGAAAATTAAATTTGTTCCCGCTTATATCTCCTGTTTGAATCCTATCTCTACTTGCTCGGTCTATAAAGTTTTGATTGCATGAACCGTGGTCATTGTTTGATCACATTACCTATCTGATGTAGGCAAGACGTTGATGTGAGATTTCCCAAACCATCGGTTGTCTCAGGCCTACCTGAAAGCTATCTAGGAACTGAGAGGCAAATCCAGGAGTTGAAATGGAAGAAAGAAAAGATGGTGGAAGATACCAAGAGAGAACAAGCTTTACTGGACAATGCAAAGTTTAAATTCGACAGAAAGAAGCAAGAGTTTCTGAAGTTCCTCGCGGAAAGTTCATCATATGCGTCTCAGGTAATTTCATAAACTTTTTCTCACTCAACATTTGTTCTTTACTCTTTAAAGCGCAAGCAGATGCCGACGTTCTTTTTGAGTTTTGGCTCAAGTTTTGTTTCCTTTTTACTCTCATAATTCGTTCCATTTTCCTTGCTTTGTTGGTCTTGAGAGTTTGTTAATTTTTCGAGCTTCTAATCTGTTCGTGTTGATGGTATGATGGCAGCACCAAATGCATGCAGCTCAAAGTAGAGGGACCCCAAGATGAAATGTGGCTTGAACAACAATTGTAGAAGTTGTAGGAGTCATTCGGAAGCCGAAAGTGCACCGTTTTTCCGTGCTTGTGAAAAGCAGAAAAACTTTATCAAACGGGGGAGGGTGGGATTGGAAGCTATGCATAGTGAGAGGGATTTATTCGTTTCTTCATGTTTAGCTTCTGCAGAAGCGGAAGGTTCTTACCCTTTTTAACAGCAATTCTCCTGGATAAATTGTACTGTATTTATTCTGGAAAGAAGATGATTCTGTACTTTTTCTGAAACCCTGTTTTAGATCCGTTGATGCACTAATACAGAACTGCTTAACTGAAGTTATTGAACTAGTAAACTCTTCTTTTATGAAGTATTTTTTTTTTCTTCTTTGGATAAATTTCTTCCCTTGAAGTTGCCAATGCCAATATAACCAAATTTCTCTAGATTTCTCTACATGTTCAGCTATTTCTTATACTTTTATGACACTGATAAGTGATAACGCTTAAGAACCTGTTACTTCCAACTATATTGAAGCTTAATTGCCAAGACTCAATTTAGTTTAGTTTTTCTTCAATTAAAAAAAATAGATAGTTTAGTTTTTCTCATTCACTTTCAAAAAAATTATTTTTTTTAATCAATTTATTCTTCAAAAAATTTAGTCAATAACATATTTTAGGAAATAATTAAAATATAACATGTTTTTAAAAAATTTGAGGTAAGTAAGAAATTTATTAGATAAATACCAATAATTACAGAGCAATTTCATTATTTACTGCTATTTATTTTTAAATATTTTTAAAACCTGTTATTTCGATTATTTACAAAAAAAAAAAAAATTGCTATTTATTCATAGACCTTTTTTAATTTTCAAAAAATTAAAAAAAAAAAATCTCCCATCTTGAGTAAATATGGTCAAATGGACTAGCTCATAGTCCATCTCCTTGACCTGTAATTCGACCTGGCCCTCTATGACAGACCAAGGTGGGTTGGGCTTAGGACTATGGCCCAAGAGTTAGGTCAGAAATTTAAAAAATTATAATAAATAACATTTTACGATTCTAGATAAAATAAATAACATGATTTTAAATCATATTTGTAATAAATAGCTAATTTATTAGGTATTGTTGGTAAATCAAATTTTAGTTACCTTTTTTTTTTTTTTTTTAAGAAATTGTAATAATTTTTTTTAATTTATTTTAAGTATTTTCAAAACCTTTATTTGTTTCAATTATTTATGATAAAAATGTTATTTACTATTTTTTTGGGGTTATTTTTAATGTAAATCCAACCCTCCATAATTCATCCAATGGTTGTAAACATTTTTGTTTTCCTGCCCTGGGGCCTTTCGATCTCTCGTTCATTTTTAGCCCTCGTTTTTTTTCTTTCTTTAACCCCTTTCTTCTTCCTCTCTCTGTCTCTCTGTCTCTCTCTGTTTCTACACTGCCTCGCTCACTCTCTCTCCTCACGGAGGCACGTTTCTGTCCTTGCTTGCTTCACCACCGAGTAGAAGGCCCATTTCTTCAGCCAAGTAGATATTTTGAGGTTAGGGTTTTCTCTCTTGAATGGCCTTAATCCGAAATTTCCCTATTGAATGGGTGTTTCCCTTCTTTATTTCATTTCTAAGTCTGATGAAATCTCTTT
Source organism: Ficus microcarpa (assembly GCA_025413485.1). Taxonomy (NCBI): domain Eukaryota; kingdom Viridiplantae; phylum Streptophyta; class Magnoliopsida; order Rosales; family Moraceae; genus Ficus; species Ficus microcarpa. Next base: position 21,155,335 of record CM046378.1, on the reverse strand, counting down.
TTCATTCTGATTTCACGCTAAAAAAAAAACCACTAAAATCCCGAAATTCTCAGGACTTAGAATTGGTCATATTGAGTTTTGATGATTTTCTTGCTTGTTCTAGAAATCTGAGTTTTTCCTTCGTTGGTTTATTGATATCATATATATGTCTACGTGTGTATGTGTGTGCATATATATGTTCATATTCTGGTTGTTGTGTTTGGTCTGGCAGAGACCCTTTTGAGGGTAAAAGTCCAGCAATGGCAGGGAAAGCTGCAAAATCTGCGGTGAAGGCGATTGGGGAGTACCAGTACCCATGGCGTGAGAAGTTAGTGAAGTACAAGGATGAGTTGTCTAAAGGGGTTTGGGGATACTGGCACTTGGGGGCGTGGAAGCCGCTCGGCATTAGTGCGCGTCAACGGGCTCGGCTTCGCAAGGAGGTCCTGCTAGCTGGGGAAGATTGGCCTTATGATCCGGAGAGGAAGGAGATGAGGACCAAGAGGAAAGGGCACAAGCACGACAGGATAGCCGCGGAGAAGCGGGAGAACACCGCAAGATTGATGGAGAAGATGCCGGCGATGTTGCTCGATTACAAGAAGCGCAGGTGGGAGAAGAAGATGAAGGAAGAAGACAAGGACATACCTTGATTATCGGTCATTTGCGGTTGAATTGAAACTTTCTAGTGGAGGTAAATTTCGTTTCATGTTTAATGAACTTGTTGGTTGCTCAGCGTTTGCTTTATGTGTGAGAACTGAAAAAGAAAAAAAAAAAAAATCATTTTTGTAGAAACACTTGTTGTCACAAGGCATAAAATTCAAGAAGATCATTTCCTTTATAGTAGCATTGCTATGGTGAAAATTGCGAATCAGATTGCTAGGTTACTTGTGATAGGTTTTGTTAGTGTTCCGACTGCTTAATGATGCCTTTTCAACACCCCGTTGATCTTCGTTTTCGTGAATCTTTTGCATCTCTGTTTTGTGTATGTGCAACTGCCTCAGTTTCCCATTATGTCTTTTTATTCTAACAGCCTGATTTTGGTCTATCCAACAGATTTTGTACTTTCTTAGTTTCTTAAGACATACAAGTTAGTTTTATAGATGGATGGTGTTATGATTTGTGGCATATTTAAATTGGCCAGTAAATCTGATTAGTTACTTGAAACACAATGTTAAATCGGTAGCACTAAAACGTGATGCAGCGGAATTGGGAAGAACTCGAGCCAAATCCATGACCAAAGGGGAAACCCCCAAAATGGAGAGGAAAAACCAATACTCTTATTTTAATATTCAATAATCTCCATTACACTTCCTACCTTAGGCTTATATAGTCTTACTAACAATAACCAAAACGACACTGAAATAAAGCCGACAACATTTAAATGAAATAACAAAACTTTAACAAAAATACTAAACCAAGCTAATAGTAGTATTCTTCCTCCATCAAAACGACATAAAAAATGAGGAATTTCCATTTTGATTCTGCAAGAAGAGTTCTTTTAAATCAGTCTATACAGATTTAGAAGATTGGATAGAATTCCATCCCATAGTGAGATTGTAATAACCATGTAGACGAGTAATTGCATCAATAGGAATCAGAAAGAAAAGAAAGAAGTTTAGGGGTCAGGGGTGGGGGCGGCACCTCCCATGGCCGAATGGTTTATTTATTTATTTTTTCAGTTGTGCCTCTTAAAACTTTACATTTATCGCATCTGTCCCACTAAAAATTGATTATCCGTAAGTCCCTGTAAAAACTTTTATCCTTTAAATAGGCTGGTTCCGCCGTTGGTCAGGGGTCGTTTGATTGTTGAAGAAGGCAAAAAGCGATGTGGACGAGTGTTAGGAATATATGTTCCTATGAATTAGTATCTCTATCACTACGGAGTTGTTATCCCACCAAAATAGTTAGAGTCATTACTAAAGTGAACCAGTGGAGTGACCATCCCATTCAAAAACTGCCATTAATAATATTTTTTTCTACCTAAATTACCCCTCACAGTATTCTATATTTACATAAATACCCTTTAGCTTTTCTATTTTTCTCTTATTGGTATGAAAAAAAACAAAAACAAAACAAAAAAAAAAAAAAAAAACAAACCCTATCCAATAGGAATTGGCTTAAATTAAAAGGCGGAAAAAAAAAAGACGGAAAAAAAATATTTTGATTGCAACATATAGCCACTTATGGGTTGGGTTTAAATTTTAATATTTTCATATTTGAATTTAAATGCAAGGAAGTAGTATTATCTAAGCATTAGCATTCTAACTAAGCTATAAAAATAGTTGTATGTATCCTCAATATTATCAAAATCGAATTTGAAATTTAGATAATCTTGAAATTTATGTTTATATAATTACACGCTTAAGCGCTCTCTCTCTCTCTTCTTCTGCTTCTTCTTCTTCTTCATCTCTCTCTCTCTCTCTCTCTTATTATTATTATTATTATTATTATTTTTAATCTTTGTTAAAATCTGGTAGGGAAATCTTGCCGGCTAAGATAGAAGCAACTTTCATAATTAGTGCCTTTTTCCAACAGCAACTTCACCATGTTTATAGCCGTAATGAAAAAGATCTGATCCAACAATGCAACAACAACCAACAGCTATGGAGGCGATACCCGAAGGATGGTTAGCTCCTTTAGCTGAAGAAATTGTGGTAGAGATTCTGTCGAAATTACCCGTGAAATCTCTCATGAGATTTAAGAGTGTCTCAAAAAGATGGTTAGCTCTCATCACCAACGACTCCAGTTTGATTGCTAGCCACCTTCATCACCAGTCCGTTACCAACCGACTTTCTATCCTTGTGTGTGCCGACAAGAAACTACAACTAGGGTTTGCAAGTTACTACCAGGACACATTGTTCCTTTGCAATGAATCAACTGTAGAAAAATTTGACATATCATACCACCTGACCAATCGTTCCTTGATACATGAGTATGGAGTTAAAGTTGTGGGATCATGCAACGGTTTAGTTTGTCTTAGTCTTTCCGAGACTGGCACGATAATGGTCCTCTTAAACCCTGCAACCAAGAAGTCTAGGGTTCTTCCAGAACCAATAATGCCCTTGGAAAATAAAAGTAATTTTCGCAAGCATTCATCTGTAACTATGGGTTTTGGATTTGACCGCCATAAGAAGGATTACAAGTTGGTTCGAATTGATAGAAGTTTGCTAGATATTGAAGGAGTTCAAGTATTCACCAAAAGCAGTAATTCTTGGAGACAAGTGAGACACGGTTTGGTCTCGACCTTTGTAGTTCAAGGTTCTCCAGCGGTTGCCGTGAATGGATCCTTGCACTGGTTGGGATGGGATGAGAAGATGTCGAAGTCTTGTGTGTTGTCGTTCGACTTGCATGAGGAGGAATTTTACATGCTAGCTACACCACCTCAAGAAAACGAATCTCATCTCTTCGGGTTTAAATTTGCCAATTGGAGAGAATCGCTGGTTGCACTTGAAGACTACAATATTTGGTTGTTTAGCAACACAGAAAAGTCTTGGACTAAGTTGTTTAAAATCGACATTCCCTCCTACACCTTCCCCTGGTGCGGTTTGTTTGCAGTTTGGAGGGACCGAGTTCTTCTTTGTGCCGATGAGACGCTTTTATCGTATGAGCACCCCAAAATCTCCGGAAAGAAATCTGGTGAGAAAGTTAAGGTAATTGAGGAGCTTAGGAAATTTGAGCCCAGGGCGAGCCACTCATTTCAAGCTCTTGACTATGTTGAGAGCCTGGTTTCAGTCAATCCAACAGTTTCTTCTACTTAGATAATGTTTTTGCTTCGTTTGAGAGTTTTGTTTTACATCTTTCAAGGTTAAATTTGTCTTTTTGCTTTGGCCGGATTAATCTAATTTAGTGATTATTCAACATTACAACAAGAAGTTTCTCTAACTTTGCAAATTAAAAAGTCCCTTGGTGAAAAATTTCTATCTATTTATTCAAACTATTTGAAGATTAGGTAAACTATTTGATCTTTTGTGAACATTTATGCAATTGTATGTACACGCCACAATTTTCATGTCCATGACTGCTTACGACATGTCGTTTTCTATTAAAAGAACAGCAACTTTTAACCATACGTCGTTTTCTACTAAACATCTACTCCCTATCCCGAACCAGCTTGGTAGAGTCTGGTGTAGTACAACTACTTTTTTGAAGATTTTAACATTTTTTTTTTCAAAATATATAAGCTTGGAATTTATTCAAAATATTATATACTTATATGTATAAGTTTGAATTTACAAGATAACATCCTTTTTCTCAATAGAAAAGAGAACTCTTAAAGAGAGAGAGAGAGAGAATCCAAGATAATCTTTATCACTCAAAGAGATCTGTATTTCGAAATTTTTTCTTCAGAGTGCAGAAATTTTAAATTTGACCTTTAAGAAAAAATTAAATAGAAGGAACAATCAATTAACAGCAAAAGAATATATATATCTATATATATATTTTTGAAAATATATCTATTGTTAATTTTTTTTATGTGTATAGTTTCATATTAGAGAGAGACAATAGAAGAGTAAGATCCATATTATTAATTTTTTTCCAAACACATTTTAAGTTTTTTCATTTTTCACTGCGAACGGCATATTTTCAAAACTCGAACCACCTCCAATCTCTAAAACACCCTCTTCAAATGTGTCCCCAGATGGACATATCACACATAAAGGTTGACGAGTCCCGACATTGTTTCGATAGAATTGCTTTGTTGGGATCAAGCAATGGCTAAGTTTGTGCTCGTGCTAACGAGGATGGCACAAAAATAGTCCTACGGAATCCACAATCGAAGAGTCCAGGTTTCTTCGGAAACCAATGTCTCTGGTAACCACCAAAGCTCTAGTCAGCCTAATTATTTAACAAGGATTACAAATTGGTTAGATATGAAGTTGGGGAAAAAATATGGAAATCGGAATTTAAGTATTCACGCAAAGTAGTGACTCCTGAAGGTGACTGATTGGAGACTACTCTGTGTCATTAACAAAAGTGTCGGTCCGGTTTCCTTGAACTGAGCTTTACATTGGTACGTAAATTAACGAGGGGGCTTCAGAGATATTATTCTGTAGTTTAATTTGCGCGACGAGGAATTTCACGAGCTTCCTACCCCGTCTCTGGAAATAATTAGTCACACTTTTGGGCTAGTTAAGTGGAAAGGATTGCTCGTCGCTCTAAACACCCGTGATTTTTGGGTGATGAGCGAGTCTTGGACTAAGCTGTTCGTGATCAATTTGTCATATGATGTCTACGAGCCCTGGTTGTGCGGAATTTGGAAGGATCAACTTCTTGTTTTTGGCGATGAAGCAAGAGCGAGAGGTCTGAGTTGCTTAAGGAACTTAACGTGCCTAAATATGTCTATTTTAGATTTGATGCTCTTGATTATGTGGAGAGCCTCGTTTCAATCCATCTGATAGTCTCTTCTACTCAGAAGGTGGGCTCTATTTTATCGTGGAGTCATCTTTAGGAAGCTTTTCATTTTGTTAAGCGATTTTCAGTTGGTGATTAAGCGATTTTCTTCTATACCTAGATTATGTTTTTGCCCTAAAAGCAATATAAGAATGATTAAAAGTTTGTCTTTTTGTCTTTTTGTTTTGTATTGTTATTAAAGCTGTTCTTTATGTCTCATGAGTACGAGGAGAGCTTGAGTAGAGTAGTGTTTCGATTTTCTTTCAAAATTTCTGCTTCTTAATTCTGCTATAGGGCATTGCAAGATCCTTTCGAGAGATGGATTTAAGATTAGTACCGGAAATCGATTTCTGCATTTCAATTCTACAACACTAGTGGAGTCATAAACGGGATATTTGTCAAGCGTTGTGTTTTGCTCAAATTAGGCAATTAAAACTTGAAGGCTATGTTCCTCAAAGAAAAAAATGACGCTTATAAAATCTGTTCTCTTTATTTACTTGTGTTTTTTCATCTAGGAGACAGAAAAACCTACGAATCTTGGGAAATGTGGGCATGTCTTTGAACTTTCTTTTATGTTGTACCTAGGGATAGATGTACATTAGGGTCACTGGGGCACATGTCCCTGTTAAGAAAATTAAAAAAAATTATATATCAATTTTCATTTGTACCCTCACTAATTTGGTCTTTTTAATAATTTTTGTTGGATTTTTTGTAATTTTAGTTGAGTGAACTGATGAACCTTGTATGCCTAACACATTTTTTATTTTTACTTTTGAAAAAAAAAAAAAAAATCAAATCAGCAATCTTTTCATATTCTTCTACTTCCTTTTTGTTTCTCACTCTCCCGTATTTTCTTTTCACTTCTTTTCTTTTTTTCTTTCTTTCTTTCTTTTCCTCCTTTTTCCCTTCAACTGCTAGCTGCTCCATTGTACTTTCTCTGCATTGTCCTCACTCCTCCGGCTTCATCAACATCGGACTCAAAGGTCAAAAGGTACAACACAAAAACTTCAAAATTATAACTTCAAATATTAACTGATGCTTATTATTATTATTTCTTTCTTTCTTGCTTCCGTCTCTTTGAATGATTTGCCAAATATATCATCTTGGATGTTTTTTTTTTTTTTTTTTTTTTTTTTTTTTTTTTTTTTTTTCCGGCTTGCATTTGGGGAACTTCCCATGAGATCCCCTACTTATGTATTTTGTAATTTTGCTTAATGCCCTTATTTCCTTTTACAATAAAAATATTTATACAATATCATTCTAAAAAGATTATATTTATTTTTTAAAATTTTAGAAGTTTTTTATTTTGTTACCGTATCTATCTATTTGTCGTTTTAGATATGAAGATTATGCCTTAACTTTATTGTATATTTGTATTAAAAATTAAAAGCTTTAATCTTTAATGTGAACTAAGTTCTAATATTAAAAACTAGTTTTAATTTTTGAATTGTTATCTTCTTACCAGATTTAATACAGTAGTCTATGAATCCATTAATATAAAAATGATTTATACTTATCGGGTTAGGATTGATTGAATACATTTTATGTTAATTAAATGAATTTTGTGAGAAGTATTTTGACTGCAAAAGGAAATTAGAGTCACCAATTCCAACCGAAAAAACAAATGATAATGCAAAATCAAGTAAAAAAGAATTTGACCCTACAAATCTTCTAGCGGATCTTGTGCCAAGAAATCCTATTTTGGATTATAATCCAAATATTCAAGTTGATGTTCGAAGAGCATATATACTTAACCTTGAAAATATTTATATCTAATTGTACCCCTACTAAATTCAAATCCTGGATCTGTCACTAGATGTGCCGTATCTAGTTTCAATCTATCCAGATCAGAAGTAAGTGATAGAAGAGAAGAAGAAAATTAGTTTATGTTTGAGATCATGGGTTGATCTAAGTTAATTTAAGAGCAAAATTAGCATTGCCCCAAATTGTAATCATAAGCTAATATGCGACTAATACCAAACTCTATGTGAGAGACTAATGCCTATTTCTGTGTAACGATTTTATTGCAAGACAAATATCTCTTTACCACTTGTGCATTAGTATGAATATATTTTATTGTTTTTTCGAAATTTAGATGACAAATTGGATAAATTAGCTCCCTAAACCATTTAAATTAAATAAACGAAAAAAATATCACATGACATTATTTAACTTTTTTTTTTTTCCTTTACCGGATAAGTATGACTAATTCAAACTAATTCAAAATTGAATAGGTAAAGTAGGAGCTTAAAAATTTAAGAGATAGAGTAGAGTGATTATAAAATTTAGATATATAGATGAGAATAATTTTAAAAAATACGGAAAAAATTCACATAACATCACTTAATTTTCTTTTTTCTTTCAGGGATAAGTGTGACTAATTCAATTAAATTCAATAAGTAAAGTTAAAATTTTGAAAATTTTAAGAAGATAAATTTAGATGTATAGATGAGAATAATCTCTATTTGTTTTTTCTAACGATATTAGTTTGTTTTGTTGTTTATTCGCTATATTCTTATGATTTAGAATATATATCTTAAATAATAAAAAATACAGGCGCAGGGATAGTTTCCGAATATAAAGTACGATTCAGTTCCTTAGTTGCAGTGCACTTCATCGATTATGAGATAAAAGATCTTATTAGGGTTAGACTTTCTCCTTCAAAATTCCAAGAGGACTTTTTTCAAGTATGGGATCTCAACTTTCCCACCACCAGCAAATTACAAAGGAAAATCAACCGGCACCAAGCCAGGCCTCTCGGCGCCTCGGTCTCCGACTCGATCGCCTCAGATTCCAACTCGATCGCCTTCGACCTGGTCTCGTCATCATGATGACTCCGAGAACCAACTCTGCATCCTTGGAGTTGAACAAATGTTGGCGAAAGAAAACTACTACACTTGGTTGCTGCGCGACGAATCGAGAATGGAAAATCTAGACATCTCGCACATGAAGGTCAACAAGTCCCCTTATCGGCGGAGCAGAATTGCTATGCTAGGATCGTGCAATGGACTAGTTTGTGCTCGTGTTTCCGAGGACGGCACGAAGACAGTTCTATGGAACCCGACAACCAAAGAGTTCAGGTATCTTCCGAAACCGATGACTTTGATTCCTCGAATCGTTGGCCCGTCGAATTATGTGATTATGGGATTCGGATATGATGATCATAGCAAGGACTACAAGTTGGTTAGATATGAACTCGGCGACAAGCAACAAATAGAAATTCAAGTATTCACCCAAAGTAGTAATTCTTGGAGGCAACTGGTAAGAGATCTATCTGTGTACACACCTGTCGATCCAAGTACTGCGCCGGTTGCCTTGAACGGAGCCTTGCATTGGTACACAAATGCTCGGGACGACCAAAAAGAGGTTATTTTTGCATTCAATTTGCGCGATGAGGAATTCTTCGAGCTACCTGCGCCGCCTTTGAAGAAAATTAGCGACACGTTTAGGCTCGCTAAGTGGAGAGAATCGCTCGTCACGCTACACAACCGTGACTTTTGGGTGATGATGAGCGATTCGGAAGAGCCTTGGACCAAGCTGTTCACAATCAGCATGGCGTACCGCATCTACGAGCCCTGGTTGTGCGGCATTTGGAAGGATCAATTGCTCGTTTATTACGATGAATGCAAAGAGCTAATTTTGTATGAGCACCCCGCCATCTCCAGAGACAGCCTGAGTCAGAGATCTCAGCAACTTAAGAAACTAGTTGGCGTGGCTAAACAAGTAGATTATAGATTTAATGTTCTTGATTATGTGGAGAGCCAGGTTTCGGTTCATCCATTAGTCTCTTCTTCTTAGGATGGATGATTTGGTCTTGGTTATCATTTAGGAAACTTTTATTTTATTTTTTAAAAATAAATTTGCCTAGTCTTTTTGTGTATTGGAGACTATGAACTTCAAGTGAAATTTTGACTTGTTTATTGCTCCTTTTAAAATTATTACATTACACTTTTGTATTTATGATTTTAAAGAGCCTGTGTTTTCCAACAAAATAGGAGAGAATGAAAATATTATTATTATTAGGATATCTTCGGTGGTATAAATTTGTAATTATTCACAAAAGGAAGCGATTCTTAGAGACAAGTCAAAAAACCACCTAGAAATTTGGGCGGCCCGGTCCGACTCGTCCCTTAAGGTCGGAAAGGGAAAATCAGGCCAGGCTAGGCCGAGTTAGACCAGTCTAAATTTTGAAATTATAAGCCTGGTTTGAAAACCCGATATGCTTAAAATCGAACGAGGTAAATGGGCTTTTGAAAAAAAATAATCAATAAAGGAAAAAAAGCAAGATGATGGGTAAGGCCCGGCCTGCCCTTGGGCCAAAAATGCAAAGCAACAGGCTAGCCCGCCTTAGCCTATCCCATATTTACAGGGAAAAATGGCGTAATACTAATTAAGGAGCTTTCAACTAGTTGGTATAGAGGGCTAATTTGGAATTTCGATATTCAACTTTTTTTGTTCTTTTGGAGAATTCGATCCATTAAAATTTTGTTGAGGTAATGATTGCATTGATAAATGCCAGCCTTTTTTTTTTTTTTTTTTTCTATGGTAATCGGTAATCTAGCATAATAATCTCTTCGGTTTCTTTCTTTTGATCAAACTTTTGGTGTTAATTTTTTGCTGTATAGAATGTAAAATTAATGATTCTCTATAGTTTCTGTTGTCGTTATTTAAAGTAAGTGCTGCTATATTCACTCTTATCCCTATACCAAAACCTACACTTTAGAAGTCTATGAATCTTTACGAGTACTTGAATGTTGAATCTATTTACGAAAGCCACCATTCCAACAGGATGCAAATTGGTATTGAAGAAAAAAATGCTAAAATCAGTATGGAAGAAAAAGAAAGAAAATCATATTTAAGTTAAATAGATACATATCTCAATTTTAATGTATTGATAAATAGATACAAATACAAAAATAAGAAGAATCATAATTACAAAAAACTAACCTTTTTTTGGATTATAATCTATATAGATTTTAAAAATAACGTATAATTTTATGATAATTTTACAACTCTTTCTGATGTATATAAAGTAATCATGCCTCTTTCAAATAACTCTCGGATCATTTTTCATTTAACACAAAGTAACTGTTGTATGCAATGTTTTTAGAGGGAAAGGGTTGCCCCTTGTATACTTGGGTAGATATGCTCTTCTTCTATGACTGATTGATGTGGGGCTCAAATGAACATTTTTGATGTAGACTTCTGACCAATTGCTTTTATCAAGTTTTAAAATCACGTAAAGCAGCATTGGTGAATTGGTGGAAGAACCAACCTAATAATTGCTACTTGTAAAAATAAATTAGAGACCCAAATAAACAGTCACTAACTTTCTTAGGTGTTTAAGCATATTTAGATGTTTAAATACAGAGTGAGGACCGTAGTGATCTTACAAGAAAACTGTATCTAATTGCTATGGATTGGGTAACCATGACAAACATATACAACAAGAGAGTGACAAAAGACGAAATAAAACAAACGAGATATGAAAAATGCTATATAAAGATAAACGATTGATGTCTTTTTGTTTTTAATAAATAATTTAAATTAAATAACGATATAAGAACGATGTCTTGAGTATCAAAAAGTGACTAACTTGTGAGACGACCTCAATCTTAAAAACGATATATTGAGAAAGAAAGAGATGGAGATAGAGAGAATATTTGCTAAATCTAAGAGGGAGTTTGGTTCATTAGTTCAACTCTATTCAACTCAAACTTTTTTTTGTTTTTTTCCTAAAAAAGTTTTTGTCTTTTTTTTAAAAAGTTTTTTGTCTTTTCTGAAAATTCAAAAAAATTTACTATTACAATTAAAATATTTCAACTCAAACTAACGAACCAAACGGACCCTAAATGCGCTTTCACATAAATAAAGATTATAATTACAGAAATTATTCAAGATTATCAAAATTTCTAGAACAATAAAATTTTCTTATATAAAATTATACTACAAATAATCTGGATGGCCTTATGATCAATATGCACCATAGGGAAAACCGTGTGTGTTATTTTATGTGAATGCCAAAAGGATTGATACGAAAGTACCATATAAATACATTCCGAAATTAAAGGGTTTAGTTTTGTTTTTGTTTTTTGTTTTTTGTTTTTTGTTTTTGTTTTTGTTTTTTAACATATATATAATAAATTTGTTTAGATCAGAGTTGACTTGACACGACTAAGACACTTAATAAGCAGATCATGTTTGAATTAACTTGTCTAATTTGGATTAACATGATTAACTATATATGTTATTGACAGTATAATTATATATGATGAAACATCACAGTTTACATAACTAACTAATTATATATACTAAAAATTTGCAAGTAAATTTCACTTGTTTTTTAAAAAGAAAATATAAATCAATCAATAAACATGTTAAAAGTATCACAATTATGTTAAATATATATTATTGTTGTATTAATTATTAATTTAAATTGATTATGTGGGTTAATAAATTAATACGATTAATAAATGAGTTATGTTTGGATTGAAATTTTTCTCGCATGTAAGTATAAATTGGACTTGTTTGAATTGACATCCTTTTAGTTTTAACAGGATTAATAAGCAAAGTGGTACGAACACAATATATTTGTATTGCCACCCGTACATTAACTCCTTCACAGATAAGTGCTTTCATTGTTATTCTTATATATATAAATATATATATATATATATTTTTACACTTAAAATCACTGTTATTGTTGTTGTTGTTACAGAAATTGTAATAAACAACTATTCTCTTCTCTTGTCTAGCGGGCAAAGATTTACCTCTGTGAGAGAAGTGGGAGAGAAAGAATTTCATAATTATATTTTCACAAAATTACAAAAATCAAATAACATGATTTTAAACTATTTGAAGTATGGAAACTTCCGTTATGAAATAGGATTATACTTGAAGAAAGATAATACTTCATAAGCGACATGTCGTTTTCCTGTTACGACAACTGTCTTTCTGTAATTTAAAAATGAATACAAGATGTCGTTCTAAGTAAACGACAGAAAAGTTTTCGTCAAGAAAACGACATGTCGATATTTTGCTTTCGTTTTTCATAAAAACACCAATCAAACACTCAACTTCTTATCGTGAGTCTTACCTTCTGCTAAAATATCTCCAACTATTCCGTTCTAATTTTTTATTTGAAAAAAAAAAAAGAAAAAAAAGAAAAAGAAAAGCTCTGCTTATCGTCGTCGTCTTCTTCGAAATCTTAAAATTTTTCTTCAAAATTCGCGTACCATAAAAATCTAGGGCAAATCCAGTCGATTTCACACTCAGTTTTCCCCAAAAATATCCAATTTTGACCTCTATATGACCTCCAAAATATCCACTTTTCTCGCCTAACTCACCTCGCTTCGTTTCGCTTTCCTTTCCTTTCCTTTCCCGGGAAAATTCTCCAATTGTTTCAATGGCGGCCGCGCTCAGATCGAAGCCCTCCAAGGAAACGGCGTCGTTCGCGGTGTCCCAATTCAGGTACTTCCTTTCCAGCCCAGGTCGGACGACGGCGAGTTCTCACTGCACGAACCGCACCAAAGGCGACGACCTCTTCGCCCACACTCCCTACAGTTTCACCTCCTTCAAGCCCGTCTCTCTCCGCGGCGACTTCGTCGACAAGGGCTCCCTGCTCTCCAACGGCGGGAATTGGGCCGAGAAATCGGGAATTAAGGAGCAAAATGGTATCTTTAGCTCGTATGGGGACCCGCCGGAGGTCTGGTCCGGCGATGGGATCGTCGTCCGGCAAGGTCCGATAACGAATTTGGTCCGCGGAGGCGGCGGCGGAGGAGGAGGAGGAGCAGGAGGAGGAGGAGGAGTAGGAGGCGGTGGTTCGAATTCGGGTTCTGTTGGTGGATTCGGGTCGAATTCGAAGGACGGTTGCTGGGGAGGATCCAATTTGGGGAGTAGCTTCCCAACGCCGAAGGAAATTTGCAAAGGGCTTGACAAGTTTGTGATTGGGCAAGAGAGGGCCAAAAAGGTGAACTTTTTAGACTTTGTGTGGTTTAGTTAGTATCAATTTTTACTTCCCATTTATGGAGATAATGCAATTAGAAATGTAGTTTGCAATGTTGGGAAAACTGTGTGAAATTGTTCATAAGAAGAAAGTGGCTTCTTGGGATGGTTTTTTAATGTTTCTTTTCCTTGTAATTTATGTTATGAGGATTATGCTTGAGTGGAAAAAAATTGAATTTAGATGCGTATCAATTAGACACATTATCCTTTATTACCAAGAGCAATAAATGGTTCACCCTGACTGCGAGAACTACGTCTAGTTTTAGCTGTTGCACGGTGGGTAGGGGCCTACTGCCCATCTTTACAACCCCCGTATTGCAAAGTTCTATCTGCACTTTGTCACGGCAATAATTAGGCTCCACATACTCAACAACTATGATGAATTGTTATTTGCGTTGTGTGGATGATTGGTCTTCCTTGTTCAGGTGCTTTCTGTGGCGGTTTACAATCATTATAAGAGGATTTATCACGAGGCGCTACATAAGTGGTCAGTTCAATATTCTTACTGTGCTAATAAGTTAAGTGTACTTAATCTATGTTCTTTCTTCTGCTTCTTAGGAGATAATTGTGGTTTTATTTGTTTACCGTTGTTGGGGAAGTTAGGTCCACAGAAGAGTCTGGTAACCAAAAAGCTGGTTCAGTTGATGATAATAGAGTAGAACTTGAGAAAAGTAACATTCTCCTGATGGGACCAACAGGCTCAGGTAACTTTGTGATGTCCTTGATTTGAATTTTTGCTTAGTGTTCCATTCATTATAACTTTACAATATTATTACGCTAATAAATAATTTATGCCTAGATTTTCACTCTATTCCGAGTTCTAGGCAGTCTTATATGATAATCTGTTCTCCCTTTCAAGTTTTCAAAAGATCAAAGTCAATATTATAGTTTTTATATGTTCCTTGCTTGGTAATTTTCTTGCTCCTTTTAGTAACTCCTCTCACTTCTTCTCCCTTAATGCCGTTTCAAGGACAGGGAAGACACTACTTGCCAAAACCTTGGCACGGTATGTGAATGTGCCCTTTGTAATTGCCGATTCAACAACACTGACTCAGGCAAGTTGATGATCAGTTTGTCTTACATATGTAGCTCGAATTTTGAAATTGTACTGATTACCCTTTTCTGTATTGGTTTTGTGCAGGCAGGATATGTAGGGGAAGATGTGGAGTCAATACTATACAAACTCCTAATGGTATACTTCTCCAAGCCTTGTTTAGTTACAAGTTTTACAAACTTTCATAATGTGATTGTACTTGATTTTCTCATCCCCCTTATGCATAAATACTTGATTTATTCTGAATATTTGTTAACCTTTTGAAATGTGTACGTAAATTTAAAAAGTTAGTATGAATAAGCACTTACTATGATCAATAATCTTAGTTTCTATTTTTATATCTGCATCTATATCACAGGCTGCTGACTATAATGTGGCTGCTGCACAGCAAGGCATTGTTTATATTGATGAAGTTGACAAAATTACCAAGAAGGTTCCCTTATTTTTTCCCCTTCAAATACCTATTTCTAGAACTGTCTATTTAGCCGTTGCCCCTTCTCTATCCATGGAGAAGAGTGCATGTCGCTTTCAATTAATTTGCTAGATTTCTACTTTTCTGCTTTACAGGCTGAAAGCCTCAACATTAGTAGAGATGTTTCAGGAGAGGGTGTTCAACAAGCATTACTAAAGATGCTGGAAGGAACGGTAAGTGTTCACTTACTAGAACTGAAATGAATTACAAGTTACAACATGAAATTTGTTGGTTGTAATGTTATTGAAACAAACAAGTGGTAGGCGTACTGTACTTGAGGTGGCCTCAAACAATCCCCCCCCCCCCCGGCGCGGTGGCTATTATGATTTTCTGTTAGATGCTTAGGTCAACTACTATGGATTGTCGAATGAATAGTCTGTTACTCCATTCTGATCAATGCAATTCTTTGTAAATGTAGGTAGTTAATGTTCCTGAGAAGGGAGCACGGAAGCACCCTCGAGGTGAAAATATTCAGGTAGATGTACACTGGTTTATACCATATCCATTCCTGTTATCTAATATGTTATTTTGACATACCTGAAGATCGAATTTTCTTGGTCTTACTTGTGAATCATGAAGATATGCTCACGTTGAACATAAATTAATTTTGCTGTTAGTCGAGGCTTGCTAGTGCTTGATGCTTCATGTGTACAGAGTTTAAATTATTTTCTTGTTTTCCTTATAGATTGACACGAAGGATATTCTCTTCATTTGCGGAGGTGCTTTTGTTGACTTGGAGAAAACAATTTCAGAAAGGTTATCCCTGTCATTGATTTTATCATTTTCTTTGCCTCTCTCTCTCTCTCTCTCTCTCTCTGACCTCTATAACTTGAAAGTTGTTTCACTTCTTTTAGACGTCAAGATTCTTCTATTGGATTTGGTGCCCCAGTACGTGCAAACATGCGGTCTGTTGGTGTTACAGATGCCGCAATTACTTCATCTTTGTTGGAGACTGTAAGTATTTACACCATTGTTGATAAAATAGATGGTAATTTGTAGCTCTTTTTTTTTTTTTTTTAAATCCTTCTTTCCCAAGAAATTATAAGCAATGAATGCCTTGGATTATCATTTGTGGCAGGTTGAAAGCAGTGATCTCATTGCATACGGTTTGATACCCGAATTTGTTGGGCGGTTTCCTGTCCTTGTCAGTTTGACAGCACTAACAGAAAATCAACTCGTCCAGGTGAATACTCCATTTATTTTGCAGTGTGAGAAACAATTTTGTGTCCAAGGAATGTCATTTTAGAGTGATTTCCAGCCTAGTATTAATTCTGTAAGTCCTCAGTTCAGTTTCGTATGTTTTCTTATAGCAAAGCTGTTTTACAGGTGCTGACAGAGCCTAAAAACGCCTTGGGGAAGCAATACAAGAAAATGTTCCGGATGAATGGTGTAAGTAATTCTCTTCAGTCCCACATCTCTAACTTAAAAGTTCCAAGGTCATACATTTTTCATACAATTCATATGTTTTCAATTGTAGCATTTCTTAGTCAGGTTTCTTCCTTCACTTCTCATTCTTTCCTGGGCTTTCTTGGTCTGCGACTCTGATTCTTGTAGGTCAAGCTGCATTTCACAGAAGGTGCCTTAAGATTAGTTGCTAGGAAAGCAATATCCAAGAACACTGGTGCCCGTGGCTTAAGGTCTATTCTAGAGAATATATTGATGGATGCTATGTATGAGGTATGCCATTTTTCTCTTCCGACTCCCTAACCTAAAAGATTCTAAAAGATGTCATTCTTATAGATCTAACTCTCCTGTGCATAAATTGCTTTTTTCAGATACCTGATGAAAGAACCACTGACAAGAAAATCGATGCCGTTGTGGTTGATGAAGAGTCTGTTGGATCGGAAGGCCCTTCTCTTGGCGCTAAAATCCTTTATGGAGAGGGCGCATTTGATAGATATCTTTCAGAACATAATTTAAAGGATTCTGAGGTAAGTGTTGGAATTTGTACTACTACTATTACCGGGTTTTTAATCTTTCTATTTCCAAGTAAATCTCGGCTTTCGGATAAGTAGCTTAGAACATTTATAGATTGATTTTGTATTTCTGTTGCACAGTCCGATGCCGAACCTGAAGCGGAACGGGAGCTGCCTTCTGTTGTTGCCAGCATGTAATCTTTTACGTTATTTATTTGTTTACTCATGCCTGTAGTTGTACATAATAGACTTTTATATTTATTTGATGTAATATACATTGTATTTATACAATGCCCGATAATGTTTTGGCTTCATTCCCAGTTGATGATGTATCAGACAGGTTTACAATTGAACATTACAAAGGAAAAGAAAAAAAATGGTGACACTCAAAACCTTCGAAAACAGACTGGAATTTGAAGTCATTTTTAAGGCTTTTTAATTTTTTCACTCTTCATACCCTTGGAAAACAACAGAAGGATGAAGAATGACAGCTTCTCTTTGAAGGGGTTTTATTTTTTATTTTTTAGTTGCTCTCTCTCTCTCTCTCTCTCTCTCTCTCTGTTTTGCAAGCCTTATCCACTGTTATCTCCCCAAAATAAATAAATAAATAAATAAAAATAATGAAAGAAAAAGCCAGTGTAATCATGTAGAGCAAAACCAAACACGTGTCATCATTAGTATATCCTTTTTGTGATTAAAATAACAGTAACAATAATAATAATAAGCTACCTTAGCAATTACACCTGAAAATACTGATTACCATTGCAGTCCTCTTGCTATTAATTTATGTGGGTGTGGCTTAAATGCAAAGGAACAAATAGTGATTTAACTGTGCTGCCAAAAAAAAAAAAGAAAAAGCACAATGGTCAAGAATGTGTAACTTTATATCGGTGGTAACATCGTGGTCGATTAGATCTTTATCTGGAGTTTTGATTTTTATCAAATCATGGATTCGAGTTTTGTTATTTCTAAAATTTGTCAATATTCTGTTGATCTCGAAGCTTTATAATCCATTATCTGTTTACTGCTGAAGATAATAATGTTTGTTTGTTTTTTTTTTTTTTTAATACCGAAAAGAAGAACGTGTACCTATATATATATATATAATATATAGGTAGGCCAACTTATGTGATAAGTGTTTCTTAAAATTAGGATCCACCATATTGAAACAGCTCAATATACATTTGATGAGTTAAAAATGATTCACGTGAAAGTTTGGTGATCTAGTATCATTTACTTTGTTTAATTAACACAGTTATATTCTTGGAACCCGGCAGAAAATATTAGGAAATTTGCCTAGAGTTTAACGTTTTAAACCATTCATCAATATTTACTTTGAATCAAAAGTGGTTGTTTGCATAATTTGACAATAATTTAATGTCTGATTTCATGTATATTATTCAAATTTCCATACTAAGGTAAATAAAAATGAAAATCACTATGTAAACAAAATAATTGTCTGGAATTCTTAACGTACACATTTCATAATGGGTTAGTATTTTAGTAACGATGGAAACTAATTACTTAATAGTGTTTTTAATTTTTAACAACATTTAAATTGTAATAGATGAAAAGAAATACGATATACATATTCTCAAATGCTTTGAGTGTTGCCATAATGAATCTGGTTTGTGCTTTTCCTTTACACATTTTTATTTTCCTTTTCGCAGCACTATGTAAGTAGGTGAATCGGTTTTTTGTTCAATTTTTTCCCCCGATAAACTTTTTTTTTTTTTTTTTTGGGGTTATGGAAACATATTACTAGAGAAGACTTTCTATTTTTTATTTTTTATTTATTTTTTTTACCCCTTTCCTTTTCTTTTTCCCCAGATAAGCAAACGAGATTTAGAATTTGATAAGTAACAAGATAAGAATTAGGCGGTGGAAAAGATACTTTAGATACTTGGGGTATGAACCACTTGTCTGATAGAATGAGGTGTGGGAATCGTTGTTGTTGTTCTTTTTCTCAAAAGAATTATTTACTCTTTTAATCCTTGAATTATAAGTGTGTGATTGAAGATACAACTCAATCATAATTTTATATTTAATTCTATTAAAAAATGTATAATTTAAATTGATCTATTTTTAAATTAAAAAAATTATTTTATTGTTATTTGGTCTTTAAATTTTTATTTTAAAGAAGTTTATAGACTAACAATGCTAGTTTTTTTTTTGCCCCTCTCTTTACGTGAAAGGTTACATAGTTATATTTACGTCATTTGGGATCTAATATGTTGCCGTCCAAACTCAAGCTTCACTATCTCGTACTATTATTATTATTATTATTTTATTTTTAACTTCGTTTGGTCACAAAAATAAATTATATGTTCTCTTTTTTTACATAATCCTGTCTTCTTTTCTACTATTTTAGGAAGAATTTTTATTTGTCTCCCCTATAGAAAAACTTCTTTCTCGTTTTCAAAAGAAAAAGGAAATTTCAAGGAAAAAAAAAAAAGAAAAGAAAAGAAAAAGAGAAGAAAAGAAAGAAAGAAAGGAAGGAAAAGGAAGTTTATAATCGTAACAAAAACCAGATTAAATAAATAATGGAAGCCTTTGAACCGTCCGATGTCAATCCCAAAACTCATATCAACGGTCATGCTTATCTCTCTCTCTCCCCTTCGCAATTCGCACATTCGACGAGAGAGAGAGAGACAAAACATAGGAGAGGGAAAGAGGAAGTAGCCAAGAAAAGAACCTCTTTCTTTGTGGAGAGAGAGGGAGAGAGAGGATTGTTTGGTTCCTGGGAATCCGATCGAACCATCTCCCCTCCCCCCGCGTCTTTTCCTTTTTCCCGAATCAATTTCTCTGCTCAACGGAAGAAGTGGGAAACTTCGAGAAAAAGCCGAGAAAAGAAAGAGCGAAACCCTAAATAAATCCCCAACATTGGGGATTTGGTTTGGGAATTCGATCAAGATTTTTTTTTTTGTTTTGAAATTTTGCGAGGGAGGAAATGGACGCTGATAGCATTGAATGTGTGTCATACTCTGATGGTCTGGACGAGGATGAGATCCATCAACACCATAACACTCTGCATCCCCATCCCCATCCCCATACTCATCCTCATCCTCATCAACACCACTCCGATTTCTCTACTTCAAAGCCTCGGAGCAATGCCACCAACAATTCCGCCATCTCCGGTCCCACCGCCATTGCTCCCGCCACCAGCGTCCACGAATTACTCGAATGCCCGGTCTGCACCAACTCCATGTATCCTCCAATCCACCAGGTTTGGTTTTCTGCCGATTTTGTTTCTTTGCTTCTTTCGAGATTTTCGTGGGTTTCGGAAATGGGTTTTGAGAAATTTGGTGAATTTTTTATGCGTTTGGGGTTTTCAGTTTCCAATTTGGGTTTTAGAGTTCCTTTGTGAAACTTGGTTGAGAATGGAAAATTGGTGGGTATTGTTGTGATTAGTGTTTAAGTTAGGATTTTAAGGAGTGATAAATGTTCAATAATTCATGGATCTAATCTGGGCCTGGAATGAATCAATTGAATGATTGAAAGGGGGAAAAATCTTATCTTGGAAATTAATCATTTTCTTTTCTGTGGTTGCAATCTGAAAACTTTCACTTGGGTCAGTCAGAGTAATTTGTTTCTCTGCTCTTTATCAAGAACACTGCTAAGTTCTGGTAGTAAGACCTGAAATTCCTTGTTTTTACATTAGCACTAAGGAACTTAAAATAGGATTATTAAATTTGGAAATTATTAAACTTGGAGTCTTAAGTTGTTTTCCTCAGCTTCTGTTTGTCCTGCTTATAACGTTTTCCATTTTTTGACATTATCGTTCTCGTCTACCTGTGTTTGATCTCTTTCTTCATAGTATTGTGTCTTGGATGGGGGTCAGATTGTGGAATCTAGGTTGCCCATTTGATTGGGTGTATGAACACTGCATGTGCTGGCGTCAGAAAATAATGTGCAACATTTTGTTACGAAAAAGTGAATTTTATGTCAGATCCACAACGTGCTTGTAAAATTAAAATTTTTTTTCTTTTCTCGTTTGTAAGAAAGTGACTATCTTTGCAGTGCCACAATGGACACACCCTGTGCTCCACCTGTAAAACACGGGTACACAACCGTTGTCCCACTTGTAGGCAGGAACTTGGGGATATCAGGTGTTTAGCCCTTGAGAAGGTTGCCGAGTCACTTGAATTGCCCTGCAAGTATTACAACCTTGGATGCCCAGAAATATTTCCCTACTACAGCAAACTTAAGCATGAGTCAGTTTGCAACTTCAGACCGTACAACTGCCCATATGCCGGGTCGGAGTGCTCTCATGTTGGGGATATCCCTTTCCTGGTTGCTCATCTGAGAGATGATCATAAGGTAGATATGCATTCAGGTTGCACATTCAACCATCGCTATGTCAAGTCTAATCCCCGGGAAGTAGAGAATGCCACTTGGATGCTCACGGTAAGTCTTGATATTTGCATTTTGAGTTTTGATTGGATATTCTGCTGAAAGCTACATTATTTTATACATATATGCCTAGTCTGGTTATGGTCCATACTATCTATCTATGGAGTTTTGATTGCAGTAAGTTGCCATCAATTCGGTTATGCGTATGGATAGATAAGGATTCTGGATTGCCCCGTCAAAAAGGATATTTTCAGGTGGACCATAGCTTAAAGCGCGTTGTTCATGTTTTCTAAAAGTGCATTGTCCAAGTTTTTGAAAAAGGAAAATGCATTATTTGTATAAGTTCTCAGTTCACATAGGCATGTAAGCGATCTGATATAAACCTCTTCATTTTTCCTAGTAACAAAAGTCAATACTTCTTTTCATATGAATGAAGTTCTTATTCTGGGTCCCTTTCTTTCCTACTTGTGGTCATCGACACGATCCTCATTACTGATGCAGGCTCACAACCGTAAACATTAACTTATTACAAACATACATAAATACATTATATATAATTATACATGTACATAGGCTGAAATGAAATCATTTCTCTTTATCTTTTATCTTTTGCTTTCGGCAGCACATAAAATCTTGGCTCAGACGCAAGGAATGTAGTTTAGAACATGGCCAATTTCTTAACCAAGATGGTAGATAACTATTTCTGTTGGTTTTCCTAAATATTGATTTGTCTATTTTGTGGAGAAGTAGTGAGTTATTTCGTTGCTACTGGAAGGTTTGCATTTAGTTGAGGTAGCTCATCCCCTTGACGGCTAGTAGCCTATTAGAAGATGTGGCAGGATCAATTTTAGCCTGGTTTACAAACTTCCTTTCTCGATATTTTAACCTGAATCTGTGGGTTCACCTGTGTTTTTTCTTTGTTAGGTTTTCCATTGTTTTGGTCAATACTTTTGCCTACATTTTGAAGCCTTTCAGCTGGGAATGGCTCCTGTTTACATGGCATTTCTACGGTTCATGGGCGATGAGAATGAAGCTCGGAACTACAGCTATAGCCTAGAGGTCGGGGGAAATGGCAGGAAACTGATATGGGAGGGTACCCCACGGAGTATCCGTGATAGCCACCGAAAGGTGAGAGATAGCCATGATGGTCTTATTATCCAGCGAAATATGGCACTTTTCTTCTCGGGCGGTGATAGGAAGGAGCTGAAGCTAAGGGTTACAGGCAGAATCTGGAAAGAACAACAGAATTCTGATACTGGGGTGTGCATACCAAATCTGTGCAGCTGAGACTAATATGATTTTTGAAGCCATTTTTACAGTTTGTGTGTCAAGAACACTGCTGTGTGTGTTGTATACTTCTTTTCTTAGCTCTCTGGTTTTTTCTTTTTTTTTTTTTTTTTTTTTTTTTTTTCTGGATTGTAGCGACAAAGAACGAAACTGTCGAGGCTTGGAAGTCTTCATATTTAAATAAATTGTATGATAAGCAGGCTTTCTTCCTTCATCATTTGTTAGGTAAACCTCACGAACCACCATGCTTTTCATTTAAGACTAGAAGCTCACACCGTCTCTTTGTTGACATTTTGTCGTTTATCCTCGCATTTCGACGAAGATGAAACTTTCTTAAAGTCGAGCCATCTTCTTGTATATAGTCACCATGAGTAGTGGCGATCTTTTTAATCACTTTTTTTGGTGCATCACATATTCACGACAAATCAATCTTTAAGTCGTCTGAAAAAGATGTTTACATACAAATTCTGTTTGGATTATTGATTCGAATTCACAATTCAAACCTTTTGTTTTTTCTTTTGGTGTATTCTTTACAAAAATTAAATCAAAAATTCTGGTTCAAACATACGATCCAATGAGTGCATTGAATTCTTTCACAGAATCACAAGGAAAATACATCGAAACAAGAGAATTAACAATATCATGACGCTGATTCAGTGAATTATACGAATTGTTTCCAAACAAGGGATTTGATATAGTCTATGAGGTACAACTGTATGAGAATTGTTGGCTAAAAAAAAAAAATATGACTAGTAACTGCGAAATTCTTGCTTCTTCTACAGGAAGATTCAATACCAGTGAGCGATTCTGTCACATTAGTTGGCGCACAGAAATATTAAGCTCCTGCCGTTACTTGGCTGGTTGTACCATCATTTCTGGCCTCTGTGTCAGTGGAAGTCTCGCCTTTAATCTTTTCCTTATCTGACTCTAAAGAAGAAGACGATTCCACAGGAGAAGCTTCTACAGCACTTGGATTTCCGTTCGCATCT
Source organism: Ficus microcarpa (assembly GCA_025413485.1). Lineage (NCBI taxonomy): Eukaryota > Viridiplantae > Streptophyta > Magnoliopsida > Rosales > Moraceae > Ficus > Ficus microcarpa. Next base: position 21,131,893 of record CM046378.1, on the reverse strand, counting down.
GCAGAACCAGACTCGGATTCCTTATTTCCAAATAACTTAGAAGGAAGTAAAGAGGACACAGCAGCTCTTGCACTTCTCTTTGCCGCTTCAGCTGCTTCTGCTTCCTTCGCCTTTGCTTCGGCTTTCTGTCTTTCCTTCTCTTCAATAAGCTTTGCCAAATCGTCCTCTCTCCCTTCCTTTCTGAGCTCGCCTTTAACAAACTCCTGCAACTCCTCGGTAAACTCAACTCCATCATCATCCAGCAATGTGTCGACCACATTAAGCACCTCATCCAGTTTCCCTAACTCGCTCAATGCCTTCATTATAAACTCATAGCTCGCAACGTCCATCTTCAACTTCTTCACCATCAGATCAAAAAACGATTTTGCTTCGTCAACCTTCCCAACCTTAACCAAACCATCAACCAACCTATTGTAGATGGCTAAACTAGGCCTCAAGTTTGAATCAACCATTTTCCTGAAATATGCGGCAGCATTATCAGGCCTATTCTCCTTAAAACAAGTATCCATCAACAAACCAAACGTGAACTCATCCGGGTTCACTCCCTTCTTCCCCATTTCCCCATAAAGCTCCTCGGCTTCACACAACATCCCATTGTTGCATAACTGCTCAATCAAAACGTTGAATGATAAGGTATCCGGACTACACCTGTAATCACCCATCTTTCTGAACACCTCAATAGCATCCCCAAACCTCCCTTGACCACAATAACCTTCAGCCATCACATTAAAGCTACCCAAATTCACTGCCAAACGCCTCGGCGGGTTATGCTCCTTTGTCATCCTATCAAACAACTTCAGGGCCTCATCCAACTTCCCGTTCTTACTCAACGCATCCAGCACAGAATTATACGCCACCGCGCTCAACTTCACTCTCGAATTCTCCCCCACAGCCTCCTCATAACACTCCATGGCCTCCTTCTCCATCCCCTTCAAGAAATACCCTTTCATCAAGCTCCCATACACAACCCCATCCTCCACAAACCCTCCCAACTTCTCTTTCAACTCCTCATACAACTCGAAAACCCCATCGGCATTTGAATTCCTCACGCAACCCACCATCAAGTAATGGTAAACAATCGGATCGGGCGCGAATCCTTTCTCGCTCATTTCGTCCTTCAACTCCAAAGCCCTCTCCAATCTACCATTATCAACCAACCCTTTAACCAAAATCCTGTAAGTAGTTGGACTAGGGTTAAAAGGAGCGTCATTTATCAACTGCTTGTAATGTTCCATGGCGGTATCGGGTTTTCGACAATCCAAATACGTCTGAAACACTAGATTATGAGTTATAATATTCGGGCCAACACCGGCTTGGGTTATGAACCGATGAAGCGAAAGGAGATCGGAGTATTTCGATTGCCGGAGCAGAGCATTGAGCACGGAATTGACAGTAAAAATGGTGGGTCGACAGTTGGAGTAAATAGAGTGACGAGTGTAGAGAGCTGCTTCTTCAAGATCATTCTCGCGGATCAAAGTGAGAATCTTGTTGTGGAGGTTGAGGCGGTTACCTGTTAGGGCCGATACGTGTTCGGGAAGCTTCGGAGCGTTGGGGTTCTGGTGGGGCTTCTGGGGCTGAGGAGATGGAGATTGCTGTTGCTGTTGTTGTCGGGTGCGGTGGAGGGAGGAGAGAGGAGGCTCGATGCGGAGGCGGCGCTTGCGGCGGCGGCGCTCGGCCGCGGCGTCTTCCGGCGTGGCGAAGGAGAGGAGGCGGAGAGAGACGAACGATGGCGGCGGAGGAGGATGACGGAGAGGGAGAGGGAGGTGGCAGCGGTGGGGGGGTTTGGCTAAGGTTTTGAGGCGGGTTATGAAGAACGTGTTTGGCTTCGAGAGAGCCATTGGAGAGAGAGGATTTGAGCTCGGAAATGGAAGAGAAATGGGGGATTTTTCCGTGATTTGGAGATGAAATTGATAGGGTTCTAAGGGGGTTTAGAGGGTCGCCATTTTCAAAGAAAGAGAAGAACAGGATATGAGATGAGAGTGTCTGACTGGGCTAGTGTTGGAGCCCATAAAAATGGGCCTAAAGAGGACCCAAACAGGCTTGGGCTTTTCTTATTGTAGCCCAAGAAGATGGACCTATTAATATGGGCCTCTGGTAAACTGTATCTCATCGGCCTACCGAGAAAGACGTACATTTTTACATTCACAGTAGATAGTTGAAGTAGTTTTTTTTTTTTTTTAGTTAATAATAATAGTAGAGTAGACAAAAAGTTTTATAAATATCGAAGATTGGAATAATATAAGTTTTTAATAAATAAATGAAGTAAAAATGGCAGGTTTTTAATTCATTTATAGTAAATAACAAATTTATTTGGTAAATAATTAATTTATGAGATAATTAGCAAATTTTCTTCTAACAAAATTATTTACATAGTAAATTCACTGGTTACTATTGTTTATATAAATTTGCTATTTGCTGTTGTTTTCGCTAAATATTTTAAAAACATACTATTTACTTGAGTTATTTACTAAAAGCTGCTATTTACTCCTTTCTCCTAAAAATGTTTATAGTAAATAGGCTTTTAAAAAAAAAAAAAAAAAACCAACAACAACACAATGTTTTACAACAGAATATAGTAAATAACATTCTTAATTACAATACGTAATTGTAATAAATAGCATACTTATAGTAAATTGCTATTTTATATAGTTTCCTATCCGCATATGGCGCGGACTTCTACAACTGGGAAACAACACAATCATCACCAAAAATGTTAAAAAATAAAAATAAAAATTTTTCAGTGATATATATATATATATATATATTTCATTTTGAAATTAAATTGAGGTTGTAGGATGCAATCTCTGTTTTATAGTGAACTCCTTTATGAATTTGTTGTTAGGCTACGTGAGTAACTATAAAATTTCAAAGTTCTTTTTAAAAATGTATAGCTATTATTGGTGCACATTCTAATAGTTTAAACTTTTTAGATGAATTGATAAACTAATATAGAATTATAGTAGGAGATTTTGGGCTAAACTCTTGTAATTACATTCTTTTATCTTTTTTAAGTATTGTCATGTGTTAGGTTTTCATTTTGTTAAACCATTACAATCCTAATAATTCAGGAGTATAAAAATATGACTGAATAAAAAAATGCTTACAGGGAAAAATGATTTATTTACTAGTTATTTGTATAAAATCATTTAAATTTGGTCATGCATTAAATTATTTGGCGGCCAAAACCCATTGCAATGTAGCTATTTTCCTCTTATCTTGAGCCACCTTCTTATACATATAAGTTGACTAGTTAAAGTCTTTTTCCTTCATCTTCTTCTCTCTTCTCTCTCTTTCTCTCTCTTTTAAGAGAAAATTTTATTCAACTAAAAAGTCTTACAAACATCAAATATAATGCCGATGATCATGTGGTACACAATACAAAACACTTGCTAAAAATCGGTTCCATCAGTAAATTCTGATGAAGCGCTGAAAATGTGTTACTATATTCTTTTTCCTTGTTAGTATAGGTAATCAACGTGCATTTTTTGATTATCTAATTTAATCCCATTAATTAAGGCAATCCCCGGTTTCTAATCATGGGGTTATGTGAAAGTGATGTTTTGAACAAAGGGAAGCTAGTTGTTGATTGGCAAGATTAGCAATCTTCTAATGATAAGCTTTGAAGTCCAAACGGTCATATAACAAGAAAAAAATACTATTATTAAATCAACAGTGATGAAGCATAACTTTTTCTTAGGGGGAGCTAATAATAATATCATTGATAATAATAGGGTTATTATGAGCAAATTTTTATTTTTAGGGGGGACTACTATGAAAATTTAATTAAAATCATGGCTATTTTTTAAAAATCAAAAGTTGATGGGGGCCTTAAGCCCCTCAGTCTTTCTTTCCCTTAGTCTCTGCACATCAATATAATCAACTTGTACCGTCCACGTTTATTTATACACACACACACAAATATTTATATTATACATTTACGTGTAAACATTCATGTGTAATTCATATATATATATATATAATATGTATTCCCTTATGACGAACAGTTCAACGGTATTATTAAAAAGCAGTCAATCGTATTACGTCCCAACTTTGTTCATGGCAAGCTGTTGTACCTCGGCCTAGCTGGATAAGGATAACATCGTCTTAGTTGACCGGAAAGCATAATCAAGTGGTTCAGAAACTTCATATATATGAAGAAGCGAGGCCACGGTTTGAAAATGATGTTAAGATAATTTTTAAAATTGTATTTTATTGTATTGATTTCTTGAAAGATTGGCTAATTTGAGACAAAAAAAAAAGTTCAAATTATATGCACATGTGTTTGAAAATATTTATTAGATGTACAAACTATATGAGATGAAAACAAAAAATGAAAAATAATTTTATTTCATTTTCTCATTCATTTACAGAATATGATTTTTTTTTTTTTGGTCGTCGTTTAAATTTTTTAACTTTGGAAAAACAAACGCTTTTTTAAAATCGTTTTCACAAATAACTTTATCGGAAACGTGTTTTTGAAACAGTAACAAATAGGATTATTGTTGCATCTAAATTTATGAATACATTCAACTTTATTGTCTGGCTTGCTAAAGCCTAAAATTCGTAACGTCGAATCAATCCTTTACAGATCGGTAACTTTGTTATTGAGATATTTTGGTTTTGTGGTGGATTTTGATCGTACCCATAAGCTGATTTGGTTGTTTTCTGGGGAAGAAGTTGAGAGGATCTTTGAATTCTTAATTGTTGTGTTCGAACATTTTGTTCTTAATTTTTTTAGAATTGTTTCTTTCTATATAGTGCCTATTGGTGAGAGAGAATATATAATTAATTTGTGATTGGAGTAGACTTAAAAAAAAAAAAAAAAAAAAGGAATAGATGAACAATGTTTTGAGTTATTCAAATAAATTTGTATTGAAATACAAAATATGATGAGCCAAATGCTTATTCCATTGTGTTGGACTACAATGTCAAGTGAGTATGTGATCCAAATACACCATAATATCTTACACACACACATATATATATTTGAATAATGCTATGAGCACCAATTCTAATATCAACTTTTGAGTAACAAAACATAGTATATGAGTTATTATTATTATTATCATTATTTTTTGTATGGTGTTTAAAAGATTACCAGATCAACAATAATTTAAAGATTATATATATCTATCGATAAAATTAAAAACTTATTGTCACGTGAATTGATATTCAAAAATAAGATTAGAATATGTATCCGTTGCAATGCTTTTTATAATTTATTTCTACAATGCAAATCAAAATTAAAATAAGAGTGGAGTATGAAATGTTTAAATTGGGTATCATACAAAGATTGAAGTTTTTTTAAATTTAAGATGGGAGAATTTAAACTCTAAAATCAAGTATAAAATTATTGTTAGTCTATATTTGCTACCACAATATATGAAGACTAACTGAAAGAGGATATAATTTTGAAAACTTCATTATAGAGGGAAGAATAATTGCTAAGAACTATAAATTTGATAAGGACAAACATAACCACTCAGAAAGAAAATAGCATCTTAAAAGTTCATTCAATTATATGTAACATTTCTTTTATTAATTTCTTCCACATATACGTTAGGGGCAATCAACTTTCTATGCTTAATTATATAGTTTAGGCCGGTTTAGGCATGCATAATTTCTAAGTGAAGTATGTCGTTTGTCTCTTTATTGTGGTGTCTTTTTTTTCTTGAGAGTGATATTTTGGACAAAAGGGAAGCTAATTGTTATTTAATTGCCGAGATAAGCCATTCGATCCATTCCCAATGATAAACTCCAAACCGTCCTCCAACAACTAGAAAATATTTATTTCTTCATCAAGATATGTACACATATATATAAATATAAATATATTATCAATTTGTATATATTCCATATTGTAGATATACAACGATATAATATCATTTTCATTATGACTAAATTGTCGGCCCCAATACTAATTAATTAGCGTGCATTAAATCGAATTACGTCCTCCATTACATCCTAGCATAGAGAATTCATCTTCTATTTTTCAAGTAGTTGCAATCAACTAAGATATATAAAATGAGAGTGCACAAATAGATATAGGCAAGAAAAATGGTTTATATTTAATAAATAGTGGCTGCCAATTTAATAAATAGTGGCTGCCAAACTGTTTTATGTTGATCAGCTATCAAGATTAAGGACTCGAGGGTATGCGTGTGTGTATATATATATATATATATATATATATCTTACAGTATTGATAATTATACTCTATAGATAATTACTAACTTACTAGGTATTGACCTCATATTTCACGACAAGTACGTAGTTCAGATCTATTATCTGATTTTGGTAGGTACATGATTGACATTGATGCAGGACCTTTTTCTTTTTTCTCTTTGATATATAATAAACTCGATTATTAGTTTACTTTTTTGTAATAATATTAAGTTTGCAAGTAGGTATGCATTCTATTAATGGCGAATTACCAATTAATGAATACCATGTCATTGGGAGGGACCATTATGTCATTTCAACTAGATTACTCTAAGGGGGTGTTTCGAATACCATTTTAAACTAAAATTTTCATCTCAATTTTTATCTTTTTCTAAAAAAGTTTTTTATCTTTTATGAGAAAGTTTTTTATCTTTTTTGAAAAATCAACAAAAATTACTATTGAAATTTAAAATCTCCAATTCAAACTCATTAATCAAATGGACTATAATTACTTTACGACATTTAGGCATGGCTTAATTAAATCTTTCTTTTTACCTCTCAAAATGAGTTTAAGATTCGATACTGTATAACATCTTTTAAAACCGTGTCTAGTTAATAAACTGTGCAATATTAGAATCTGTGATGGTAAAAGTAAAACAATATACATTCTTTGAGTAGAATGGAGCAAGTAAGACTTTTTTTTTTTTAGGTCCCGGAATTTGATCTTTAATGAATGATGGGGATATGAGATAAGATAATACAAAAATTGTTCCTGTTTTAAGTAAAAAAAAACTAGAAAATGCCCTACTGTGAAAATTTCCGAATTATATGTATGCATACACGTATAATAATTTTTAAGTTATTATAATTTTTAAGATATGGGATACTTAGGGTCCGTTTGATAAATAAGTTTGAGTTGGAAATTTTAAGTTTCAATAGTAATTTTTGTTGACTTTTTAAAAAAGACAAAAACCTTTTTCAGAAAAGACAAAAAACTTTTTCAGAAAAAGACAAAAACTGAGATGAACAAGTACATTTTAATTTGAAATGAGATAGTGAATCAAACATTACCTTAATTAACATTAATCAATGATGGTCGGGATTTTGAAAAAAAAAAAAAATGACGATCAAAGATTCTCTACATAATAAGCCAGTAGTGTTTGTCTTAATTTTGCTGTAAATTCAACTTGTGAGAATCAATCATGCACCAACTTTATTAGCTACTTTTTTTTGCCAATTAAAGCTTTTAACTGCTTTTTGCAGCTGATGTTGAAAAAAGCAAAGACCATAAAAAGGCAATTAGTGATTTAGTGCCCTTTTTTTCAAGTATTACCATCTACAGATCTGTAAACCTAACTTTTTAGAGGGACCAAGTAACATTCCATATAAAAAAAAAAAAATTATACCAAGGACCAAAAAAAAAAATCTTGAGAAACCTGACAAAAATAACAAAAGGAAAAAAGAGAGAGAGAGAGATGGGTGATTTGAAAGAGATAAAGGAAATTTTGAGAAAAGAAAGAGCATTGGTCCCACATATATATTTGCTGCATTTGGATTTTGGAATTGGGATTTCGTTGATAAATTTCAATATATACACATGTACATATATATATATATATATATATATTGATACATATAACTCAGTTCGCAGAATATTTTTTCACTGCAAGTGTCTTGTTGTAAGCAGTATTACTAGGAACAAAAAAGGGAGAAACCAACAAAATTTTCAAGGATTTTCACTTTCTTCACTGTTTTAGGGGGATTCAAAATTCATTCCTTGAAAACTAACCAAATGTTTCTTCTCTTGACATTCTTTTCTCATATAAATATGTAAATTAAACCAAAACTTACCAAATAATTTATGGAAAAAGACACCCAAAAAAAAAAAAAAATCCCTCCCATTGATCTTTCCCTTCTCTAGCTTTTGCAAAATTCAAGCTCCAAATTCCAAAAGTGGCCAAAGACAGATAAAAAGATGTGCAACATGAATATCGATCATCAAATCATGTCGAAATCATCATTTATACAAAAACACTTTAGTAATTTAGAATGCTATCAAAACGTGCATGAAAAATATAGCACTATACTATATGAAATAGAACTAGTATATATTAAACACATTAATTGATACTTTTAATATCAGCTTTATTTTTTTTTCCTCTTGTTGCTTGAAAATTTTTTTTATGTATCCTATCGAAATGAGAACTCATGTGGACAGCCACGAATTTAAGATTTTTTAATTGATGGGAAAAGAGAGAGAGAAGAAAAAGGATGACTTTCTTATCATTTTTCTTTTAATTTTAAGAACTTCAACTTATTAAAGATAAGTAGATTTCAAACTGATGAATTCCTACACAAACCCCTCCCCTCCGCTAACATAGCCCCAGCTAGAATATACACAAGAAAATTTGTTATTTATCAATCGGTCTCTCATTCAATTGCAAAGTTGATTCTTTAGTGCATATAGTAGAAAATATCATTTTTATAATATATAGCAATAACATCTGGTAGAATTAACATTGTTAATGTCAAAAACCGATAAATTAATGAACATACAATGCCTTTTCATGTGTATATATCTTTATTATAAAATAAAATGAAAAAGAATGAGGGCAGATGGGAGATCTAATTTAAAAAGAGGGTAGATATTCTTTAATTAGTTGATGATTTAGTTTGCTACATATGTGTAAATAGCTCTATTAATTTATTAGTATTGAGCATTGAATGCATTATTGTTGACCTTTCATTTTATTATCACTTGTAAGACTTTAGGGGGACTTCGTGTACATATAGGTTAAACAAGAAAAAATAAAAAAGTTTAGTAGGGCATGAGCTTCGTTGGCCAAAACTACTGGATCATGCACGTGGATTTATATATTAGGGTCCGTTTGGTAAAACGGTTTGAATTGAAATTTTTAAGTTTGAGTTAATTGACTTTTTAAAAATTAGTTATAATTTTTGTTGACTTTTTAGAAAAAGACAAAAATTGATATGAAAAATTTGAATTTAAGATAGTTTATCAAACGGAGGCATATATATAAATAAAACTTGTAATCCTCTTTTGATTTCTGGTTGTCCCTATCGGCAAAACAAGACATTGCAACTGCAATGACTCGTGCATATAGACGTCCGTCACAACTAGCAATAGATACGTCTCATTAAATCCACATTTTGTCAACCAAGAACTTTATCCAAATTTATCCTCAGCTAGAAAAAAATAATAATAAATTAAAGGAAAGGAGTCAAGGATAAAAGTACTCTACTACAACTGGGAACAATATTGTAAATATGCTCCTAGTTTCAAGATACACACATACATATATATATATACAGTGGGTAATAATTTCAACATTACTTGAGTAAGGCGCGCGAAATATTTCAGACAAAGATGAGCTAGCAAAGATCATGCAGAGATTTTCTCTCTGTATAATATTTAACTAATCATTATATTGTAGCTGGAAAGTCAACATTTGGGAATCAATAATGCACAAACTTTATTAAACACCTTTTTTTTTCCCCCCTTCTTCAATCCAATCTTTCAATCACTGTGTGCCTCCAGGGCCGCCACCGCCCCCCCCCCCCCCCCCAAAAAAAGTTGTTGGCAGTTTAAAAAAAAAAAAAAAAAAAAAAGAAAAGAAAAGAAAAGAAAGAAAAGACCGCAAAAAGTCTATTTTGGGCCCTTGTGGGTGTATGCGCGTGTGTTTTATTCTGCATATTTAATAACCTAATTCCATTTTATTAGGGTGACCTAAAACCAATTAAATTACAAAAAAAAAAATCCCTAAAAAAACCAAATATTTTTTGTAGGCAAAAAAAGCCATATTCAATTAAACAATTAGCTAGTCTAAACCTGCTGACAAAAATAATCAAATTAAGAAAAAGATTAAAGACTAACTAGATTCGATTAATGTAAAGAAAGAAAGGAACGAAGAAAGAGAGCAGAAAATAAAATATAAGAAAAGAAAAGAAACATTGTATTATTGTCAAACAACATATATATACATTCACACACACACATTACGTTTGAATTTTGGAGTTGAGATTTAGGCCTCGTTTGGCGTTCGAGTTTAAATTCAAAATTTTCATCTCAGTTTTTATCTTTTTCTAAAAAAGTTTTTGTATTTTTTGAAAAGTTAACAAAAATTTTGAACTCAAATTTAAAATTTTCAACTCAAACTCATTTACCAAACGGATTCTTAGACGTAGATTATGTCTACACGACTGCACGTGTCTTAGGAAAACAGTTCTAGGAACAAATAACAGAGAAACCAACAAAACTTTTCCAAGGATTTTCACTTAAATTCTTGAGTGCTGTTTCTTCTCTTCATTAATATTCTCTTCCTATATGTGTAAACCGAAGTTGCCAAATAATGGGAGAAAAAAAAAAAGGAGCATTAATTGTTAAGGGGAAAAGAAAAAAGAAAAAAAAAAACTTTTCCCCTCCTAATTAAGCTACTTGATATTTTCCTTCTCCTTGGAAAAATCCAAGCTCCAAAAGTAGAGAAAAGGCATGCAACAATTACAGGAACATATATATATAAATCATGATCGACCATCACAACATGTTGTTAAAATCATTATTTATGCGACAAGGCGACAACAGTTTAATTTATAACGCTTTCAAAACGTACGTCAAATAAATCACTATCATAGAATTATTATTCAATAAAGCTTTAGATAGAACTCATCTTAAAAATTAACTAAAAAAAATAAGTTATATAAATATAAAAACAGTCTATTTATAACTTAGACGAATACAACATCAAACAATTATAGGAGTCATCTGATCTAATAAAAGAAAGTGCCAAAAAGATCATAAATCTGTAGCAATGTCAAAAGGCAGAATTTATGACAAGGTTCATTCACATATCCATCCACGTATTGTCATACTCAATCGCGTCCCGTCAAATTTTCCTCGTCATTAATGAACAGATTTTCTTCGTATCCTTATCCTACCTAATTATTAAAAAAAAAATGATATTATACATACATATATGATATATATGAATTAATCATAAGATTTTTTTAACAAGAATGAAGAATATAACTCTATGCATATTGATATTAATAAGATATACCGTTAAAGAAGACGCTTAGCATACTTCCTTGAACTTAGACCAAAAAAGCTTTTCAAATGCTAATAGAAATATTTTCTAAAAGTCCTATGATCGGGCCATATCCTTTTTTTAACTAAAAATATATCATCTTAACCTCCTTAAATATGCTAATGGTAAGTGTGTGTCTATATATATATATATATGTAGACGCATGACTTCTGGTCTTATGATATATTATGTTCTAGTCTAGCTAATAGTCATAAATAATCTTCACAGTTAAAACCCTCTCAAATCTGTCATCATAAATCCATTATAACATAGTCCATTGTCGTTAGCCACCTCATCCGGTGACTTGTTTTTTTAAATATATATATATAAATTATAGTTGCTTGGTTTTTTAATTTGCTGTTGACTTGAGAACTTCACAGTACTCTCACAAATGCACGTATGGTACTGGCACTTGAAAGGAAATATAATGTCAAAGTATTTGTGTTTATTTTTAAGTTATACATGAATAATTAAGTACTTCCACACCACTCTGGTTAATAATTTCTTGGATCTAATTAATAAATTACAAAGAAATGTTACGTACTTAAAATTTTGTCATAAATATAGTATGTTAGTAAGCAAAACTAATTTGACATGAAACAAAAATGGTGAAATTAATCAACTCAGTAGTAATTAAGCTCTAAAAACAGCAACAGAATTTTACTTAATTTTAAGTTATTAACTTGAATCCAATGTACGACATCTAAGATTGTGTAATTAAACCAAAATTTTCTTCAATACTAGGTAGGAGTTTTCGTCAAAACTGAACCCTTCAACACGGGAATACCATGATTTCTGGTTTATATATTTAATGTATAGCGTACGTGAATATACAAATGTATATTAGTTTATTACATATATATAACTTATAAATATTCTCTGCCGATTATAATTTCACTTTCTTGTTGTCACCACCAGCAAAACACGTGGTCCTTGAAGCTAAGGTTGGCATGCAGTCGCATCTTTGCTTAGCTGGTCGCTCGCAACTTGCAATGTAATGATACGTGCATCGGAATAAATCGAAATTTTGGTCAATATAGAATGGTCTAGATCCATCCATTTTTAGTCAGAAAATGAAAAGGAAAAGAAAATGACTTAATGATATAAAATAAGTGTATAAAAACAAAAATATTAGTATTTTCTGAAACACATTATTAGAAAAAATATTTTCTTATCAATAGTACGGTATAATTTTATGGTTTTATTGGGATTTTCATTAAAATCCGCCAGATTTACAGGCCAATATACTTATAATTTGATTCTGATTTTTTTGAAGAAAACTATAGAAAATATAATAAAAAAACAAAGCATCCATGAATCCACATTGGGACACATGCTCCACTCTTTTTTTTTTTTTTTTTTTTTTTTTAACTTAAATGATTTCCTTGGTTTTTTAAATTGTCCGCACTAAATTAATAAAAATACTCACTTTTTTCCCCCCAAATGTGCACCCACATAAACTTGTTTTCTTAAATAGAAAGACCTCATTTAATTTATCTACTGTTCTTGTTTAAAATTCTAGTAACTTTTTATTTCCTCTTGATCTCTCCATTTTTATTTTTGTAATTTCTATCAAAATTTGCTCAGTAATTGAAAAATAGTTATTGGTTCCAATAACTTGCAATTAAAACGATGAGGTATGGATGTATATTTTATTGAGTGTGTATGAACAGGACTTGCATGCACTGATTTTCTAACTTCAATTTGGAACAACTGTATAAAAATATATTTTTTATCAAATAGACCCAAAATGAAAAATAGTGATTGTTCTGACTTCTGAGTAGTGTAAAGTTATCTTCGTAGACCTTTTCTTCATGTGGGGAAAAAAAATTTGTAGACCTTTTCACAAATAAGAATAGGGGAAGCACCAAAATGGCATATATTTAGATATCATTATATCAATATAATATAAAAAATTAACACTACATTAATATAATATAAAATTAAATTAAAGTGAATATTTGTGTCATATTAATCAAAAATAAAGAATTTGTATCATGCTGATTAATAAATGAAAAAATATTATTATTTGGATAATTTTCTTATGGGGCGAATATCATCCTTTTTTTTTTCTTTTAATTGGAATTTATTCTTTTAGGCCCCCACTAAGAATTTGAATTTCAATTTCCGGTTAGAAATGTTAAAAAAAAAAAAAAAAAAAAACCATACGGTACCTTTTCTTTTTCTTTTTCTTTCTGGGACGTCACCGTTAAGTATAATTTGAAACAATAATGTAATATCAATGTGGAATTTTATTTTATTTTATTTTATTTTATTTTTCACTTTATGGCTCGTATTTCAGTATAGACAGATGGCACAAATCTGAAGTGGTGAGGTGGTCTATTTTTCATCGCCTTGTGAGTGACAGATTTCAAACTTACTGTTTTTATTACATCTTGGAGGGAAAAAAAAAAACAGTAAAATCAGGAAGGGTGGGACATATCAAGGGTGTTTGATGGAGTAGTTTGAGTTGAAATTTTTAAGTTTTAATAGTAATTTTTTTTGAATTTTCAGAAAAGATAAAAATTTTTTTGGAAAAAAGATAAAAACTTTTTAAGAAAAAGACAAAAAAAATTTTGAGATGAGTGTTTTGAGTTGATGTGTCAAACACCCTACTCATTTAGGTTTTGTTTACTATGTTAGTTTGAGTTGAAATTTTTTAGTTGTAATAGTAATTTTTGTTAACTTTTTAGATAAGACAAAAAACTTTTTCAGAAAAAACAAAAACTTTATTTAAAAAAAGATAAAAAAATCAATTCAAACTAAATATTTGAATTAACATACCAAACATGCACGTTTAAGAAAGAGTGAAAGACAATCATAATTATTAAAAAAAAAAAAGAAAAACCATAAACTTTTTGCAGTACGTGATGGAATTCAGGTCCTTAGTCCTCGCCCCACCTTTGACGGAGCTAATTGCCAATGGAGCTTATTAATCGGTAATTGTACTAAGGGGGTGTTTGGTGTGTTAGTTTGAGTTGAAATATTTTAGTTGTAATAGTAAATTTTTTTGAATTTTCAGAAAAGACAAAAAATTTTTTGGGAAAAAGACAAAAACTTTTTAGGAAAAAGACAAAAAAAAGTTTGAAATGAGTTGAAAATGTGTTGTTGCCATCCACCCCCTAAATGGGATATCTTAATATCATAATTTAGGAAAGTTATCATAGATTCTATTTATTTTTTTGAAATACCAGATTTACCCTTACCTCCATATGCTTTTCTTCCACTGGCGACGAGGATTGCTCTAGATGTCGACGTCGATCTTCCGGCCACCGACGATCACGTTTTCCGATCTCCTCTGTCTAGTTGTTGCTCTCTCCCAGTCAATCGAAGATCACAACAGCGACGACAACAGTGCGGGATCTGATGGCAACTGAATTCAGATCATGTCGGTGTCATGATAATTAGCATCACATTGAGGAGATTCCGATCGCGACCGGAGAACCTCCCACGACCCGCGTCGGCAAATCATCAGTCCTATCTTCTCCGTTTGACCTTCACAGTCATGACAGTGCAACAATTGCGAGATCTGACCACGACCACGACAACAATGATGCACCATTTCAAAGTTGTCTTCTCCGGCAACGATCGGCAAGCAGCGATGAGCAACCACCTCAAAATGGCGACAACTTCATCTTCGGCAACGGCTCTCTCCAATGGCAGCATTGATTGGGTTTGACTGGGTTAGGGTTTTTTCAATTTGGATAGTTTTAGGATTTTTAATAAATTGGGACATTCTAAAAATTTTTACTAAATTGGGTAATTTTGAGAATAAATCAAAATATTTACTAATAAATCTTAGTATTTACTCGTATGTATAATATTTACGTTGTTCTTAAAATAATTAATTAATTAAGCAAATCAAATATTTATTAGTAAATCTTAATATTTACATGTAATATTTACAATAAACATGATGGTAAAGTTAATTTGAAAATTATTAATTTATTAAGTAAATCTAATATTTATTTTTAAATCTTACTATTTAATTGTAAAATGTAGTATTTAAAAATAATAAAATTTTATCTAAATCTTTGCATATAAAAGATTTATGGATAAACAATTAGATTGACTGGTTTTTATTTTAGTAAATCCATTTATTTTCTTGTAGATACATTTAAGTTTATTTATCAGTAAAATTAAATTTACTAGTAGTAATTGGATCTACTGTTTTTTTTTTTATTTATAAATATTTACCTAGTAAATATATTTCACTTATTTGCAAATACTAGATTTATCAGTAATTGATTTTAATAATTTTTGAAAATTACCTATTTAGTTAATACAAATATTTACAGGTAAATAATCGTATTTACTTTTTTCTTAATATTATATATGGATTTACATAATAAATATTGGATTTAAATCACAAATCTGAAAAAAATTAAAAAAATGATGCCGTGAAAATTTTCGGATTTACAAGAAAGTAACTAAATCTTAAACTAGTAAATATAATAGGATTGCATTTTACATGTGATTTCTTATATTTATATTTAGAAAATATACTGATTTACAGGTAAATATTCGGATTTACTTGTAAATATCATGTTTAGGTTCAATAATAAACAGATAACCAAATTTACAAATTTACAAAATTATTTGAAAATCCTTCTAGTAAATACATAGATTTCTTTTTAAAAAATTAAATACATAAATTTACTTGAAAATCCAAATATATTAGGAAGTAAATTCTATTACTTGTAAATAATCAGATTTTTTTTTTTGAGAAAAGAATAATCAGATTTATTGATTTTAATAAAATACATTTCCTCTCTAAAAAAAATAATATAATGCATCTCCCCAAATTTTATGAAATTGCGATTTTTACCCTTAATTTAAAAAAAAAAATCCCCAACCCCAAATCAGACCACCCAAACCCAAGTTGTCCCCACCGACGTCGCCGCCATGCAGCCGGCCGGAGAAGAGGTGACCGGCGAGTTGAAGAAAGTAAGAGCTCCCGGGGGAAAAGGCCGACGATGTTGCGCCGACGCCAACGAGGATCGCGATTTTTGGGTCGCGATTCTCAGCGAACCAGTTCGACGGTGACGATGGACAGGGACGGCGGAAACCTCCGCGATTCTCGCCGACGACCGATGCTTGAAATCATTTTGTGGAGCCGGAGATTCCGTGCTTTTGGCGAGGACGAAATCGCGATTTTTCTGGTGATTTTGGCCGCAATTTTTCCTCGTGATGCTGCGACGGAGATCTCGACGGGGACGCGACTGGTTTCCTTCTCCATCGCGATTGAGTCACCGGCGACGAGTTTCCCCCGCTGTCGGTGGAGAAGGTGGAGTCGTGATGACACAACGGAAGGCGACGAGATCACGACTGTGAGTCGCCGGCGATGAGCATTCCACGAGCGCTAAGTCTGCTGTGACGGCGTCGGCGATTTCGTCAGTTCTCAGGTCAGGTTTTCCGGCTGGGAGTATATTGTGGATGGGGTAAAATAGGAATTTGCTTAGATATATAAACTGAATATGCTATTATTTAATAGCTTTTAAAAATCTACTATTTAATTAAATTCCTATAACTGATTATGCTATTTCTCCCATTTTCCCAATATTATATACATGTATATGAAAAAAATTTAATAATTACTCTTTTTTTATAATCAGACAAAAAGTATATAGAGTAGTGCATATTTTAATTGCATTTATTGATATGGTATTTTTATGACATGTTATAATAGGGGAAAAAAAACTGGTTACCCTAAACGTTAATTACAAAGACTTTTTTAAAGTTGGACAATTAAATATCTGGAATCAAATCCAGATTCATGATGGAATGTA
Organism: Ficus microcarpa; assembly: GCA_025413485.1. Classification (NCBI taxonomy): domain Eukaryota; kingdom Viridiplantae; phylum Streptophyta; class Magnoliopsida; order Rosales; family Moraceae; genus Ficus; species Ficus microcarpa. The sequence continues at coordinate 21,114,837 of CM046378.1, read as the reverse complement.
AATTTTTTTTTCCTTGATTATTTTGACTTCCTTTTTTGATTAATTTGTCACAACTCTTTTCTAACAAATTTCTATTAAAAAAATTTTTTTGCATTAACAGCGTCGTGTGCATCCATCATTATAGCACATTTGGAAATTTCGACTTTTCGTTTGTGTCTTGCCTCTGATATTTTTCTCCGTAATATCTTACATGGAATTTTTTTTTTCCAAATGCAAGGAATAAACCAAATGCATAATATGAAGCAGCGAAAAATTAATTGAATAAAAAAATAATGGGAAGGGAAAAGAATCAAGATTCAAAAAATCAGAAATGAATTTTAGTTTCCATTTAAATAATCAAAAAGAATATAAAAACTCATAACATGTTAAAGAACAAGTTATCCATCTATATTATATTTAATGAATTTTATAAGTTCAATGCTCATTATTTATCATAAATATTTTTTAGTTAGTTATTTGATTCATTATAATCATCTCATTTATGATAACCACTGATAGGTAACTATTTCAATAATCATTGTAATCACATTCATATATATATATATATTTCTATACGTAATTGCAAAACAAAAAGTAGAAAATGAAATCCGTTAAGAACCCACTTGGAAGAAGGGAAAAAATATTTAAAAAGTTTCCCAACATTTTTTGGCGTTAATTTATTGGCTTCCACATGGCATTAAGTCGGAATCATCGAAAGCTATAGAAATATTTTCATCGCTAAGTAAATAAGAATGAAAAAAAAAATAAAATCATGACTTACCCACAAATTGTGCTATCTTGACAAGAAAAATGATAAGAAAGATAACTTGTATAATTTTATATGTATTTGATTATTCTAAGTGTGAAATTGACAATTTTGAAACAATTTTATAAACGTTGTTATCTTACTTATGTAAAAATAAAATAAAATTATGACTTACCCACAAATTGTACCATCTTAACAAGAAATATGATAAGAAAGATAACTTCAATAATTGTATATGTATTTTATTATTCTAACCGTGAAATTGACTATTTTGAAACAATATTCTAAGCGTTGTTATCTTACATATGCTAATTTTATCACAGGAAGCCAACTAATTGGAGACAGGTCAATTAAAGACTTGATCTCTAATGAATTTAAAGTTACATGTTTGGTAAGAAGGATGGAAAATAGAAAGGAAGGAGAAGTAAAATATTCAGTGAGAAAAAAAGGTAGATTTTCTTTTATGTTATTTAGACGTAGAAGCAAAAGAAAATAGGAAATAAAAAAAGTCTATTCTAGTGTCCTTTATAATTTTGTCCTTGTATAGATAAAAAGACTAATAAGATGATGATAAAATAGTTGTTTTACATACTTTTTTTTTTTTTTTAATTTTCCCTTATATTGTCTTATTTTTAAAGTTGAAAGGATTTAAAAATTACGAGTCTCAGATATTTACAATTTCATTTCTTGCTTATTTTCTTTTTACCAAACAACTTAAGATATCTTTTTCTTATCTAATATCCTTCCTCTCCTTTTTTTCACTCTACCAAATGTAGGTTAAAGGTATTGTAAACGAGGTTGCATTTCTCCTTTTTTTTTTTTATTATTTATTATTTATTTCATAAAAAATGCTAAGATGTTTTTTTTTTTTTTTGGGTGCTGAGAGGCGTTCATTTCATCAGAAAAAAAAAATCTATTTTCAAGTTAGAAAATGTTACAGAAAGTGATATTTAAACTACAAAGCACTACACTTTATCTACTTTAAATTTAAATTTAAAAAAGTGATTATAAACATAATTTAAGAATAATATTAAATTAATCAGATGAGAAGATACAGAATTTAAATACTCTTATTTAATTAAAAAAAATACTAAAGACACTTATATAATTTTTGAGTGTCAATCTATATGACATGCGAATTGTTATTATTTTATTAAAAAATATTTATAATATTATAATATTATTTAATTTTATTTATTATTAATAAAAAGATAACAACTTAATTAAAAAATATTTTAAAGTATAATAAACAAAGCTCAACTTAAAAGTGTACACGTTTTTTTTTTTTTTCTCTTTGTTTAGTTTAGTTTATGTTTTTTATTTTTTTCTTTTCTTATCTGGAATCAGTAAATACGTGGATGTAAGACATAAACCATAAAAAATTAAAAATAAAAAACTGTTTCTTCTCCCATAACATAAAATAACTAAATAAGTGCATGTTTGGAAACCCAATTAAAACTATTAGTTTGAATTAAAATTTTTATCTTTTTCCCAAAAAGTTTTTTGTCTTTTCTGAAAAAGTTTTTTGTCTTTTCTGAAAAGTCAACAAAAATTACTATTGAAACTTAAAATTTTCAACTCATACTGGTGAACCAAACGGACCCTAAATTATACAAGAAAAAGTCGACATCTCTCTCAAAGTTGACCATAAAAATAGCAGATACAACTGGCTTTTCAAAAGCGAAATATGCGACCGTTGAAATAGGTAGGCCCCCACCTTGAGAAGTAGACAATGCCTTATTTTCAACTCCATTCATACACACACACATATGTAAATATATATATATATATATATAGGGAAGCTGAGAAAGCAAGGATCTTCTCATATATGTAAACTACCCGGCAACAAGATCAAGAGAAGAAAAAAAAGCTCAGCATAATATACACACATATACATATATATATGTGAATATCTCTCAGGTACATATATCTCTCCCCTCTCTCTCTCTCTCTCTCTCTCTCTCGACCGTGATCTTTTTGGGATTCGTGAATCATGTTTTCTTTCAATGGATCTTGGATTTTACCATTTTTGTTGTTCATGAGAAAAGACAGAGAGAAAGTGCGGGTCTTTTCTGAACCATTTTGCTTCTTTATCTTTCTTGGTGTTTGGTTTTGTTTCTCATTGTCTCCAAATTTAGCTTTTAGCATCCCAAATTTAATTCAGAGATGCTGACTTTATCCTGATAATAATTTCTTTTTGTGGGCTTTTTTTTTCCTTTGAATTTCTTTTGTTGCAAATTCTAAAACTAACAAGTTTTCTTTTTTTAATCAGATAATTTTTTAATAAAAAATGACAGGCTGTTTTTTTTTTTTTATTTTTTTTATTTAATTTAGTCTCCGTGTTCAACTCCGAATTACCCACAATTTCCGGTCCAGGAACAAGGCCATGAAACTGTATAGTTCTCTATGTTTGTGGGACAAAAAATAAAATTAAAAACAAAAGAAAAGCAAGAAAAAATAAAAATAAAAGAGTAGAAGAATTGAATACTAGGGGCGTGACTGTTCATTTTGTTTTTATGTTTTTTCTTTTATTCATTGCCAACTTGATACCCTTGGAATTCGTTTTCTATATTTTGGAGTTAAAAAATTAGAGGAAAAGATCAAATCAGAATTCGTTTTCTATATTTGCTTTTGTCACTTTCGTTCATGACACAGCCAGAAATTTTATCCAAGGGACATGAATTAAACCAAATCTCGAATTAAATTAGTAATATAGTGAGAATTTCAACGGACCACCATAGATCGGGTAGGCTTGGCGCCGTCGTCTATAGATCATCAACTCTTTAACAACCAAAGAAAATATGTGCTCTTGGACGTTTCTGAATTTTCCGCCACAAATTTATCCTTGCTAAAATATCAAACACCTTTTTCTTCTTCTTCTTCTTCTTCTTCTTTTTTTTTTTTCTTTTTTCCTCGCTTTTCCGGGGCACATTTTTCGTGTTTAGACTTTAGCGACTAATCAGTCTATTCTAGACCTAAATACAAAAAATAGATCCAAGGCAATTGTGCTGTCACATGAAAAATAAATAAGCAACGCGAAAATTATCATTCTCAGGAATCACCTATTATGAATAGTGGTGCTCAGCAGTTATAAAACTGAATAAAACCGAATAAAACCGTCTCGGTGTCATGAGTTATGGATAATTGTAGACTAGCTGTCGTTATGGCTAGCCACTCCTCTGTCTGATCTGAAATCTGAAAGAGATCCAATCCACTCATATCTTTAAGCCCAGCTAGTGGTTGATTTGCTTGCAAAATAATGACCGGTTTAGTTTGTCTGTCTTGGTATGGCACTTTTGAAAAGTCAAATTTCTTGTCCAATCGTGGAATGTTATATATAATCACTATTTTTGCTAATCAAAAGTTTTGTGAGGTGGCTCGTTAATATTGACTGATTTATGCTTCCTTTTTTTTTTTTTTTTTTTTGTAGATTAAAAAAGGGTCTGGCTTGAGAAGCCCGTGAAATTTCTTTGAGTGAGTTATGTTATTTTGTTCATAAATAATGGGCTGCCATTCGTCCAAGCAAGTTAAAACGCCTGGCTATGAGGAGCCTACTGTCCTTGCTGCCGAAACACCTTGTGAGTACGCATCATAAACCACACACTTCTTCTTCTTCTTCTTCTTCTTCTTCTTCTTCTTTTTTCTTTTCTTTTCTTTTCTTTTAAATATTGTTGCGGGTGAATCAACTGTTGTTCAAATCGTCGACGTTTTTTAACATAACCATTAACATGTTTTATTAGCAAAATAGTATATTTTCCTTCAGTTATTAACCGTCGAAAAAAGTTATACTAAGGACGAGAAGAACTAATTAATATGCATAAGAACAGATTACTTTTCTTAGGCACTATGCAACGTGTTATGTAAAAAGAACATTTGAGGCTCAAAATCAATACTAAATTGGCCTTAAATCTCGGTTTTTTGGCATACCAATGATTATTTATGAAAATATAAGGATCGGATTCAATATTTATATGGAATGGCTGATTATATGGTGACACTGTACCCTTTTATTTTATTTTGTTTCTTTATTTTTTTAAACTTGAGAAACAAGGAGGGAGGAGGGTGGAACTTATGAAGATCTTAATAATAGAAGTGACCGTAGAATTATCGCTAAGCTAAGCCTACGATACTACAGTTTAGAGGAGAAACGGAGTTGATTTATATTATTTTTCCTATATATGTTGCAGTTACAGTGAGTGAAGTGGAAGCCTTATATGAGCTTTTTAAAAAATTGAGCAGCTCAATATTTGATGATGGCCTCATCCATAAGGTGTGTTTTCCTTTCAGTTGACATTTTGAAGTTTATAATTAGCTTTCCCTCTTCTATCTTCTAAATTGCAATCTGAGCTCATTAAACAGGAAGAATTCCAGCTTGCACTCTTTAGAAACAGGAACAAAAGGAATCTTTTTGCGGACAGGGTACGTGATTCTGACTCCTCTCTTTTTTGTTACAGAATTTTTTACAATTCGTTAATTCGTCGTTATTTTAACTTGCTAAACAATAATAAATAGCTTCTTTCTTCTTGTAGATTTTCGATTTATTTGATGTGAAGCGTAACGGAGTTATCGAGTTTGGAGAATTTGTTCGATCCTTGGGTGTTTTTCACCCTAATGCACCTGTGGAAGACAAAATTACGTGTAAGAACAGATTTTCTTAGTAAGACTATTGTGCTCATGCTTGTTATTACTCTTTACACTTGACTCCATTAGTTTAACCCAACCTTTTTTTTTTTTTTGGTAAATAGTTATTTAATTAGAGTTTTTTTTTTTTTTTTTTTTTTGAGGGGATAGAATAAAATTATTTGATTCAAAGAAATTTGATTTTTTCAATCGAAATATATCATTTGCTAAATTGATGATCCTCTTTTTGCAGTTGCTTTTAGGTTGTATGATCTGAGACACACAGGGTACATTGAGCGAGAAGAGGTGAGTACTGCAAATTCATTTAATTTCTTTAATAGTGAGATTGTCTCTATATAAGCAGTTTCTTTCAAAACCAGTTCTCCAAAAATTCTTTTCTACGTGATAGATAATTTCTTTTTTCTTTCTTTCTTTTTTTTCTTTGAAGGAAGGGATAGAGAATTCCTTTTTATTTTACTTATTAAATGTATGTATTTCCTTGAAAAGCTTACCTTCTAAAAAATTATAGGCATTAAAAGTTAGAGGTTCCAATCCTATATATCTAGGACAATTGAAATAAGAAGTTTGAGATCCTCATCCAATACATCCTTACAAAAATATAAAAGCTCCGTGTTAATACGATACTTAGACTCCATACGCTCGACAATATAATGATAAAGCGATCATGGAAAATAATTCGTAGAAAGCTAAAATTTGTAACATGACAGTTGAAGGAGATGGTATTGGCGCTTTTGCATGAATCAGACTTAATACTTTCAGATGATGTTGTTGAAACAATTGTGGATAAGGTGTGTGAGTTTACTCTCTCTTTCTTTAGATGATATTTTCCCCTCTTTATTTATTTATATATTTCTTTTTTAGTTTTTTTTTTTTTAAGCCAACAAGTATCCTTAAAGTTGTCTTTTTTATGTAGACATTTAATGATGCTGACTCTAAAGGTGATGGGAGGATCGACCAAGATGAGTGGAAGGCTTTTGTGTCGAAACATCCATCTCTAATTAAGAACATGACCCTACCTTATCTAAAGTGAGTTATAAGTCCTGTAAATTTGAAAAATAAATTTGATCAGTATATTCATAATAAATATCTCGAGTCTAGACAACAGAATATTCATAATAAATATCTACGGTCTAGACTATTATAAAATGTCATCTTTTATGTTTATTGAAAAAAAGAACAACTTATTAAGATTCTCTTACTGTGCTCATATGTTTACCTTTTTTTCTTTTTTTTTTTTTTTCTTTTTTGACAGGGATATAACGTTAGCTTTTCCTAGCTTTGTAGTAAGCTCAGAAGTGGAAGAACTAGAAGTTCAAGATGTAAAATATGACATCTAGACGGCGTCTACACCATCGTGTCACAAAATGGCTACCATTGCTTCATGTCATCGTCTGAAAAACAATTCGGACATCGAAAAATTTCTTCTCGAAGAAGATGAAACTATGAGGAGCTGTAAAAATGGAGCCATTCGTAATAGCTGCGAGTTATTACGGGCACGAAGATCTTAAATCAGATGTAAATAAAGTTCATGTATGTATAAATATCGCCATTTGGAACCCCCTCCTCCTTGTTAATATTGTTTTTAGAGCATAAGAAGAACGATGCAAGATTTAACCAAAACTGCATTATTCTTTTTTTTTTTTTTTTTTTAAAGAACTTTGCATAGTTCTTCTATCCAATTCAATACATCGTTAGATCTTGAAAAAATATATATACACGTATGGTTATTACAAAAGTAATATGCAAATGCAAGTGATAGTAGAGGGAGTCCTTTAAAATTGAAAAACAATTGCCCGCCAAGGATAAAACATTCTCAAAAGGCTTTTGATCACTTATGGTCTCCTCAGTAGACAGTATTGAAAAACAATTGCCCATCAAGGATAAAACAATTACTGATACTCGTTCTCTCTTTCTAATCTAAGCCATTTCAAACAAATAACTTAATTTTTCGCTAAAGTGGATTGTAGTAGGACATGAGGGGTAAAAAAAAAAAAAGATTTGAGATTTTTCCCCCCCTCTTCTCCGTTAACCTCGTTATACTTCAAGAAGGTAAGTTCTCGGTTTTATATGCTTTTTTCTATGACAAGGTTTGATTAATTCACGATCCCAATTTGAAGGATCAAAGTAAAAATAACAAATATGTTCCTCTAAGACGACCTTGAGCCTACAAAGACCCTCAATTTGTCGAAGGAAAAAAGAAAACGTAATTAATTTAAGGTTATCTATGGATTGAAGGGATCTTTGTAAATGTGTTGTAAATTTTTATCATCAAATACTTTCAAATCAAATCGTTTAAGAGCCGATGTAATAACATATTTTAGTTCCTTCCAATAATTTAAAAATAATAATGATAGTTTGCACAGTAAAACCTCTTGAAAGACTATTCTTAAAAATATATTTAGAAAAAATAGATAAATAAAGACAAATAAATGGAGTGTATAGTACACTCCTAAATGGACAATCACGGACTTTGGACCCGCCTCTACAGGAAAGACCACAGCCAATTAAAGAGAACCTTAAACTACGTGGCAAATTATTATTGGCTTTTGTGAGAGACTTTTGTAGATCATTAATCGCAGGATTCGGTGATGACGCAGAACGAGTTTTCTGGCAACACGTGGCGGACTTACGGTGAATTGGTGCGGTGGACTTTGGGCCGGGTTTCTTCCCTACCACTTTGGATGCGGTTACTTTTTCTTTTTTTTTTTTTTTTTTTGGGGTCTGTCTCTAGATTACCCTTTTATTTGTATTTTTTTAAGGTTATTTTTTCCAAATGACTACTTAATTATATTTTTTATATAAAGTTAGCCCTTTAATTTTTAGTTTTATCTATTGCATAATCTCAAATTTTAATCTTGATTTATAAAAGATTAAAAAGAAATTTAACACTTTTTAAGAGGGAGATCACGTGATCTACTGATCTTTAACCTAGGTTGAATTGTAATTAAATATTTTTCTGTAGAAAAAACTATATATCACCCAAATAACTCTATAACATAAAGTTGGCGTTATATATATATATATTTGATTTAGGTGTAATTTCCTTGCAAAAATATATTTTATTATGAATTTACATATAAATAAAACTCATGTGATCATAACATGTTCAATTTGTGTATATATTTTTTACATAACATTGATAATAGTATATTTAGCATAACTAAAGAAAAATTAAGGAAAATATGATATATATAAAGTCAAAAATCAAGGGCCAATACAAGACATGTGTATAATTCAAAGTTATTTATGAAATTAATCCTTTTTTAAGATAGAAATTGTTTTCAAATTTTTTTTTTCTATATGGAAAGTTATTGTCACCCTTTTCCTTCACTAGTCATGAATCGGAATCTATTGTTCTGAATTTTCTATCTAATTAACTTTTTTTTAATAATACTATAATAAATATCTGAATTTTAAAAATTTAATTTACAAAATATGTTAGATATTATAAATATTTAAATAAATTGATACATTATTAAAATAATATTAAAATAATAGTTATAAAAAAAATACCTTCAAAAAAATAGAAAAAGAAAAATTAAATAATAAATCTAGACTGAGGTCAAGATTTGAGTGTGGAATAAAAAAGTATCATCTTTTATCCTCTAAAAAAAATCACGAATATATCATTATTGAATAAGTCATCAAATGAACATAAAATATTTGGTAAATCTATAATAAAGTTTCGTTTATATACTTTATTGTTAGAGTTCATTTTTGAATCGTCCCAATATAATCAAATGGTTGAGATATTATTTGTGTTTAATAATTATAATATACCTTAATCCATAATATGATATATTATTAGAAATTCAAAAAAATTTTAAAAATGATTAAAAAAAAGGTCATGTGATTCTCTACCGACAACCCCTTCGACGCCGGCAATGATGCCCAGGAGCCCCCCCCCCCCCCCCCCCAAACATCATCTCCCCCCTAAATGATGACCATATCTAGCTTTGGGTGCCGCGGGGGGGGGGGGTTGTCGGTTGGGGAGCGTCACCGGTGACCAGGGAGGAAATATGTGCTTTCTTTTTAAATTATTTATATATATTATTTTTAGGTTTTTTAGTTTATATTAATATGAGATAATGTACATTATAACTATCATATATAAGTAATATGTCAGTCGTTTGATTACATCTTAATAAAAATGGGTTCCATCGATAGGGTATATAAAATGAGTTCTACTGCAATCTTACCCTAAAATATTTATATGACCATGTTTTAAAAGAAATAAATCAGAACGGACATCTATCAAAATTTATTTTTTTCGTTAAACTAGTTGAAAGAGAAAGAAATATCTCAATTAGTTACAAAAATTTTTATGCTCTAACTTTATTATAAGATGAAGAATTCAACTCCACTTTAAATAAAAAAAAAAAAAAACTTAGCAATGAAAAAGGATAATCATAATAGATATAACTTCCCCGTGACACTAACTATAGATTGTTATTTTTCTTTCATTTATTTATTTATTAATTTTATAATTGAGTGTGTTTTTTGAATTTGTTTTTATAAATTAGATGATTAAAAAAGACCATCCATTTTAATTTTCTAAAAAAAAAATAATTTTCATCATCTTTTACGATATAAAAACCTATAATTCCCACTCTTTTAGAATTTTGAATTTTCTATATTTTGTTTTTGATTTTCTTTTGAGAAAGTACGTCTGAAAAGGCTCATAAATTTTCAAATTTCATTCCTATTTTATTCAACAACCACATAAACTGAAGATTAAGTGCCTGTTTGGTACACTAGTTTTGGTATTTTCTAACTTATTTGGGACTGAAGGACAGTTCAGTCCCAATCCTCCATTGACCCGTTATTAAACCAAGAATGGTTTACTGTTCACCAAGTTTCTATCCTTATTGTGTCGTCATGTTGAGGACGTCGGAGCCGCGACGGTGATGGCTATCTCGGTTTAGAATTGGGGGAGCAAAGGCGGAGATTGATCGGGTGGCTTTTGGAGGAGGAGTAGCGTTTATTATTGTTTTTCGGAGGGAGGGAGGGGTATTGTTTTTCTATTATTAAAAAACAACGAATAAACTTCGAATAATTTAAAGGAAAGATTTTAATTTTGTTCTTAATTGGTGTTATTAATTGATCTTCGTCACTCTAACTTTTGAAAAAGGTTGACTTTTCAGAGCAAGAAAAAAAATGAGGTGTAAAAGTACATCTTAGTTTCAGCTCAGATTTTGAACATCCAAACAGTGTTCTTGTTTTTTTTTTTTTTTAAACCTCACATCAAACACTCAACTCAACTTAAACTTTTCAACTCAAACTTTTTTACCAAACACTCAATTCAACTTAAACTTTTCAACTCAAAATTTTTACCAAATACTCAACTTTTAAACTAAACTAAATTTAACTCAATCTAAATTTAAAAATATCATCTTAAACTAGTACACCAAATACCCCCTAAGATTTTAAATTATTTGATTATTTTATAATTAAAACATGCTCAATCATTCTACTTAAAAAGTAATTAAAATAATATTAAACTCGCTTATTCTTTTCCTTGTTGTCATTCAAAGCCTTTTTCAGGTTTCGTTTGAAAGTCCAAACTATCATCAACAACCCAACAAGGAAGACAGACTCCTGTTCCTCTATACTTTGCTTATAGATCTGTTTATCTAATTATCCTTCCTAATTATCCCTCTCTTCATTTTTCTCACTAATTATATAATGAAAAAACTATAATTCCATAATTTTCCATTGAATAATTCAATTCCCAAATCCCTTCTTCTTCGTTTCATGGCCGATCGTTTTCACCTCTTTCCCAGGTCCCATTTCAATCCAAAAAGTTTTCAACTTTTCTTTTTATTTACTTTTAATAAGCTTGGTAATTAATTTGCTCGCCTTTTTTTCTCTTCTCTCTCTCTCTTTTGGGTTTTTTTTTTTTTTTTTGGTTTGCCCTTTTTGTGGTTGTGGTGCAGCTTTGTAGCCTGTGATCGGATCCAGTGGATAATTCCTCACGGTGTTGAAAGAGAACTGGTTCGTGAGGTTTCTTAGCAGGTAATTGCTGTTCTAGATTTAATAATTCATTTTAAGTTGTCATTCTTATTTGTATGAATCTCAGCTTGCTTATTGCTGAATTTATGAATGAAAATAATTGAATCGTAAGTTTATTTTTTGTGTGGGTTTTATTTATTTATTTATTTATTTTTGGGGATTTTCCCCCTGTTTGGTTGCTGAGAAATTCGTCGGAGGATTTAATTACCTTTTAGATTGGTTTTTAATATTGGTTTCAATTTTTTTTTTCATAGAGAGAATAAAAATACTGAATTTTAATGCTGGGTTCTGTTGTATTTGTTATTTTCTTTCTCAATCTTCAACCTTTATAAATTTTACACATAACATTCTTGTTGATTTTCTGAAGCTTTTCCACATTTGGTCCGTAATTAAATGTGAAACTTTTTTTTCATTTTTCATTTTTTATTTTTTGTTCTTTCTAATTGGTGCACTATGAAGAAGTTTAGTTTGCATTTCAGTTTTTATGCTTCGAAATTTCAGTTGTTTACACTAGTGTCTAATTTGTTTATTTTGAAGTGGGTTTTTCTTAGATTCATGGTTTGCTGCTTTACAAGGAACGCCCGCCATCTGATTTTGTAATGCAATCATTTGATGATGACACAAGTAAGAAGAAGAATCTGAAGCGTTCGAGATCATCTCCTTGCAAAATGCCTGTCACGGACTCCAATATTCTCGATGACTGTAGTCTTTTCCCCGTCGAAGAAATTGTGCAATATCCATTGCCTGGATATGTTGCCCCGACTTCAATCGGTTTTAGCCCTGATGATAGCATTATAACTTATTTGTTTAGTCCCGATCATACTTTGAATAGAATGGTCTTTGCTTATGATCTCAAAACTTCCAAGCAAGAGCTGTTTTTTAGTCCCCCCGATGGCGGGCTCGATGAGTGTAATATATCACCAGAGGAGAAGTTGAGGAGGGAGAGGTTGAGGGAGCGCGGGTTGGGAGTGACGCGATACGAGTGGGTGAAAACAAGCCCTAAGAGGAAAACCATCATGGTGCCATTGCCAGCCGGGGTTTGTACCTCAATCACCATGTTAAATTATTGTATATGATATGTCCGAAATTTCCTAATCATGGTGTAATAATAGGTCTTAAAAAATAAGTGCTTTTTCACTCTCGTTGATATCGTAGTTCTCCCTCCTTTTTAGGGTCCACCAATGAATTTACACTGTAGCAGTATCCACCAAAAGACGATCCCCTTTCCATTGGCAATTTTGTTTCAATTTACTGTGAACTTTGCTTTGACATAGAGTTTTAAATCTTGATTAATAGGTTGGTTGATGATTATGAACCTAATTTTTGCAAAATTGCTTTTGGGGTGCCCCCTTCGTGCTTGTTTTTATGAACCGGAATGTTGTTTCTCTCCCTCCCTCCGTCTCCCTCTCTCTCTAAACGTTTCTAACTTTTGAAAGTTCTTGTACTTATAATGCATTGGATCGTTTTTCCTATGATATCTCTAGCATTATATCAACCCCTTCACGTCTTATATTCATTTCATTAGTTAAGCCAGTACACTGTTAGCTGATGATTGGTTTCTTTTTCCTTTGACAGATATATTTACAAGATCTTTCCTCTTCAAAACCAGAGCTTATACTTTCGAGCACCCCAAGTTCACCGATTATTGATCCGCATTTATCGCCTGATGGTGCAATGCTTGCTTATGTTAGAGACTCTGAGCTGTGCGTTCTAAATCTGTTGTATAATGAGTCAAAACAGTTAACACGTGGTGCCACAGGAGATACCTTGGTAAGTTTTATGCTGGTGTTTGCGTTCTGGAATCTCGCTGTGTCATGGTGTATCTAGAAAATTTGATTGTTAAGAATTTGGCTTCCGACTTATGACTCTGGTTTCTCATTTTTTGCAGACTCATGGAATTGCTGAATACATAGCTCAGGTGAGACTAGTATTCGAACACCCCCATTCCTTTTGCTTTCAAAATCAAGAAACCAGTTCCAATAATTATAAAATGACTTCATTAGTTTCACTTGTGGTTCAGTTAAACTGGTGTTACGTGGGTTTGGTAATATGTGATGTAGGACCAAGAGAGAAGAACTGGTATAGAAGAAGAGAGATGGAAATAGAACAAAGTAGAGAAGTAGAACAATTAGAGAGATAGAAGTAGAACTGAAGGAGAGAAACAGAAGATTCAAGATAAGTACAAGAACTCGAGAGGAAGAAACCAAAAAGTCGATATTCATTAATGAATTATGAAGCTCTTGAAATTTCTATCACTAAGGTATCTATAGTGAAATCAGAATGAAAGGATGAACTTCACTAAATTTCAAAATAATCTTCGTACATAAATATAACCTTGAGTAAATCCCAGGAGATAAATTTATTCAATTTGGAATAATTATATTAACTAAAATCCTCGCTTTTTCTGCACCAATATGTTAATTACAGGAGGAGATGGACAGGAAGAATGGATACTGGTGGTCGCTAGATGGAAAATATATTGCATTTACAGAAGTTGATTCCTCTGAGATACCCCTTTTCCGAATTATGCACCAAGGTAAAAGTTCTGTTGGTTCAGATGCGCAGGAAGATCATGCTTATCCGTTTGCAGGAGCTTCGAACGTTAAAGTTCGTCTTGGTGTCGTTTCTTCTGCTGGAGGTCCTATTACTTGGATGGATCTTCTTTGTGGAGGAACAAATCAATCAGAAAACGATGAGGAATATTTGGCCAGAGTCAATTGGATGCCTGGGAACATATTAACAGCCCAGGTTTTGAACAGATTGCACACCAAGCTAAAGATAATCAAGTTTAATATCAAGACAGGCGACAGAAGAGTTATATTGGAAGAAGAACATGACACATGGATTAATTTACATGACTGCTTCACCCCTCTTGACAGGGTAATAGGCAAATTTCCTGGCGGATTCATCTGGGCAAGCGAAAGAACAGGATTTAGACATCTTTATCTACATGACCTCAGTGGAAATCCCTTGGGGGCTATCACTGAAGGAGACTGGATGGTTGAACAAATCGCGGGTGTGAATGAAGCTGCAGGGCTAGTTTATTTTACCGGAACGTGTGACGGGCCATTGGAGTCCAATCTCTACTGTACTAAGCTCTTCCCAGACAGAAACCAATCCTTGGAGGCCCCGGTGAGGCTGACTCATAGAAAGGGGAAACACATTGTTGTCCTTGATCATCATATGAGAAACTTCGTCGATATCCATGATTCACTTGATTCTCCCCCTAAAGTTTTGCTTTGCTCCTTGCAAGATGGAAACAAAATAATGCCTCTCTATGAGCAGCCATTTACCATTCCAAGGTTGAAAAAGCTTCACCTTGAGCCTCCAGAGATAGTTCCAGTACAGGCTAATGACGGGTCTACGTTATTTGGAGCATTGTATAAGCCTGACAAGAAGAGATTCGGTCCTCCACCTTATAAAACTATGATCAGCGTCTATGGTGGGCCATGTGTACAGCTTGTGTGTGATTCTTGGATAAACAGAGTTGACATGAGAGCACAATATCTTCGAAGCAAAGGCGTGTTGGTATGGAAGGTTAGTATTCACACCTTCTATATGTTTATCCTAATTGTTCCTAACTTCTTTGACTATAAAGTTGCATAGTTTCTGTAATGTACTTTTACGCACTTTAACCAAACAATGTATTTGCATCAATTAATGTGACATGAACTTTTCGGGCTTCGAAAACAAGCCCAAGTTTCGCCTTTGATGGTTTTATCTGTGGGTTTGTGTCTAATCATTGTTTGTTAACTATATACAGTTAGACAACAGAGGAACTGCAAGAAGAGGACTGAAGTTTGAAGGCTCTATAAAGAACAAATTCGGTCAAGTTGATGCTGATGACCAACTGACTGGAGCAGAGTGGCTAATCAAACAAGGTCTTGCAGAAGCAGGGCGGATCGGGTTGTATGGTTGGAGCTATGGCGGATATCTTTCGGCTATGACTCTGGCGAGGTTTCCTGACATCTTCCGATGTGCTGTTTCAGGTGCGCCTGTGACCTCGTGGGACAGCTACGACACGTTCTACACTGAGAAGTACATGGGTCTCCCGTTGGAGAATCAAATGAGCTACGAGTATGGATCAGTTATGAGCCACGTTCAAAAGATGAAAGGAAGTCTGCTGCTTGTGCATGGCATGATTGATGAAAACGTCCATTTTCGGCACACTGCTAGGCTTGTGAATGCCCTCGTGGCAGCCGAGAAGCCCTACGAGCTGCTGATTTTCCCGGACGAACGTCACATGCCTCGCGGGCATAGAGACCGGATTTACATGGAGAAGAGAATTTGGGACTTCATAGAGAGAAATCTTTCAACTTGACTTTCTGTGAATATTTTTTTTTTTCTTGTTCTGGTAACGACAGTTGAAAGCGGAGCCCCTTTTTTTCCCCTTCTAAATTGGAGTTGTTGCATATTTTTTCAATTTTTAGCCTTATCGCTAGACTTTTATTTCGTTTCTCTTGATTGGAGTAAGTTTATAATGCAATAAAATGTATTAAAAAAAAAAGGTTCTTTCAAAAGCTTATCAACAAAGCATTTCTTTGGGTTCCTCCAAATTTGACTGTTTCTCAGATCAGTCGTCTCTATTAACAAGCATAGAGATCAGACGGCTCTAATAACAACAGAAATATATTAAAGAGAATTCGTTAGGACTTTGTTTTTAATCGTTATATTTGTATCAACTTTTATCACTTTTCTTTTACTTTGTACTTTAATGTGATATTGATCATATTTCATTGTTTAGAAATATACATTGCTGATAAGGATATTTTACCGTAAAAAGTTTTGTCTATTTTAACCCTAACAGATTAACTATCGATCCAACAAGCATCCGTAAAAGCCTTTGCAAAATCTATTGTCTGCAGGGCATGAGATTCTCGTGGGATATGCACCCTAGATTGGAACATTGGCTCAAGGGCTCAGTGGTGCAAAATGACGCACAAAATATTATTTTAGTGGAACATGATATAATATTTTGCTCTTTTAAAATTTTTCTATGTTATTGTTATTTTAACAAATATTCCCCACAAAAATTGACCAAATTCAAAATTTCTCTTTACTCAAATCTAGATATATTTACATCAAATTAAAATATAGCCCCACTAAAAATTACATATTCAATTTGTCTCGTGAAAAATAATTTTTTATACCCCCATTAAATAATCATAACTCCGTCATTGAATTTATTACGTCTTATATTATCAATTAAATAGAGTTATCCATGTTAAGAGATATTGAATTCTATTCTTTTACATTTTTCTCAAATTCTAATAAAAAAAACTTGTAGGCCTCATCAGTCAAAAAATTGGAAGATGGTTCTAGTAAAATATCTGTGTTTGCGGATAATCTCATAATATATACATATGTAAGGAGTAGAATATAAGTTGGTAAAAATGGATACATAAAAGTGTTTAGTAGAGTCTTACCATAAATTAATGCGAGATTAACAAATAGTAGTGAAATTTACACTAACCAACATCGAACCATTGAATATGAGACCACGGATAACCCTTCACGTTTATTAACAGATAAACCTAATTAACAGGAGGTATTTTTTTCCCCACTCACTTCAAATTAAATAAAATCATATAAGGACGTTGGACAAAACATAGAGAGAGTCCACCTTAACTCTTTCCATTACCAAAGTGTAAAAACTATAAGGGTCGAGAAACTTAAACTCAAGATTTTGTTACTCCTTTTTTTTTTAAAAGGGTAAAAAAATAATTATCTTGGTTACTCTTTTTTCTTCAAAATGCAAGAACTTGTAAGATTTTTAAGTTCATTTCAATGCGAATAATTTTTTTTGTAAGTTGGCAGGAAGCTATTGGTCTACTGTACGTGGAAGTTTATGTCTTTAACTTGGAAGACAAGTTCATAAGTTAAAATTTTTTTTTCCTAAAATAGAATATAAAAAAAAATCAAATAAAATTTAGAATCCATTTGGTGAATAAGTTTGAGTTGAAAATTTTAAAATTCAATAGTAGTTTTTATTGAATTTTCAGAAAAAATAAAAAACTTTTTCAGAAAAGACAAAAACTTTTTCAGAAAAAGATAAAAATTGAAATGAAAATTTTGAGTTTAAACCTGCGAACCAAACGAAACCTTAACCACGCGGTTAGTTGCGGAGCCGAATAGTGAATACCGTGGAACACGTCAAATTTGTTAGATTTAACCTCCGGCCTAAAGTGACTACACTTTAAAGGTAACACTCTTTATCAAGCACTTATAAAAATTAAAAAAAAAAATCTTTATTAAGCACTCTTTTGTATTAATTCTCTACTCATCATATATGAAACTAGTAATAAAAAATATAATAAAGTTTGACAAAATAAACAAAACAATTCTAAATAAGAGTTAAAACACAAGAACAGCTCGTCTGATTAAACTTTACTGAGCGGGAGGAAAAGAACGTTCTGGAAGTTGGAAAAAAAAAAAAAAGAAATAAAGTTCTGGAGACATGTAAATTAATAAAATAACAAAGGCACGCTACACGATGCAGTAAAACTATTGTAATATTGCTATCTCTTCTTTTTCTCTTATTTTAACACAATTTCCTCTTTGTTTCAAAATAAATAAATTAATTAACAAGGCTTAAACTCCATTATCCCAAAGCATAATGATGTAACACAAATGCATTAAAAATAAAAATATTCGTCATTAACTTTAGCAAACAGCAAAAGATAACAGCTTTTTAATTCTCTTATAAATTTTAAAATAATTTTAACAGTAATCACACATTATGTTCTATCTTTTATATCTAATAGTGTTCATCGAATCAAATACAAAAGTTTTATAAAGATAATTTACAAAAAAAAAAAAAAAGGTTTTATTAAGATGGCAATTAAAACATGAATGAAATTTTTTTCTTAATTTATCTGAAAAATATTAATTTATGTAGAAAAATAGAAGAAAAGTTTTTTATATTTAATTATAGTATAAAAGTTTCTTAACAATTATCTTAAAAAAAAAAAACGGTTATTAGCAGCATATGCCGTTAATGACACCCCGCTAAACTTTATTTCCAAGTCATACGTCCAAGGCTATAAATTCCCCCCTCTCGGAAATGTCATCTCCATCTTCGGCCCGACCTCTGCATTGCTACTCTCTCTAATTTCTTCTTCTTTTTCTTGGGAAAAAAAATCTGGATTCTCGGGATAATTTGTGAAGAAAACCACAGAATTCTCAGCTTAGATGACAATGACTACAGAAATATCAAGTTTCTTCCACCGTCGTTCGTCGGAATTTCTTTAGGTAACAGTATTCTTGGCTTTTCTTTTTCTTATGATTTCTTCGTGGATTGTTTATAGGTTAACTTGTTTGGTTGCGGAGAAAGGTGGGAGAATCAAGAAAGAAATCAAATTGTTATGTCTATGTTAAATGAGTTATTTTCTGACGGTGACATTCTAGGATTCTTCTGCTTTACTCCTTTTACGAATATATTCATACAGTTCAGCCACATTGGCGATTTAGTGTTTCGTTCCTGAGAAAAAAACCAAAATTTGAAGGAAAATGAGGAAACTTTAATGATTTTTGAGAACTTTGCTTTGCCTTCATTGCATTTCTCTTATTTACTTTTTTTTTTAAAATCAAAATCAAAGGGAAAGAAGTAAAAAAAACGCAGAAGCTATCTTTCTAAGCTTAATTTTTCTATGTTCCGTGGAATGAAATCTTTGGGTTATGCAAGGTTTTTTTATTTTTTATTTTTTATTTTTTATTTTGTTATTATTTACCGGCCAAGTTTTTTTTTTTTTTTTTTTCTTAGGGGGTGTTTGTTTGTTGTGTTAGTTTGAGTTGAAATATTTTAGTTGTAATAGTAAATTTTTTTAAATTTTCATAAAAGACAAAAAATTTTTTGGGAAAAAGACAAAAACTTTTTAGGAAAAAAACAAAAAAAAAATTTAAAATGAGATAGAAATGGAATGGGAGCCAAACTCCCCCTTAATTATTTTAGACTATTCTTTCAAGAAGCAAAACAAGGACACTAGTAACTTTTTACTTTTTTTCTTTTCAAAAAAAAAAAAATCTCGTTCTTGTTATATATCTGACTGGAGAAATTTCTGATATATTGTAGGTTATTTGTATTTGAGCTTGTCAGAAGGTTTCTTTCAATTCAAATGTTCAAATAAGCCTATTTTCAGAGGCATTGGGAGAATCAAGGAGACTAGAACAACTGATTCTATCAAGTGGAATTAGTGATTCTTTAAAGTTCCTAATTGCTTGAGGGTACCGGCTTTCCATGTCAAAAAAGTTATCCCGTATGGGGCGAGGAACTTTTGATGAGCTCGAGTGTTCAAGGTCTGAACATTGCTTCTAGTCACTGGGTTTTTATACATTTAGAGGACTACAATGTTGGCTGCGAGGGTAGCTCTAACTCCAGAATATGACGAATCTTTAACTCATCCTGCTAATCTAACAACCGAAGACGATATGGGTTCGAGTGAGCCAATCATGATTTACCTCACTATTGATGGTTCTGTGGTTCCCATGCGAATTCTGGTGTCCGATTCCATCGCCTCACTGAAGCTGAGAATACAAGCTTCTCAAGGGTTTTTTGTGAAGAAACAAATGCTGGTCTTTGAAGGAAGAGAACTGGCTCGGAACAATTCATGTGTTCGAGACTATGGAGTTTCTGATGGAAATGTGTTGCATTTAGTGCTACGGCTTTCAGATCTCCTAGCTATTACTGTTAGGACTGTGTGCGGGAAGGAGTTGGAATTCCACATTGAGAGGAGTAGAAATGTGGGCTACGTGAAACAGCAAATTGCTAAGAAAGGGAAAGGGTTCCTCGATTTTAAAAATCAAGAACTGATATGTGATGGAGAGGATGAGGAGCTTGAAGATCAGAGACTCATTAATGATATTTGCAAAAAGAGTGATGCGGGGGTGATCCACTTGGTGGTAAGGAAATCTGCCAAAGTAAGGGCTAAACCTATTCAGAAGGATTTTGAAATGTCTATTGAAGCATCAAATTTCCTTGAGAATAGGACTAATTTAGAGACAGAATGCCACTGGGGGACAAAATTAGCGGAAGGGCAGATCATAGAGAGTAAGCAACTGCGGAAAGATTTCCTTTTGGAACCTCTAGTTGTAAATACGGAGGTTGAACTCTCATCGGTCATCAAAAAGCTAATTAGCTCTACTTGTAATGGGATAGAGAGAGGTCATGAGCCGATTCGGTCTACTAATGGAACAGGAGGAACTTACTTTATGCAAGATTCATCTGGTTTGAATTATGTATCTGTTTTTAAACCAATTGACGAAGAGCCAATGGCTGTGAATAACCCGCGCCGTTTGCCATTATCACTTGATGGTGAAGGCTTGAAAAAAGGAACAAGGGTGGGAGGAGGGGCGCTGAGGGAAGTTGCAGCATACCTTTTGGACCATCCCAGGGACAGACGTCGCACATTCAACAGTGAAAAGGGATACGCTGGTGTTCCCCCCACAGTTATGGTCAAGTGTTTGCACAAAGGGTTCAATCATCCAGAAGGTGGTCCCAAAAATGTAAAGGTCGGGTCACTGCAAATGTTTGTGGAAAACGATGGAAGTTGTGAGGATATGGGTCCTAGGGATTTCCCAGTAGATGACGTGCATAAAATTTCTGTATTGGACATAAGATTGGCAAACGCAGACAGGCATGCTGGAAACATACTGGTTCATAAAGACAGTGACGGAGGTCGGATTGTGCTTGTTCCAATTGATCACGGCTATTGCTTACCTGAGAGTGTAAGTACCAAACATATCTTTAAGTGCTTGAATCTTTATTTCTGTGCAATGCTATTTAAACCCAAGAATTCAATCCCTTTGTTTTAAAATGTCATGTCGTCTCATAGTTTTTACTGTATATTTGCATTGCTGTTTCAAACGTTGCATCCAACATAATCTAAATTGTTTGAATATCTCTTCGCAAAAAAACTTTTTCTATGTGGATTCGTTTTTCCTTTGTCTAGTTGAACTAAAACAAGATTGATTGGCTACTTATTCTAGTAGTTAAAACTTGAACCTTGTGTCAATAGAATTTTTGGCTTAATGAGTTGTTTCGTAAGTCCTAACTACCCATCATGCTTGTTCCAAACTGCAGTTTGAAGATTGCACATTCGACTGGCTCTACTGGCCTCAAGCTAAAAAACCCTATTCTGCTGAGACTCTTGAGTACATCAAATCACTAGATGCTGAACAAGACATTGAACTTCTTAAGTTTTATGGGTGGGAACTGCCGTCCAAGTGTGCTCGCAACTTTAGAATTTCCACCATGCTTCTAAAGAAAGGGGCGGAGAGAGGACTCACTCCGTTTGCCATTGGAAGTATCATGTGCAGGAAAACTTTGAAGGAAGAATCCGTCATTGAGCAGATCATTCAAGAAGCAAATGAAGCTGAGCTCCCTGGAACGAGCAAAACTGCATTTCTCGAGTCAGTGTCCACAATCATGGATCGACGGCTCGATGATTTAAAGAAAACCATGTAGTGAAGAGTGTCCCAGTCACGTATTTTGCTAAAGAAATAATTTTTGATTCTGTGTGTGGGGCTTTGTTTTTTTTTTTTTTTTTTTTGGTAGCATAGTCTGTATTGAAACGAATAATTTAAGGAGTAGCATACAAAAGACATTCAAAACAAGACATTTGATGCTTTATAGAACTGTGAAGATGCAAGAAAATGTAGTCCTTTATAAATAGTAGTTGAGAGTGGAAAATCTCATTCATTTACCAAGTGAAACTCTGGTTCCTCCCCTCCCCTCTGAAAGTTTGAAATTCATAAACGTAATTAGTGTATTCGGAATTTAAAAACAATAACTAGCAAAAAGAGAGTGATATCCTTAAGAGGTGAAGAGTTCAGCTCCAACCATCCTACGGAAAGTAAATAATATCTTGTTTTTACTATGAGCAACAAAACCTCGATAAATGAATGTTTGATGAACTAATAATCTCATTTACATAATATAACATTCCAGTCTCAATTCGAGTAAGTGTATGTGATTACAAGCATGGTCTAACTTTATTATAAGGCGTATAGTTTAAATCTCTTTATACCAAATAAGGTGCCACACAAATAGTGGCAGAGATTGCAGCTTTGCCACAACGGCCTCCACTTAAGGAAGATCACCCAGCGGCAAGCTACTAAATAGGACATTGAACTTCTCAAGTTCTACGAACAAGTGAATTGCATTTATCGAGTCTGGGTCAACAATTATGGATAGACGACTTGATGATCTAAAGAAAGCCATTTAGTGTATGTATACATATATCCTATATTTGATTATTTTACTAGACATGTCATAAATAAAGCCCATCAATGAAATGGAAATGTCCTAAACCAATTTTTAATCGGAGAAATCTAATTTCATTTATACTATTATAAGTCTAATGGCACATACCCTCATTAGTAGCACTTTTGAATTAGGTTACCGCGATTCAGAGTGCATCTTAAAGGGAGAAAAAAGGGAAGTTATCCTTGCGTCTACACCACTTCATTAATTGTAGTGATCTGTTTTTTGGTGTTACACGTCAAAAAAGTAACATTTATGCAGTTTCCTCTACGTTATTTACAAAGTTTGCTTTGTCTTTTCTACAAAGTGGTCTTTTGGGCTTGATTGATTGAACCTCCACTTGTCCAAGGAATGATAAGAGAAATAGGCGCATCAACTTGCTTCTTAACAAAATATGGCGAGTCACCCGTTGGGGCTAACTCATCCATATAAAAGTATTTTTATGTCTCTTTTTTTATATATATAAAAAAAATAGGAGCCATATGTTTAATATAATAAAAAAATAATGATAACAACAAATAAAAAACAAAACAAAACATGGCGACTCTGTCATTCCCAGTGATCTATCGTTGTACCAAAGGATGTTGTTGTGTGAGTAACTTTCTCTAGATCCCTCAAGCAACTTAATGGAGAGAGCCTTGAAAACAACCAGAAAGAAAAAAGAAGGCAAATAACGTTCTTGAGACAAAAATCATTTGTCGTTTATTCTGGCAGATAAGATGATCATGTTCAGCACCTCCATGTACAATAACTATGTCAAAAGAGCATATGATTGCCAAAATGCTGTGTTTTGGAATGGATCAAATTTGACAACTCTTAAAAAGGACCAAAAAAAAAGAAAAGAAATATTAATAGTTTGTTATTTTATTTGGATCATAGATTTTAAAAGTAAATTATTTTAATGGTAAGACCAAATTTTTACGAGGGAAAATATGTTAAAAAAAACTTTATAAATAAAATAAAAAAACAGTCTCTAAACAGTGATTTAAATTGTCCGTAAATTATTAAATAGATGACACATGTAAGAAAGTTCCTATTTTGTGATTCGCAAGACGATAAAATGGATAATATGACTGGACACCACCAACAGCCGACCACAGCTGGCCATGCACTCACTTGGAGCTGGCAAGTTTCTGACTCATTTATAGTGAGGGCCATCCTTACAATGCACTCTCTTTGAGTCATTGACAAAATACTAAACCAAAAAACACTGAACTCCAACACGATATAAAGGTCGTGGAAAATGTTTGATGCTGACTTTTAATGCAAATTGTCTTTTCGACAAATGGGCATGTGACGGTAGGCGTAGGGAATTGAAATTTCTAGTTCAACAAATTTTCCTTTCTTTCTTTCTTTCTCTTTCTGCCGAGTGAGAGTGACAAAGTATTTGCAGATGTGAGGAAAATTCACTAATTCCTAATCATCAGCTAAAGAGTGCAAGAGCAACGTTTTCCTCCAAGTGTTTGTCTTCCTAGTTCCAACAAAAGAAATAAAGAGGAAAAGAAGAGAGGAAATTAAACTTAAAAATGTGGATTTTTTGTTACCATTAAGGGATCGGTATAGCGGTAAGAATATTTTCCACTCTTATCTTTTTATAATATTCCTAGATTCGATACTTAATAGTCTTGATGTAGAGAGTCTTATCTGAATAATATATTGTGCTAGGGTCAACCCCTTTTCGTTCTGTTGATGGGTTCCGAGATTTCTTCCATTAATCCCGTTTTTTACTTAAAAAAAGAGAATAGAGTGGATCCTCAGTTTGGTGGCAGGTAGGGCGATACATTGGATGTGGCAACACAAGAATTAGCAGATCAAAATTGATGTAGCTGGAGCCATTATTTACTGAGCGACAATGTGGGGGCACTTAAATAGTTTCATAATATTTCAAGCCAAAGAAATGAAAAAAAAAGAGGTCATAACATTGATTTGGCTTCAACCGCCACCGACACCATAAAAGCACACGAAATGTAAGCCACATTTTGGACAAATGGGACAATGTTCATATCACCACCAACTTCCTTAGTTAAAACTTTCCAAATTAACCCTTCCCCAAAAAGAAGACATCAAATTAAAATATATATATCACTAATTGAAAAAAAAAAAAAACTATATACTTAATTCATAGCTTCTACAAACCATCACCGAGTTAAATACACACCGAAAAAAGAAGGGGGCGGGGGGTGGGGGGGAGAGATTAACAGTGGTGCTTATTACTAAATCACGTGGAAAAAAATAGAAAATGCTTTCATATGTAGTGACAAGGAAAAGTGGGCCCCGCACCCACCCAACTAGGAAATGGTTTGGGCCCAACAACATTGACGGCCTAGAAAAGCTCAGTCCGGTGTTTTTCTTCTTATAGTTACGTGGATAGGCCGGCCAAGAACGCCACCCCCGTCGACGGCAACCACGACGACCCGTAAATAAACTCCGCCACGGTGAACTTGCTGGCCTCAACCGTCGACGTAATGACCCGATAACCAGGCCACTTGACCCGCTGGCCTACGGCCCCACCCGGCCCAGAGTTCATGTACTCGCCGTAGTAGAGAGTGTCGAGGGCAAAATCGGCATTCCACTCGAGCCAGCCACGTGGATGGATGTGATCGCCCATGTAGGACATGAGATAGACGGTCCTGGAGTAGAGCTTCCATGGACGGCCGAGATACGTAGGGAAGCTTCCCTTGGAGGCCTCGAGATCCGGCGTGGCGAGGATCCGACAGGCGTGGATGGAGATGCCGGTGTTCTGGTTCGGGTCCTTGCGGTTTTGGGCGGTAATGGTGTTCTTCTGTTGGGGCATGGGCTTGCGGGCGTAGATGCTGCAGTTCTGGAAGACGACGGCGGCGTTGCCGAAGATGAAGTCGACGGTGCCGTAGATCTCGCACTCGCGGAAGAACTGGCGATTGGAGTGCACGTACAGAGTGTCCTGGTGCCCACTGATCTGGCACCGGTATACCACCGCGTGGTCTGCTCCCACCCGGAGCGCCACCGCCTGATGCTTCCCTGCCCCGGCCCAGTTCACGAACGTTATGTCCTTTGCTATGAATCCCGCCCCAGTTGCAGCTGTGTTCATCATCATCATCGGCATTTTAGCGATATATATATATATATATATATATATATCTATACACGTAAAGAAATTCAGATAGGGAGAAATAAATAAATAACAATATTCAGAAAATAATTAAATGTGAATAGTCTGATTTTAAAATATTTAGAGTAAATGGTATATTTTTCTAATAAATGACTTATTTAGGTCAGATTTATCAAGTTCCTAAAAATAATATAACAAATGTGTTACTTGCATCAACTATTTTAAAAGATTACTATTGATTTTAATTTTTAATTTTCGTAGAAATGTTATTTATTATAATTTTTTATTGAGGTAATTATGATTTTTCACTACAAAGAAGGCAGTTTTTTAATTTTCTTTATAAATTATTAATGATTGCATGTATGATTTAGACACAATTTTTCATATGATTTCATTATGAGATAATAATAATATATATACACAATATATAGTTCAATTTCAGTTATTAGGTAATGATATAGTAATATATATATATATAAATGAAACGATCCAAGTCGTTGAAAGTTTATTAGACATTATTATTCTTATCGACTGAAAAATAATTATTTTTTAATAGTTGATTTAGGATGTTTAATACATCTTAAATAATATTATTGTAAAGAAGGATAAGAAAATGAAAATGTGACGCACGTCCAATAATGTGATTGTACGTGTGATTCTGTTCTGATCTGATCTAAGTCGTGGAAAATGCTACGGATCGTGTCGACTAGAAATTCAATGGTCTTGATCCTTGAAGAAGGAAAAACTTAAAATTGATTTTGACAGGAGACAGAAGCAGCGTATTTTGCTTGGATTTTGTGCCAATGATTAGCAACACCTCTGGTATGATTTGATTATTAAAGACTACTATTTTAGCATCTTCATGCGAAAACAGACAAATAAAAATAAAAATAAAAATAAAATAAAAATAATTAAAAAAAAAAAAAAGGAATGGGAAGGTTAATTTCGTCTTTAAGGAGAGAACTAGATGAGGTAAACGTTAACGTCAGAGTGAAGAATCTTCGTTGAGGATAAGCCACGTGGAGTTTTTACAAAACCACGTAGTGGTGAGAGTGTGTGATGTGATGTGATGCCGTGGTTTGTTTGTTTGTTTGTTTTTTTTTTTTTTTCCTTTTTTTTCTTTTTTCTTTTTAATAATCTGGAATGAACGAGGAAATAACGAAATAATGATTGCATGAATAATGGAAATTAGAAAGCACAGGGATTTTTTTTTTTTAATAATTTACCGAAAGATGCCGTGTGGAAAGTCGTCAAGTGATCGACAACACTTTTTCCTCCTGATATTACTGTTTTGCCTATCCCATCTCCAATTAACATTACGTTTATTTTCTTCCTTCCCACCTTCAAATTGTTCTCTTCGTACCTGAAAAATGAAATAACCTTTATTTTTTGTCACAAACTAAAAATATTTAAAATAAAAAGCCTCACCTTTTCTACCAAATATTTCAGACAGATAGAGTTGTCACGGAGTACAGTTTTTAACGAGAACGACATTTTTTAAGAATAAGAAAAATGAAAACGACAGACATGGATTCCAAAGAAAACTATTTTCAAGTAAATTAGAAAGGTAGTTTTATGGAATAAAAGAAAGCTAGTTGATAAAACGAGGGTATTATCGTACATTCAAAGCACCTAACTGTTAAAATAAATAAATAAAGAACGAAGTCACATGGCTTATAGTTTCATGATTACCCAGCTGAATTCAACGAACCAATTCACTATACTAACAAAAAAATAAAAAAATAAAAAAATAAAAAACTCGGAGAAATGACAATCCATTTGGGAATCCATTTTCCTCCACTAAATTGATGCTTTTCTATCTTATTAAAAAATAAAAAATGAAAATGAATTCACTTCAATTTTCTTGCATAATTGAATATAGCAAAAGACACTCACCGTCCTTTGAATTTTTTAACTTCAAATATATTTAAAATAAAGTTTAAGAAAAGGCCCGAGACACTATTAAATAGTGGTGAATTTACCTTCCTGCCCTCACGTAAATTATCGTCCGACGAAGGCTATGCTCAGGCACTTTCTTAATGGCCTCCAAGATCGTCTTGTACTCCCCATTAGACCCATTTCCGTCTTTCGACACCACAATATCCGCCTGTATCGCCGACACCGGCAAAGCCAGTAGCCTCCTCTCTTTCCTCCCCAACCATATCGGAAAATCTCCCAAGATATTGCCCCCCTCCATCTCCTCCTCCTCCTCCTTCTCCTCCAGCAATCTCCTCCGATTCTGTATCGGAATCCCCGAGAAATCGTCGCTTGCACTACTCGAAAATATCGCGAGACAATTGCTCACCAGCTCCGACAAGTCCCTGAGGCTCTCCGCCATGTGGCTCTTGACGGCCCCGCCGGTGACGCCGTCGAAGCCCTCACCGCAGGTGTCCTGGTTCGTCAGCGCCGCGCTCAGCCACGTCACGACGTCGTGGGCGGTGGCGCCCCCACCGCCGCCGGTGACGACGGAGGTGAGGGAGCGTGAGAGTGCGTCGATGGAGTCGTCGAGGAGCTCGAGGCAGTCGTCGTAGGCGGAGCGGGAGAGAGGGTCGGTGGCGAGGTTGGAGATCCCGGAGGAGGCGTAGAGGGCCTTGTTGAGCCTCTGGAGCGTCATGTTGAACGAAATGTGGACGAGATCCTCCTCCGTCGCGCTCAGAGCTCCGGGGAATTCCACCAGCGAGTTCAGGCAGAGGCTCGGGAACAGAGTCTTGCTGCAGGTTCTGGAAATCGCCTGGGTCGGCCTGTGAGCCAGGCTCGGGTTCACGGACTTCCCCGAGGCTCTGCTTCGGACTCCGATCAGGAACACGGCGGAGGCTGCAGAGGCCGCGATTAGGACAATGGAGATCACCGAGAGGACGACCAGAAGCTTCTTCTTCGACCGGGTGTTGTCGCGTGACGTGGCGTGCTCTGATTGGTGGCTCCGTTCCATTGACAACGAGCCTCCCGGCTCGGACGGTTCTAGCCTGCCGTAGCCCATTCTCGGCCTTTTACTTCTCTGATTATATTTATTTTCTTTATATAAATGTGTATAGATTTTTTTTTTGTTTTCTGGGAGTGAAAGTTGAAGTCTTTAAGGTGATAGTGGAGAGAGAGATTATGACGGTGCTGGGGGGTTTAAATACTGGGGGATGGGGCTGGTGTGTGTTTATATAGAACCAGTGTTTGAGTTTCAGTTCACTACTACATATTTATATATATATATATATATTATGAAATTATAAATATAGGACCTCTCTATGTTTATGTGTATATAGTGATCTAGAGAGAGAGAGTAAAAAGAGTTTGGTGTGAGGTCTACGTCTTTGGCATTAGCTGGCTGCTACTTTCAGCATTGCCCACTTGGGAATATAAGAGAGAAAGTGTGAGTGTGTGAGAGCGAGAGTTAGAGAGAGAATGTGTTATGAGAAGCATATAATAATATATACATGATATGAGAGGTAATTAGTCTTTTTTTTCTTCTTATATATATATATATATGTAAATTATTTTGGGTCTGATCATTACTTATAAATGTTATCTGAAGTTAATTATTAAGATAATAACTAACTTGCAATAGAAGTAGTGGGATTACCATATCATGCAAAGATGAGTGACGTGAGAATTTTGTTAAAGTGCTTTAAAGGGATCTGAAATGTAGATAATGTGGCTCTTTGGTTCTCTTAGCTCCTAAGCTAAGTGCTGCTCTTCGTGATCTGTTAATTCTTTTGCGTAGTACTACTTAGTGGGAGTGGAAATTTTCTAATCTCTTTTATACTTTGATTAAAACAAAAGACGATTACATATTTTGATTTTGTTGGATGTGGGCAGTACCTTTTTTAACGGAGTATAGTATCACAGGATCAGGCGTGTATTCAGATTATCTCAAAAATAATAGATTTTATTTTCAAAGTGGATTGTCATATAAGTCAACTACCACTGCGGTTTGAAACCCACGATTCCTGCATGAAGGACGAATGGGAGTAAGTGTGATAATATTTTAAACGCTTACCAATAAAAAATAACAACTCATAGATCACATCGATCAGTACTTAAAAAATGTGTAATTTTATATGTTTTGAGCGAGGTTTTAACAATTTAAGAATTACATGTCAATTTGTAAAATTAAGAGAATTTGTGCGCTATACGTTATAGTGGCGTGCTAGGCCCAACGTGCACTACCTTTTTCTTGGTTCTTCCTTTTATAATCTTTTAACTCCACGAGTGTCTTCCTTTTCAAATACCTCCTTCCATTGTAGTAATCAATTGGGTATGAGCTAATATTCGAAGTTTCAATGAACTTTATCATATAAAAAGCCAAATTATAATTGTAGCAAAGTAGATTATAATGTCTCATTAGAGATAGCAAAGCGTTAAAAGGTTTATAACTAACTAAAATCATATATATATATATATATATATGTATTTTGGAAAGGTAGGAAAAATGTAGCTTTGACATAAATTATGGTCACCTTTCTCCAATGAATGATTCTCCGTTTTCCTTATAGTAAGGTCCATCTTTACACTATTTGTGCCAAAAAACAAAAAAAAAAAAAAAAAAAGGGAGGGTCCATATTTACACTAACTTTTTCTTGATCATTTTTTTTTTCTCTTTTTGAAGAATACAACTTTACTCTATAACTTCTGTTTATCTACCCCAAAGTAAAGACATTGGCTAGTTTTGTATAACAATCCCAGAAGGCAATTATTTAAATTAAAAAAAAAAAAAAAAAAAAAAAAAAAAAAAAAAAAACCAGAGGGTTGGCCAAAAAAGGTCCCCACGTAATTTAAAAAGGGGCAGAGAACGAGAATAGTTTTTGGTAGTTACTCCATTATATGTACTTGTACTATGACACGAATAATGAAAAACCAGTGTTGACTTGTGCTATTCGCATAATTTATAAGAGCTTGCAGTAAGGAGTAAAAGTTCAAAAATGAGATGAATAATTCGAAGAGCCATGTAGTCAGGTAATAAAACGATATATATATGAGACGAGTGAAGTCGCTGTCGAGTACTAGTAAATGGATTATCCACTTGTTTCTTCGTTTGATTTTTTTTTTTTTAGCTTTTTATCTATTTATTTTTAATTTATTAATTACTGCAATCTTTTACTTTTGATAAATAGGGATATTGCAATTCTTCAATCAATCTGTCTGTTTAAGGTGTTAAACACATTCTAGGTTCTTGATATATCTATATATATGTATATATATAGTAAAATTTAGCTTCTACTATTTCCTTGTTATCTAAGTTTTGTTTTTGTTTTTAATTACAAATTAGTGCCGTCAATTCATAACTAATGGACTGTTATAGCGGTAATCATATGTGATATGGTTTTAAAAAAATTAACGTGTCGAGAAAAAATAAATTTTTAAATTTCAGCTATTCAGTGGGAGTACAAATATAATTTTTCTTGTAAAATTGAGGAACAACAATATATTTGATTATTGAGTTGAGGCAAATAGATGTAATTTTTCCTAAAATATAAGGGCACAACTAAAACTTTTAAGAAATTTTCATCCCTAGTTAGGATGTCTTTCTTTCGTCTCTTACTAAGATAGCTTTAAGGTTCGATATTTTAAAATCCTAATTCTCGCATGAACTGCACAACTTTGGACAAAAATGAGTTAAATGAGCTAATTCTTCAAATAGAATTTGATCGGTTCTTTTTTATTTTGTAAGCGAACTCATCTATCTTTGCTATAAACAAAGGGGATGAGAGGATATAATGACACCAGTAGTGCTGTTTTTTCTCTCTCTCTCTCTTTTTTTTTTTTTTTTTTTTTTTACATTAAAAAAAAACCCCTTGATGATGATCACTCCTAGTTGGTTTGTACCACTTTATTTATAAATCTGAATTTTTTTTTGGTTAAAAAAATTGTAGAAACATTATTGTCTAGCTGATTCGACTCCAACCAAACTGCCCACAACTTTGTTGGTCTAAAACCACTATGTATGCTTTTGAAGTGACCTTGCAAGACTTTATAAACAAGAAACCCATGTTACTGAATTAGAGTATAGATAATAATTTAATAATAGTGATCCAAAAGATAACTGCTAAATTTTTTTGCTTTGCTCTCTAGTAGTATAATACATTTGGATAAAATTAAGACTAATGGCTGCTTCAAAATATTAATTCTTAGAATTTATTTGGAGAGACCGCTTTTAATCATTTAAATTTTTTTTTTTTTAACAATTGCTGTCTTTAAATTATTTATTTATTTATTTATTTATTGCTAAGAAAAGTTGTTTCTTCGATAGTAAGTCAAGGTCTTCGTGCATGGGTCCTATAGTGAAACGTCTTATTCAAATGGTACATGTCCTGATTCGTACTACAAATTAATCTAAATTTTTAATAAAAATTAAAAAAGAGATCATGATCAGAAATGTGATCAACTTATAAATCATGTTATTACAGTTTTCAAATGGGAAATTACATATTAATCCAACGTCTGAGATTAAATATATTGTGGCCATCCCTACTGTTCAGTGCACGTGAATACAGAGAAGCATCCTTATCAAGTTACACCCTCCCATACGCTTCAACCACCAAAATGAATTGAACTTTTTTTTTTTTTTTTTGGGTTTGGGGTGGGGGGAAGGAAAGTGACTAAACTTTTAATATTATTAATATCTGTTTATCAGAAAAGTTTGTAAATAAATTTAAAAAAAAACATCAAATCTAATTATAGGTTTTAATTTAATCAAAATCATTTCATAAATTTTATATTTGTTGGTTTCTAATTATAATAGAAGCACAATTTGTACTTAAATTTCGAACAAATCTTCCCTTTTGTTTGGAAAAAGAAAAGCTATAATAATCTGTTTTGACGGAAGATTTGCAATTTTAATTAACTCATGGATTTTTTTTTTCTAAAATTAAAGATTAACTAATGGATCATGTTCTATAAACAAAAAAATATACAAATATATATATATATATATATATATATAACTCCTGCAATTTTCCATGCATGCAGGAGACTTGGGTTGACATTCTTTCCCTTTCTTTTACACCTCATGCTCTGAGCCTTTCTTTTCTTTATGTTCCTTTCTATTAAACTATTCCATTAGTCTTTCTTCGAAAGATCATGTATAATACTATTAGATCTGCTAATTTTCCTTTTGCTTTACTAGGAGTCTAAAAGGAAAAATAAAAAATAAAAAAAGGATTGCAACTATACTTTTATTTTATTGGTAGACCAACTTTTTTAATAGTTCGGTTAGACTTTTAATAATCGGGTTCATAAACACTACAATAAAACACAAAGTAATTACATAAAACTGCTCTAATTCAAAAGTCGAATGTTTAACAAATTAAAGAGATGGTTTAAATAAAAAAGTATATGACCAACCTATATACGAGGTACAGTTTTTATAATAATTCTTTCCAAAAGGAGTTGAAGAAGAAAGCAATACTTCTTTTAATAATTTCAAGTTACTAATACAGAATATCACTCTTCCATAAAATAGTAATTAATTAACTTAAAGAAATTTAGTTTTAATTAAAAAAAATTTACAGAAAAGCGAGTATATATATATATATTAAGGAATGGGAAAACTTTTAGGGACAGCAGTACTACAAGGATCCAAAGAGAACACCAAAATTTAATATTATATGGTTGAATAATTAATTCAGGTGAGTGAATTGGAAAATACTTAAATTGGATGTTAATTAAGAATCCAGAATTGGAAAAATGCTAATAAAAGTTCGTTTGGCATATTTCATCACATATATAAATTAATAATACATATATTATTTAAATATATCTTCTATGTTGTAATATTTTGGAAACTATGTATTTTTTTAGGGTAAAAATTGTCTTTTGCAATAATTTGGTGAAACCTAACAATGGGCAAATTCGTCAAAACAAGCGACGGTTAAACTATGATTAGATTAATATAGACCCACCGAGAATCCACCGACAGAGTCCAACTGTGAAGGAAATCTTATTAAATGATCTACTTTATATTATATTGGTACTTCAAAATAAAAGTAGAAAATAACTGAAGACTTTGTGACACATGTTGTTGTTGTTGTTTTTATTATTATTATTATTATTTTATTTTGTTTGGGTCTACCATCGAGTATGTGTCACGTGCTCTTGCATGTACTCTATGGCATCTCGTATTTGATTATTCTTAACCGCTAAACCTATCTACTCTATATAAAATAGTTTCGTTACATATAGCAACCTGAATTTTTTGCATTTGAAAAATCAATTTTTGAACTAAAAACTTTCATAATTGACCTTTCAAACTTTAAAATTAGTTGCATTTAGTTCCAATAACAGAATATATATTTTTTTATTTTCTTGAATGTATTTCACACGTGACCTTTCTTTGAAGAGTGGATGTTCTAGGTTAGTTTTATCCCTTCGCATGACAACTAAGATGACGTCTAATCCTGCAAGGAAGAGGGTTTTGATCTTATAAGGTCTAATTGGGGAGAAATAAGACATAGACGCCCTCAATAGTAAGTCCCACGTGTATATATATATATATATATATATATATATATAACTCCTTTATTTACTGGAATTGAAATGCAACGGGTTTGAAGTTTGAATTAAAGGTCAATTGTTAAGATTTTTATTTTAGGGATTGATTTTTGAAACACGAGAAGTTTAGAGGACAACATGCAAGAAACATTATTGTGAAGCTCCCAAGGAACGAAAACTAAGGGTCTGTTTGGTGAATGAGTTTAAGTTCAAAATTTTGAATTTGAGTTGAAAATTTTTGTTAATTTTTTCAGAAAAGACAAAAACTTTTTCAGAAAAAAACAAAAATTTTTTCGGAAAAAGAAAAAAACTGATATGAAAAAGTACAGTTTGAGTTTAAACGTCAAACGAGACTGACCAATTAATTGGATGGATGGATTAAGAGAGATATCATACTAGTGAACTAGCAACATAAAAAATAATAATTAAAAAAAAATCCAAGAACAGCTTTTAAGCAACCAAAAAAAAAATCCCAAGATAGAAGACAAGTGATATATGCAAAAAGTTGGCAAGTGCTTTAAATTAGTCTATTATACATAGCAAAAAGCTCTTTAATTTGAGGAAGACTTTTATATATTTGCGAATTTTCTATTTTATATATGCATGATTCAGAAGGTCTATATACGAAGTGTACTGCTGGATATCATGTCTCTGACCCCAAAGTCCTTAGTGGTGTATAGATAAATGGATGTTGTTTTCAAAATTAAAAAGGGGAATTAAGATAAAAGAGAGTACTAAAGGAAGCTTCCTAGTCTGGTTTGGTTTTCTTTATATATAGCTGTACTGCAGTATGTCAGTCCTATTCTAAAACTATTAAATTTGTTTGGTGACCATGAAAATATATCATGACCCAAAAGAAAGTGAGGTTTCCCTTTCGGCTAGCTTGCATTTACTCTAGTACGGTCCAAGAACACTCCGCGTATTGGGAAAAATATTAGGCATAAATCTCGGATCCACTTCTTTAGCCTTTCTGGCCCTTTTACTTTTGTCTCTCATGATCACGTACAGTTAAAAAAAATACCCAAAAATTCATATAAAGAAAAAAAAAAAAAAAAAAAAAAAAAAGCCATCCAAAAACGAAGTCCAGAAACTGAAGATTTACTTCATGAAAAAGTAAAAAGTGAGAAAATAATAAAAATAAATAATTACTTGGTAATGATTAATATATTGGTGTCGTAGCAGTCAAATCTGAAAAGCTTGGGGATGGTAATATAAATTGTGTTATTTTTTTAATAATAAAAATTATTACCAATGGAGGGATTGCTAATTGACAAAGCATTCGTGTAAAAATGAATCATTTCTAAAGTTAATTGTCCACACATTCTAATATTGACGGTTTCAATTTGAATTCACGACTTATTATAAGAATTATGAATGAGTTTATCAGTCTGTGATAAGTTAAACTCTAATTTATGGTAGATTTTTTACTTGAAAAATTAAAAAATAAATTAAAAAAATAACTCTTTTAAGGAGAATCATTTTGCACACTTTCACTCTGATGCAAGTATACAGAAATTGAAATTTCATACTCTTTTTTGTTTCCGTCACTTTTGAAACTTTTCGTTGCCTTTTAGGGTAATTTTCAACTTATTGATGTGTTCATGGGGTAAAAAAAAAAAGTTGCAATTGCCACCTTCATGATTGTCTGTCCTTCTTGACCCCTTCTCGAACAAAATAATATAAAGAAATTATATTCAAGGTTTCGTAATAAATATGAATGTATATGATATCGTGCTGACGTATAAATTCGAAAATGAAAGAAGAATTTTTATATATATGTATATACTTTGAATATCCTACAGTAAAGCAAAGGAACTAGGAAGCTCTATAGTGTTCTATATGCTACGTACATCAAACCTATTCGTAAATATGTATATATACACACAAATATATATGTGTGTGTGTGTGAATTAATGAGCTCCAAATTTATATCATATAAATAACCAAACAATAATTAAAGAAAACTAATAATTGATGCTAGCTATTTTAGTCGGCTGAAGAAACTTTAATTTGGGGTCAGATCCGTATATATATATATATAGTGGGGAAATATATATTATCAATAAATGATTTAAGTTTTGTTGTCTGTATCGATTTTAATTGATTGAATGGAAAATTTTGTGTTGGCCACATGTTGGTGTTGCTTAGTTATGAATGGGTTCATTTCGCATGTGCCTACTCCAACGGTGGTTGGGGACACAAGTCACACAGGGGCCTAATTTTGCCCCTCTATTTATTTCAAATCACAATTTTATTTCTTATAATGATTGTACGAGTTTCTAAACAAAATCAAACACTTCTATCTTCTATAACTATAGATATAGCTATAGACGATTAATGGCGTAGACTTTACAAGTCTTTATCTTACACAATATTTTGTCTGATAGAGTGGTTGCTTTAATAAATTTTTGGTGCCTAATAATATTTCAGGTTAATTTAACTTTTTGGTTCATGAACTATATATGGATATAGTTTTATGTTAAAACTTTTAATTTTAAAACTTCTTAAAAAGAGACTTGATTTATCTAACAACATTCTTTCGGTCCAAAATATTTTTAGAGTAATGGATTGTTGTTAAACAAGTGAAGATCAAAAGTGTGTTTTTAGTTAGGATTAATTCGATCATTTTCACGTCCCCAAACAGTTTTTTAAATTTGAATTTTATTGAAAGTTGGAAATTCTGAAAAATGACCAACGTGATCTTGGACGCATATATTTTTCACATGATAATTCTCTTCCATTTTTTACAGTGTTTTGGACAGAAAAAAAATATATCCAAAGATGGATAATTTAACAAAAAAATTTCGAAAAGGAAAATTTTCTTATTTTAAATGGGAAAGAAAATGAATCTTTTTGAAATCTCCTCATAATGTAAAATTTCTAACGCCATTTTTTCTCATTCTAAAAACTTTTTGTTTTTAAGAAGAAATTTTTTTTACACAACCAAACACCGTCTTATTGTCAAAATAAAAAGTCTTTCCATTTAAAAAAGAAAATTTTCCTGTCCGAAAATTGACACTTCATCCATACAGAGTCTTTTTCAAAATGAGAAAATGATGGAAAGAGTTGAGACAAAAAAATTTTTGCAAAAATTTTTCAATTTCGGAAATTGAACACTTATCCAAATAGAGGTTTAAGAATTAAATATGGATGTTTTAAAATTTAGAGACTAAAATAGAAGACCTTAAATTATTAAGCTATAATATTTATTACATATATGATTAAAACCTAACATACCTAATCACTGAAGTACTCTAAATTCCCTGTAGAGAAAAGTAAGCTAAATTTCCTGTAAGAAAAAAAAAATGAGTAAAGAAGAATACATACCCAATTATTGAGGTTAAAAATAGGTAGAGATATCACTTCAAATTTCACCTCCATGATTGGTTTATATTAAGCAATGCATTTATTACTATTTATTTAGTGGATTGAATTTCAGAAACGAGACTGCTGATGATCTGATATATATATATATATATATATATATAAACAGAATATATATATATATATGATCCTATTGGTCCTCTTGTTGTTGGGTGTACATATAGCCAACCACCAGCGAACTATACTTTTTTTATTGCTAAATTTCTTCCAATATTTATTGTCAAAATAAAGCATGCACAATAACAGCTTACTGAAATGATTAAGAAACATGTATTTATAATATAGTTGGTTATGTAGCTTTTTAAGACCATGTTTTAGATATATATATTTCTAAATATGTTAGATTATATATAACCGTACATGCATATGTTTCCTTTGACAATTATATACCAAATATACATTCCTGCAATTTTATTTTTGCTCTTTTTTTTTTTTTTTCGTGTTGGCTCAATTATTTAAAAAAAAAAAAAGAAAAAGAAAAAGGAACAGGAAAAGTACAAGTTGCTACATATATATGCAGTAGATATTACACTTGAAATGGATTTTGGTTTTTAGCAAAAGAGATTAGACTCTCGATGAACAGGCTGTGTCTTCTTGTGTATGTAAGAATAATGGAAGTTTCTCCATAGTGAATTGGTAACTATCAATCTCTTTATTAGTTGTCGGTTTGTCACCTTCTCTTATTTTCTTTCAAATATGCCCCCTTATAATTGTAGGCACTTTACTTAGCTCCCTTGACTTTTAGTTAGAACGTATGATCACTATTGATGTATGTCTATGTGTGTATATTTAATTTAAATAAATATGGGTTTCACTTCTAGTATATGGCAAGCTAATTTTAAAGTACTTTCTTGTCGAGCAAGTGTATGGAAATTAATAATTAAGTATCTGAAATAAAAGCGGAAAGCCAGATTAATTTTTAAGAACATGTGTAATATGTTATCAAAACTCAGAAGTTTCATGTCCAAGTAAATTATGTTGACACTAAAAGGCATGATTCTAAGAAAACACATCCAAAAGAATTTGAACTATCCATTTAAAAGAGAGCAAACCTCCAGGCCTCATACTCTCCAATCACTTAGACTACCTTTGGGGTTTAAACCAATGTGGGGAATAATTAGATATTCATAGATGTTAATGAAGAAGTTAAATTAGAAGAATATATATATAACTATTACTTTTAAGATATATAAAGATATGAAGCTTTCATAGAAATTTCTGTAGCTCCTTTGTTTATTTCTTTTTGTTAGGTATTTTAGTGTTGGCATCTTAGGGCAACATCCAAATCTGAGTTTGTAATATAAATTGAATATGAGTAGAATTAGAAAATTATAAGAGTAAGTTCAAAATAGGTTTCAGAAATTATCGAGGTCGTTATTAATGTGAAAAGTCAAAGCAAGCATGACATGTGATAAGGGTTTGGGACTTGGCTGGCATGATGTTTTTGACGTCCTTCAAATGTTTCCCTTAAAAAGACAGCCCCAGCTAGCTTCTCTCAATTCTTTGATCAGCTCTTTTCAATTTTAGAGTATTCCAGCAGCTAGCTCGTTTCAATGATTAACTCTAAATGGAACGAACAAAATGATCTTCTTAATATTTTGTGATGTTGATATTACGAGTTGGATTGATTAATAGGGGGTATTCCAATAATTATAACAAATAGAGAAATGGTCCAAATATTATAATGACGTGATCATACAACGAATTTAAACCACAAGTCACATATATTTGATTAACATACAAGATGGTGTAAGATAAAAATATCTTTATTCTTTTTCTCTTTTTAAGATATTTTTAAATCCGATACTTGATAAGTTCTCTAATTGGACTCTCCTTCGAATAGAATTGAGTTTGCTAGAATTTCTTTTATAGCTGATGAAAATAAAGGGCGGACCAGATAGCACTAATGATCTACTCTTAGATTGGGGAAAAAATAATAATAAACAACTCCAGTGATTTTTATAGTTGATCAAGAACTTCCATTTGGTAGACCTTGGTGTACGTACATGCTAAAATTTTGAACAGAAAACTGCAATAATTTACTTTATTGGACAGAAAAGATATCACCACCTTTGAATTAATTGATAATGAATTTTTTAGCAAAAAAAAAAAATTGATAATGAATCTTAAATTTTTTTTTTTTTTTTGAACTTGGAGAATCTTACAACATTTCAATAGTACCCATTACCCAATAAATGAACTTTAACACTGCTCTCATAAACTACCCGTGATAATTTAATTTGTCAAATACTTTTATTATTTATTTTCCAAGCGTCTTTGTACCTACTACTATTATGGTTATATATTTAATTACACGTATGACCTTTTTTTTTTTTTTTTTGAAATGAACACATATGACTTTTTAAGACTACCTGTGAAGTCTTAAGGGTACCCTTCTAGACAGCATTTAAAGTTCTTATTGACATGTATTGTCACCCTAAAAAATGTAACAAGTAATATTGTCAATTTAAACATTTTGTCATCAAATATCAATTACTATATTCACTAGTAAAGTTAATGAGCTTGAATTTCGTTTTTTCTACTAATAAGTAGCAACCTACGAACTAATTAAATATACATATATAAATTTATGTATTTTAAAATTTCCCAGCTATTGTTGTGTAATAATTTTCCCGGGAATTATTTCCCATGACCATTTCTAGATCATGTGGGTCCTTATTTTAATTAGTAGCCAAATATAATAAAATATAAAACATCACCAACAAACTAAATATTGCAGTCATTATCATATTTCATAATCGAAACGTACAATCTAATTAATCGCTATCATAATTAAATGATATGTAGTTAATTAAGTGGGTTAGTGCTCTTTTGTTTCTGGTCGACGAGTGTCTCTCTTTTCAAAGTTCTAACCTCCTCTGCTTCCCACGCTAAAAGCAAATGATATCAATTTTCAATCCCGTTATTAATTTCAGTACTCTGGTTAGAAAAGAAAGGTAACACCGACGTCCAACATTTTCCTATAAATGAACCTTTTTTTTAATAAAATTGGAGATGAGTTGT
This sequence comes from Ficus microcarpa, assembly GCA_025413485.1. Classification (NCBI taxonomy): domain Eukaryota; kingdom Viridiplantae; phylum Streptophyta; class Magnoliopsida; order Rosales; family Moraceae; genus Ficus; species Ficus microcarpa. The sequence goes on along the minus strand of CM046378.1, from coordinate 21,074,205 downwards.
TCGAATTTCACACCTTATCACAATAGAGTCAAATATAAAATTATTGTATTAGATTATACCTGTTACCATCATTTTTTTTTTTTTGTAAATTTGAATTAATTGTTTGGACCCTTTTAATCAAACGAGTAGGACACATCTTTCTCCAAATCAAAAATCACTTTCTTGAGAAAAGAAAATGAGGCAATAGCTTACCAAGGCAATGATCAGCAATTGATCCAGCCGAATAATCAGTTTAAAATGACCTGATTGCATAGTATATTTAATCTAACAGCTATTTTATATATGATTTTATTATAAAGTATAAAGTTCAAATTTTTTCATCCTGCATAAAATTAAATGTGTTAAAATCGGTATTAATATTGGCGTCACATATAGTGAAGGGTGGTTAGGTATCAACCATAAAAATTATTTATTTAAAAAAAAAAAAAAAAACCTCTCACATTAACCACAAATAGACTACTAGCCACGCAAGCCACGTACTTTTGGCTTGTTTCTAACAAGAAAAGCTACGAGGGAAAGCAACTTTCTATCCATAGTTGGATCAACACCAGTCTCCATTTCTGGTTGTTATTCTAAGGTAATAACTAATAAAGGTTACTTTGATGAATCTTGACGAAACCCGTGATACATATATATATATATATATATATATATTTGTGATATATAGTTAGTTAAAATAGCACACACTGTTTTGAAGATTGTAGTAATTGGTCGTTTAGAAACTGGCGCTTTTTCTTCTCTTTATTACCAACAAGGGGACACCTTCCTAGCTAGTTACTTAATTTTAAATGGGTCCGTAAATAATTTGTTGGTATTTTGTTCAAATTTGTTGATAATATATATGTTTCATAATTATGATAATGATATTAGAAAATAGGTATAGGATGTGGGTTAATTGTGAAAGGTACTGGCACGGAAGAACCAATAATAAGTCACATGCAAACTTGGCTGTCATTTTATGGACTAGTCATCGTCTCTGGCTAACCCATATAACCAGTGACAAGCAAAAGTGCAGATAATGAAGGGACTCAAAATTGACCCCATTTTCAATTAGTGGTGCTAATTTATTATGGGATATCAGTTCTCAACCATGAAAATATTTTGACATTTTAGCACTTGAATTTTCTTTTTCTTTTTCTTTTTTTTTTTGGACAGATCACTAATAAAATTTTTATCTTTGATAATTTTTGCTGATGATATTAAACTTGACGAAGGATATCTGAAATTCACATGATAATTAGATTTTAAAGAAATGGTTTTATTGGATGCGCAAAATGATCTAGTTTTCAAGGGTTCAACAATAATTCAAATTATGATGTGATAGGCATATAATTACCTCAATTGAATTACAGAAATTTATAGTCAACTTTAGAATCAGACATCAAATATCCAAAATGTTACGCTGTTCAAATATTAAATTTTTTTTTTTTTTTTTTTTGCACTATTGTGGACAACCTTGCTAACTGGAAACAACCTAGCTAGTCCATTTTACTGTTCAAGTATCTTCAACGCAATCTTATGGCGGGTATAATTATGTTTGTGTGTATCCATTATAATTCAAACAAATATCATTTTCAGAGACAGAATAATAGGTAGAGAGAGAGGAGAGAAATTAGTCGGCCATATATTAGTTCCAGCGTCACATTATTATATATATATATATATTTATCTAGATATTATGGGATGTGAACTTACGTTAATGTTGTGTTATTATTGTCTTAGTTTTAAAAAAAATTGCATATTTAAGTTTTCCAAAAGAACAAATAACACGATTTGCAGTTTTTTGCTTTTCCTCAGTAATTTTGGTTGAGGTTCCCAAACCCTGAATCCAATATTTTAGATTATATATAGCTTTATGTCTCTTCTGTAGTTAGTCCCTCCAACGTAATAGAAAACATTGTTGATATAATATTAGATGAATAAGACACAACAATAATTTAGAAAAAAAAAAAAAATCTAACACGTAATAAATATGAAAGATCCATTTTATTTATAGATACATAGGAAACATGATTTTAATTTACTGACAATAAAAATTTAAGGCTTTTATGAAGTGATGTGCTATGTTTTTTTAATCAATATTATTTCGCACTCATTTAATATCATGTTTAAGACCTTGTATATTACGTCATCAAAGAGACAGTAAAAAACCCATATGCATGTTGGAAGTGATATCAGATATTCTAGGATTAGCATATTATAACAGTTATGATGGATTATTTGTAACCTCGGTTATCCAAAACCGAGCACTTTCTCTTTAGTTAAACTTACAGTAAAAGAGTTGACTCAAAATTATCTTCTGTGTAAAAAAAAAAAAAAAAAAAAGGGAAAAAAAGAAGAAACTTATCTTTAATAATACAGAAATGTACCAAGTGAATTATTGAAGTCGTTGGGAGGGACAAGGTTAGGCCCATTCTCAAGAAGAACTTATGTAGCTATTGAAAGCTTGATTGTGTTCTTGACCGTATATGTATGTACTTTTAAGAATCAACCACACAAATAATATATTCATACTTTTGAATGGGTGTATCTATTTGAATTTAAGAGTTTCAAGAATTTATAAAAAAACACAAATGTAAGTCAATCTGCTGGGGTCTTAAATTGAATTATGAATTATTCTGTCACATGTTAAAAAAGTCCGGTTGATTCAGAATCCAAAGTCAATGAATTAAATTCTTTTGTAAATTTTAGCCATTCACATTAATCTTTTTGTACCTCTCTTGTCTATACACCAATTCTCTCCGGCCCCTATAGCTCAAGTTCATGTTTCACACCTATTCCAATATTTTCTTTAATAATAATAATAAATAAAATAAAAAACCATTTCTACTTGTGTTTGCTAGGTGTGGCAACTGTGTCTCTTGAATAGGATTCCTAGAGCTTGTAATTCAGTGGTTGACATGAATCCCAGTTCTACCCAGAAAAAAAAATTTTGATTATTGGTCCAGGCCCTGTGTTGGGCTTGAAAGCTCATCAATGGGCCTTCAGGTAAGGCCAGAGATACATGTGGACGACTGATAGCCCAAAGCTTTTTGTGCTTTTTTTTTTTTTTTTTTTTTTTTTTTTTGGGGAAACCCCATCATCACCTTGAAAAATTGTAGTAAATGATATTCTTACAAAAATAATTAAAATAAATAACAATATTTCAGGTAAATAAAAAATTTACTTGATAAACAATAATTATATTAGTGAAATAAAAAATATTATTTTTAATGAATAATGGATATATGAATCAGCAGATACATTAAAACATTCTGATTAGGTTGGCATTCCCTTAGCACCCTCTTCATTTTCATGATCCATTGATTTATTAAATATATAAAAGATAATTAAAATACAGAATGTAACATGGGAGTAACGAAAATAAAACAATCTGAAATGGAAAACCTAGAGGACCTATTAGAAATACAATAGCTGGATGCCAGATTCATAATATTAAGCCTTGACTTGCACCATGAAGCAGATTTCAAATATGCCTCATTAAAAACCCTCTGACCAAAACCCATTGAGAAAAAAATTAGAGGGGAAAAAGAATGCATATTTACTTATAAATTCATGATAAATAAAATATTGACATAGCATATTTGTAAGCAAATAAATAATTTGCCTAATAAATTTGTAGTAAATATTACTACGATCTACTTCAAATACTTTTAAAACCTGTTATGCATTTCAATTATTTATGCTATTTTCTTCTCCCAACTATTTTGTGCTTGCTCTTGTCGCAATTGTCAATAATTTTTCAAACAGCTAGAAATTAATGTAGAAGTGTTTGATATGTGACAACATGTAGATCTTAGAATTTAGCATGTCAAACGTTTAAAAAAATGCAGTTTACGTGATACACCAAACTAGAGATTATGAAACATAGTTATTTCAGTCTCGTCACTTATTTTTTCACGAAAAAAAAAAAAAAAAAAAAAAAGAGGAAAAATTGCATATTGTTCAGCGACTGAACTGGTACTTCAAGTAACGGAAACGACAATTAGGATTCCACCACTGCTCGACGCTGTGAGCGTGTCGAACATCCGACGACGGAGTCTCATTGATGATCACATACGCCGAAGGAAGGAGATCGTATGCTTCGGTTTCCTTCCCTAGAGCCCTTGACAATATGCTCACCACAGAAGTCTTTGTTGCCAACTCCCCTATTTTCCCGAGTCCAATCTCTTTCATCTCTCGCCTATTCTCGAAATACCCGATATAACCCGAACAAATGTGGTCCGCGGGGTTCACAAAAGGTAAGGAAACCAAGCAGATGGAACATTGAAAGTGTCCCTATCATTATTTTCTTGAGAACTTAGTTTGTGGTTTACAACCGCGCTTAAGCCCGCCTTCATGACACTTCCCGCGATTCGAATCCGTCGTCGAACTCGCTCTTCTTTGATGCTTTCGCTAGTAGCGGTTATGAAAGGTGGATTGAAGAGGTAGGTTTCAAGAGGAGACCGCATCTTGGCCATGTTCTTGCCTACTAGTAACGCAATGGCTGACCCCAAAGAATGCCCCGCCAACCACACGTTTTTAGCCCCGCATTCGGACACCACCCTTTGAATAGCCTCCATCGCGAGCCGAACCCGCGAGCTCTTGTGAATCGTGTTGAAAATGCACTTGAAGTTAAGCTTGAAGTCCGTCCATATCGTGTCCGGTTGAGCCAGGGTCCCGCGGAAGGCGATGACGTACTTGGGGGGATTTAGTTGATTGTGATTGTGGTTGAACAAGTGTGGATTAGGGAAGATGTACTCGTAGATGGCACCAAAGATCGAGTTGTCCGCCTTGTCGATGAGATCATGGTTTAGCTTGAAATGGAAGGACTCCCAATACGGAGGGCTTGTGCTTGAGGCCCTTGGCGATTTTCATGGCGGTCTCGTTCTCTTTTGTAGGTTGCTTCCACCAAGCTCGCCGCTATGGCTCTTCGATGATGTGCATTCGTCCTGCGAACGAACCCATTAGTAAATTGGAAGATATGATCAAAAAGTTCTTTTTTTGTATGGAGATCATTTTTCGTTTGACCGAAATAAAAAAAAAAAAAAAAAACTTGTTCATTAACTCTATTGGGATTACCAGTCCACGGAAGTTATATGTGAAGGTTCCGAAACGCTGAAAACTTCGGTTGCAGAGAACATTCTTTTCTTTTTCTTCTCCTCTTATCTCTTTCTTCTATGAAAGCTTCTCTAACTAATGCGCTTGGGACAGAAGTAAAATCCTGCTATAAAAAAACTAGAATTATAATAATTCTTGTCTGACTTTCTAAGAAGTTGAATTTCTATGAATAAAAAAAAGCATGCAAAGTTTATACGACTAAAAAAAACTATGTCTTTAAATTGTAGCTGCATAACTCATTTCAGCTAATGATTGTTTAAAGATCTTGAATCGAGTCTTTAATATATAGAAATTAGCAGAAAAACAATAGAATTAGGAGGAAAATTGGCTTCAATGGCAGCTCTGGATATCTGAAAATCCAAGTAACAGAGAAACAAAAACATACCACAAACTCGTAGGCCTGGCAATTCGTGTTCGCGGGCCGTATTCGGACCAGTCCGATTACGGCACGACACGATTAGGATAAACACGAACACGACACGATTAATAAACGGGCCAAGAACCTAAATACGAACACAAACCGTTTAATGAACGGGCAGCACGACACGACACGCGAATACGATTATTAAACGTATCAAAACGGTTTGGTACGAAAACAAACACGTTTATGACCCATTTAACACGAAAAACCCGTTTACGACACGAACACGAATACGAACACGAACACGAACATAAACCGTTTAATAAACGGGTAACATGACACGATACGCAAACACGATTATTAAACGGGCCACGAGGGGTTGGTACAAAAACAAATACGTTTATGACACTTTTAATACGAAAAATCCGTTTATGGTCCGTTTAACATGAAATGGGTTCCTGACCCATTTAACACAAAAATTATGGATAAAAAATCATTAGAATTATCAATTATGGATATAAAACTAACAATTAGAATTATCAAATATGCATGATGATTTAGACAAACATTTCTTAGAATAAAATATAAGTCTAAGTTGTAGTTGGTGTCCATATTTCACTACCCAAATAAGTCTTAAATTGTCACATAATTAAGATCCAAAATATTAAGAGAAACATCAAAAGACAACAAAATATTAATGCAAAAGGAAATACTTTCTTACTTGAGAATGATAGTATCATAGGTTCCACCTCCATAAATCTTCAAAAGTTCCCAAATATTTCAATCTATTCAAGAAATTTATGAGAATTAAATTAAAACATATTTAAAAACTATCTAAAGATTAAAAAAAAGGTCACTATGTCTAAATTACCTTCCATTGGAACCTCAGCATTTGACGAGCTAGGGTTGTGGGAATTTGAGTAGATATAGAGCTGGACTCATTGAGTTCTAAACTGAGCACATCTTCAATGATTTCATCCACAGTCATGTGAATTGATTTGTTATCAACTACACATAAATTTGATAAGTAGCCAACAACATAAAGTTATCTTAAACTCAAATTATGATAATGTACATCTTCAACGGTAGAATATACCTTTATCTCCAAATAGCCAAAGCAAAAGGAAAGCATCATATGCAATGAAGCCCCTCCAAAAATACAAAAAGCTGATCCAAATAATGCATTTGGCAGAAGACCATGGTCATCAAAAAGCCTATCTGAAACCCAAATATACGCACACCACTCATGTTCTCTCTACTTATCCATTCACCTCACCTTTTAGTTTGCCTTTATGCACCCATATACATATATATATATATATATACACTTGTATGCATATCCATTTGTGATATTATTTTCATGAATAATTTGGTAATCGTATAGTACTCCTTGAGAGGATCTTAAAAAAGAGCATCATCACAAATTATTAAAGCCAAAAAGCCTGAAAAATGAAAATTCCCTCGTCCACAATATATAATTATAGACATATATAAAGATTATATATCCGTGCGTATATATTGTCACTACTACTAAAAGGTAGAAGCTTGGGGTTGGTCTTCTTATTTATTTCAAAGATTCTTCTGAGCTAATTCTCATTGAAATTCCAAACAAGAAGTTGAGTCTTTTCTTTTCTTCTTCTTATTCTTCTTCTTTTTTTTTTTTTTTTTGTTAAACGTAGTTTTTGTATTTTCTCTTTTTCTTCTTCTTTTTTGTTGGTGGGCAAGATTCAATATCTGATATATTTTTACGCATCCACAAAAGATTGTGTCATATGTTGAAGAATATATGTATTAGATTTGGAGCTCAGGAGAGATTTGAGGCTGCAAATCATTCTTGGGAAAAATTTTGTCTTTTTCTAGTACTACTTCCACTTTATATCCATTGATTTCCTCGTGATATTTGAAACAAAAAGAACAACAGTATCTTGATATCAAAGCAGAATATCACCAAAACGTTTCAAACACGATAATCACAAATTAAAAGGAAAAGATAGTGAAAGGAAAGTGAAATTACCAGGAAGAGAGAAAGAAAAAAGAAGAAACCGAATCAAGCCTTGGTTGACCCAGAAAGTAGTAGTTGTTGGTGGACGTCGGAATTGGAAAATCCACTGCCAAGACGAAGGCTCATCTGCGACATCCGTCTTCTTATCCAACCATGAAAACGCAGAGAGAGAGAGAGAGTTTGATAATTACAGAGCTAAAGAGGAAACCCTAGAAATAATAAGTTAAGAACTGTGGAAGGGAAAGAACTAAGAAGATTAGAGCTGATTTTCGATTTTGGAAAAGAGATTCCTCTCACGCTTTAATACGCACCGTTTCAAACTTTCAAATTTCAATCAATTTTCTTTCTAGAAGCTAATTATTTTTCTTTTAAAATAACAGCTAAATTAGGAGTAGTAAGTCATAAACAGTTAAATTATTTTTCTTTTAAAGTAACAACTAAAAGTTTAACCATTTTTTTTATGGTGTAAAAAAGCATATGGAGAATACATTGTAATTGAAGTTATGAAAATGATTTATTGAAAATGAGTCAATGTTTAGAGTTGAAATTATGTATTTTTATAAAAATAAATTATAATAATTTAAAATATACATTAAAATTTAAAATATATTAAGAAAAATATAGTAATATGAATCTTAGATTATTATTTTTGTATATGATAACAATAACTTTTTTGTAACAAAAAAGAAAGGAAAAAAAAATTTGTTTAGAATCTATTCAGAACCTTCTATGAAAATAGAACAGAAATACAATAGCCGGAAGCCAAGTTCATAAGATTAAGCCTTGACTTGCACCATAAAGCAGATCTCAAATATGTCTCATTAAAAACCCTCTAACCAAAACTCATTGAGAAAAAAATTAGAGGGGAAAAAGAATACATGTTTACTTATTAAATGAAATACTGAGATAACATATTTGTAAGCAAATAAATAATTTTCCTAATAAATTTGAAGTAAATATGTACTACGATTTACTTCAAATACTTTTAAAACCTGTTACGTATTTCAATTATTTATGCTATTTACTTCTTTCTCCCAACTATTTTGTGCTTGATCTTGTCGCACTTGTCAATAATTTTTCAAACAGCAAGAAATTTATGTAAAAGTGTTTGATATGTGACAAGATGCAGATCTTAGAATGTAGCTTGTCAAACGTAAAAAAAGCAGTTTACATGATACACCAAAACAGAGATCTATGAAACAATGTTGTTTCAGCCTCGTCACTTATTTTGCAACGAGTGACAAGGAAAAAAAAAAATTTTTTCTTTCACGCAAAAAAAAAAAAAAAAAAAAAAAAAAAAAAAAAAAAAACAGAGGAAAAATTGCATATTGTTCAGCGACTGAACTGGTACGTCAAGGAACGGTAATGAAAATTAGGATTCCACCACTGCTCGACGCTGTGAGCGCGTCGAAAATCCGGCGACGGAGTCTGATTGATGATCACATACGCCGAAGGAAGGAGATCGTATGCTTCGGTTTCCTTCCCTAGAGCCCCTGACAATATGCTCTCCACAGAACTCTTTGTTGCCAACTTCCCTATTTTCCCATATCCAATCTCTTCCATCTTTTGCCTATGCTCGAAATACCCGATATATCCCGAACAAATGTGGTCCGCGGGGTTCACAAAAAGGTAAGGAAACCAAGCAGATAGAACATTGAAAGTGTCCCTATCATTATTTTCTTGAGAACTTAGTTTGTGGTTGTTATGATGACCTTTTACAACAGCGCTTAAGCCCGCCTTCATGACACTTCCCGCGATTCGAATCCCTTGCCGAACTCGCTCTTCTTTGATGCTTTCGATAGGAGCGGATATGAAAGGTGGATTGAAGAGGTAGGTTTCAAGAGGAAACCCCATCTTGGCCATGTTCTTGCCTACTAGTAACCCAATGGCTGACCCCAAAGAATGCCCTGCCAACCACACGTTTTTAGCCCCGCATTTGGACATCACGCTCTGAATAGCCTCCATCGCGAGCAGAACCCGCGAGCTCTCGTGAATCTTGTTGCAAATGCACTGGAAGTCAAGCTTCAAGTCCCTCGATCTCGTGTCCGGCTGAGTCAGAGTCCCGCGGAAGGCGATGACGTACTTGGGGGGACTTAGTTGATTGTGATTGTCGTTGAACAAGTGTGGATTAGGGAAGTTGTACTCGTAGATGGCACCGAAGATCGAGTTGTCCACATTGTCGATGAGAACATGGTGTAGCTTGAAATGAAAGAACTCCCAATACGGAGGGCCTTGTGCTTGAGGGCCATGGCGATTTTCTTGGCGGTCTCGTTCTATTTTGTAGGCTGCTTCCACCAAGCTCGCCGCTATGGCTCTTCGATGATGTGCATTCGTCCTGCGAACGAACGAACTGATTAGTAAATTGGAAGAGATCAGACGTTATAAGATATGATCAAAAAGTTCTTTTTTTGGTATGGAGATCATTTTTCGTTTGACCGAAATAAAAATCTTATTCATTAACTCTATTGGGATTACCAGTCCACGCAAATGATATGTGAAGGTCCCGAAACGCTGAAAACTTCGGTTGCAGAGAACATTCTTATTCTTTTTCTTCTCCTCTTATCTCTTTCTTCTATGAAAGCTTCTCTAACTAATGCGCTTGGGACAGAAGTAAAATCCTGCTATAAAAAAACTAGAATTATAATAATTCTTGTCTGACGTTCTAAAAAGTTGAATTTTCTATAAATGAAAAAAAACATATAAAGTTTATACGACTTAAAAAAAAACTATGCCTTTAAATTGTAATTGCATAACTCATCTCAGCTAATGATTGTTTAAAGATCTTAAATCGAGTCTTTAATATATAGAAATTAGCGGAAAAGCAATAGAATTAGGAGGAAAATTAGCTTCAATGGCAGCTCTGGATATCCGAAAATCCAAGTAACAGGGAAACAAAAACATACCACAAAGGAGAAGTAGCAGTCGGCAGTGTTGAGCACCTCTATCGACCTGAGATGGATTTGGGACAGACACAGAATTATGAGGAAGAAGCAAGTTTATGAGAAAGGACTTTGTGAAATCCCAAAACGGAAAAGAGAAAAAACAAAAAACAAAAAAAAAAGGTACAAGTTGCCAAATTGCATCGGAATTCTAGGGTCAATGAGCAATAAAATAATTCATCTAAAAAAAAAAAAAAAGGGAGGGCAAAGAATTTAGTATGTGTTGCCAAGTCAAAGGACAAATGTTTTTCAAAAAAAAAAAAAGTCAAAGGACAAATGCAAGTGGACAGAATATTCCATACAAAGTTTGTAAAATGTCTAATTTAGCCTTCTAGGTTGTGCCTGTGTGTTAGAAAAAGTTGGAGGACAGTGGTGACTATAATGTCATTTTGTAGCCTAAGGTGTCCTTTCAGGGAATGTTCCGAAAAGTCAAACTTCGTTAGTTTCAGTCTTTGAAGAGTATTGAATTTTAATAAAATATTGGACGACCAACGCGTATGAAATAATAAATCACAATTAAATATGTATTTAATTATCAAGAAGTACGGAGAGGAATGATTGTACTATTAATTTGAAGATATATATATATACAGTAGTAAGACTGATTCTATCAATAAGTTGTGGGCATTATCATGTAATTTATTGTTAAATGTCTGTCCTTAAAATATTGTCGTTTCATTTTAAAGGTTCTTGTCGTTTTTCCACCGTATTGTTTTCACTTTTCAGGCTATTGCCGTTTATAGAGATGTCTAGAGTTTTTAATTTTGTTTGTTGTTTTCTAGGTGCCTGTAGCTGTCCTCTTAAGAATTCGTGTCGTTTTCCCTATGTATGTCGCTTTTCCAATTTTTCATGACGTTTATCAAGTTATCTGTCGTTTTTACGTTGTCTGACATTGTCACATCGTTTTGTAAATAGTAATGTCGTTCTTAAAATGTTTGATACATAAATATATGTTCTCATTTTTCATCGTTGTTCTGAGGTTTTTGGATTCATCCTTAATATCATTTTTCAGGGTATATGTCCTTTTTTATTTCTGTTCTCATGATTCATGTCGATCTTTTGTTGTTTTGAAAATTTTGATTTTCTTTTTAAATATATGTAATTTTTGGAGTTGTCAAGTGTTCGTCGTACCAATATATCATGTCGTTTTTCATGGTTTTTGCCGCTTTGTTTGATGTCGTTTTTCTTGATATCAGTTCCTCAGCTGATGGGGACAATGAGGAAGACCTGCTAGATACATTTTTTACTGGTTATTACTATATTGATGAACCTAACCAAACAATTCGAGGGGTGTACTCTAGGGAGGATCCTTTCAATTTCAAGTAGATGACTCATTGGACTGTTGGAGCGGGTCTTTCTTTGGTAAAAAGAACTTGAATAATTTTTTTTTTTTTTTTAAACGAGTCGTTATTTTCTATTATGAAAGTTATATCATCTACAAACCGGAATATTTCAAATGCTTGAAGGCCCTATCAACCCGAAGTGATTTAGAAAGATAATTTTGTATCGATAGTGATCGGTTATAATATTTACTTCTTTTTTAGCAAAATCCTGACTAAATTTATAAAAGCAAAAAAAATTATATATCTTGAACCTATTTGACTAGAAGCAATTGGACAATGGAGGTGCGAGGAATCGAACCTCGTGCTTCTTGCATGCGAATATAAGCTACACCCCCCATTTGTTTTGCTGCTTCCACATTTTTTTTATATTTTAATTTTGTCCTCCTGATACATAATTCACCATTTGGTTTTCTAATGGGATAGATCTAATGTCCAATTTTTAATTAATAGGGCAACAATGAAGATTTACCTGTATTTAATTAAAATAAATTACAGTTATTTACAGAAAAATCTTAAATACCCTTGATTTCGATTTTATGATGCATAATTCTCTAATCCAATTAGTCAACATCCATTCCCTATGTTGTCAGTAAATCTCTCTAATACATTTTTTAATATTTCTCAAACATTAACAATTAATTATAATAAGCCTTATCACTTCTTAGTCTTAAATAACTTATCGTAATTCATTAGAAATCAGAAATTCATGATACTGCACAAGTTTTATAACTATCTCTAGCTTATGACAATCTCATTGTAAATTAAGTAAGTACTTGTTTACTTATCACTTCTCAGTATCAAATCAAATATCAAATCATGCAAAAATTGGCCAGAAATTTACAAGCATTAAGCATAAATTAAAATACTCAACATAGAACTGAAATAGACATCAATTAATTAAAAATACAAAAACTCAAATAATTATAATCCGGATAGATGGTATCTCTAAAAAAAATTACTTCATAACAAAAAATAGAAATCTACAAATAAAGGTTTAATTATTCTCAAATTACAAAAATAAAAAGAGAAGAAAATAAAGTAAGAAAATCCAGTTTGGAGGTGTCATAGTACAGGTCTCCAAAGTCTTCTCCTAAATTTTCTTCTCTCTTTCTTCTTGATAATTCAAGACAATCTCCCCCCTAATTTCATAAAAAAAAACCAAATCTAAAACTTAAAATATTTTTTTTCTTCTTTTTCTTCTTCTGGTTTTTAGCTCTAAGCAGCCAAAGACAATGGGCACGAAGCCCTAAGCTTCTGTTTATAAGCCTCCTCAACCAACTTCAACTCCCCCCCCCCCCCCCCCCCCCCCCGCCCCTCCTTTTTTTAATTTATTTTTCTTTTCTTTTCTCTTTTGGCTTCAGCAAGCCTGACACTAGTTAGCCCTAGGGGGCCCACATGTACAAATGGCGTGCAACGATTTGAGATGGGATGGAGCTGGGACGTGTGGCACACTGGAGTTTGCTGGAACACGCAGGCGCATGCTGGAGCGCTGGAACTCGTCACACTGGATCCGGCAACTGCTGATTGATGCTGACACACGCACTCTGAACTCGCTTGGCTGGGTGAGTTTCATGTACTCGTGATCCTAGGCTACTAATGAAGTGATCCGACGGCCAGTTGCACACATGGTGCATGTGAGTTGATGGGAAAATCGTCTTCGAATTTCTTCTTCATTTTTATTTGATTTTTTGATATCATTTAACTTCTAAATTGCTAATTTTAACTCTCTCAGTATAATTAACCTACACACTTGGGAAAACAAAATAAATTTAGGGAAAAATTAAGATAAAATACTAAGATTATAGCAAAAATATATAAGTTTAAGAATATTAAAATAACTCTATTTTATGGAATTATCAATAGATCAAAGATAAACATGCGTAAAACCATGGATAAACATTCAATAGCATAACCAGTAGACTTATCATACGGTATAAAAGAAAATTTCACAATAAAATAACCAATACAGTATTAATAGTACAAAACATCCCGACAGCACATCTATAAAAACATAAGCAATACCACATTAGACAACACAAAACGTATCATAATCACACACAACAACAGAAGACTACAAATGCCTTTATTAAAACTCACAAACAGAGCAAACATTTTGTAACCTCCAATGAATTACTCTTCTGTGTTGGTCCTCTGCATCCTGTGCTTCAGCCTTGCTACTTTGACCGCACCCGCCACAATTATCCGCTCTTTGGTGCCGTCAACAAAGTTGAAATAAGCGAGTCTCCATTTCCTTTTGAAAACTAAAGTCCCAATAACTCCTCATAGACCAGTTGCATGTCTAGCCAATATCATGAAGTAAAACTCTTTCTTGTCTTCTTCCTGATCTTCATCTCCAGGGCCATTGCTTGTTGGAGGTTGGGCTGAGTCATCGTCACCTGGACATTTCTTTGGCAGTGGATCGCCGCAGAGTTGAACGTTGCCAGCATAGATTGAGGTTGGATTTTCATGAGTTTGAAGCTGATTGCCCTTTGGGATCCTCCCCGACAAGTTGTTGAATGACAAGTTGAGGTAGTTTAGTGACTGAATGGTTGACATGCTGTCTGGAATTTCACCAAAAAGTTGGTTGCTTGAGAGGTCAAGTAACTCGATTGACTTGAGTCCCCCTATGTTATCTGGGATGTTTCCAGATAAATGACTATGTGATAAATTCAGACTCTGCAATCCAGAGAGAGTCCCTAGCTCCTCAGATCCATTTAACTTATTACTAGAGAGGTCCATACTATCAAGAAGTCGCAATGTTTTTGTGTACTCCAGGGATGTTCCTTTAATGGCCACTGAGACCGTCTCTCTGTACCACTGTGTTGCATCGACAATAAGTTCAGGTTCTGTTGCAGTAGCAAATATTGGTGCAGGTGCTGGCATAACCAATGCGACAACTGGTGGAGGTGGTGTTGCAACAATTGTTGGACCTGGTGCACTCGCTATGGGAACGCTGGCAAGTCTCATTCCGCTGAGCTTTCCAAAGCAACGAGGGATTCCTCCTGACAAATTGTTTAGAGCAAGATCCAATATTTGCATTTCAGAAAGACGACACAACTGTAAAGGAATATTGCCCCTAAACATGTTCTTCCAAAGCCTGAGAATTCTTAATGACAGAAGCCTCTCCCCAATCCACGTGGGTATATTTCCAGAGATTTTATTCTCACCAACATCCAGCAGTTCTAAGCCTGTGCCTTTCCTTAGAGCTAGAGGAACCTTTCCATGAAGGCTATTATCATTCAGGTGCAACCGTGTCAAACTAGAAAGGTGTCCCATTGAGCTTGGAATGGTTCCTGAAAACTTATTGGATGCAAGATTTATTACAGTCAATGGTCGTGCCTCTCTCCAACAATCAGGTATTTCCCCAGATAAGTTGTTCTTTGAAAGATCTAGAAGATGGAGTCCATTCAATTTGCACAATAGATTAGAGATAGAACTATTTATCAAGTTGTTTCCAAGATGTAAAATCTTTAATCTTGGCAAATTCTCAACAGCATCTGATGGGAAACTTCCATTGATTTGGTTCGCAGAGAGATCCAAATAGGAAAGATTAGACATGTTCTGAAGTAAAATCAGGAATCCTCCAGAGATGTTACCAGTTGACATATCTAGTTCCTGTACTTCCTTTTGAGTTTGAAGCCACTGGGGAATTTGTGATCCAATTTCGCAAGATGACGTATTCGTGTAGAACAGACTAAAAAGTGGGATCCAATCTTTGTAAGCTGGATGGTTGGAACGTAAGTCCAACTGTCTCAAAGTGTGAAAGGTTAGCAAAGTAGCAAATAATTGGAAGAAATATCTAACTGCCTTGCGTTCGCTAGTTGCCCAAGATTGTGAGGAATAGTACCATTCAGTTGATTATGTGAAAGAGATGAAGTTCTCAACATTGACGATCTCCCAAGCGATTGTGGAATACCGGAATACTCCCCTGGAACTGGTTTTATGAAAGATCTAAATGTATCAACGTTAGCAATCTGCCTAACGAATGTGGAATGATCCCATTCAGTTGATTATGTGAAAGAACTAATTGATACAAGGCTGACAATCTTCCTAATGATTGTGGAATGATCCCATTCAGGTTGTTATCAAAAAAGATGCAAATACATTAACATTGATAATTCTCCGAGTGAAGATGGAATTGGACCATAAAATGAATTTCCGTAGAGAAAAAGGTACTTCAAACCCTTTGGTTTCCCTAACCAATCTGGAAAATTACCATCAAATTCATTAATACTTAAATCCATGTACTCCAAATCATACGTAGGGCATCTAGACAAATTCTTTGTACTTTCTGAAATCTCACCATGAAATGAGTTGCCAGACAAATCCAATGACTTTAAAGAACAAGCCTTATTTAACATTGTCAACATCCCACCTTCAATGTTCTCAAACTTATTCCCCCCCAGGATGAGACTAAGGCTCTTAGGATTAACTAACCAGAGTGAAATAATGGAATTTAAGTCATTTGATGAAAGTTTAAGTCCTCTAAGTGCAGTCATGTTCTGGAGAGAACTAGGAATTGGTTCATTGAGAGTGAATATTTTGAATTCCACAACCATCAAAGCTTTAACGTGTCAGAGAGGGAAGCATATTGAGTACTTGCATCCGATCAAGTGCGTTGCCAAGGTTCATGTAGCTCATGTCAAGGTGTTGCAAAAACTATAGACTTGTAAGCCGTAGGAGATCATCAGCATATAATCCACGACCAGGATAGTAATTCTTATTATCATTGTTCTCATGATTATCACTGATATCAAGTTCTCTGAGTGCAGTCATGTTATGGAGAGCAAAGGGAACTTGTCCGTTAAGTCTATTACCTTGAAGGCGAAGGAATTGCACGCTTGAAAGGAAGGTGGAATTAAGAGAACCACGATAAAAGTGAATGTTTTGGATTCCACAACCATCCAGGCTTAAACGTATTAGAGAGGGAAGTGTATTGAGCACCTGGATCAGATCAAGTGCATTGCTGAGGTTTACAAAACTCATGTCAAGGGGTTGCAAAGATGACAGACTTGTAATCCATTGCAGAGTCCCAGCATATAATTGAAAATGGTCTTGATAACTTAGGTCAAGAACTATCGAATTAGTAAGGTTTCCAGGTTGAGCGGAAACCCTTCCCTGAAATCCTGCAGAAGCGAGATTAAGATATCTCAGATGCTTCAAGGAACCAAAGAACTTGGGAATTCGGCTTTGTTGGAAGTCATTTCCACTAAGGTCCAAGTACACCAAGCGTTTCAACTCCGCCAATCCAGAATTAACTTCCTTGGCAGATAATTGCTGGGAAATGTTATAGACATCCCATTTGTCCCATCTATCGGTGATTGAATAACTTGGTGTTCTAAGATCAAGCTTGACAAATGGCCAGAATTTTGATCACAGATGACTCCTCTCCACTGGCATCAATCAATACCGGTCCAGGAGACCAACCGGTTCAAAGAATCATTGAGACCTTGTTTGAGCTCTAACAGAGCTTCTCTCTCCCCTTCTATGCAGCTGATTGTATTACTTCACCGAACAACAGAAGAACTCGAAAAAGGCCAGCACTCAGAGGTTTCTCTATCTTTGAGAACAACTGTCTCTCAAATGAAAACCACAATGCTAACTCTTCCAGTGTATATCTAACTAATGAACTAGGCATAGTAAATTAAGAGTAATTAATTTGGTCTTTGTGATTAAAAGCATTTCTCTTTCAGCAGCTGGAGACTTTCGAACAAAAGAAACTGCTCAGAAGTTACTGATATAAGATATGTAGTCACAACTTGACATTGATTGAGAAATAAAATTTATTTTCTATACTCATGAGGATGACTTTGAAATAAAAAATACAGTGGAACACCTTATGGAGCAAGCTCTGCTTTCTTTTAAGTTATTATTGACTTCTTTGGTTCAAATAGTTTTAAGACCTGACCACCAGAGCGTAAATATTATGGCATTTGTTTTTGGAGGTAATTGCACAGGTGGTCAGGTAATTGCACTGACACCAGAACGAATAAATGCCAATTAATTTGGAAACAACGTCATCATTAATAAACAACAACAACTTTATAACAAGAAGTTCTTTAAAAGAACAACAACGTGAGAAAAAAAAGAAGCAAAATATCGCAATGGTTTATGAAACAACGACATAAACAGGACAGTGAAGTCGAAAACAACATCTAAGAAAAACGTCGAGGTCTAGACGACCCTAACTCGTTTAAACAACAAAAATGTAAGAAAACGACAGTGAAAGATCAAGATCCCATTGAACTGCTCTGCGTGCAGCCCCACACGAACCTACCCCTCGAATTATCTCACGACCTACAACAAACAAGACAATCTGGACCGTCCACTGCCTCGTACGTGTCCGGAGTATGTGTTTACGGTCAGTAGGGGAGCCACATGTACCTTAGCAGGGGGCAAGTGGCCCCTACTTATATTTTAAGAAATTGATTTCTAACATTAAAATTGAAAAATTTTATTTGTGTCAACATTTTATAAAATATTTTCAACTGCGCCTTCTGTTCAAATTATAATATGTAAATTTTAACTCTTAGAATTTCGACAGAATTCACTTATACCTCTACTTTACACCTTTTTTTTTTTTTTTTTTTTAAGAATCCACATTTAACTATTAAAATATATAGCTATATCCATATTTAAAAAAAAAAAAAAAAAAACTATCAATAATTTTTTGCACTTAAAAAAAAAATTACTAGCTCCGGCTGCTGCTTCCGATATTTACAAGGACTTGAGGCCGTGGGCCCACACAGGAACATCGGTGATATGGTGGAGAGGGCCAAGCTGGTGATCTTGAATGGAAGGGCTTACGTGGAGACCTATCAGAAGGCGTTCTAGACGGGGAGACGTTTACGCTGTGGAAGATCCTACAGTTGCTACGGAAGTATCGGAGAAGAGGGCCTTATCTGGAGCTGCTGTTTGACTGCGTTGACTGGCCAGTCGTTTTGACAAAAGCTTACAGTGGGCCCGATGCCACGTCACCGCAACCATTGTTCCAATACTATATAGATAATAATACACTGGATCATTGATATTGTGTTCCCTGATTGGTCGTTTTGGGGTTGGTAAGAAAGACATCCATCCAAAACTCACTTTTTTCCCCCCTCTGAAATTCATTTTTTCTCCTTTTTTGTCATCCACCAATAATGCACTACATAATTAACGTAATATATAATAATAATAATAATAGCACTACATATTCAATAAAAAGATAAAACTTATATATGATGTTCAGTACTTTTTTTTTGTTTTGAAAATGCTAAATTAATGTGGTTGCTGACTTTATTTAAAGATAGATCTATATCAATTTTTAAAAAATAATTTTATATCTTGTTCTTTAAAATTTTCACCCCTGATGTAAGAATAAAAAATTAAAAAAATTCCAGAATTGATTATATGTACATTTTTGGCCCATTGATATGCACACGGATTATGTATACAAGAACAATAGCCAATTTGAAATAATGCTGAAATTGACATGACTGGAGGTTTAGTTAAATATCCAATTTTGAACTTAATGGCCATTTGAAATTTACACGTTGCAGTAGAGTCACTTGTATGAAGTTACTATTAAACCATGTCTATAACCACAAATTTACATTTAGTTTGATATTGATTTTTTTTTTCTTGTATTTTTATATTGAATTTCAGTGTCCAAATTTCTCATCCTAGATCAAAAAATAAAAAATAAAAAAAATAAAAAAGAAATGCTGATTATATATGCATTTTTGCTCATAAATGCAGACGTTTTGAAAATCGCATGATCACTTACTAAGTCTAAGATTTTTCAAGTAATGTGATAAAATAAAAAGAACAAAACTGAAAACTTCTTTCTTTTTTTTTTTTTTTGGGTGGGCTGAACAGTAGAAATGACATGCAAAGGGTGGAACGTGTATAGGCCAGAGATAAACATAAAGCCGTGGGAGCCATCGTTGAAGGAGTTGGAGGAAGGAAACAAGAGAAGCAAATGGGTGGAGAGAGAGCCTTTTCCTTATTGGAAGGGGAACCCAATTGTTGCCGCCACAAGACAAGACCTTCTCAAATGCAATGTTTCCGACAACCAGGACTGGAATGCTCGTGTCTATGCCCAGGTTTCTTCTCTTTTTTTCTTTTCACTTCGTTTATTCCGATATTTATAAACCAGCTAGTCTCATGTCTAGATTTAAATGCCTTGCTCATTGTCTCTCTCGCCGAATGCAGGATTGGATTAAAGAATTGAAAGAAGGGTACAAGCAATCGGATTTGGCCAGCCAATGCATTCATAGGTACAACATAACATCTCGATTTCACATTTCCTCTGCTTTAGCCAAAATTTCAGACACACATTTTGTTTTTTAAATATTTTTCCTTTGAAAATTCATGCAGATATAATATCTACATTGAAGGTTCTGCTTGGTCTGTGAGTGAGAAATACATTCTTGCATGTGATTCTGTTACCTTACTTGTAAAGCCCCGTTACTACGATTTCTTCACTCGAGGTTTGGTGCCAAATCAACATTACTGGCCTATTAAGGATGACGACAAGTGTAGATCCATTAAGTTCGCCGTCGATCGGGGCAACTCTCACCAGAAAAAGGTTACTTATTTATACTATTATTCTTGTTTTATGTCCTGGTGAATACAAGCTCAAACTCAGTTCAAGTTTGCTTTCTTCAATCAAATATTGAGTTACGAAACTTGTTGTTTTGAGAAAAATGAAGATCCAATCCAAAGACTCTTAAGAGAGTTCGCCGGATCAGTGCTTCTAGGTTTCAACATGAATCTCTTCCAAATATTTAAAAAGGGCCAAGGTGTTCCAATTTTATAAAAAGAACCTACCATGAGCCTGACCTGAATGGTAAATTTTTAAATGCCGTTTCCAAAAATATTGTTTCTAATCCGGTTGTTCTTATGGGTGCTATTAGGCTAAATCCATTGGAAAGGAGGCGAGCAGGTTCATTCAGGAGGAGTTGAAGATGGAGTATGTGTATGACTACATGTTTCATCTTCTAAATGAATATGCCAAGCTCCTGCAATTTAAGCCTACTATTCCTGAAAAGGCAGTGGAATTCTGTTCCGAGTCCATGGCTTGCACAACACATGGACTGCAGAAAAAGTTCATGATGGATTCAATGATGAAGGGTCCTGCAGACAATAGCCCATGCACCATGCCACCTCCTTATGCTCCTTCCTCTCTTTATTAACTCATCAAGATAAAGACGAGTTCAATTCAACAAGTGGAAATGTGGCAGAACAAGTTCTGGGAGAACCAAAATAAGCAGCCATAGACAAGTTTTCTTTTTATATAAAAAAGTTTCATGTCATGTGTATACAGAAAAGTAGCAAGCAGCCATAGGCAAGTTTCCTTTATATGATTTCATTTTAGACAGGATATATTGCTAGATCTATATACCATAACATAACATCCGATATTTCAGGATTTTATTTATTTTTTAACAACAGTGGTCTCGGACTCTCGGTTATACACACTTTTCCCAATCAGAGCACTGTCAGGTCATGCATTGCAGAACTTGTTTAAACAGAAAAATAAATTATATTGAAGGATTGAAACCAATGACAATAACACTAGTTAGATACAAATACCTGACCGATTCTAGTATAGCGATAAGTCTAACTTGAGAAGCATAACATTCATAATAACATATCCAATACAACATTCCACAGCACAAAACATAATAACCCCAATAACATTCATGAAAACACAATGAATACGATATTAAACAATGTACACGAAACAGAACATCCCAATAACATTCATGAAAACAGAACTGATGCAAAATTATCCATTGTAAAACATACTATCCCAATAAAGCAACTAACAACCACACCAAGTACAGAAGAAAGAGAAATGTATTTATTGGAACTCACAAATAGGGTAAACATTTGGTGACCACCTTGAGTTACTCTTCGCTGTTGGTCCTCTCCATCATCTTCTCCAGTCTTGCTACTTTCACCGCTACCATCACAAGCATCCATTCTTTAGTGTTG
Source organism: Ficus microcarpa (assembly GCA_025413485.1). Classification (NCBI taxonomy): domain Eukaryota; kingdom Viridiplantae; phylum Streptophyta; class Magnoliopsida; order Rosales; family Moraceae; genus Ficus; species Ficus microcarpa. The sequence goes on along the minus strand of CM046378.1, from coordinate 21,052,476 downwards.
TCAACAAAACGGAAATAAGCCACTCTCCAGCTCCTTTTGAAAACTAAAGTCCATATAACTCCCCACAAACCGGTTGCATAGCCAGCCAAAACAACGAAGTAGAACAATATCTTTTCTTTCTTATCTTCTTCATGATCTTTCTTTCCATGGCCAGTGTTTGTTGGAGGTTGGGCTGAATCATCATCCCCTGGACATTTCTTAGGCAGTGGATTCCCGCAGAGGTCAAGGTTTCTATCATAAATCGATGGATCAGTGAGAGTTTGGAGCTGATTGCTTGTCGGAATCTTCCCTGCCAAGTTGTTGTGCGACAAGTTGAGGTGGCTAATTGACGGTAAGGCCGACATGCTCTGTGGAATCGTGCCATTAAGATTATTATCAGAGAGATCAAGAGATTCCAGCAACTTCAGTTCTCCTATCTTGCTGGGAATATTTCCCGACAAGTGATTGTGTGACAGATTCAAACCACGCAATCCAGATAGAAGACATAGCTCCTCCGGAATGATTCCGACGAGTTTATTACTGGAAAGGTCCAAAATGTCAAGTAGTTTCAGCTGCATTTTTGTATATTCAAGATCTACTCCTTTTGTGACCTGTCGGACCTTCTCTCTATTCCAGTTTGTATCATCATCTTCAGGCTTTGGTGCATACGCTGGTGCTGGTGATGATATGGATGGTGTGACGAATGGTTCTGATGCTAATGGTGTCGCGGTTGGTTCTGATGTGGATGGTGTTGCGGCTGGTTCTGATGCTGATGGTGGTGTCGCGGTTGGTTCTGATGTGGATTGTGTCACGACTGGTTCTGATGCTGACGGTGTCGCGGTTGGTTCTGATGCGGATGGTGCCACAGCTGGTTCTGATATGGGACCAGGAACATTTTCCATAACCATGCCTATGAGTTTTCCAAAGCATCGAGGGATCCCCCCTCTCAGGTTATTATTGACAAGATTCAAGTTTTGCAATTTACGGAGTTGACAGAGTTGTGGAGGAATGCTCCCGTTTAACATATTTTTCCGAAGACTGAGAATCCGTAATGATGAAAGTTTCTCTCCAATCCAGGTTGGTATAGAACCAGCAAAATTGTTCTCACCAAGATCAAGAAGTTCCAACTCTTTGCAATTTCTCAAGGCTACTGGAAGCTCCCCTGTGAGATTATTTTTGTCAAGATGCAACCTTTTGAGGTAGGAAAGGTGCCCAACTGAATGTGGAATAGTCCCTGAAAGCTTGTTGTCTGATAGATTTATAACAACGAACCATTGAGTATCTCTCCAACAACGAGGTATATCCCCATGGAGCTTGTTTCTTGAAAGGTCCATAACTTCGAGAGCTTCCAGTTTGCACAACGAGTTTGGCAACTGACCGTTCAATAGGTTGTCGCCAAGAAGTAGCGTTGTTAGTTCTGGCATATGATCTGCAATATTCGTTGGAAGGTTTCCACTGATTTTATTTGAAGAGAGATCCAAATGGGACAGAGACATGCGATTAAGCCATATTGGGAAACCCCCAGATATATTAGCATTCGACAAATCTAGTACACTAACATCCTTTTGTGTTTGAATCCAATGGAGAAATTGAGATCCAAACTTACAAGATGACATGTTAATGTAGTAGAGATGAGTAAAAGGAGGCACCCAATCATTTTTGAATTTGCAACTCAGATGGTTGGAACCAATGTCCAACGTTGACAGGTCTGAAAGGTTCGCAAAGTTCAATTCAGAAACAACTCCCTGCAAGGAATTGGAAGAAATATCTAATCTCCGTAGGTTCACTAGCTGTCCAAGGCTTCCAGGGACATATCCGGTCAACTGGTTATTTGAAAGTTTTAAGTGCTCCAACATTGACAACCTCCCTAGCGATTGTGGGATAACTCCATTCAGTTGATTATTTGAAAGGTCTAATACTCTCAAGGCTGACAATCTACCGAAGGATTGCGGAATGGTCCCATTCAATTGATTCCTTGGAAGATATAAACTCCTTAACACTGACAATTCCCCAAATGAAGATGGAATCGGACCATGAAATGAATTTCCATAAAGACCAAGGCTCTTCAAACCCTTGAAGTACCCTAAATAGTCTGGCAAATTTCCACTAATTCCATTGTAGATTAAACTCAGAAACTCTAAATTATACGTGATGCATCTTGATGAGTTCTTGCTCCTTTTTAACATCTCACCAAGAAAGGAGTTGAAAGACAAATCCAATGACTTTAAAGAACAAGCCTTATTTAACATCGACAACATCCCACCTTCAATGTTCTTAAACTCATTGTCTGCAAGATTGAGATGAACAAGGCTCTTAGAATTAACTATCCATAGTGGAACAGTGGAATTGAAGTGGTTTGATGAAAGATCAAATGATCTAACTACAGTCATGTTCTGAAGAGCATCAGGAATTGGTCCCTTAAGTCCATTATTTCCTAGACCAAGAAATTGCACACTTTCGAGGAAGGTGGAATTAGGAGAACCGCAAGTGAAGTGAATGTTTTGAATTCCACAACCATATAAGCTCAATTCTGTCAGAGAGGGAAGTGTATTAAGTACCTGCACCAGATCAAGTGCCTTATTAAGGTTTACACCGTTCATGTCAAGGTGTTGCAAAGATGAAAGCCTTGAAACCCCTTGGAGATTATCAATAGCTGCTTTACTAGGATTATAAATCCATTGATAACTGAGATCAAGTTCTCTAAGTGAAGTCATATTCTGGAGAGCATTCGGAATTGATCCAGTAAGACCATTTCCACGCAGACCAAGGAACTGAACACTTGCAAGGAAGGTGGAATTAAGAAAACCACGAGGAAAGTGGATGTTTTTGATTCCACAGTCATTTAAGCTTAAGCCTACCAGAGAAGGTAGTGTATTAAGTACCAGCATCACATCAAGTGCCTTCGTAAGGTTTACGCTGCTCATGTCAAGGTGTTGCAAAGATGAAAGCTTTGAAATCCCTTGGAGATTATCAATAGCTACTTTACTAGGATTAGAAATCCATTGATTACTGAGATCAAGTTCTCTAAGTGAAGTCATGTTCTGGAGAGCATTCGGAATTGATCCAGTAAGACCATTTCCACGCAGACCAAGGAACTGAACACTTGCAAGGAAGGTGGAATTAAGAAAACCACGAGGAAAGTGGATGTTTTTTATTCCACAGTCATTTAAGCTTAAGCCTACAAGAGAGGGTAGCGTATTAAGCACCAGCATCACATCAAGTGCCTTACCAAGGTTTACGCTGCTCATGTCAAGGTGTCGCAAAGATGAAAGCCTTGAAACCCATTGGAGATTATCAACATATAATCCACTACCGTAGTAAAGCCCTCGGCAACTGAGATCAAGTTCTCTAAGTGCAGTCATGTTCTGGAGAGTGTTAGGAATTGGTCCGTGAAGTCTATTATCCTTCAAATAAAGGAATTGAACGCTTGCTAAGAAGGTGGAATTAAGAGAATTGCCAGAAAAGTGATTGTTCTGGAGGCCACAGCCATTTAAGCACAAGTACGTCAGAGAGGGAAGTGCAGCAAGTACCTGTGTCAAATCAAGTACTTTACTGAGGTTCACGTAGCTCATATCTAGGTGGGTCAAAGATGAAAGACCTGAAGCCCATTGGAAATTATCAGCATATAATTCAAATCCAAGACCTGAAGCCGATTGGAAATTGTCAGCATATAATTTAGATCCAAGACCTGAAGGCCAAAGGAAAGGATAACCATAAAGGCCAAGATAGGATGCACTTAGATCAAGGATCTGCAAGTTAGTAAGGTTGCCAAGCTGAACTGGAATCCTTCCTCCAAATCCTGCATTTGAGAGATTAAGATATCTAAGATGCTTTAAGGAGCCAAAGAACCCCGGAATTGGGCTGTTGCTAAAGTAGTTTCCACTCAGGTCCAAGTACTCCAAATGTTTCAACTCCACCAAACAAGAATTTACTTCTGTAGCAGATAGTTGCTCAAAAGTACCATAGTACCATCCGTAGTACATGTCTGAATTACTTAGACTTGGTGCTCTAAGATCAAGCTTGACAACATGTCCGGTATTATGATTACAACTGACTCCGTTCCACTGGCAGCAATCATTCCCGGTCCAAGTGACTAACCGGTTTGCAGGATAATTGAAACTTTGTTTGAGCTGTAGCAGAGCTTCTCTCTCGCTTTCAATGCAGCCGAAGGATGAGTGTTTGCAGAAACATAGCTGTAATCCTTCAACAAACAGCAGAACAACAAGAACAAGTACAACAGTTGAAGACGTCCCCATCTTTGATAACAATTGCTTCTCAGTCTCAGATGCAAACCATATAGTACTAACTCTTGCTAGCATATAATGAGTCAGCTCTGGTCAACAAAGAATGATTTGGTCTTCGTGCTTCAGTTCATGTCTCTGTAAACAATATTTGGAAAAATTAGAGCCAGAAGCTGATACCAAGAATGGAATTTAGTAATGCCACAACATTGATTGAGAAATAACACTACTGTAAGCTATTTTCCTTTATTTGTTTTGTTTCTTACAGAAGTTTTTTTTTTTTTTTTTTTTAATTTAATTTAATTTTTTATGCTGAAGGGTTGTAAACATTCTCACAACCAGAAATCAGTCAATTTAATTCTCACTTTGAAGAAAGGTTAATGTTTTCAGTAATAATATGTCTGAGAATTGTATGACTTAACGTATTTCCTTTATGTTGAAAACGAAATTTAATATTGTCAGTGCACAAGGAAAAAAAAAAAAGAAAGAAAGAAAGAAAAAAAGAAGAAGAAAAAGAAAAAGATCACTGCAACTCAACATTTTAGTGAAGAAAAAGAAAAAGATCACTGCAATTCAACATTTTATTACTCCACAGGGACTTTGTGAAAATAAAATTGATGTTAATTTATCATAATGGATAATGAGATTGGAACGTCCCTGTGTTAACTTCCTTAAACGAATTGAAAATTAAATTAGAGCACCCTTAGTAATTAAGAATTTAAAGAATGGAAAATTAATTTCAAGAAAAAACGGAATTAAATTTCAGAATTCCATTAAGTGTTTACTAATCTATCAAGAAATCAAGCTACATAAAAAAAATTCAAATATCTTTTCTATTGTTTACTTTGCAAAGCATTTTGTTGTTGGACAAATTTCATTTTTGCTCCCTGAACTTTGGTGCTCTTTTAAATTTGCTCTATGAACTTTGAAAATTGATAAAAATGCTCCATGAACTATGAAATGTTCTCATGTTTGTTCTTTCCATCAATTAAATGGATGGAAATTACTAACATGACAATAATTAAAATGTAATTTAATAAAGACAAACTTTCTTTTTGCCTTTTGAATTTTAAAAACTGGTGTTTATGCTCCTCCAACTTTAAATAGTTATAAAGAATGCCCGTCAAATTCTAAACCGTTAGCAAAAATATCCCTTATTTCATGCATTGCACCAGTACAATAAAAAGTTAGTTAAATTTTTTTTTTTCAACCACCCTACTAATGGGATGATTTGATCAGTAAGCTATGATTTTGAACTCTTTAGCCAACGCTTTCTTTTACCTGCATCTTTTCACGGTGATTAATTATGAATAACCCTATTTGGAGAACGAGTACAAACATAACATACGGCATACGCAAAAAGGATTGACTTATATTCCTAAAGATTGAAAAAGATTAATCCTTTTGACGGGTTCTAGGTAGCAGGGAAGTGGAAATTTCCAAAAACCTACTCAGTAGACGTAGAATTTAAAGTCATTGTGGAAAAAAGAGGATATTTGATCCCACAAATTTGAAAATCTATGCATTTGCCATGGGTGACTGTGTTTGTCATTGACTTCTGATGTAACATTACTTCCAAGCTTAAACACGGTTTGGTCATCAATCTTTGGAAAAGAACTCTCTTTCCAAGTTCAGATTTGTTGCTTCATTTTTTCTGTTTTATTGGTTGTTATTTTCATTAAAATTTGAAACCTTTGTTAATTGCTCAAGTATTTTTGGTATTTATTTTTTATTTATGTGTTAGGTTGCAAAATTTATGACACGACAAAAAAAAAAAATGGAGGGATAGTCAAATGAGATAGAGAAATAGAGACAATAGATGTGGACTCAATCTTTCTGGCTTTTCTTTTCTGTTCTTACTACGAGTTTTTATACGTTGAAAAATTTGCATTATGATCTTGTCATCAATGGTGTTATGGCCTTCAACGTGCTTTTGAATATTTTATTTTTTTCTTTCCATTTGAATAGCCACTGCCAACAACACCACCTGATTGTTCTTTCCATTTTTCTTATATGTAAGCACTAAAATATTTGTTGCCAAAGGTATTTATCCTTTCAGTGACTATGTTTTAGTTGCTAGATTTTATTTTTAGCAACTGAGAAATTTTAGTCGTCTATACCCAGTCTTCCCGCCATTTTTAATGTTTACCACCACAACTTTTTCCAACTAAACATAAAATCTAGTTGCTGAATCCATCTTTTCGCGACTAAATATTAGTCGCCAATAGTTTTGACCTAAAAATTTGGCTACTTCAACACCAAATGTTTCGGTGACTACCATGTAGTCACGAAAGTAATTATTCGTGACTAAGATAGTTTGTCATTGAAGGTTTAGTCAGTTCAATTTCTTGCACTGAAGATAACAACATAACAAAAATGCAGTATCTTTTTCAATGTTATAATTTTATTAATTATTCTACTCGTTGAACTAATCAGGATTAAGGTTCCGTTTGGTTTGTTAGTTTGAGTTGAAATATTTTAGCTGTAATAGTAAATTTTTTTGAATTTTCAGAAAAGACAAAAAACTTTTTAGGAAAAAGACAAAAACTTTTTGGGAAAAAGACAAAAAAAAGTACAGTTTGAGTTGAAATGAGATGATGAAGAAAACAAGCCCTAAATCATCTCGATGATACTCCAAACTTTTTGCAAAAAAAAAAAAAAAAGATTTATTGGCCGACCCAGACTATGACAACCATAACTTAGCGAGCCATCTTAAACTAATTTTAACTAGGGCTCGTTTTGGGAGACATTTGAAAATGATATTTTGAAGATTGAGTTCAAAATGAGTGTTTGGGGGGAAAACTTTTGAAAAAATTCTGTGACATAGAAAATAGTGTAAAAATTTGAAATGCATTCTGAAAAAAAATACGAAATTGATCTTGTCTTGTTCATCTTGTCGATATGAGCATTTTGATATAAAAATCATCTTATTTCGATTTGAAATAAGAAAGTTATGGACTTCTAAAGTTTGATTTTTTTTTTTTTTTAAATAGAAGAGATGGAAAGTTTGATTTAAAATTGGGATTTTGAAATTCAGATGGTAAAATACCATTTGGAGATGACACTCCAAACGGGCCCTTAACTTGAATCTTTAGTTATGTTCCCAAAATTTCAAGGTATTTTTTTCTTTTAAACTTCAAACTTGTTTTTAAGTTCAATTGTTTTGGGATATAAAGTGATTTTGCTGATCAATAGTTAATCGTGGGTTTCTTACCTAGATTACCTATAATATAGTATTCTTGAATGAGTTTTCGCTCATCAAGTATAAACTTTAATCTCATAATGCAACAATAAGATGCATGATATACCTAAGATCATATGTTAGCAAAAAAAAAAAAACAAAACAAAACAAAACCTAAGATCATACTTGTTTGAATCGTTTATGAATTTTACTTCATCTGAGTGGAGATTGGTATGACACTCGATTTATATTTTACTTTCATTAGCCTTGTGTCATTGAAATTAGTGATATACAAATATGATATGTCACAAGAAAAGTAATAAACATAACATCAAGGCATCATAACCATGTTCAAGTCTTTGGCACATAATTCACCACACATATGCACACCAAGAATTCACAACAAACATTCAAAGTTGTACGCCTTAGTCGAGGTTCAAACTTACAAAATTTTGGCAAATTGAGACTTTTCGATCAATCGGCCGCTTTGTTCTCACTGTCTGCATTGTATCCTAGTATAATTTGACACCCAATAGTTAGAGCAGAAATTTTGAATTGAAAGGTTCAATCTGATATGAACAAATATCATTTTTTTTTTTTTAATCTTCCTTCAATTAATAATTTACTTTTCATCAATTATTTAAAAAAATAAATTCCTCATTGTTAAAATATTATTTATCGTTTAAACATTAGTCAACTACGTGTCTAAGTCGATAGTTAATAAATAGCCAATTATCGCATCCTTATTTTAAGTTTCCCGCTTTTTATTAATTACTAATTTTAAATTAATAATTAATTCCTTAATTTTTATAAATGTCATTTTTAATTAATCTTGATAAGACTTAAGTTGCCTGTCTTAGTTTGTGAGCACACACGAAATTTCATAATCTTGGTCTATTTATAATTTACATAGCGGAGTTGGTCCATATTTTGTTTTTCTTAATGTTCCGGACTCATTTAAGGCTTACTTCGTTTATCAGGTAGACATAACTTCTAGACCTTTTTTATTATTTGTCTAGGTCCTTTCATTTTATGCTCTAATGATTCAAGCTTACTTCTTAAACTTGTATGAAAGTCTATGAACTTATGGTGCAATTGGAACTGGGTTCCAAATTAAAAATTCTAACATCTTTTTTTTTTTTTTTTTCCTGAAAAGTTAACAAATTTCTTAACTAATTTTTAAAAAGTTAATAAACTCTAACGTAAAAATTCTAACTGAAATTGGAGTTCCAAACACACCATTAGTTATAGTTTTTTTTTTTTTTTTTTCAGCCTAATCTTAATCTTAATATGAAATCTCTCTTTTTACCCGTTACTTCACAAAATTATCATTTCGTCTCTAATTAGATTTTGGATTGTCCAAATTTTATTATTTGATTTCAGAATTCTGTATGTAGTACTAAACTATCTGATATCGTCCAATCACAACATTTAAAACAATAGGGAAAAACTGTTAACAATTCCCCCTCTAAGTTACAAATTACAATCTTAATTGTCTAATTTCATACTTAACAAAAACTGGGAATCAACTTTCCCTGTTTGTAGACTGTCCAAGACATAGTTTGTAGGCTGTTTCAGTTTCCGTTTTGCAACAATTTTACTGTTTTCTAATCTTGATCATTTTTTTAATTTTTTATTCTTATCAATTTTGCATTATAACCACCTACTGGCTTTCCTTTTGCTCCTATGTACGTCCTATGATAAACTTCTTAATCTATAAATTATTTAGGCATAATAAAACAGTATTTACCGTTCAAAAATGTCTGTTGGTAGTTTGTTTCCAATTTTACAAATTTTTTTTTTGTACCTATATCCATGAGTTTGATCTTCCTATATATAGCCAATACCATACATTTTTAACTTACAAATCAAAAAATAATAATAATAATAATAATAATAATAATAATCCAAGTTTTTTCGATGAAGAGGAATTGGCAAAGGTCCCTAAATTTTTTCAAAAGTGATGATTTAGTTTATGTTTTTTTAATTTTGGCCGAAAAAAAATTTTTAAATGTTAACAATCTTAATCATTTACGTCCAATTCCGTTAAGTTTCTAACCGAAAAAGTTGTGTGATTCATCACATTAACCATTAAAGACGAAAATACCTTCTTTTTTTTTCTCCTAAACACTACCCAATATACATATAAAATAAAAAATAAAAAAGAAAAGAAGAGAAGAAAAGAAGAGACAAAGAGATCTGCCCGCCCCCCCCCCCCCCCCAAAAAAAAACCATGTCGGCTTCTCTGTCACCGAGCTCAACCCCACCCCAAACTTAAAACCCAGCTAGGGCCCCCTCAACCCACCAAACTCAAAACTCCCACAACCCCCCCCCCCCCCCCAGTCCTCACCGAGCTCAAGGCCCCACCCATCAAACCCAAGCCCCTGATCGGCGGGATCAAACGACCCCCCTCCCCCCAGTCGTCTTCTCTACTGCCAAGCTCAATGCCCCCCAGACTGGGCTGCCCCCCTCCCCCCGACTTTGTCATCTCCAAGTTGAAGGCCCCACACCAACGGATATGGGCTTTTGCTCTAAGAGAGAGAGAAAGAGAGAGAAAGGGAAAGGGAGAGGGAGAGGGAGAGGGAGAGGAGAGGGATGAATTGTAGTTTTTTTTTTTTTTTTTTTGTTAAACTAATTATCATTACATTATTAAAATACCCCTCAAATTGGATCACATATATCGTACATGCTTCATTCCTTTAGAAATTTAACAAATTTGGATGAAAATAACTAAGATTGTCAACATTTAGAGAGTTTAAGGTTCTCGATCAAAATTTAAAATAAAAAAAAATAAAGACCAAATCATCACTTTTGAAAGAATTCAAGATCATTTTACCAATTACTCCTTGAAGAATAAAGAGATGGAAAATTATACCTGGCATTCAAGTGCTTGGATTTCTTGTGAACCTCTTTAAAACCGCTATAGTAAGCTTGTCCTAGAGTAGGAAAAAAAAAAATATATATATATATATATATATATATATATGATTTGAGCTTAATCCAAAAACTCGATTCTTTCTTAGAGAAAAAGTTATGAAAATAATACAAGATATAAACTTTTACCCTGTAAAAGCACTAGGACACTAGGACCTCGTTAGAGATGGAATTTTGGGAGCATTTTTTACGAAGAAACTTGAAGAAAGGTTTGGGTCTTCCCCCCGCCCACGTTTTTTAATTTCCTTCCTGCAGAAAGGATGAGAACTTTTTTTTTTTTTTTTGGTTGGAGGAGAAAAGAAATGAAGCTTTTGTTTACAAAGCTCTATATAAGCTTTAAAAAAATAATAAAAATAAAAAAAGAAAGTCCTGGCTTTATTTTGACAAAGGAAACCGGTGGTTCCCTTATCTTCAGCTTTCTTTTTTTCCCCCTTCTTTTTTCTTAATGTCAAATCCCACAACTATCCCTCTTATCCCCTTGCCAATCCTTGGATGAAAAATAATCTTGATCCTAGACATTGATTAAAAGCTATTTTCCCCATTTAATAAATTTTAATGCATTTTTTTTTTTCTAGCATAAGTTTTATAAGAAGATGATGTACTATAAACTTGAATTCTATCAGATAAAATTTACATTGCAATTTCATTTGTTCCGCAATTTAAAATTTTAGTCACTCAGTAAATGCAATTTAATCTAGTCATTCGGTAAATTTCTTTAGCAGTCCCAAGTTGGGTCTATGGTAGCGGTCTTTTTTTTTTTTTTTTCATTTTTAAAATTTAAATCATGGACATGACATATTTGTTTAAATTATGAAATCAAGTTATATGTGATCGCGCTTTTTTTCTACATCAACCGTGTATCTCGAAAAATTACTCAAGCAAGTTAAATTATACATGTAGCGGAAAATTAACTTTTCATGAATCATATTCCTAACAATTACAATTTAACAAGCAAAACTATTTTAATTACAGAAAATCTACAACTAAAATTTCTAATAACGATAGAGATTTGTGCGATAAATTATTTGGCTATTAAAGGGACTTTTTAGTATATAAGCTCAACGAACATTGGAAAAATTCGAACTAGAAGATGCCGCAAAGAAGGGACCATTTAGTTACCACCACACCGAGCTAATTTATTAATTTAGGTCTCTACGTCCTCTACATAATTGTTGTTTTATGTAGGAAAATTCCAATAACGCTCGATTAGATAATCTCTAATTACAAATCATTTACTGTGGACTTAAACCTCTCTCTCTCTCTCTCTCTCTCTCTCTATATATATATATAAATATATATATATATATAATTTTTTTTTTCAAGTTATGCCATAATACTCAGGAGACTCTTGCTAGAGAACTGATCAAGACTAGGAAGCCACCACTTGATCTCGGAAAAACTCATCCTAATGCTATCAATTTCCTGTTTTATTTTTTTAAAATGTTTTATTTATTCATTTTTTACTCAGCGACTATATCGGCTAAATCCAGTGTGATATTGCAGATAAGCTATGATTTTTATTTTGTTAACCCGCTTTCTTTTACCTGGTGATTAATCATAATCACCATGTGAGAACCAGTCTAAGTACACAGGGCAGAACACACCATCCACGAATATCCAAACCATGCATATAGGTTCATAATAGTCGATGTAGGAAATAAATTCTTGATAAAGATTGAAAAAGATTAATAATCCTTTTGACGGGTACATCGTTAGTGTAAGTTCACATCTTTTGGTTTTATAATTTTTTCTTTATAAATAACAAATTAAAACTCACATATGTCATTTTATCTAAGGCTGAACACAAAATTCTCTTTTCCCAGTTCATTAGGGTTACCAAATCAATCTAATTAGTAGCCATTTAATTAGAAGCATTAAGCACAAGATAAAACAAATAATCCGATATCAATAAATAAAATCAAGAAAGTAAATAAATTCAAACTATATGTTGAGTTCAACTTGCTATCCCAGAAAAAGAAAACTAATTTATAAATAAAAATAAAATTCCACAAAATGAAGGTTCAAGCATTCTTAAATTACAAAAATAAAAATAAAAATAAAAAAAGAAAATACGAAGAAAAACCCCTTTTGGAGTTGTCACAAGTCTCCAATATTCTTCTTCTAATCTCCTCTTCTTTCTCCTCTTGATCTTCAAGATGATTATTCCCTAATTTTGTAGAAAACAAAACCTAAAACTAGAATTTAAAATAAAATATGAAAATCTAAAGCTAAAAATATTTTTTTCATTTTTTTCCTTCTTTGGTTTCGGCTTCTCCTGCAGCCAAAGACACTAGACTAACCATAATCTCTCTTATTTATAGACTTGTTCCAAAAAGGACAACTTTTGAATCAAAAATTACACGAAAGGGAAACTTTTGCGAATGAGGGCTACAGCCTTGACATTTGGGTGCTGCAGCCCTCACTACTCTGCCCTTGCTTTGCCGAACTTCAGGGTTGTAGCCTTAACTCTCTGTCCTTCCTGAGCTCTGCGTCCAGCAGAAGTTGCACCAAATTCGCATGATTTACTTGAAAAGTCCTTTGTTTCCTAACCTACTTAAATATGCTAAAAATAATTTGAAAAACATTAAAATAATTCTTAAACTGGCAACACATCAAGATGAGTGAATTCGAATCACCGGTATAAACCCAACTCATCATATTATCACAACTAAAATAATCAATTTGAATGTTAATTTACTTATTTAATTGATAGTGCAGAAGCAATAACTTAACAACACACAATGAAATGAATGATCACAGACACCAATCAACGTTGTGGGAGAGTTTGTCAAGTGGAAACAAAATGTTCCTACACACTGTAAACTGAAAACTAAGGTGATTGGCTGTTTCTTTGATTTCTGTTGCCTAATTTGTGGCCTTTTTTCCATGACATGAAACCAGAACCCCCCTTGTAGACGTTTCAGAGTAGGTTGCTGCAAATTGCCGGCTTCTTTACTTTGTTATTTGTCAAGGCCTGGAAGGATGACTTTGAGAATTAGTCGGTTAAAGGAGACTTCTTTGCACCTTTAAACTGTAGCCTAGGTTGACCATTTTCTTTGATTGTATAAAAGACAAGGAGATTATGAATCAGTTCGACTTTGGTGACAAAATTTACCTCTAGACTTACGAAATTTCACGAGCTTAGTATTTGGTTCTATGCCGTATTTCTTGGATTATTGAAATGATGATGTTTACATTAAAAAACTTTCATTCAGTTTCAAACAAGTTTTTTTTGGCGTATATCAGATCCTATACCAAACTGTTGCAACACGTCCACGCCAATGGTTATAGATTGCTCTAACTTCCTTTTTTTTTTTTTTTTTGGTTCTTTCTTTATCTTCGTTGAAAATACATGTTTGAATAAATTTCAAAGATAATCCTTCATTTTACTTGAACATCAAATGAAGGTGGTGTCGTAGTCAACAGACTTGACCCTGGACTGGAATCTCACTACCAAGATTATCTACAATTGAAAGCTACGCATTGCCGTGGTTGACAGCCAGGTTTTATTGACTTTAGTGCGATCGGTTGGTCAGTTTTGGTATCTCTAGTTCGGACAATTATTTTGAACAGCGTTAGATGAATACTTTAGGTGCGAGCAGAATTTGATCATAAAGCAAAGAAGAGGATTAAAGAACAGAGGATATGAGCAAAAATGACCAATAGCATATTTTTAATAAATACGAGTTTAATACCCGTGCGTTGCATGCATGGGGAAAAAAGAAAAAAAAAATGAAAAAAATTGAGTATTATATAATAAAAACAGTTAATTAAGATATAGATTATAATTACAGTAAGTATATTTTTTTTAGTATTTACTATTATAACATTAAAGTACATACATTCATATTTATAAGTGTAATTTTCTCGAAATAAAAAAGTACAAATGATAAATAAAATAAAAAAAATTTTGAAAAATCAAAGGATAACGAAGCTGCGGGGTAAATTTAATAAAATAAAAACTAATTAAATTCACAAATAAATGTAAAAATGAATAGAAATTTTAAAAAATTTATTTCTAGAGATTATATATATAAATATAAAAGAAATTTATCGAACATTTTGTTTTAAAAAAAAAGACAAAAAAATAAAAGAAGTCAAAGAATAAAATAATAATAATATCAAATATTAAAATAAAATATTAAGTATAAGAATTGTTGTTAATAAAATAAAATACAACAATATGTTGTTATTAAAAAAATCAGAAATAAATAAATAAAATTAAAAACTTTTAAATTTAAGTAGTCAAAAAAATTTAATAACTTAATTAAATTTATTAAATTTAAACAAAATTAATTAAATCAATAAATAAACCTAGAAATGGATTAAATATTTTTAAAAAAATTAATTTTAAATAATAATATTAATATATGACATAAATAATAATTTAGCTATAATAATTATAAATATACATTTTTGATAATTACGTTTCATTACAATAGAAAAATTATTTGTTGATTTTTAATTTTTTTATAATTTTATAGACCTTTTTATATTTTGGAATTTTTGTAAATTATTATTTAATTTCAAATTGTTTAGGTTGTTTGTTTATTTTAAATATTATAATTTAATTGTATTAATTTATTCTTTAAATGTATTATTCTTTTTTTTCGTTAAATTTTTATTAATTCAATAATTTTAAATTTTCACATATTATTTAACATATATAATTTTATTTTTTATAATTGGAAATATTTAATAAAATATAATTTTTTATCTTATGGTTTTTCTTTTTCTAGCTTTTTTTTTAAATTTATTTTAATGTAAATATAAATATCTTTTACTCTCTCTTTATCTCTGTCTTCAATCTCTTTCTCTCTCTCTCTCTCTCTCTCTCTCTCTAACGGCCGGACAATGCCAAAAGAGTAAAACCGGTAACTCACTATGCAGTCATGGAAAATGCAGGGAATTTGAAGGACAAAAGCGTCATTTTACTGTACAGTTACTATAGCATAACGTAGATTATTGTAGCAAAACAGAAAAAACTAAAAAAAAAAAAAAAAAAAAACCCAAAAGTTACTGTAGATCACTGTGCAATGAACAGTAAAAGTTTACATCCTTTTAGTATATACGAGTTTAATACCCGTGCGTTGTACGAGGAAGGAGGAAAAAAATAAATAAATAAACTAAGTATTATATAATAAAAGCAGTTGGTTAACATAAATATTATAATTATAATAAGTATAATTCTTCCCAAAATCTCTCTCAATAGTGAAGATGCAAAATCAAAATGACAATAGTATTAACAATAATAAAAACGAAAATAAAAGTAAAAAATAAAAAATTCTTCTGTAGTCATACTCATTTAAAGAAAAAAAATTAAAACAACAATAAAACACAAAAAAAAAAAAAGAACAAAAATCTTTATACTCAAAAGAACTGGAAAAAATTAATCCTAACAAAATAATTATAACAAAATAAAATACATATAATACTCATAAAGTTGTTGTTTTTAAAGTCAGTGCACAAATAATTTATTTATTATAGGACAAAAAATTTGTTTGTAATTTCTTAAAAAATTATATGATTTTTTTAAAAGTTGGGAATGGGAAAATTCAAATTCTTCATTATTTATAAAATCATGTGTGTAATTAATGTTAGGCTATGCTTCTAATCAAAAATTTGTGTGTAATAATTTGAATGAATCTAACATCAAGATCGGATTTTCCCATTTTGTGTAATTGAAAAAAAAAAAAAAAAAAACCAGAGAGTCATCAGGATTGGATTTCCGATCTCGTGTAATTAAAAAACCCAAGAGTAGGATTTGTTTCATTAGGAAAAACCCTCAAAGAATATTATTACTAATTTTATAAAAAATATCATATGTTTTGCATTTCAACTAACTGCGAAAAAATATGTATGCCATTATCCCTTATGCATTATTATATTATCGTTTTTCTATTTATTTTTGTGTCATTTTAAAAATTATATATTGTGATTTTTTTTTTAAAGTTAGGAAGGTAGGAATTCAAACTCTTCACTTTTTTATAAAATCATATTTGAAATTAACGTTAAACTATACTTATAATTAATTTGAATAAATCTAACATCATATTTAGATTTTTTGATTTTGTGTAATTAAAAAATAATCCAAGAATATTATCACTACTTTTATAAGAAACATAATACGTCTTGCATTTCAACTGACTGCCGAAAAATATTTATATCACCATCCCTTACCCATTATGATATTATCGTTTTAAGATTTTTATTTATTTTATTTTTGTGTCATTTTATTTATTTTATTTTTATTTTTATTAAAAAAAGAGGAGAACTGGACGTCGTTTCCCAGTTATTTGTTTAATTTTGATGTCGTTTTTACTGGTTTGTTTCTCGTGTCCTTTCCCTGAATGTCGTTTTCAAATAGTATTGTCGTTTTAATTGTTAATTTCGTTTTTTGGGTCGTGGAAAAGGTAACAAAGAAAGAAGTGGAGGTGCGGGGAATCGAACCCCGTGCCTCTCGCATGCGAAGCGAGCGCTCTACCATATGAGCTACACCCCCATTGTGTTGCCATTAACCGCAAATATAATTATAACGAAACAAAAACCAGGTATATACTTGTACCGACAAAATCACAGTTGCCCCATTGATGAGGAACATTAATTATGTTCAAATTTTATGTTGGAGATAGAACATATTCAAAAGAAAAAAAAAAAAAAAAAAGAATTGTGGATCCCCAAGGGTAAAATTGACTTCACTCATCCCATGATCAAAGGAATAAATAAGCATGTAGAACTAATTATTTACAGATCAGAAATCTCTATGTCTTGATATATATATATATATATAGATCTATATCTTGATATACCTATATATATATATTAAAATGAAAAAATAGATATAGGTCTGACTCTGAATCATTCAAATTGATGAAACTTGAATGGGGCTTTAACTTTTCAATACACGTTTACTGGAATTTTCCACCTTTGTCATTTTATTATTAATAAAATTTTCTTTTGTGTCGTCTTCTTTTTTTAATTTTAATTTTTTACTTTTACTGGAAAGATTATTTCTTGGACTTATTGAACATACTTTACCTTTAAACGACAAATCCAAAGGAGCCCCAACTCCCACGAAACCATACTATAAACCACAAAAGCGAAAGCATGTAGTTCCTTCAAGCTCAACCCAAACAGAAAGAGAAAAAGAAAAAATGTAAAAACATATAAATATATATCTTAGTTCATCTACAAAGGGTTTATATATGTATATGCATGAAAAGAAATATATATTTCTTTATTTTGAATTATAGGGCAATAATAAAATTTCAACTAGCTAGCTACCCCTCCCCTCCCACCATATTCTTTATATATTATAAAAAAATTTCGATTCCAGCTTGGCAGCTGATACCATTTGACAAAACCCATGGATTTGAAGTCAACAAAATACATGACAAAAACAACAAGAAAATCATAGGAAGAACAGTAGATAGGAGAACAAAAGAAAACAAAGAAGAGAGAGAGAGAGAGAGAAAGAAAGAAAGATGGAAATGAAATCTGAGAGCGAAGAGTTGCAGAAGATGAAGCTGAGCCCAGCCGCACGGCTGTTTCAGTCACCCAGATTCAATTGTCACATAGTCTCTCTCATCGGCTGCACCACTTCCATCGATCCCGATGTCATCAAACATGGTCTTACTCACACTTTGCTCAAACATCCTCGTTTCTCTAGCAAACTGGTATGCCCTTTTTTCTCTCTCTCTTTCTTTCTTTCTTTTTTTTTTTTTTTCCCCTTAAAATTAAGAAGAGTATTTTAAAAGAAGAAGAAGAGAATTTTTTGCTTTATAAAAGCTGATAGTTAAAAACAGAATTTTTTTTTTTTTGGTTTACTTTTTCGTTTTGAGGACCAACCAAATACCACAACCAACGACTCCATTATTTCCAAGAATGTGGAAAAGCTATTATTTATTGGGCAATTCCCAAAGCCAGAACAACTGAAGAGTAAACAAAAAATATATATAATACTAATAATAATAATTATTATTATAAGACCAAAAAATATTTTTATGTCACTTAAAGCTAAGGCCAACCAGTTACAACTTACTTCAGGCGTTAGATATGTCCATGTCACTTAAAGCTAAGGCCAAAAAATGTAGTAATAATAATAATAATAATAAGAAGAAAATAATCCTGACACTGTTCAACAAAATAAACTAGTGTCAACTAATAGATCTCCCGTCCTTTTTGTCGTACCGTTAAATTTAAAATAATAATAATAATAATAATAAATCTGAAGATTAATGGGCCCGGGCTCAGACCCTGTTGTGGCCCATTATTCAGGCCCATTTCCTCTGAAGCGCTGACTACTGGTTTTGTCGTAAGGTTGTGGACGACAACAAGTTTTGGACGAGGAGAAGATGGGTGAGAACTTCAGTGAACTTAAACGACCACGTTTTCGCGCCAACTCTGGACTCGAAGATCGACGATCCGGACCAGTTCGTCCAAGACTACATCTCCCATCTCACGACCACCCCTCTCGACCTCTCCAGACCGCCATGGGAGCTCCACCTCCTCAACCTCAAGACCTCGGACTCCGAATCCCTTGGCATCTTCCGGATCCACCATTCCGTCGGCGACGGCGCCTCTCTCATGTCCTTACTCCTCGCCTGCACGCGCCGCACCTCCGATCCCGACGCCCTCCCCACCCTCCCGGCGCCGATCAAGCCGCCGACGCCCCGCCGGATGAGGGAGGTTTTGCTGCCCGGTTCTTGAGGTTCTTGGCGGCGATCTGGTCGGCGATCGTTTTGGTTTGGAACACGGTTGTGGATGTGACGGTGTTTGGGGCGACGATTCTGTTCCTGAGTGACACGAAGACTCCGATCAAGGGTCCGCCGGGGGTTGAGCGTTCCACCAAGCGGTTCGCTCATCGGAGTATACGTCTTGCCGATATCAAATTCGTCAAGAACGCCATGAATATGGTGCGTATAGAGTTTGATTTCTCAAATGTTATATAAATGTATATACACACATATATGTAGTGATGAATGTGTTTATTTGATGATTTGATCAGACAATCAATGATGTTTTATTGGGAGTGACACAAGCTGGTCTTTCGCGGTATCTGAATCGCAGATATGGTGAGTTTGCAATGGAGAATTGCTTTCCTATTCTCTTGCTTGATTTGCATCTGTTACTGAAGATTAATCTAGCTATTACTTGTTGAATTAAGTATATATATCAGGAAAAAAAAAAAAAAAAGGTTTATTTCCGTCAATTAATTGTATTTATATCAGAAAATTCGTTGAATTTGTTGGAAATTAAAATTTTCAGGAAGCTTCACAGGACGTTCCTACTTCCTCAGAAAGCTTTATAGTATTCCACTAACAAGGAAAAAAAATAAAGTTCAATGAGATATTAATCCGGATTTCCTACGTTAGATTGGGATTGCAATTTTTAATCGGACCGGGAGCGTTAGGCACTTCCAACTCCAATTGGAATTTTGGTGTTTTTTTTATTGGAAATGAGTGGATGTTTGGAAATGTGTGTTTGGTTGAAAATGAACTGTTAGAGTTGCATGGTGTAAAAGCTTGAAATATGTTCGGAAAAAAATTGTGATATGGATATTGTTTCGTTTCTCTCGTCGTTGTGAGCATTTTGACACTAGAATCATCTCATTTGAACATGGAATAAGAAAGTAATGGACTTCTAAAATTTGAGCTCTTGAAAATGAAAGAGAGATATTTAGAGACGTGAATTGGAAATTGAGTTATTTTTGGAGAAAAAAACCAAAAAGGTTTCAAAAACTCCAACTTGAGTCTGATTACTGATGGAGAGTTAAAGATTTTGTTCTGTTGAGCAGGTCAAAATGAGAAAGATGAGGGAAGAAACAAGAAGACAAATTATCTTCCGAAAAAGATTCGTTTCAATTCAACAATTCTTGTTAATCTAAGACCAACTGTCGGGATTCAGGTGAACATACTACACTCACTTTGTATGTGATTATGGATTGACATGACAAACTACCTTAAAATTTTGAGGAATATGCAGTCTCTGGTAAACTGATTTCGCGTATAGTTGCAAGTGCTGAAACTATTCTTTATTCTTCACTCTCATGTACTTGCTCATGAAACAGGCTCTGGCAGATATGATGGCAAAAAATTCAAAGGTTAAATGGGGCAATTTGTTGGGATACCTCCTATTGCCCTTCAACATAGCTTTACAAGACGACCCGTTGGATTATGTTCGTCAAGCCAAAGCCATTGTGGACCGAAAAAAGCACTCTTATGAAGCGCCTTGCACATACTTCTGTGCCCGACTTCTACAAAAAGTAGTTGGGCTGAGGTGCATATAACTTCCCTCAGTATCTCTCAATTATACATTTTCAATGTCACTTAACAAGCAACATAGGAATTCTTTCATATTGTACGACGTTTAATCATCTAGTAAATAGGGGATGACAAATTTCCATTCATGCTCAAAACGCAACTACAACCGAGTATTACTTGAAAGCTGACTCTCAGGTAACAAAGTTTTGGCATTGTTGAACAGTTAACTGCAGCGACAGCACGTAGAGCCATTTCCAACACTACACTGGCCTTCTCTAACATGGTCGGTCCGCTAGAAGAAGTTAGCTTTTACGGTCACCAGATCGCTTACCTTGCTCCGAGCGTTTACGGCCATCCACATGTAAGCTAGCTCTCTTTTAGGGAAATAACCATATCTCAATCCTGCCAACTTCTTTGTGTTTGTGTATTATTATTATTTTTTAATTCAATCTATTCTGTATTTGTCATATTGATGCCATGGCGTTCCGTTTTCTAATTCTTGCAGGCATTAACAATCCATTTCCAGAGCTATGTTGACAAGATGACTATTGTTTTGGCAGTGGACCCGAATGTGATTTCCGATCCTCAATGCCTGTTTGACGATTTTGAGGAATCTCTTAAACTCATTCGCGAAGCTGTTGTAAAGCAGGGTCTCAACAAGGAAACCGTCTAAAATAGGAAATTTAAAGAGTTGTTGGCAAAACCTTTTTTTCCCCTACTGCCAGTGATGGTATCAATTTATTTTAAACATTTTTCTTGAAGAAGTAAATAAAAATTTACCCGTTATTAGGGCGTCTAAACTTTTTATTTTGATGTGATTTTATGTTATGGATACTTTCATTGTGGAAAACTTCACATTTTTAATATGATGAACAAAATATCGTTTTAACTTAACAGGACATGTTTTGTACAAGAAAACCAATCTCTAAAGCAAATTTCTATATTGAACGATTGGAAATTTTTATGAATTTTTTATTATTAATATTAGAAAAAACTATCATAAATAACAGTTTTCAAGAAAATAATAAAAATAAAAAACATATTTTTTAAATATTTGTAATAAATAGCAAATTTATCATATTAATAAAAAATTTACTAGATAGATGATGTATTTGGAAATATATCATCTATCTAATAAAGACGTCGTTTTATTTGGCATTTAAGTTTCACTTCAATTAAATTGTATTTTTTTATTTCACTTATTGTTTTTTCTGAAATGTTAACAAAATTTATAATTATTTTTTTAAAAGTCAATCAATTTCAGTTTAAAAATTTCTTCTTCAACCAATGAATTAAACACAAGCATAAACAATAATTTACCTGTACGTAAATGCATCACTTTAAAAATCTAATATGAACAAATTATTTACCTGATAAATATGTTATTTACTATAAATATTTTTAAAAATACTGTTAGTTGCTTCAATTACCTTTTGAAAATAGTTACTTCTTTCTCCCTTCATTCTATATATTTTTAACACATATATTTTGTTTTAAAAAATTTAGGGTGCATTTGAAATAAAGCTCTAAACAAGTTTAGAGTTGGATTTTTATTTTTTTCTGAACAATCAACAAAAATTATAAATAGTTTTTAAAAAGTCAACTAATTCTAATATTAAAATTCCATTTCAACCTTTATTTCAAACGGACGCTTTAATTGTAATTGTCTTGCATTAAACTTTTACAAGTAATTGCAGCCATAGGTTTTAAAAAGTAAAAAAAGAAATATAGTATCATATGATGATGATGATAAATGTGAAGATATTTGATTATTTCACTTAATAAATTAATCTTTTAAAATAATAGGGATTCTTTAGAAATTTCAAATTTCACATGATATTAGAGATAATAAAATTCAAACGAGTAATCCTATCCTCTGAAGAAAAGATTAATGACTTTAAATACAGCACTATTTCATGGAGATATGTTCAAGATAAAAAGAAACCTGAGGTTGTAAATCATAAAAGTATAATAGCAATAATAGCACCTAAGAGAATTGAATTACTTCACTAACTTAATCGGTTGACCTAATAAGTTGTTAACTCAATCAAATACAATTTCCTTCAAAAAACAATTAAATTGCAACTCTAATATATGATCTAAATATATTCAATTTTTACATTTATTTATAGAATAGTGATATTTTAAGGAACAACAAAAAAAAAATTATATACAGTGGAACGTGTAAAATTAAAACTCATAAATTAACATAAGAATATGTATAAATTAAGGACTACTTATAAAAATAGTCCTGAAAGTAGGTTTTACTTTAGAGTTGTCCATTTTTTTTTTTTTAAGAATTAAAAAAAAAAAAAAAAAAAAGGGTAAAGTTTCTGGAATTCAGAGGAAAAATAAAGATTTAAAAAAGAGAAGTTTCTGGAACCTCTGATTTCCTATCTTGACCAGGACCCCAAAGGTCTTTCTTTACTACACTTGTCTCTATCTATATATATATGAGAGTTGCTTGTGTCTCAATCCACATTCCATCTCATTTAATAAACCCTAAATTCCCAAATTCACTATCTATTGATCGCTGAAGCGATTTCTCTGCCATGGCGATAATCTCCGAGTTCGAAGAAGACCAGAAGGAGAAAAAGCCCTCTCCTCCACCGTCGTCATCCGCCGCGACGGCTACGTTTAGCGCGAGCTTCGACCCTTCCAATCCCCTAGGATTTCTTGAGAAAGCTGTCGACTTTGTTGCTCAGCAGAGCGATTTTCTCGAGCAAGTGACTGCGGAGAAGGAAATTTTGTCGGTCGTGCGAGCCGTGAAGGAGAGGAAGGAGAAGAAGAAGGTGAAGGTTGAGAAAGAGGAGGAGGAGGAGAAAGAGAAGAAGAAGAAGAAGGTGAAGGTTGAGGAGGTGGTGGAGGAGAGGAAGAAGGTGAGCGAAGTGCCGAAGAAGGAGGTGAAGGAGGTGAAGAAGGAAGAAGACGAGTCTCCCATGGAAGTCGAGAAGAAGGATAACAGTGGCGCCCTAGGTACGGATCATTTCCTTTATTGCTTGAGTTCTTGTTAGACTCTTGTTTATTTTTGTGGATCTCGATATGTGGAGCTGAGGCCGGAAAAAAAAAAACTGGAAGAGTCATTACAATGCTACAATGAGAAAAAGAAATTACTTTACTTTCTTGCTTCGTTGATATTGTTGAAATCTGCTGGATTTGTTATTTGGTTAATGTTCTTAGAGAAAGGACACTTGCATAGGGTCTTACTCTTACTGAGTGCAATTTCTGGAAAGTTAATATTTTGCTATATATTGTATTGTATGAATTATGATATAGGATATCAGTGTTTTGCTCTTTAATATCGTTATCTATAGGGAGTAGAAAATTGCATATGATTAGGGGAAAAGTTATGGGAACTTTTAAATATATATACATATATACATACAAACACTATAACATACAGAGTGAGTGTTTATCTAGTTTTCATTGGTGAATTTGCATATTGAGTAGTACTTTTAGAACCTTTGAGTCTTGTTGGCTTGCATCTTTTTTTGCTTTAAATTTCCCAGTCGTTTCCCTTACATGAGTTTTTGGGCAGCTCCCAACAGAGGCAACGGCCTTGATCTGGAGAAGTACTCGTGGACCCAAAGCCTGCAAGAAGTTAATATAAACATTCCAGTGCCTGCTGGAACGAAAGCGCGGTTTGTTGTGTGTGAAATCAAGAAGAACCATCTAAAAGTTGGAATCAAAGGCCAGCCACCTATAATTGAGGTAAGTATGTTTACATAGATGTTTAATGTCAAAGTAGTAGTTGTAGTTGTTGTTTTTAAAAAATTTTTTTTTTTCAATATTGTAGTCTTTTATTTGTCCGGGTTTTAATGTATTTACGTGCAGGGGGAGCTTTTCCGATCAGTCAAGCCTGATGATTGTTACTGGAGCGTAGGTATGTTACTGCAAATAACACTTTTGGCATTTTTTTTGTTCTTGCATATTGGAACAAACCCGAGTTTTAGACTTGATGATAGTCGAATGATGTTGTTATTCTCATGCTATTTGTGTATTTCTTGTGTTTTGGTTATAGTTGATCTGTTTTTTAATGCTCATTATGTAGTCGTTCATATAACTTGGAGTTTCTGAACATGCTATATCTGTTGCAGAGGATCAAAGTATGATCTCTATTCTTTTGACCAAACATGATCAGATGGAGTGGTGGAAATCTTTGGTCAAAGGTGACCCACAAATCGACACACAAAAGGTTGAGCCCGAGTCTAGCAAATTGGCTGATCTGGATCCGGAAACTCGTCAAACGGTTGAGAAGATGATGGTAAACCACTTATCTATTTCGCTATCTTTCTCTCCTCTCTTTTCTTCTTGGTATATTGTTTTCATTCTTGTGATTGTCATTGTTTCGTGCTTATCATTGTTTCTGTTTATGTTGTCTGTGCAGTTTGATCAGAGACAGAAGAATATGGGCCTACCTACTAGTGATGAAATGCAGAAGCAAGAGCTTTTGAAGAAATTCATGTCCGAGGTGAGTACTTTAATCACTTAATCCCCATGGTTATCATAACACTTCAGTACAACTTCTACTAATTTGTGTAATGTATGTTCGTTCTTGTTTTGCAGCATCCGGAGTTGGACTTTTCACAGGCCAAGATTTCGTAGACCTGATTTGTTCTGTGGAGTTACTAGAGTTTTGCTGCTTAAATTCGACTTATTGAATATGGAGCCGCTTTTGACTTTTTGGGAACTTTTGGGTGGGGATCTTTTGTCAATTTTGGGGTGGGGTTACAAACCTGGTTTTATGCTTTTGAACTTAAATTTTTGTGGTTATAATTTCAGTTACAAATGGTTGCACCCCTTTTTGGTTGTTTTGTTGAAGTCTGGTTTATAAACGATTTCTGGATACATGCAAGCGATGTTGTTGGTTCCTACCTTTTAGTTGTTTCTTTTGCTTCTCTTGTTTTACCATTTCCTCGTTTTGCAGAGAGTTTAACCGGTTTGCCTAAGTTGACTGCTGGTTTGTACCTTGATAATAAAGGACCTTTGAAATCTGAAATATTTACTTATCAGCAACATTTTATGTAATTAAAAACACCAGCTCAAATCTGCAGACTCTGCTTTATCTAATGCCTCTATTGGTCTGGACGGTGATTCTGGTCTAGCTGCTCGTTAAGTCTTTGTTTCTACATTCCTTTCGTTTGTGTTCGTTTGTCATTCATTCATTTTAGATTTTTCCTGCTACCGAAAAAAAAAAAAAAAAAAAAAGAGTTTTTGTTTTTTCTTTTTTTAACCTAATATTGTGCCCACTCTTACAAAATCAGTATGAGAGTTTAGTGGTTCTCACTTTCGGACTCGCACTAACCTTAATATTGACCACTAGGTAAAAGAAAATGAGTATCAAAATCACTTTTATACTTTTACTAATTTAATAATCATTTAATTTAGTTATGAAAACATTTTAGTTATTAGATTGATAAGGTCCTTATCTCTAAGTTTGGTCAATACAGAAAAGGAAATTAAAGTCGTTTCATTTTTTGATAGTGGACAAGTAAACCCTAAGTAAGGAAATCAATATTCCTATTTACATTCATCTACTTTCTTTTTCAGTTGCGTTTCCTTCTTCAGTATATATATGTATATATATATATAGCTATTTATTATATTTGGGAAACATGTTCTTTTATTTATTTATTTTTTTTGAAAAGGATGTCTTTAGTTTTTGAAGGTAGTGACGTTTATGGACCTCCAGAGATAATTGAATAGAGCATGAATCGGTTTTTTTTTCTATTTTATTTATGGTTTCAGTAAATTCTTAAGATGGTGTTGAAACAAACATTTACTATACCACTAATCTTCCAGTATATACACACACACACACATATATATATATATATGCATGTATGTTACTACACACAAATACGCAGAAGTTGGATTTCTTTAGACATACCCATTACAGGGAGAGAGAGGAGTGTATTAGGTGCGAACCAACATAGGATGATCATTAGAAATGAAGAACAAAACTCCATGCTCTTTGGGGGCATATCATCCTCCATCCAAGGGGACAGTGTCCCCTCTTGGGGAAAGGGGGGGGGGGGGTGTGGTTCTTATAGTGTCCACTTTATAAATCCCAGCAATAATAATAATATAATAGTTGAATGGACACGTCTGGAATCTGCGTTAGCGCAACCCAAACTCATGTCAACACGTGCCCTAAACGCCACGTGGGTCGCTGTCACGTGTCATTTTCGATAAAAAGGCAGTGACCCTCCCTAAGGGCACCACTAAATTTGTTTTTATTATGGGGCAGGCTCTTTCACACCCACGTCTAGAAAACGACCCCCCTTTTTGTTTTGTTTTTTTGTTTTTTTTTTCTTCTTCCTTGTCTTGTTCCTCAATCCATTAATGGCCCTCCATCATAATTCAAATGGTTCCTATTCCAAAAAAAATATATATATATATATATATATATTACTACTTAGTAATAGTCGTTTAACGTAATTATAGATTCATATACTAACTCTACGGCCAATGTATTATTGATTTATTGTAGCCAAAAAGATAACTCCCGAATGATTCAAAATTGACAATTATCCCTATTAATTGATTGAGCCATATCAAGCTTGTGGCGGTTAAACTTTCTTTAGTAGCTGCTTTTTTAGTTCAAAAATGGCTTATGAAAATGTTTAAATGGTTATAAAAACTTCTGCTTTTTCAAAAAACTTCCTATTAAAAAAATAAAAAAAAACTTCCGGAAAAGATTCTTTTTGAATAAACTTTAAAATTTATATTGAAGTTTAAGTCGAGCATTATAAAGCTTATTTTAACAGTTTCATTAAAACACTTATTATTGAAAAAAAAAATCATAACTTCTGTTGATTTTCTTTTATTGATTGAAAACAATAATAAAAACTCTACTAAATGAGTTTCAAGTGAAACTGAGCCAATTTCTGAATTAAAATCAGGTTAAGGGCCGTTTGGTGGAGTAGTTTGAGTTAGGATTTTTATGTTTCAATAGTAAATTTTTTTGAATTTTCAGAAAAGACAAAAAACTTTTTAGGAAAAAAACAAAAATTTTTTGAGAAAAAGACAAAAAAAAAAAAAAAAAATTTTGAATCGAATGGTTTGAGATGGTGTACCAAACAGCCTATAAGTCTATTCCGTTTCTATTAACGAGGTTTTAGATTTCTGCTTAAACAGAGAGAAGTAAATGAGTTATATAATACAGGACCGTCCATTTGATAGACTATTTTCCAATTCCCATAGAAACATCCCATGGGCATGTTTTCACTGCCGTAATTGAGTGATAATCTACGTACGAGAGACGCAAAAGTCTTTTTAACGATCAGTCTTATTTTAAATGACTCAACGAGACTTTATTGGGAAAAAGACTAATCGTTTGCAATTAAGTTTTCTTTGTCAATAAGTGTCTTAGTTTTTCATGACCACTCTTTGGTGTACTCGGTCACACTAGCCCACGCGTCACGGTTGATATATATTTATAGCCAGACAACTTGTCCTTTTATTTTGTCCTAAGAGTGAAATGTGAGTTTTGAGACGTAACTCAATTTCATAATTTTAATAGTTGGAGGCATAATTTAATTGATTATAAAGACATTATAGTGTACTAGATTTTGATAAGTAATTTGATAACAAAACTTCTCTTTACTTGGATATTTGGTTGAATTAGTAATTTTAGAGAAAAATCAATTATTGCAAATAATAGTAAAAGTACATAAGAATCAACAACCCAAAAAAAAATAATAATAATAATAATAATGAAGCTTCTTCAATTAGGAAAAAAACCAATTCAACTCGTACTTCATTAATTGGTCCATTTCTTCTCAAAATCATAATTCAAACTTAATAAAATCTTATTGGTAAATGTCAACATGATTTGAAGAGGACGAATTTATTAATGTTTGTGTAGAGTGTTTATCCATAGTTAATGTTGTCATTCCTAAAAAAGAACACGTCCTATAAACGAATTAATAGTAATAAGTCAACTAAATAATGAAGAGATAAAGTTTTTTAATATATGATCGAAGTTTTATAAAAATTAATAAAATGATTGTTTTTTAAATATAAGTTATTAGTCGATTGATCATTATTAAGTCAATGATTGACTAATTTTCATATATATATTTTTCATTTATTGACCTAAGCCGAACATTGATTAATTATGATGCAAATAATCAATTTAATCATTTTCTTAAATAGAAAATTTTTATTATTTAAATAGATATTTAAAACCTATCCATTTATATGGGGTAAGGGTGTGGCGTTTTCTTTAGCTTCTTCCTTCGTTCACCTTTCCTCACTCACCTCCGCTTCAATATGATGTTCTGAGCAGGACTTGAGTTGACGACCAGCTTACTTTTTCATTTTAGTGGGCCCTGTCTATAGAGTTGAAGTGGGCCCCGTTTTATAAAAATTAATAAAATTATTGTTTTTTAAATATAAAAAATCAGTCAATGATTGACGTTCTTGCAAATAATCAATTTAATCATTTTCTTAAATAGAAAATTTTTATTGTTTAAATAGATATTTAAAACCTATCCATTTATCTAATTTTTCCTCACTCACAATATCAGCATACTTTTTCATTTAAAAAAAAAAAAATCAGCTTACGTTCTTCAACAATTTTACTTCTTGGAAAAAAAAGAAAAAGAAAAAAGAAAAAGGACGTTCCACTCAATCATCAATTAGGAATATTGGAATCATTCCCTATTTATCCCAATTATTTGCCACTTCAATTTTAAGATCTAGAGAGCTCTATGTAACACGCACGAGGATAAATAGGGTGGCAAAGGAGGGTGTGGCGTCTTCTTTAGCCTCTGCCTTCGTTCACCTACATTCGATCTTCATGGAACTCCTATAAGACTTCCGCTTCAATTTTGATTGTGGATGCTTTTGGATTGGTGATATTCTGAGCAGGATCTGAAGTTGACGAGCTCGTAAGAGATTAATTTACAAGTCTATCTCTTCTTTACTATTTCCAAGGAAGTGGGTCCCGTTTATAGAGTTGAAAATGAGATAACGAGAGAATCACCATTAGAGCTTTTTTATTCACCAAAAAATTATATCAGCTGTCTCAAACAAAATCTTTTTCCTATATCTTCATAAATAAAATGTTGATCACATACATAACCACGACATTCCTTTCAATACCAAAATCATAACCATAGTCTTGTTATAAACGTCTCGCAACAGGCTCTACAAATCCATAATTAAGTAAGACATAATTTCCATAGAAAATCATCACTTTATTGAACCACAAAAATTATTTCATTTCTGATAGACATTGCACAAACATATATAGTTAGAATTGGCAACGCCATTTGTGGTGCATATACACACACACACATATACATATATACATATATATATATATAGAGAGAGAGAGAGAGAGAGGATTTGAGAGGATGGCCCTTTATACACGACCAATCGTTTTCTTCCTTTTTTTCCTTTAAAGGTTAGGAATGAATGAAATAGGATTGCAGATGTATGTATGTATGTTTTGATCTATATTGGCAAGTGGCAAAAAACTTTTTGTGCCACTTGCCAAATTCAGAAAATGCCAGATGGTTCAAATAATGCAAACTGACGTCTTGTCACCCCACGCATGGTCCGACACACAGGACAACATTGTCACCAAGTGGAAGCTGGCTAATGAAATACGGCATGTCCAAAAACATATAGGCCCCCAAGACCTAGCAATATTTCAACTAAACTGAATATATGTAATCGTTTGAGTGTTGTTTAACTGAAACATACATGAAGTACTTAAAAAAAAAATTTCTAAGTATGTGCTTTCTTTCCAATTTTAAGGAAAACTTATAATAAGAAATGTGTACTTTTGCCTTATATTTGGTAATTTTGTTATTCTTTTAAAAAGCATTTAGAAAAAACATTTGGCAGTATTAAGGAAAAAAAAATTATCAAGTCTTGTACTATACTATGAGCTATTATGTATTAATATATACATATGGTTTTTGGCTGAGAATTAATTTATGCATGACAGTAAGAATATATTTTCTTAATTTTAAAACTCACGTATGTGAAGGTGGATATATATTCAAATAGACAAATATGATGTGGCATGACACTTGGCTCTAAATTTTAGAGTCCTAAAAAATACAACTTCACAAGTGGACTTCCACTTGTGGTTGGACCACCATGGGTCTCTTAATGTTTGGACGGTGAACGCCATGACGTTCTGCTCATAGACTATTGCAAATGTTTTTTAAGCCAAAAGGAAAAAAGAACAGTGCACAAATGTTAAATAAAAATTAGTTAGGGTATCACGTGACAATATAAATACATATAGTTAGACTAGAATTAGTGGTGTTGAACATATTAAATCATTTAATAATATTTAATTTGTATGATTTCCATCAGATTCAACTATTAAAAATTCCCAGACTGAAGATTTCAAAATCTTCTCAAAAGAATAGTGGTGGCACTGGTGGTGTTTGGAACTAACATGTCACTTCAACAATGGTAATTAGATTTTTAAGTTTGGTTGGTTGGTTGTCACTCAAATTCACGCCCATGAATAAGATTGATTTAACTTATAAATAATATATGTTTCATCGTGGTGTTACTGCACTTCACATCATGGGATGCGACGTAGTTCGGCGTTTTCTCTTCTTTCTTTGATATGTTGTACTGTAAAGGCTCTTACTCTTGGGCATGTTTGGTAAAAGGGCTGGAAAAAGCGGAAGGAACAGAGAATGTGAAGAATGAAGAAGATTATATGAATTTTTTATATTATTTGGTAAGAGAGTTGAAAAAATGAATACTAATTTGTTTCGAATTACTATATTGTCCATTTTTAATTTTTTTGAAGGAAAAAATTGTGTTTTCAAACTTAAATGGAAGAAGAGCTTGTATCTTTTCTATTTGACAGGATGTAAATTGATGGGTCCGGAGATGAAGGCCCACTCTACCTCTCCTCTCCCTCTTGTCCTCCCTTCAACCAAACAAGGGATGATGACTCTCCCTCCACACTTCTCTATCCATTCATCTCTCCCACCAACCAGACATACTCTTGGGGTGTGTTTGGCTGAAGGGAGGGAGGGAGGGAGGGGGGGTGTGGTGAGGGTCCACTTCCATTGTTTGGTTGGAAGGAAATGAGGAGGGAGAGGAGAGGTGAATGATGGATCTCTCTCTTTGGACTCACCATAATGCACCTTACTTTGATGGTGAGAGTGAAACTAAGTTCATAATCGAATGATAAAAAAAGTATAATAGTTATTATGAATCTAAAAAAATATACAAGATAATATCAATGATCTTTTCTTTCATAAAAAAAAAAAAAAAACAAAAACACCAAAGTATTTTTAATATTGAAGTTTCAATAAATTCCCCTTTCCTAAATTTGTTATAATCATTTGCATGTCCAATCGTAATTACAAGCTTTGTGAATTAAAATGTTCCTTTTTTCTTTCTGTGGCTAACAAATAAAAATAAAAAATCGGTAGTAATAAAGAAACCTACTTTCTATTAGTTATAAGATTGTGATGTTGCTAATATTTCTATAAAATTATTACAATAAATTTGTTAATTGAAACTTCTAAAATTACCCAATTTAGCTCCTTAAAAAAACCCCAATTCACTGCAATCAATGTTATGTATGATATATACATAAGTGCGATCAAAAATCATTAAATCACAGTATTCGAAGAGAAAATGGCACCACAAGAAATTGGATTTCTTTAACATAAAAGGAGAGACAGAGAAATTAAGTTAGTGAAACTTTTGAACAATTTTCAAGTTCTTGACTTATCTAGTTTTCTGTCATACAAGAGAGATTAATAAACCTTTTCCATTTCCTTTTTTATTTTTCCTCTAGTTAATCACAAAAGACAAAAACAGAACACCTTTAAAACTATATATGATGACAAAAACAAACAACGCTTTTGTCCAATCATGATGGGTTTATGCTACCTAACTTGTTCCACTTAGCCACTAGCGTTCGTGTATTAAGGGACCATGATTCTTTGGACTAATTCGCAATCTCAATTCCATTAAATGGACTTTTCTTTTTCTTTTTTTTTTTTTTTTGAAAAATTTTAATTCTAAATGGTTATATATAAATGGACCTTTCATAATCAATTTGTGAAAGACGTGCTAATTCTCAAATGTATGCTAAGAACATTAATATATGCAAAATTGAAGAACTTGATAGAGATTGGTACAAAACAACCATTAAATCTAATTAAAATGGTTTCAAAATAAACAAATTTTGAATAAACAGATATATATTTATATTGTTAGGAATATTTTTTGCTGATGTTTTCTGTTGAGGCTATTTGGGCTCAACCTACGGCGCTTTTGCGCTCGACCCGCGGTAGCCCGGAGGCTAGACCGAGGCGGGGCGGCGATGGGCCGACAACAGGGCTGCAGCCCGAACTCCCCAACCCGTCCCGGGGGGACACGTAGTGCCGCGCGCGCGGAGGTTGTTGATGCCAGGGTTCGAACCCTTAACATCCTTTGAGAACTTCAAGTCCTCACCCACCTGAGCTGCAGCTCAGGTGGGTGAGGACTTGAAGTTCTCAAAGGATGTTAAGGGTTCGAACCCTGACATCAACAACCTACGGGCGCGAGCGCACCGCGTCCCCCGGGATGGGTTGGGGAGCTTGGGCTGCAGCCCTGTTGGCGGCCTACAGACCGCCACGAGCCCACGGGCCTCCGCCCCGAGCGCGAGCGCATAGCGCCCCTCGGAAAGCGCGAGCGTACCAAGAGGCCGAGGTTGAGCCCAAGAAAGCCTCAACATAAAAGAGCTGCAGCTCAGGTGGGTGAGGACTTGAAGTTCTCAAAGGATGTTAAGGGTTCGAACCCTGGCATCAACAACCTCCGCGCGCGCGGCACTACGTGTCCCCCCGGGACGGGTTGGGGAGTTCGGGCTGCAGCCCTGTTGTCGGCCCATCGCCGCCCCGCCTCGGTCTAGCCTCCGGGCTACCGCAGGTCATTGGATATTTTATTATCAAAAATAACAAGTACCAAATAAACAGTTTTAAGAATCCGTCCGTCATGACCTGATAATTGAAAAACAAATTATTTATTTTTTCGGTTTTCCACTTTGGAAATCTTCATTATTTGATCTAAAAACGTGGCCTCAAAACTCGAAGTGTGCATGCCTTGTCGAAGAGGATTATCTTGGCACTTATTTTTTGTCGTTATCTACTAGGGTTATGAAAAATGCTCTTATTTCACTCACAAACATCATCACCATCTCATGCATTCAAGTCACCGTATAGGAATCCGAAAAATGTCTGCCTTATTAGGGTCCACCAACCAAGGCAATTCCAATTACAATTCGTCTCTTAAATAGAAAGACAAGACATTTTCCAAAAAAGAAAAAAGAAAAAAGAAAAAAAAAAAAGAAACACAAAGAGACAAAAGCACTATGGGACAATCCTCTCCAGCTGTTTTCTATCACCCATCTCTTTCGCCTTTGTATTTTTCTCTCACCACGTTCCCTAAATTTCATCTCCACCAAGGGCCAGAATCCCTTCTATTAATTTGACAAGAGCACTACACTCCTTGTTCGTATTCAAAATTTTCATGAATAATTATTCAGATTTTTCCTTGATAGACAATTCTAAATTATTAGATTATGTTTCAATCCTATCAGATAGGAATAAAATAATTATAACATAATTTCATATAAATCTAACAGTTTAAAACTATGATTTGCTCCGAAAACTCGTCTCAATAATCCATTGAGGTACACCCCATGCCATTAGCTAGCCGCAGTAAGGGGAATCCCATGTTCGTTGTTGACTATTGTAGTGATTCCAATGATAATTACAACAAGTAAATAAATAGCTAGCATAGTAGGAGCTCAATGGTGCCTCTTTTCATAAAGGGCAAAAAAAAGTGCGGAGAAGATGCTTTAAACTTGAAAAAGAAAATGTCTAAATTCGTTTCATTTTCTTCACTGGAAAATTCTCTGTTTTGGAAGTCACTGAATTTATTGGGAAATTAGGTTATAGTAGCATATGGTTTTTCTACCAAGTTTCCATATTATATCTTATCAAAAGCAATTATCAAAAATTGCCATATTTCAGTGTTTCATTCATGATCATGAGTGCACTTCAATGGTTCACATATTCCTTCAAAAATATACATTTGGCACATTGCCGACCAATATTTGTGGCCCGAACCCTTAATGATTTCCCATGACACACACACACACATATATAACTAGGACGTTTTTGCCTTTTTTCCATTATTCACATTCTTTGTCTGCTAAAGTGCACTACTTACATTCCGGTATGCCAAGTGTCGAAATATGAATGCGATACGTGGGATCGTCCGATTGGTCGATACTAGCTATCTCCCATGACATAGACCACCAAAGAAAGAATTTGAGCTTTGTGTGAACCAACCAAAAATGCCACTTGTAAAGTTTTTTGTAGAGCTTCTTTTTTACAATTTCTTTTTCCTAATGTGGGGAAGTTTAAGGTTTATACTTTACATGTACTGCGGTTGGCCATCCCAAAATGTGCATTCCTCTTCACTTCTCTTCTTATGCCCTTCAAAAAAAAAAAAAAAAAAAAGAAAGAAGAAGGAAAAAAAGAAAAAGAAAAAGTAAAAAGTGGAGAGAGCATATACATTCCACAATTCAGATTTTAAAGCCTTTAATTGGTTGAAATTCTTTTATCTTTTTATTTATTTAATATAGATTGTTTACTTTACGGCCAAGGTTCATATATATTCCTCACATGAATTTTCTTTCACACTTGAAATCAATTTTGACCTTAATAATAATAATTAAACTATGCTTCTGAAAGCGAAATCTCTTAGTGGGTATCGATATTCCCTAAGTATTGAGGCTTTTGCTTTCACATATAGTTTTCAAATACTACAATAAGGCTCCAGCAGAACAATAAAATTATAGTACATAATCAAGAAAATTGTTATATTCATGCAATTTTAACTTTAAGCCTCTTCTTGTTACACTTATTCTATTTAAATTGTTAGTTTGTTAAGTTAAATTTTATCACTCATGCAAATCTATGTGTTTAATTAGAAACTTTCTGAGTTTGCGAATTTTGCCTGATATCCTTTTTTTTTTTTTTTTCAATTGGATTCTTCAAATTTAGGGAAAAAAAATCCATTGAAAATAGATTATCGAATTTAGGGATTGTAATTTGATGGCAACAAAAAAAAATATTTAAAAAAAAATAACGAAATGCTCTAGAATTTAACACAGATTTTGGGATTGTATTTTTAGAAAGTACTACTCTTTAATTAACTGTAAGAAGGTTTACTTAAAAAAAAATGGTTTACTTTGATGCAAGACTTTATTCTTTTACTTTATGCTTTGAGTTTGAGAAAGGGACAAAAGTTTGGTTGACGCTTTTAACCCATCATTTTATTTAATTCCATTTGGCAAATGTGGACGAATAGGGCTCACCACATTGAAAGAGAATTTGAATATTTTCATCATATTGGAATACAGAATCCTATCTTTCCTTCTTTCTTTTTACAGCTATTATACTATTTTAATAAATAATTTTCCAATTTTCTCTTTTAAAAAATAATAATAATTACAAATAAAAGTTTTATAGACATCGTTTGTCGTATTTTTGTGAAATTTTTTTAAATCAAATTAGGATAAGATAATTTGGGATAAAAAGAGTTTAAAGGTACCTTACCTAGTGAAAAGGGTCCAAACACTTTCGCATTGGGACTTATTATAGTGGAAATTTATCAGCTCTAGCTGTATTAATGATAGTTTTTCAGTCAAAACCAACCAAGCCACTGCTGGCTTTCGGCATAAACCAGAAATATCTTAGTAGGACTTTGAATGAGACCTCTTTTTTTTTTTTTTTTTTTAATTAACTATTTACTTAGCAAACCGAGGAAGGTTAGGTACAGTTTAGTTGAGGTATTGATCATCATGTAATACCCGCGTATATAAATATATACATAGATATGTAGTACCACAAGAAAAAATATCTTACATATTTTTTTTATTTATTTTAATGTGATCATTTTATTTTGAATTGTCCTATTTGTATTATAAGCAGTTTTTTTTTTTGGTATAATTAATGTCTTAGTAAACGTTCAGAAATATGTCTTATTGATCAGGTGTAAAATACACGAAATGATATAATTTCTTCCTCTTTTAGCAACTAAGGAGAGAAATAAAAACATAAAATAAATGTTAAAATATGTCTCCAAAGCCACAAACATCTAAATTAAGTAATGTCAATGATTGTAGGCAAAGTTATAATATATACGAATATCTTATGAGGAAGATATTTCCATATAATTATTAGATTGCAAGTTGATGGGTTGAAGTGTATTGTAGATGGGACATTTGAAAATTACTTTATTGTCAAATATTGATGATGGATAATTGGTTTATCTAAAGCCTTTTGCGATCACATTAATCCTTGTTTTCTTTTGCATCTTTTATAATTTTTTTCTCTAGCTTACGTTGAGAAATAAAATATATTTTTTAACTCTCTAATTAAATATGTTCATTTTTCTTATCCACTTGACTCTTGTCACAGCTACTTTTTACGCAAACCAACTGGAAGGAAGGGAAAAAAAAAAATTGGCGAAGTAACAATAGTACAAAAAAATCGACAAAATTTTGTTGACGTTAAAAATATAGAGAGGACCCAAAAAAAAAATAACCCTACTCTTTTTTTACATAAAATTTTTAACCTTTAGATCAAATTAAAAGAAGTATACCAATTTAAGAAAATTTGATATACACACACACAATATGCTAATTTAAGAAAATTTGATATACACACACAAGAACTCAAATTTGAGTTTTAGCTATAGAGAATACTCTTAAAAATATTCAAGGTGTTGAGCTAAACAAAAAGCTGACATTTTCATTTTGACGTTGTATTTTAGAAAATTTGACTTCTTTGAAAAAAAGGAAATAGCAAAACACTAAGGTCTATTAATTTGTGGACAAAACTTGTGTATGGAATATGTACTGATAATCTTCCCGCTTGTTAGGTATTTTGTATGTTGGCATTTATGGTAACTTTGTTAGTAAAACCCAAAATATTATTTTGTAAGCTAGCTTTAGAAAGTTGGGTAACTTACTTATTTTGAAAATATGGCTAGCTGCTTGTTTTGGAAGTTGGATAAGTTACTTGTTCTGGAAGACGTGTCATAATGTATATGACTTGGTCTACATAATCTATAAATTGGCAATTTCTATTTTAGTAAAAATCAAGTATGATTGCATACATTGAATTGGATATTATTTTGGGATTTCATTGAAAAAAAGATTTTTAATTTGAGTAAGTTTCCTTTTCCTATTTAAACTAGAAGTTCAAACTTTCCCAAAAAAGAGAAAAATCTTGCATTTGAAATCTGAAAGGTTGGAAGATTTTATTTTTGGAGTTTCTTGAAGGTTTTTCGTGATTTATCAGTAGCTATTATAAAGGAAAGTAAATTCGAATTATTAAGGAAATTTCCATATTTGAATTTCAGAGTATTTCTAGAAGTGTTGCAACAAATTGATAAACACTTTGAAATATAAATTATTTTTTTAATATGAGATTTTGTGAAAGTTGTGTGACTGCTTATTTATAGTCTCAAAAACAGATTGTGGAGCACGAGCACAGAGAGAGTTTTACATCATATTTTGAGACTTAGTCTTTTGACGTGATTTTCATTCTTTGGGAGAAGAATTTGGAGTCTTCGGGAGGAGTCGATATCATTCTTCGGGAAAGGAACTTGAAGCTTTCGGAAGGAGGAATTTTCAGTTGAAGGGAGTTTAATGTCAAGACGAGTGATGCTCGCCAAACACATTCGGCTAATAGGTTCACAACAACTGGCGGTAATAAGAAAAGGGATTTTTTAAGTTGTTTAAGTTCGAGTGTACTTGTAATCATTTTAAGATTAGTGGTGTATTTAATAGCTGGGTGTGGCTACGAGATGTAAGTGTGACCAAATCTCGTAAAAAACTTGTTTTGTTCTTTATTTTATTACACTTTCAATAATTTAATTTAATTGGCAATTTAATTACACACAATAATGGATAAAAACGGATCTAACACCTCTCAGCTGTCATTTAAAGTGGTTGTTACTAATATGTTTGGTAAGTTGGATAAGTTGACACATAAAAGTCCATTGTAGAAAGAAAGACCAGCCTTTCCCCTTGACAAGAATAGTTTCTTTTAAATATCAGATTTCATGCATGCAGTTAAAATTGTTTCCTCTCGTTTTAGGGCTTTGAAATTTCCTTATTTATATGAATATACATGATTAATTCCATTTTATGAAGTTGTAATCATTTGGAGATCTCTCATAACGTACTATTAAACTGAGTAGTTGGTCAGGCTATATACCATTTGATTTATATTTCGTGGTTCTCACTATAAAAGATAAGAAATGCATTTCAATTTCTTCACAACTATTAAAAAAAAAAAACGATCTAAAATATATCTTTATCCTTCGTCATATCTTTTAGATTCGTCACGTGACGGCTCATATGTCCATCACATGATATTAAAAATATATATATATTTTTAACTTTATGTTTATTTTTTTTTGTTTTGCTCGTTTATCCTACACGCACAAAATACATTCTGTCAATTAGTAATACATATATAAATTGCGCGAGCTTTATCAGCCTCATGTATTCTGAATTGAGAATTATGGTGTGGAATAAAAAACAAAATCTATCGGTAAAAATAGTTTTGAACTTCATCAAGTTTTATAGTGCCTTGACGACATTGATGTTGCTCTACAAGTCTATATAGTAAATTTTACTACTTAAATGATATGCAACTTATCAAATTTTCTTCAATATTCACAACCAATCTTTATTTATACAATTTTGAAATCACAAGTTTTTTTTTTTTTTGATAAATTGAATTAACAAATTGTAACATAAATGCTACGAAATAAGCAACGAAAATAGATAAGAAAGGCAACGAAAATAGGTAACAAAGGAAACAAAAAACAAGAACACACACAAATTTACGTAGAAAACCCTAAACAAGAAAAAACCACTGACAAAGGAGAAAAAATCTACTAAATTACAGATTGATACAAGATGAATGGTTACTACAAAAGAGCACAATCATAAAACCTTAAAATTATATCATATATATACCAAAACCCTAAAATTAGATCTGGATAAAAACTGGGTCGGTCCGTATTATAAAATCTAAAAAAATCTCATAATTAAAACTCTACCACAAATATCATACTGTGAGTTTTTTGGACCTAATTAAAAAAAATTCAATTCATCAAACTTTTATAATAAAAAATACAAAATAATATATTTTTAACACCAATACCGAAACCCGATGCCACTATAGTTACCGAGGAATGGAGAGGAAGAAGAAAAAACAAGCACAGAAAACCGAAACCTCAATATGAAAAACAGGGCAATGTGTGCCAACGACCAAGTTGCACACTTGCGCAAATTTACCAAAAGAAGTAGCACACTTACAGTTTCACTTGACATGCATTGGAGATTGTGCACGCGACCTAAAAGCGCGTGGCACTTTCTGCCACAGCCTGAATGCTCTGACTACTGACGACTGACGACTGACGACTACAGTGCAGCCCACAAACATGTCCACAAATATTGGCTTGGTGCATTACACCACCCCCTTTTTTTTTTTTTTTTTTATAATATTAATATACAATACAATTTGCATTATTATATATATTATAATACGCCAAACATGTAATAATATTCCCCTAAAAAATACCAAATTTAAATAATAATTCCTCTTGGTAAATCATTTAAATAACAATTCTTATTCATAATAAAAACTAAAGATATTATAACCGTTAGTTTATTAATTCATCTTAATAATTTAAATTATTAGAAAATGAGTTAATAATAATTTAATATTCAGACACTTCTTTTCACTTGTAGATCAATCATTAAATAAAGATATGAATAAATATTAATTTAAAAAATAATATAAATATTTAAAAATAAAATTAAAACATATTAAAAATCTAACATGTAAAAACAATATTAAATAGGATGAAGAATGTAAATACTGAAATTTAAACTCAAGACTTCTTTTTTTAATATCATTTTAATATATCAATTCATCTCAAAAATTTAAATTATTGAAAAGTAAACCGACCATAATTTCATATTCTAACAAGAATGAAATAGTAAATTGTGTCAAAAGAAAAAAAAGAATGGACCAAGAAAAGAGACATATGGACAAGCATTATAGAAATAATCATCTCCTTTTTCATATTTTGTCCTTGTTGTATTATGTTACATCACTACTTTCAATATTTACTCAATTACCACTCCCGTCATTATTATATATATAAATTCTCTCTCCTTACCCAACTCCTAAATCGTCAAATACTAGACCAATTACTCTTTTCTTCCTCTCTCTTTCCTCTCTTTCTCTGGCATTTTGGCTGCTCTGTTTTCAGTGTGCTTCTCTTACTCTGTTTTTTCCTCTGTTCTTGGGAAATAAAACAATAAAATAAAATTAAGAAAATATCTGCTTGAAGGTTTGGTTTTGAGAAATGTATGCAGAGACAGAGCTTCTGCTCCCTTGTTTCCTGAATTTCTCTCAAGAAGTTCAGCAATTTGAGGATTTGTGCAAATCCCAGAAGTCCAATGCCTCAATGGTAACTACTCTCTTTCTATCTCCTCCTCCATTTAAATCGTTATATATATACATACATATATATTTATTTAAACATCTCTCTATTTCTACTCACTTGCTTTGTTTTTAGCTTGATTTGGATTTATTTGATTGTTCTGAGGTGGGTTTTTACTCATTTTACATAAATTCTGGAGTTTTAGATTTCTCTCTCAATGATCATCTTTTATGTGTTCTGATAAAATGGGGCTAAAGAACTTGATTTCAATCTGAATTTTTTTGGGGGGCAAGTCCAATTTTTTTTTTTTCCCTCCTTTTTTCTTCAACTTATGTAGATTTTTTTTTTCAAAATAAAAAACAAAAAAGGAGAGGAGATTTTTTATTTTCCAGAATAATTTTCTCAAAGCAGAAGTGGAAACAGCTGGAGCTGGCTTTTTATGCTGGATCTGGAAAAGGATAGAAAAGGAAAAAAAAAGTACAGAAGTGGAAAAAAAAAAAAAGAATTTTTGTCATTTTTTTAAAAAATCATCCTTACGTTCCATAATCTTTCCTGCAGTTTCTTTACAATTCTGATGTGAACTCATAGTTGGGATTTTTGCCTTTTCCATCGCACTTACAGAAAATACTAAAGATGAATAAAGTTTTCTTTTCCTTCTCTTTAGGGGTGAGGGGTTTGGGGGAAAAAGTTAATAGGAAAGTGTGAGTTAAATTCTCCTTAATTTAGATCCCATGGTTATTCCATAGCTATGCTTTTGTTCCCTTCAATGAATGTTTTGGTGTTTTACATGGTTAAGGTTTTAACTTACATCTATAAACTTTGAAGCACTTATTGGTGCTCTCTCAGTTTTTCAGTGTAAATCTTCATGAAATTTCACAAAGATAATGAGGTTTCATTTCTTAAATTATTTTTTTCCCCTCTGATTTGATGGGGTGAATTTGATTTTATCTCGAAATTTTATGCACCAATAGTTCCTTTCATGGGACGAGTTAAGTGCGTTCTGCACAAATAGACGACACTGCACCAGTTATCTGAATGCATATTGGGATTCGATGAGAATTTTTAGGAACTTAGCCGCTAATGTTTTGTGAAAAATGATTGAATTTCTGTTTGTAGCATTCTGGTTTGGATTGATCTCGGGTGTTATTTGTGTCACGGATTTGATGTCAAGAGTTACAAAGAAGTTGCTAATCACAGATTCATGCCTAACTTAATCACTATCATTTGGATAATTTCTGCAGAACAAGCAATATCTTGTTTAGCTGATCTCATTTTGCTGATGTTGCTGTTTTTTTTTTTTTTTTTTTTTTTGCTAATTTTCAAGTCTTTTTATTTTGTTCGGTTCAGAGCAACCTTGTTCAGACATCCATGATATCAGAATATGACATGGGAGGGGAAGGAGATCTGTTCAAGGCTCCAGAACCCATTATAGAAGAGCCAGTCATGGGGCTTCATCCCGTGTCAGCAGCGATTTCTATGATATCATGTGGTGAAGATGTCATCTCTAGCCAAGCACTCAAGGTTGCAGACATTGAATCGCTTCAGAATGAGCAGCTTTTGAGCGAGGTATTTTATGAGTGTGAGAGGGATCTCTTAGAACAGGCGGCGATGGAAATACCTCTTTCTGAAGTCCTTGAAATCAAGATTCCTTCTTTGAGGATCGATGGAAACCAAATTCCAGAGAACAAACCGCTTTCTGATTCGGTGTTCCAGAAGAGTGTTAGCTCAGAATGTTTAAGCTCAATGGACTGGATGCATGGGCCTATGACGACGCCAAGTTTTCTGGATTTTCGTGGAATGGATTTGGGTGCTGCCTACGGGATGCGACGTGCGTTTAGTGAAGGTGACATTAAGGTCAGATTTTTTTTCATTCATATTGTTTTTCCAATGTTGTGTTTATCCTTATATTGAGGAAAAAACGATGTTATCTAGAGTTGGAGGAGTCTTTGGAGGCATAACAAGAAACGTCTCTCTCAAAGTTGCAACCAAAGGATCTTCTCTTCCACCGTATTAAAACGACGAATTCATTTGAATTAAGCACCAAGCATGATATCAGGCTTCTAACCAAGTCTAAGTACTGAGAAATGTTTAGATGTTTCTGTCTGGCCATTTCCACAGGATGGGGCTGAGTCATTGATTCTGAACTTTTATGACAGACACTTGGCAATGGTAGCATGGGCATCATCCACTCTCCTCATGAGCGGCCGATGATCATCACCAAAAGCATCTCTGAGGAACGCAAGGAAAAGCTTTCTAGATACAGGAACAAGAAAACCAAGAGGAACTTCGGAAGGAAGATCAAGGTAAAAATAGTAAAAATTTGTTATCCTTTCTTACGTGAATGTGCCAAACAAACTTGTAAATTCAGCATTCGGGATTCATTCCAGAAAACTGTTTAGACGGTTATTCCGTTGCTTTGAGAAACTATTATAGCGCTTGGTAGCGTAACTAAACGATCCGAGCTTAGTCACTTGTTGCAAAATAGTCACTGGTTGCAAAAGGCATTCATTTACTCTTCCAGTGCTTTTCGGCACATCAGATGAGCCCACTAACGCGTTCCTCGCTAAGAAAGATACGTTTGTTTGTTTGTTTCTTTATCAGTATGCGTGCAGGAAGGCTCTTGCTGACAGCCAACCAAGGATCCGCGGAAGGTTTGCGAAGACCGAAGAATCAGACAGCAAGAGGCAATGATTTTGACATATCATATAGTAAGAAGAAGCCTAGGAATGAAGTAGCTAGATCCGAAGATGTTGCTCAATAAAACCCCCTCAGTCCTGCATAGTAGTAGAGTAGTAGATCTCTTGTTGCCGTAATAACCTCCTCTGTAGAACTACATGGCCTTGTAGAGTTGTAAATAGGGTATTATGCTAATAAATAAATAAAAAAAAAGGGGAGTCTAAACTAAGTTGTACTTGTTCATATAAATATGTTGTGAAATGTAATAATATTTTGAGTCATTTATGTCACTTCAATAGAAAGTACTAGATTTCAATTTGACCATCTCGTAAGTGTAACTCCTCTCCTCATTCTTCCTTCTTTGATTGATGCATGACTTTTTTGACAAGAAGACAAAAACACAAGTGGAGAAAATAAAAAGGAAAGAAATAGTTTTTCTATCCTCATGTTTTGGAGAAGAGAAATAAAAGTGGAGAGAAATTTTCAATTAGGTCTTTATACAAAGTGAGTGAATGAGGTGTAACTTAGAACAAAATAGTTATTTAAACCCTTGTTTTGTATGCAAAATTTTCCCTATCATTTTTTTCCCCCAAAATTAGAAGGATTTGAAAACGGTGGGTTCATGGATTTTTACATCTGTTCTTCTCAGTTTTGTCTCTATCAAACAACCCGATATTCTCTCTTTCACTCTGAAAATCTCTCCAATCATTTCATTTCTTTTACTTTTCTATTCTACCAAACAGCCCGACGTTCTCTTTTTCATATCTCAAACCATTTCTGTATTTTCACTTTTCTACTCTACCAAATAACTCAAGATTCTCTTTTTCACTGTGAGATATCTCCAATCATTTCTCATATAATATGCATATA
This sequence comes from Ficus microcarpa, assembly GCA_025413485.1. Lineage (NCBI taxonomy): Eukaryota > Viridiplantae > Streptophyta > Magnoliopsida > Rosales > Moraceae > Ficus > Ficus microcarpa. Next base: position 21,007,804 of record CM046378.1, on the reverse strand, counting down.
TATATATATATATATATATATATTACGAAATAATCGGATATTCTCTTTTTCACTGTAAATCCCTCCAATCATCTCTTTCCTTTTACTTTTATACTCTTATCAAACATGGATGAGAGTGGAATATGCCTTACTTGGTTGCTTGGATTTGACATCATCAAACTTGTTGGCACAAGTTGGAGGAGCCCATGACTATTTTAGATGGATTCCCATTCTATTGCCCAAAACACATCACAATTCACAGCTTTTCCATGTTCCTTCTAACTAATAGCTCACTCCAGATACCCAACGACAATAATAAATTTAAAATAAATACACAAAAACGAAATCTTGTAAATATCAAATACTCCTTGTAAGCATCGTCTTCCTTCCTTCATGTACATAAATGAGCTAAACTGTCTTAACATTTGCAGTCCCAACAAATACTAAAGACCGCAAAGTGAAACTGATGAACCTTTTGACGTCTTCTTCTTTCAAGGTTTTGATAGTCTCAAGCAGGCAAGTCATGTAACCTCCTATCCTGACAAGCCGGAGAGAAAGATCTGGCTTAGCACATTCACTCCGAAAATCGCGGTTCGCAAAAGAAGGGTAGGCAGAACAAGACGGATTCGGTTCTGGTTCTAGCTCTAGTTTCAGGGTTGTCTACGAGAATTAGCATGATCATGACGAGTGTTGATTCGATCTCTTATAAGAAGTCTTCCTACGACCTTCACTACTAGTTTCTAGTAAACAAGTCTGGCACAAAGTAAATTGTCTATGAATATATTTCGTGTACCATAACCAGACTGCTAAGACCAACATTTCGTAATCGAGAAGGAGAACGAACTACCTTACCATTTTACACTAGTGTCCAACAGTAGCTGGGACTGCAAAGTGCAAACCGAAGAAGAAGTTCAGCAAATTCCATGACGAGGAAAGGCGACCTTTTTCAAATCAAAATTCAGATAAAGCTTCTAACTTTGAGGATGATGTTCTTCCTTGCAAATATAGGTCACCTTCTTCCTTGAGTTTACCAATAATTTAAAAACAATAACAATATATATATATTTCTGAATTTCAATAATTATATGTGTCACTAAACAAATAGAATCCAGTCAATAATTCCTTATCACTAATCATGACGCTGATTATCTTTCATCAAACTCCAATTTGCGCCTTGGACCCGAAGACTAAAGGTGAGAAGATGACCCACTAAATTGGTTTAACAAATCCGTGGAAAACATTGACTAAATAAATTAATCACACATCCACTATCTACAACAACAACTAAATAAAGACAAACAAATTAGGGATATGAGAAAGAATCAATATAGTTACGTGCCTACTGAAATCCTTTGTGGCAACACTAGTTCCGGAGTCAGCTCGTTAACAAACCCATTTCCAAAAGAAAACAAAAATAAAAAATAAAAAACAAAACTTTACAAAAAACCCTTCTCCGAGGGGGGGGGGGGGGGGGGGGGGGGAAGTTAATCACCCAAATTGGGTGTTTCTCCGGGAAGAGCTTCTCCTTCAACACCCACTTGCAGAGATCTTTTTGATAACAGATCAAGATAAAATAAAGAAATGGAGAGAAAGAGATCTTAGAAGATAAAAAGAAACATTTTCATAACACCTTTTACAGAGCACAAAAATTTCAGATTTTTTGTCTTTTATTTTTTATTTATTTATTTTTTTTTGGGCTGGTTACAAAAATTTCAGATTGAACCTCCTAAAACAGCACAAACCCACTTCTTAAATGAACCACCGAGACATTTTAATACTTCTGCCATAATGGTCAGAACCCAAAAAAATATGGGAAAACCCAAACGGATCATATTTTGTACCATAACAAAGAACTCAAAAAAAAAAAAAAAAAAAATCTTTTATAAGTTACCACGTGATCTAACATGCCCATTTCAGTTTTAAGATGTGCCCTTCGCCATTTTAAGCATAAAAAGAAAAAGTCTCGAGTAAAAATCAGGCAGATCTTCCTTTTATTTATTCGTTTTTTTCCCTTGTTCGAACCTATCAAACTCATTCCAACGGTTTGACCACCAAACCCATCTACCAGAAACATCCTAAAATCCCCATAACAAGGAAAATCCATCTCAAACATACAGAAAAAATAGGCCAAAAAAAAAAAAAAAAAAGAGGAACCCACAAAAAAATTCGTAGCTAACTTGTGCCAACACCTCCGATCTGATCAACAGCACAAACCCATTTATCGAAATCACAATATAGGAGTTAAAAGAGATGATTTTTTTTTTTTTTTTTTTCAAGAGGTAATCTTCTTCAATTTCATCAGAGTTTCGAATTATTACATACGAAAGCGAGGGTGGAATTCTGTTACAAGTAGAGCTATTTTAAAATTTTTAACCCAAAAAAAAAAAAAATCCACTGAAAATCAGATTGAAGATAATCTGTTTAAACTTTGAAAATACCAAAATGCCCCTCCAAAACTTGGGGGGAAAATTCACAAATTTAATTGTTCCCTTTATTGTTTTTTTTCATGTCATACCGTTGCCTTCACGTCCATCAAACCGGTAGAGCAGTGACCACCCACATAAAAAGAAAGACCCAACACCCCAAAAAAGAAGGAAAAAAAAAAAGAAGAAGAAGAAGAAGAAGATAAAAACTCTTTTTTTCCGGCGATTGCTCAGAGAGTTGAAACCTTACCAATTTGCAGAGAATTGCACACAAAAACATTCCTTGGAACCAAACTCCCCCATTATTTGAGGTGAAAATTGGACAACTTTTGCAGGTTCAAACACGTAGTAATGTTTCTTTAAAGTACATGACACATTTTTGGAGTTCCAAATATCTTGGAACTGACTGGATTCTATGTTATTCTTCCAGTGACACAAAAAAAAAAAATGAAATTTAAAAAAAAAAAAATCGATACCCATAACCAAAATTCACCAAATAAAAACACACACAAAAAATAAAAAAAGGTCACAAAACCATTACATACCAGAACGCCTACCGGGCTAATGACCAGACCAGGCCGGGGCTGAAGATTTTGCGCTCCTAACACGTAATGCGCAAGTTAGCCTCGACCCGTTTCTCTCTCCTCTCTCTCCCTCTTTCTCTCTCACGTCTTTCTCTCTCATCTAATATAACACTTTTACAAGATAACGCCGACCCTTCTCTCCCTCTCTCTCTCTCTCTCTCGAACTCTGTCACCACTCACCCCCTCTTTCTCTCTCTAGAATTTTGCGAAAAAAGAACCCAAACTCAAAACTCTTCACTATTTGCATAATTAAATTGCAATTTTATGTCGAATAAAGCTGTGTAGTTCTCTCTCTCTCGCTCTCTGTGCTATCTGTGGCAGTTAGAGAGAAACACCGCTTTGGAACAGATCCCTATTTCTCTCTCTAACGAATTCGATCCTTTTTCCTCGTCAAATTCTCAAGCATTCTGTTCTGTGAATTGCTTTTCTTCGTCGGAGTTTCCTTTTCGGTGAATTCTCAAGCATCCTTGTTCTCCGTCGCTTTGTTTGTCCTCTCCCGATTTTGCTCTGTTTCTCGGAATCTATGGAAGATTAGGGTTTATGATTCGCGTACGGAGAATTGGGGTTTTGATTTGAAACAATTGAGATTGCTTTGGGAGGGAAGGAAAGGAGAAAAACTTTTGGGAATTTTGAGGATTCGAGTTGTGGGTTTTTTCTGAATCACTGGGACGATGATAATCAAGCGGAATTTGAAATCCCAAATGCCGCGTCTGAAGCGGTGCAAGCCCGGCGATTCGCCCGTCGAGGACGACGAGAGCTCCGCGAGGAAGAAGAGGAAAACGACGAACGGTTATTACCCTCTCAATCTACTCGGCGAGGTCGCGGCGGGGATTATCCCCGTCAGCCTTCATGGCTTGGTTCTCAGCTCCGTCGCCGCCGCCAAGAAAGGCTTCTCTGCGTCGTGGTGCACTGAGGTGTCGTGCTCTCCCGAGGTCGAGGAGTTGAAGTCAAATGGCCGAGATTCAACGGCCGAGAAGATCAACGGCAAGGTCGAGGTTCAGAGGCCACCTCTGGTGAGGACTTCGAGGGGTCGTGTTCAGGTTCTGCCTTCTCGCTTTAATGATTCTGTGATTGAGAATTGGAGGAAAGAAAGTAAACTAGCTTGCGTGATTATAGTTTTGATGAGGTGATTGAGTGTAAGAAGGAGAAATTTAGCTTTAGGACACCCAAAACTTGTAGTCAGAATGCGAAAAAGATGAACGACGTAGATAGGAATGGATTTAAGTGCATGAAGTATTCTGCATTGTGCGAGGACGAGGACGTTGAAGTGGAGAAGTACACGGCTGTGAAGAATTTTTACATGAAGAAGCATTCCAGTTCTCGGAGTTCGCTTACGTCCATACATGAGCAAGTGGTTGTAGATGAGAGGTTCGCAGTCGAGGCAATGGATGGACAAGCTGACGAGAGTTTCCGTAGAGGTTGTAGTGAGAGAACTGACGGGTTGTATGGACCTGAAGACTTTTATTCCGGTGATATAGTGTGGGCAAAGCCAGGGAAGAAGGAGCCCTTCTGGCCCGCCATTGTCATTGACCCATTGTCACAAGCGCCCGAGCTAGTTTTGAGGGCTTGCATCCCTGATGCTGCTTGTGTGATGTTCTTTGGATACTCTGGAAACGAAAACCAAAGGGTATGGATTAGTTCTGAATAGAGTTCAATTTAAGTAGTGGGTTCTATTAAAAATAGTATGGTTATTTTTATTGATTAACATTAATTGTGGTACTTCAATGATATTTACCAGGATTATGCATGGGTTAGACGGGGCAACATATTTCCATTTATGGATTATGTAGACAGGTGTGTATTTAGTGGTTTTAATTTTCAGATGGTTACTTGCATTGTAATGTAGAAATCTCTTTGGTGCTGAGGCAATACTTTACGTGGTGTAGGTTCCAGGGGCAGTCCGGTGTAAATGATTGTGCACCCTGTGATTTCCAAATGGCAATAGAAGAGGCCTTTTTGGCAGAACAAGGGTTTACGGAGAAACTGATTGCTGATATAAACATGGCAGCTGGGAATGTAACGTATGATGAAACTATTCTTAGGGGAATTCAAGAGGCTACTGGTTCAAACCAGGATCAGGCAAGTTGTCTTGGAGTCTTGTGCTTTTAAATGTTAAGTAATTGATTGAATTCAATAATGTTCGACACAGTTTTGCTCCACTATCACCTAGGGATTTTCCTCATGGAATTTTGTCTTGCCATTGGCTAATTACAGTTAGAGTTTTCTTTTGTTATTCAAGTAATCTGAGATTGCGTTTGATGTGTGGTTGGAGCTGATAAATTGTTTTGGCTTAATTAACAATTTAACATCTATTATCTGGCTACGGAAGACATATAAATCACAGCTTTTTCGAGTTCTCTTAATTGCCTAAAGTCATTCATTTGAATCGCGGTCCTGTCTGCAGGATCTATTTGATAGGAGGAAAGACTCACGGCCCTGTGAAGGATGTGGCACGATTCTTCCTCTTAAAGCAACAAAAAGAATGAAGGTTTCAACTCCGTCTGACCAATTTTTGTGCAAAACGTGTGCAAGGGTTCGTATGACCTGCCTTGTTTTGTGTGTTTATTATTTTATGTGAGCCATTTGTTTGCTGTAATAACTTTGGATCTGCAAGTTTTTCTGCATTCTTCATATATATGAATTTTTATTGCAGTTAGTAAAGTCAAACCACTTATGCGGCATATGCAAGAAAATCTGGAATCACTCAGACAGTGGAAGTTGGGTAAGAGGGAGCTATTCAAAAACTTTATTGTACATGAATGCTAGTCATTATTAGTCTTAAAAACTTCCTGCTTTTAACAGGTTCGATGTGATGGTTGTAAAGTATGGGTTCATGCAGAATGTGACAAAATTTCCAGCAACCTTTTCAAGGTCTGTTGATCAAACCATATGTATGTTGTTTTTCTTTCTATTTGCAAAATAAGAAGAATAATCATTAACGAGACATTGCACACTTCCCTGACAAAATTGTTCCCCCTTTTTTTTTTTTTTTTCCAAAGAATCTGGGTGGCACTGACTATTACTGTCCAACTTGCAAAGCGAAGTTCAATTTTGAATTATCAGATTCAGAGAAGGGACAACCAAGAGTCAAGTAAGTCTGTGGAACCCCATTTTATTTTTGTTTATTAAAAAAAAAAAAATCTTTTTGGACTCAATTTCCATTGCATGATACATTTTATTCTTGTAGTTTTTTTTTTTTTTTTTTTTTTTTTTTTTTTTTTTTTTTTTTAATACACGTTGCCTTTTCTAATTGAGTGGTTATTCTTTCCACCTCCTTTATGTCTAACAAATATGCTTACTGATGCAGATGGAACAAAAGTCATGGTCAATTGGTGCTGCCTAACAAGGTTACAGTTGTTTGCAATGGTGTGGAAGGCACATATTTTCCAAGCCTTCACTTGTAAGCTTAAGTGGCTCAAATTCATTGTCTTTTCCGTCAATCTTGTCGCTATGATCATTATTTCTGTTACTTTTATTCTTTGGTTATTTCTCTAGTATTCGTAATTCAGACTCTTTTCAGAAAAGAAACATCGATTGCTCAATGAACAAATTGACATATATCAATGCTTCTTTGTACTGTTTATTTGAATTTTCAATTTATTTTTCATTTCAAGCTTTACAATCCTTATTATTAACTTTTTTTATTTTTTTTTATTATTTTTTTAAAAATAAATCCCAGGGTTGTTTGCAAATGTGGGTTCTGTGGCTCTGAAAAGCAAGCACTTAGTGAATGGGAGCGCCACTCAGGTTCCAAATCGAGAAACTGGAAGACAAGTGTTAGGGTGAAAGGTTCTATGCTGCCGTTGGAACAATGGGTTTTTACTCTACTCTACTCTACTCTATTTTTTCAAACTATTTTGGGAATTGATTCTTTATTTTTAAATATCAAACACATGTTTCTTGACATGGTAAGGATAGATTTCCGTGTGGAAAGAAAATCATGTGTTGGGTTGATAGTTAATGCTGATGTAGTATGGGTGAATATTAGTTTGATGTGTTCTCATTTCACTGTGCAGATGTTGCAGTTAGCAGAGTATCATGAAAGTGCTCTTGTGTCTGCAAAACCTGCTAAAAGGCCTTCTATGAGAGAACGAAAGCAGAAGTTGCTTGCCTTTTTGCAAGGTAAATTTTTTTAGTAATGTAGAAAAACAATTGTGATTTGAACATTTGTTTCAGTAACCATCTGATCTGGTGAAAGCTAACTGCATTCTCATACTTGCTATGACAGAGAAGTACGAGCCTGTTTATGCTAAGTGGACCACAGAACGATGTGCTGTATGTAGATGGGTTGAAGATTGGGATTACAACAAGATTATCATCTGCAACAGGTACTATCTTTTGGGCAACTGTCTGAGAGTTATTGCCTAATTATAAATTCAGCAGGAGCAATATTTGGATTTCATTTATTGCTGAATAGGTCAAAAAGAATATATGTGGTGCAATTTGAAGTGTATGGGCACACTAGATTTTTGCAAAAATTGCTCAGGATAGCTGCATTCGGTACATTTTTAAGGTTGTTGATTGCTAGTGTGTGTGTGTATGTATATATGAAACTTACATAAGTCTCCATATTTTTCTGTCAGATGCCAAATAGCTGTACATCAAGAATGTTATGGGGCACGAAATGTTCGGGATTTCACTTCATGGGTTTGCAAAGCATGTGAAACACCTGAAATCAAGAGAGAATGTTGCCTCTGTCCTGTAAAAGGCAAGTCTTTTAAAGTGTTGTGGCATTTTTTCAGCATGAAAGAGGTTAAAGGTTTCATTTCACTACGCACTTGTCTCATAGCGGTCTTCATTGTCCAAATTCCAATCATGCCATCAGACATAGTACACATTTTCTCCTCGTTTATGCAATGTTCTGCGTTTTTTTCCAAAAAGTTTGGTCAGTTAGTAATGTGAGTATTACTTAGAAGGACAACCATTCATATGATCACAGTCTTCCTCCGCGTAAAGATGATTCTATAACTCCTCGTTTGAATTTCTTTCATCTGTTATCTCTGGTCATTGATGTCTTTATTAATCAACTTATGATGAAATACAGAGCTTTTTTTTTTTTTTTTTTTCTTTTTCCCAATTCTTATTAGTTTGGTTTCATTTTGATGTTATAAGTTGATATCTTTGATTTTGTGTTTGGCACAGGAGGTGCTTTAAAGCCAACTGATATTGAGACATTGTGGGTTCATGTTACATGCGCTTGGTTCAGACCTGAAGTTGCTTTTGCTAGTGATGAAAAGATGGAGCCTGCTCTTGGGATCTTGAGCATTCCATCTAATTCTTTTGTTAAGGTGGATTATTTGCTTTAGGCAAAACCTCCTCAAAGCTGTCTTATTTCTGTTAGATAATATATGCTACCTCCAATTCTTTTAATATTTTGATACTTAGTGTACTTTCTTATTTACTAGAAGACTAATTTACCATTCATGGTCTTGCTAAACACCTGCTGAAATATTTAGCTGATGTGGCATTAAGTGTGTTTCTTTTCTTGTACTTCAGATTTGTGTTATTTGTAAGCAAATTCATGGTTCGTGCATGCAATGTTGCAAGTGCTCCACCTATTACCATGCAATGTGTGCATCAAGGGCAGGTTATAGAATGGAGGTTAGATTCTTGATGCTGTCTTTTGGTGCTTTATGCTGTTCAACATTATTTTCATCACCTGAAAAGCATTGATTTATGCTTTTATTTTATTACAGCTACACTGCTCTGAAAAGAATGGCAAGCAGAGTACAAAAATGGTTTCGTATTGTGCTTATCACAGGTTGGAAATTATGATTTCTGCGTAGATTTAATCTTTTTCTACGTGTTGCAAACATAGAGAAATTTATTTCTTTTTCATTTTTGATGCAGGGCTCCAAATCCAGATACTGTCTTAATTATACAGACTCCTCTAGGTGTTTTTTCAGCCAAAAACCTCCTCCAAAAGAAGAGGGCCGGTTCAAGGTTAATTTCATCAAATAGAACGAAAGCGGAAGAGGTTCCACCTGTTGAAACGACTGAGCCCGAGCCGTTATCTGCCGCAAGGTGCCGGGTATTCAAGAGATCAAACAATAACAAGAAGGTAAATTGCTTTCATATTTATTTCCTCATCTGTTCCTTCTTTATCTTGTTCTTTGTTGCCTTAGTCTTAATTTTCCCTTCCCCGTCTCTTTTTCTCTTTCTTCTTCTTCTCGTCTTCTGGGAGCTAAATAATCTGTTTAATAAGGCGAATGTGCCATTTAGGTATTATATAATCAGAGCAAGCCCAATATGGAGAAAATAAATGCAAAAGCAACTATTCATTCTAATCAATAGGGGCATGCTTTAAATGATTTTCAGGTGAATTTAGGGCAAATTGGGGCTTCATGTTCTCTTCTCTTATATATGCTACTGGTCACTTGGTAGCATACAAGATAATAAGTTAATAACAAAATACTAATACCTAATTCTGGACACTATTGTTTCTTCATTAATATATCTACCACCAGTAATTGGATAGCAAAACATGTGCGTGAATCAGCATTTAAGTAGGCAAGTTCTTGTTAGTGCTTCTTGTACTTTCGATCAGTAAAATGCATTTAAGCGTGAGATTCAATTTTGCTTCTTTGACGTTAATAAATGTTCAAGCCTTGATTATTGTCTAATATTTGTGAGATCTGCCCATTCTTTTTCACATTTAATTTTTCTGGTTGCTAGAGAACGGCAGAAGAAACCATCACTCACCAAGTTAAAGGGCATTCCCATCATCCCTTGGGAGCAATACAAAGCTTGAATTCTTTCATGGTAAATTTTCCTCAACTGTGTAAAACTCTGTTGTAAATATTGATTTTTTATTTTTATCTCAAGGTGACACGCTTGGTGTGGCTGTGTGTGTGTATTTTTTTTTAAATTTTTCAGCAGCTTCCTGAGGAACCGAAATCCTTTTCTTCTTTCAGAGATCGGCTTTACCACTTACAGGCACAATCTTAATCCTTTCTACTCTCTATACTTAACTTTCTGGACTTGATTTTGACTGTTAATTGTGTCTATTTGACCGCAGAGAACCGAAAATGATCGCGTTTGCTTTGGAAGATCTGGCATACATGGCTGGGGCCTCTTTGCACGTAAAACTATTCAAGAAGGAGATATGGTAGAAACTAAAAATAAACAGCCTCTTTTTACTCGTTCTTTTCATTTTAGGTCATTCTTCAGTTAGGCTGCCTCAAACAATATTTAGATTTCGGCAACGAATGAGAAGTATCTGTTTGTCTGCAGGTTCTTGAATATCGTGGAGAGCAGGTGAGGCGTAGTATTGCAGATCTCAGAGAGGCACGTTACAGATTGGAAGGCAAAGACTGCTATGTAAGTTCCTTTACTTTCTCCACCAATTTGTCAAATATAGAAAGATGAAAAGTTCTGTTACTAGTGAGACAAACTCGGGAAGTGTTAAATTACTTTGATCAGTTCTGGCATATTCCTTTATTCCTTCCTACATCTTAGAAGCTAATTTATTGTATTTTTTTTGGCAGCTCTTTAAGATCAGTGAAGAAGTAGTGGTGGATGCTACTGATAAAGGGAACATAGCACGCTTAATCAATCATTCGGTAAGTTAAGATTGTGATTAGTGTCAGAAAGTCCATTAACATTGACAAAGTAAAAGCCTATGGAAGGTCAATCTTACTTCTTTTGTCCTTGGCCAACTTTGATAAACATAGTGCATGCCCAATTGCTATGCGAGGATCATGAGTGTTGGCGACGATGAAAGCCGGATTGTACTTATTGCCAAGACTAACGTAGCTGCTGGCGACGAGCTAACGTAATCTCTCTCTCTCTCTCTCTCTGTGGCTTGCCTCGTAGATTATCAGATTCTGTAATCGAGCAACAATATTTTTATTTTTATTTTTATTTTTTGTTTTGGCTTTGATAGGTATGACTACTTGTTTGATCCCGATGAACCGGAAGAATTCAAAGTCCCTTGTTTGTGTAAAGCTCCAAACTGTCGACAGTTCATGAATTAGGATACAACGATTGCACAGCCATTGTTTCTCCGCAAGGATCACTAACCCATTCCCTCTTTCGCGGGATCTCACAGTTCTTATACCAAAATTTGTAATTTTTCGAGGAAAAAAAAAAAGAAAAGAAAAGAAAAGAAGAGAGAAAAAGGTGGTAGGGTGTAATTCTTTTTCCTTTTCCTTTTCCTTTTTTGTTGTAATTTTGTTTGGATATTTCAAAGCTTAATAAAAGCTATAAATTTGCCAGCTTTTTGGCTTTCGGCATTTGTGTATTATTGTCTACGTACCTGCCCACGGTTTTTTTTTTTTTTTTTTTTTTTTTTAAGTTTACTGCCAATGTTGTGAAGTCAATGCTTTGTCGAAAAAATGGCACTTCTTGTACCTCTCTCGTGTACTTTAACGTTGACTTTCGCCATCGTAGAAGACAGAAAATTTTAATTTGCAATGTTTAAATTCTTGGACCTACCAAGTTTTTTTTTTTTTAAGTTGGGAATGGAGATTCAGATTTAGTACTTTTTTGTAGAGTTATGTATGATATTATAGTTATTTCAGAGGACGAAGACATTTTTACTTTGCAGTATTTAAATTCTTGGACGTACCATGTCTTTTTTGAATTTGGGGGGTAAATATTTGAATTCTATATTTTTTGATGGAGTCAAATTTGACATTATTGCTAGATTATGTCTGAAACCACTTGGAAGTTGGCTTTTTCCTCGCCGAGTCGGTTTGGGTTTTGAATGTTATGGTTGCTTCATGTCGTTTTCGGTCATTGAAGTTGATGTCGTTTTATGTAATTGCCGTTTCTAATTTTAATGTCATTTGCTAAAATATGTCGGTTTTAGGTTAAAATATGCATGCAACTACCTTGGAAGTTGGTTTTTTCCTCACCGAGTTGGTTTGGGGTATTGTATGTTATCGTTGCTTCATGCTTCATGTCGTTTTCGTTCATTGAAGTTGATGTCGTTTATGCAATTGCCGCTTCTAATTTTAATGTCGTTTGGCTAAAATATGTCGGTTTTAGGTCAATGTTGTTTTGTTTTAAATGTTGTTCACTAATTACTAACGTTTTTCAATGCTATTGTCATTTCTTTAAAAATACCTCTCGGCATTGTTGTCGTTTGATAGTACATGTCGCGTTGATGAGGTCGGTTTGGGTTATTTCCCTTTTGTGATTATCTAATGTCCCACCACAACCAAAAACAAAAACAAACTAAATTTACAATGTAATTGTCGTTTGTTAAAGATGTCGTTTTTGTTGTCATATTTGGATTATTGCTGTTTTCCCAGGTTTTGTCCTCCTCCCTCCCAACCAGGGAAAAAAAAAAAAAAAAGAAGTTAACAAAGAAAAAACAACTTACAATTTAATTGTCATTAATGAAATTGTCATTTGTTAACGATGTCATTTACGCTGTCCTAAATAGATGTCGTTTATATTATATGTCGTTTTTTTGGGTCCGTTTTCCCAAGTTTTTGTCCTTTACCCATTTATTTTAAAGCAAAAAGAGGGGAAAATTTTACAATGTAATTGTCGTTTACTAAAGCTGTCGTTTCTATTGTCCGACATAGATGTTGTTTGTGTTTTATGTCGTTTTTGGATTATTGCCGTTTTCCCAGGTTTTTGTCCTTTACCTAAACTTTGTTTCTTTGTTGATGTTATGCCGACGTTCGTTTAATTTAAATCCATTTAGTCTTTAAGAATGCCATCTTAAGTCATTTATTTATTATTTGGGCGTACTATTTGTATTCTCCTCGTTTCTTGGTAGATAGTTTGGTTCATGTCGTAGTTTGATTATTATTGTTCCTTCTCAGGTTACTGTCGCTACTATGAAAACGTTCTGTCCTTTTGTCGTTTTAAAGTATTGCGGTTTTGATGTCGTTTCTGTAATATGTCGTTATGAAGTTGGTGTTAATTTGCTCATTGGTTGTCGTTTTAGAAGGTTTTTATAGTTTAGTAAATGATGATGTCTTGTGTTTGATTCTTTTCCTGTAGATGTCGTTTTTTTTATTGTCGTTTCCCTCGTGATGTTTTAACTTTGTGGTCTTTTTCAAGTTGCTCTTCTTAGGTTCTTGTGTTTTTCTTGGTATTCTGTCGTTTTTTTCCGTCTGTTTGATTGAAAAAAAATCACTTGGAGGAGGCCGAATGGGTACTCCAAAAACTCTTCATCCCAGCAACAATTTTTTTGATGATTGTTTTGCTGGAATTATATTTCTTAATAATATATATAGGATAAATCGAATATAAATCTCAATTTATAGATATGACCATCCTCAAAATCTACCAAAAATTTTCTCACTTGCCTATAATTCTTCCTGATGTTTGAACTTCCTAGAGACGTAAAACAAAACAGCCTTTTCTTTTTGTTGTTCCCTTCCTTTGGAAATCGGGGTCATAATCTCTGTTTCTCTTGTCGCTCTAGAGAACAAAAGTTATGTTGCATCCTGTTGGAGAAAGCACCCATTTACCCGAAGAGTAACAGAAAGATAAACTAAACAGAAATAAAAAAAAAGACAAGAAATTTACATGTAGTTCGGCAAAATTGTTTATGTTTATGGGAGAGGAAGAATAAATTCACCAGTACTTTTAAAACTGCATACTCAGTAAATTTTCTCAACTTTTCTCTACTCAAAATCCCTTACACCCTTTGCCTATCTCTTTTCTCACTTTTTCTCAAAAGGAGGCGTATCCTCTCTATTTTTCTGACTACACTCACACAACTCATAACATAACACACCTATTTATGGACTCTCAATAGGACATAAAAATATAATTTTCTCAAACTCACAAAATAATAACTTACCCAAAAACTAATTTAAGTCACATACCTAACATATCCAATCCAACCTCACTAGATTCCCCAATGGAATGCGTACAAGGGGCGTTAGAATACCACTGATCTTTTTTTTTTTTTTTTTTTTTCAATTCAGTTAAAAATAATGCTTAAAACGTTAAAAAATAAAAATAAAAATTAGAGGCATAAGAACACGAATGATAGAATAAGTATACTCATCAATGTTGGCTCTTTGGTTAGAGGACATTTTAAGACACTCTTTGTGTGGAGGTTAAATGTGACCGTCTGATCATGAGAACACGGCGCTTTCTTCCGATCCATGTGGTCAGCCATGGAGGATCGCCGGAAACAACTCTGTACCCTGCATTACTGTACAGTTCTCGGGCACCTAAATCGTCTTCATAAGCCCTCAGCACTTGATACTTGTATCCCCATATATTTGCCAGCATGTCACAAGCTTTTAGCAACACTGTCGCTATTTTCCTCCTCCTGTTTTGTTATACACGTTACAAAGAATCTCTTCAGAAAAATAACTAGAAAATTTATATAAATGGTTACCCTTGTTTACGGATCGAGAGGGAAAAAGGATACCTGAAATTTTCCAAAACCGCGATTCCGGAGATGTAAAGATATTCCTCTGCATCGGTTGGGAGATTTTTAAGAACATTTTGGTCTCTCAAAACTGTAGCATCAACAACTCCAACTAGCTGTTGTTCTTGTTGTTGTGTGTTGGAAGCTTCACTTTCCGGCACGGCAACCAAGCAAGCATACCTATTTTCAAGTCATTTCCATAAGTTTATTAATAAACATTCTCTTCAAAACTTAACATAGACCTCAAAAATGCTTTTTTTTTTTTTTTTTTTTTCTCCAACGCTCATCTTGATAGTTTGAACAATGTTATAGGACACCGGTAGTGTTAAGCACCACCCCCAACAGAATTTAGATCCCACGATATGTGACCTATAGATGGGACCCACCTTCTCTTTGTGGTGATGTTTAGCATCAGTGGTGTTCCAAAGTATTTTTCTACTCTCGCCAAACCAGATTTTTGCATATGCATTAGTACCTGTTTGGGGGTGAGTTTCTTAGTTTATAGATTAACCCAGCAAGCACTTCAGCCTGTATGTGAAAACCAATGACAGTAAATATACAAATATAAAGTGCATAATTTTTTTTCCTTCCAGGTTTATGGCTTCACTTATTAAAAAGAAATGAAAACACTTCCTACATTTCGAATCTAAGAGCTCCTATTCAAATCTCTTCCCTTGCCCGACAGAGCTAACCCCGGCGGGATAATATTAGAATCTGGGTATCAAAGAAGTTCTTGAAAACAATCCATACATAACATATATATATATATATATATATAGATATAGATATATACCTGAAAGAACTCAAAGAAGAAATCATTGAAGAGAAAGGCAGGTTCATGAAAAGCTTCAGCTTGAACACGAGCAGCACTTCGAATCTCCTCACCAATCTGACCCAATGTCCTCACTTTCCACCCAAAATCACTCGCCAAATACACAAACTCATCCCCATTATCATTGCTTTTAATGGCACTATTACTACCACCACTTGTTCCATTACTCTCCACAAACCCAATTTCCTCAGTTCTGCTGCTGCTACTAAAGCTCTGTCTTGCAAAGTTTCTTGGTTTCTCCGAGAGCCCAAAACGCAGATCTTTACTGGGTCGTTTAACAAGTGCGCAAGGTTTTGAGGAGAATTTTATCGATGTGTTGGTGTTGGGATAGCTTCTTAGCAAATGAGCCATGGCTTTTTGCCTTCTTGGTTCTTTTTTGACTGTTGTTGAGTTTATTTAAGAGCGTTTTTAACATGTCAGTCGGTTTTCTCTCTCTTGCATGTGCATATTGGGAATATAAAATTAAAAATCTTAGTGTAATAAGAAAAAAAATATATACCAGTAAAGTTTTTTTGGTTAGAGAGAAAGGATTCAAACTTACATCTTTATCTTATGATTAAATGATTTTATCTTATGATAAAACGATGGAAAATGACGGAGGGAATCTGTCCACGAGTGGACATAATTCTAGGTTTGGTTGAGGCCATAGATAGATGTGCCATGTGGAGAGCTTTCAACCTACCACTTGGCCATACAATAATTCACTAGCATTTACTACCACGAATGCAACATGTTTTTTTTTTTTTTTTTTTTTGAGGGCAAAAAGAAAAGAGAGAGAGGGGAGATTTTTTTTTTTTTTTTTTTTAAATCTCCTCCAGTAAGGCAAGACCAACTCAAGATTTTATCTTTTATCTTGTTGGATTATTTACTGACTTATAACCTCGATCCTAGGCTTGTACAAATGTTGTCAGAACGTTATTTTTTGAACTTTAATTCATGTTATACTAATATTTTTACGGCTAATTTTGATCACTTAAATAATGATTTCATTCTTTATAAATTATCATCCACTTGTTCATTCTATACTTTACAAAAATGCTAATTGATCCATGCGGAACCAACATTTCATGGAAGCAAGTGTTGAGACCCACCACATTAGTGATGTGATTTAAGCAGACATATTAAAGTTGTAGCATGTTATTTAATTTTTTCTTTCTAATTCATTATTTTAACATGAAAGAGGAGGAGAACGACTCATTAATCATTCAAAATCGGGATATAAACTCTGGTTCGTTCTAGTACTGAACACAAAAGTAAGGAACAAATTTGTATTTGGCTCAAGCTGGAAAACTAGCTTTACAAAATCTTTTTGCATCTAGAGACCGCTTGATCTAGTGATATCGATTAGCTAAAATGAGAGATGGGACACTTTGACAAGGTTGTGGACTCGATCTCATTTTATTTAAATGAAAGAAAATTTGCAAAAACAAAAAAAAAAAAAAAACAAATTTTTTGTACTCAATTAAAAAATAAATAAAATTCTTAATGCGCTTCCATTCTCCCATGTGATCTATAATGGTTTAACCTGAATACCGACAGTCACCAACTAAATGTCGTCGGTTAACCATACACACGCCGCCACCCACGGTCTCCTAGTATTTGCTTTTACCATTTTCTTTCTTTCTTTCTTTCTTTTTTTTGATAAAGTATTTGCTTATACTTTGTCAATAGTTTAGAATTTCTTAGAAACGTGACCGACTAAATACAGTTCTAATAAAATTTAAAAATACTAGCAAAATACTACCTTAAGAACATTTGTTAACTATTAACTGCTATATAAAATATATAGACTAAATTAAAAAAAAAAAAAACATAAAAACCAAAAGTTGGATTAAATAATTTCAAATTGCTTTGCAATTGTGTAATGTCATCAAAAATTATTTTTCAAAATTAATAATTGTGTAAATCTTATTTTCAAATCAGACATCCCCAAGCAAACACTAAAAGGAACTGATAAGTAGACTTTCACACGGACCAAATTAGCCGGAAAAGTAAGAGAGCCTAAAAAGCAGGAAAAAATTTTTTGACATGAAAAAGGAGAAACTCAACTTAAAAAAGGGAATTGGAAAAGATGAACTAACCTAAAACAAACAAAATTAAAATAAAAAGAGGCACAACCACAAAAGAAGAATAACACAAATAAAAATATTAATAAAAAAAAGCTACTTGAATCTATCTGAAAATCCTCCCTACAAGTTCCCAAACAATGGACAAAATTCAATGAACATTACCCCACAAAAAAAAATTTTTTTTAATTAAATTAAAAATAATAAAAGAGGAAGAAGAATAGCAACTTAGCAGCCAGCAAGATAACACACCCAGTAAGAAACTCAGGCGACAGAGAAAAAGATTTTGAGACCTTGCGGAATTGAGAATCACATCGACAAGGGAAAACAAAACAAACAAAAAAAAAAAAAAAAAACAAAGGGGGCATATTTTGAGTTTTATTTCCTTCATAAAACGAACAGAGCAACAAGAAACGGAACAGCAAAATAAGAAAAAAATAAGAAAAAAAAACCCTAACTTACCAAAAGGGCAATAAAAAGAAGATGGATATAGAAATTGTCTCAATGTGTACTTTCAGGAGAATGATGTATCCGACTTAAATTTACCGACTCAGACTCATTTGACCCTGACATCACAGCCTCACTATCCTTGGGAGAACCATCATCTGGTACTAACACACGACCACTCAATCCATCACCAAACGCCATACCTTCCTCCACATGGTTAACACAGTGGCCGCCATTGGCTTCACCACTTCTGTTTAACTTATCTCCCTCGCTAGATAGCGGCGCCACGGGCAGTGATGCATTGTCAAGTGAGGCAATGCTATCGGCAGTTGTATCCTCTGATTTCAACACCTCGGAGGATATCGCTTCCGCTTCCACCCCATTGGAAGTGGCTAGTGTCTCCCCTAAGTTGTCTGGGAAATCGTCTTTAACCAGCACCTCCAACCTTGGGGAACGTGAACAATTGTGATTCTGCTCCTCGTGACAAGGAATTGAAATCACCTCCACCTCCATCTTCTCCTCAGCGGCAACCGAGGAAACAGCTTCTACATTCTCCACATCCAGACCCATATTCAGTGCATCCACCATTTCTGTATCTGAAGTTGGAACTGGGTCCTCAACTTTTTCCTCATCACCATGGATCTGTTCTTCCACATTTTCTTTTTTGGGTTTTGATACAATATCTAATGTTCTCTTCGACAAAAATGGTATACCTCCTGCTTCAATGCGCTCCTTCCTATAAAGATTCATAGCCCTCTGCAATACACGAACAACAACATCAACCAACTGCGAGGCAGAATGGTATATTCTACACGTAACTTTCTACGCAAAAGTATATACATTTTTAATACAAAGATAATTTCGAATATTATTTCAGATCAAGACAAAGCTGTGCACTTTTCCAAATTAATATAAAAACACAGAAAACAAAATTGCTTTTCTGTGCACACATCTGAAAATATAGTTGCCATAAGACAATCAACATGAGGCCACCCAGGACTATAAAGTTGCAATCCACTTCTCGATAGAGTCCTGACTACACAACTTCTAGTCCAGTTATCTCTCTATAGTACTCCTTGTCTAGTAGTCGCAAGTCAACTCATCTTCTATAAACAAAGACATGCCTTTCTCAAAAAATTAACAACAACTACCCAACCAAGTAAACGTAAAATTGGAGAACAGCCTCACAGTCAGTCTAAACAAATCCGTGTGTGTGTGTGTGTGTGTGAGAGAGAGAGAGAGAGAGAGAGAGAGAGAGGATGGAGAGAGCTTGCAACAAGATCGCAACAATAAAAATTTTCAGAATCCAGAGACAGATATTTTGCAGGAAAAATGAAAAAATAAGACATCAATTGACACCAATAATTCAGCATAATCGTCCATCATGTTTTACCTGAAAGACGGAATCCTTTATGGAAGGAAAATGTGAAGAAATCCACGATGTTTTAGATGATTTGGCTCCAGCTCTTAAATAGTCCTGTGAAATAGGAGGGAACAGAGGTGGAAACACACAAATTTTTTGTAAGCCTGAAATGAAAGAGAGAGAAAAAAATGAGGAACCATTGTCCGTGCAGAAATTCATACCTTTGACATTATCAGCCTAATTGTCTCTCCATCAGTAGTTTCACTTTGATCAATGTCTAGTAAGCTCATACACTGGTTATACAACTCTGGACGCGCAAGTTCGGCAGAAATGTCAAGCTTAGAGAGATAATAACGGCTTAAGCAGGAAACATCATCCTTCGAAGATTTAGAAGACTCAAGTTTCTTCTCATGAATAACTTTAGGTGTAGACTCTTCTGCAGAAGAAGTCACACCAGACCTTGTTTCAGATAATTTCCCTTGAATCCCATGTTCACGATTATCTTCATGATTAGACATCTGACCAACCTGAACAGCCAAAGCATCATCCACTGAGGCCTGCACGGGATAATCATCTTTGTGGGATGGAGAGAGCAAATCCCTTTTGGCGTCGCCATTTTGTCCTTTCCATGTGTCAATACTGGATTCCCTTCCCCGAGTATTCATTGGATGCCTGTTCTGCTCCCACTCAGCTGCCCCGAACAAGTGAGGTTCATCCCTAAAGACACCATTACTTCCATCCCAGCCAGGCAAATGAGAGGGCCTGTGGCATCCATCATATTCGGCCACCCAAGTGGACGCAAGTGACTGGAAAATCTGTCAGCATCCGGGATGTGATAAGGCATCCCACTGTGATTGATATCCAAGGAGGGTCTAACACCGAAAATTGGACCCGGAAACTGCGGCATTATCCCTTGAAAAGTTCCAGGTGGCCCATGTTGGAAAGGAATGAAGCCATTGTGTAGTGGTGAAGTCCAGTTTGGAACACCTCTCCAAGCATTATTATGCCCTCTTCCCATATTGGGATCACCGTTCCTCCGGTAACGTGAACTGGAATTAACCCTACCATCATCTTCCATAGAACCAACGAAAGGGCTATCAACTCCAGCCCTGAAAGCAGGGTGAGGAGGAATCGAAGATGTGTTAGCCTGATTATTTCTATTGTAAAAGGATGAATCGACTGGAGAGGATTCGTCCACCAAAGGTTTCTCTGATGGCAAGTCGCGACTGAGTCTATCATCAAAATCCCTATTATCAATGGAAGCAGTGCTTCTCCGCCCCATTTCTTCAATGTCAAGGCTCCTCCTAGCACCAGTCCTATTCACGTACCTACGGTCAATACTTGAAGATGAAGGAGATCTCTCAATCAAACCCAAGGGTGAAGCCTTAGAACTTGCAGACTTTTCATTTGACAGCTCTCCCAACGTAGTGTCATCCATTTTAGATGATTTCTCCATCGATCTGTATTTGGAACCTCTTTCTAATGCTCCAGAAAATCCAGATGCATCTTTAGAAGGAACTGCTTTGGACCTTTGTTCTGCTGTAGAATCCCTGTACTTCAAATCTTCTGGATTTAGATACCTGTATCACAGGGAATGTGAAAAGATTTTACTATTGGATCCAACTGATGCTTCACGAAAGAAAGTGCAATGTATCCTCCATAAAACATTACATGTAAATTCTAAATTTATGTGGGAGATCACTAAATATAAGGAAAATCCTTTACTTAGGTGAAACATCATCATCAAGACTTTTCATGGGTACATGCCATGCTTAAACAGTCCTCGTCAAGACTTTTTTTTTTTTTTTTTTTCACTTAAAAAAGAAAATGAAGACAAGGTTTTAATGATTCTAACACGTTAGGTATTTACATCTCACTGTGGCAAGTCTCCCAGTTTGGATATATTAGGCAATTTAGAATAAAATCAATTATCTTTAAGGTAGATAAATACCATATGCATCCACACAAAACAACTTAGAAGGATTACTACATGTCATCATACGAGAAATGGCCACTAAAGACACTACTTTCGTAATGAGATTGTAGAAGTTCAAAAAAGTAGAGTTTTCAAGAACGCAACATAAAATATACTAGTTACTCTTGCAAGAACAGCTGTTCAAAACAACTCCCTTAAGCATGTTGTTGACGTGTGTAATGGACAAAATCTATGAACCTTTGAAGTTTGAGCATCGTCAGGATATCATTAGTATTATTACACAACCAACGTAGGAAAAATATAAATGATATATCGCCAAATCTCTTTTCCAATAGTTGCATTCAAGCAGAACCGGTTTATGGTTAGTGCTCACGTCATTAAATAACCTAACAATTACAGAACTTGAATCATGCCAGGTCCAATACATTTTCAACTTCATCAAAATATGAAAAGAAAATAAAATACCTGGACTCATCTAAACCAACATGTGGACTAGAGCTGGGCGAATTCCTCTGTTTGTCATTGCTAGCAATCATGTCTACATGAGTTTGCCGTGAATGAGATCTTCTCTTATTAGCATCTGACTCAGTTCGATCACCACTTACTGACTTCTTTTCCACATCAGAGTAACGAGCTTTGGAACCTCTAGATGGAATATCAGTTAAATCATCACGATCATCAGGAGATCTTCTTTTTGCCCTGCTGCTATCTTTGTATCTGGTAGTCCGATCATCAAGATGAGAGCTACCATAATCCCGATCAAAGTCATGACCTCGATCATAGTCTCGGTCTCTTTCTCGGTCTCGGTCTCGGTCACGGTCCCGATCCCGGTCCCGGTCTCTCTCACGATCACGATTGCGCTCTCGATCACGATCCCGATCCCGATCGATCCGATCCCCATCCCAATCCCACTCATGGTCACGGTCATAATCACGATCACGAGTGCGCTCCCGTTCATGCTCACGCTCGCGATCATGGTGGCGGTCACGATCGCGATCCCTAATTGGATTTAAGTCACGATGGTGATCACGATCACGATCCCGATCATTCTCTCCTTTGCGCTCACCATCATGAAGTTTAGATGTCTTACTTTGCATTTCTGCAGTGTCTTTTTCATCCCTCACATGCTTATCTTCAGATTTGCTGCCAAGATGATCTTTTGTGGAGCGCTCCTCTCTTAGTCGATCATCTCGATGCTTGCTGTCCCTGTCAACATCTTGTCGATGCTTCTCTTTGTATCTGTCCTCTTTATATCTTTCCTCTTTGCGTCTCTCATCTTTCTGTTTTCCATCCTTGCCAATATCATCCCTAGAAGATAATCTTCTATCACTGATGTCTCCCACATCATCTTGATGCTTGCTCATATCAATAGAACTATCTCTTCTTTTCCTCATCCGTCTTTCAAGCTGGCTATCTGCTTCAGGACTTCCAGATTCACACTCAGCATTCAGATCTGTAGCACCACATAAACAGGGAAATCAAACTTCCCATTTCAACAAGGCTAAGACAACATGTTTTAAAACACACACACACACTCATTCACATCTAAGATCAATCAAACCTTTCCCCCTCTCAATTTACACAGCAGGAAATTAATTTTTTTCCCCTCTCTATTCTTTATTTTTACTACCTATCACTTTATTTTATAAACCAGGCTGAATAGACAATCCAACTCTAGCATATCACTTCTTCACATTTATCAATCTAACCATCCCCATCTTTATATCAAGAATTGTGCTGTATAGCAACGGAAAAAGAATTGTGCTGTATATCAACGGAAAACCTTTCTGACAAACAAATAATTGTTCATTAATTTCCAGCCAAAAAAAAAAAAAAGCTCAAAAATAAAAAGATTTATACAAAATACTATACAAGAAAAATCAAGGAAAACATTATGGAAAATATTGTGGAAACAAAACACAAGTAGAAACCACATCTACTAAGTAAAAGAAACCACATAAAAAATTAAAACATAAATAAATAAGCCGTTCGGAGGAAATCAACCGATGATATGTAAGTATAAGAGCCGTTGAACAGCAACGGATTTCCGGTAATCTTCTTACTATAAAAAATGTTATCATATTCTGCTAGGTGGTGTAAACACAATGACGATGATATGTAACCTCTTCTTTCGTCTTGGGTATACTATGACAGTAAAATCACACTTCTTTCTCCCTTGCCTTGCTTTTTCGTAGAATGAACAGCAACGACGTCAGGACAGGAAATGTTGGCTAACCTAACTACATCCTGCCTTTAGCTGACTTTTATTTTTAACGTAAAAAAAAAAATTGCATATAGAGTAACCCCACTAAAAAGAACCACATTACTACTCAGGATTTAGAAGGAAGGAAACAATAAGAATAATAAACCAGCAATAATGAAGCCGAATCTTTTGATAGGACCATAGGAGACGCCCTAAATGAAAGCCTTCCCTCACCCTTTTTTTCTCCCCAAAAAACAAAAAGGACAAAAACAAAAACGAAATAACAAAAACGAAAAACAAAAAACAATACAATACAATACAATACAAAATGTGTGGCAGAAGGTCAGCTAGAGCCCATGTTTTCAAAAATTGATAGTTGTCAAGACCACCATACTTGAAGAGCTAATAGTCTCTCAAGTTCTAGAGGATATTTGGAGAAGCACAGCCAGAGCCCATGTTTGTATGTAGTCATTTAGACTAAAATTCCCCTTATGGACATGCCAAATCAACATTGAGACAACCATGGAAAACTTAAGGCCGTCAAATCACTCAATCCAACATGAAACTCCTTCATTAGTTAGACTAACAGCCATGCCCAATAGTGTTTCTAGAGTTCCGATAGCATGAAACTTCCGATAAGTTTTTTCCATGTCAAGTAAGGTAAGAAAAGGTGGTATTAACAAGTTTTAATATTAACAGGCATTGCTATGTAATATTATCAGTTGAAGTAGAAAAAGTGTTAATGATAATATTAATCAAGAAAAAGGCAGTCAATTTACTAATAATATTAAAGGCATTTATTTGATGAAAACAAACAAAGTAGGTCCAGTATAAAAACAAATCCTTGTAATCTGTTTACGAAATTATCAAAAGGAACAGCCCGGTGGCAACTTGCATGTAAGTTTTTGCACTCAATATACCTCCATAACTTGTTTTCTACGTTTCTCCTACAATGTAGTTATCACAGCAAGGATTAACTCATAGAAACCATAATAGTTTTAATCAAACCTATTTCCTCTCTTTACTTACTTTCTATATAACAAAAGTTGCGCACACTTTTTTTCTCTGAGCATTTAAGGGACAAGGAGAAAGCCCAAAATGGAACCACAGGCAGAGAAATATATCTTGCCAAAAGTTAAGGGGAGGATATTGCATTATTGCTCATGAAAGAGACAATGGATGCAAAAGGACAAATTAACCATCCATAATCATTCACGAGGTATCAGCTACGGAAAGAAATTCAAAATGTTCGATAAGAGAAAGTGCACCTACTTCATCACATATGCAAAATGAGTGATGTCAAAAATAACTTATTCATTATCATACATAACAACTATCAACTTGAATTTAGACGAAACAATGGAACCTGTCAAAATTTCAAATGGAAACAAAATGTAATTAAATAGGCTCAAATTTATGTCCAAAATAGAAGGAAATACTGCTTCTACTGTTCTATGGAATCAATATTCCAATGAAATAAACAACTCAAAATTTTTTGGTCTCCTTAATCACAACTTTAGGTGTTAAAAAAAATTATTAGCAATTACTTAAATAGGGAAGACTCCGAGGTTTCCCAACCCATGAAAGTAACTATACATACATTAAGACTTTCAATCTTAAATAAATTCTCTCCCTACCCAAACTATGAAACTAGAGAATCTTTATGTGCTATTCGACAACAGTTCCTTTACTATAAGAAATCATGGCTCATAAATGGTAATCTAGCACCCTATGATTGAATTTCACATTAAGAAAAGCTAAGACCATAAAATTTAGCTAAAGTCAGATTTCAATATTCCAAATCTTTTAATCGTTTTTCAAATCCCCTCTCCTTCCAACATCTCCTTTCACAACCGTGGAAACAAGCATTTATTGTTCATTGATTAGATCAAACAACCAAAAGAGACCAGAAAAACAGGTAACCAAGGATGCACAGATTCTAGGTCATCTTCAATAAAATCATGATCGAAACAAAAGCAAATGTTAGTTAGAAATTCAAGCATAAAATTGCATGACCGGTTGATGTCCAAATTGTGGAAAATAAATTTTTCCACAAAGTGATTAACCGAACAACAACAGGCAAAATCATAACAAGATAACATTAAGAATTCACGGACTAAATGCAAAGCATGCAAGGAAAATACTAGACTAAACAAAGAGAAATACAGAATAAGAAGAACGAAATGAAAGAATGAAGAAAAAGCTAGCAGCTTTGGAATCATCAAAATCCATCCTTCTAAAAAAAAAATTATTATTATACTCTTTTCCCACAATACCAGTGCATTCGAAATGCCATGCCAGAACACATAGAACATATACACGCTAAAAAGTATGCTAAACTAAAGACGACCCTTCTAACGCCTCTTTACACCATAAAATTAACTAATCTTAATAAATTGGAAAAAATCATCCAAAACTGACAAGTTTAAAACGATGTACGGACTACCGAAAAAACAAACCAACAAACCATTCAGTTAGTTACCTTACCAGAATTTTCGACGACTTGCTTCCCCGCCGAACGATGTTCATCACCGCTAACCAGTTCTCGCTTCGCCCTTCCTTACTTTTCCTATCCCTGTCTTTCTCCTTATCTCTGTCTCTCTCCACCCTCCATCCCTACCCTCCTTCCGTACGGAATCCCTATCCCTATCCCTATCCCTATCCCTATGCCTTCCCTCACCCTTCCCACTACTAGTACTCTTCTTCACCTCCTCGGCCTCTTCATACATTCCCATACTTTCATCCCTCCTCTTACTCTTCGAATCCGCCGAGGCCTTCGACGACTTCTTCGAACCTTCGCCGCCGCCGCTGCGGTGATCATCCTCGCCGCCATTCCACCTATCGCTCGCTCTATCATCGACCCTCTCCTTGCGCCGCTTCGACGAGCTGTAGTCCTCCGAATAATCCCCGTTTCCCGAACCGCCATACAAGTCCTTCCCATCCTTCGAATCAACCTTCCGCTTTTCAGTCGAGCTCGAATCCTTCGAAACCCTAACCCCGCCGCTCTCCTCCGCCTTCCCCTTCCGATCCTTCACCCCCGAATCCTTCTCGGAATCCGAATACTCCTTCGCCTCCTTCGAGCTATGCTTACTCGACTTGTGCCTCGAACTCCTCGGCATCGCTGAGGGAAAAAAAAAAACCTCTTAACCTCGAATCCCGAATTCTCAAAATCGAACACCTGAATCCGAAATATATTCAAATGGAAACTCAGCCGCCAAATCCAAAACAAGAAAACCCTAATTCAGAACGCGGAGCGATGCCTAGCGCTCAAATCTGAAGAGGAAACCCTAATTCCAAAACCCTAGGGACGAACCGACGGAGGGCGGAAAAAACGAAGGACGCGGCGGCCGGCGGTCGGAACAGAGGAAAACGGATCGCCGGAGGTTGGAGGTCGGCGAGAGCAGTTGAGATCGACAATGGCGATTGTTAATTAATCCGAAAACCAAAGAAAAAAATTGAGATTGTTGTGTGGTGGGGATAAATGAGGAATACCATAAAAATGTCTGATGAGAGAGAAACAAGAGAGAGAAGGAGAGAGTGTGGAAGCATAGGAAGAAGCAAAAGCATTTTTTCTTTTTGTTTTTCTTTTATCGGAGAGTTAAATCAGACTCGGCGATGACTTGGGGGTTATGTTTGAGACATGAGGTTAAAATGATGATTTTACCCACAGTAGTTTACGTTTAATTACGAGTTTGACACGTTAGCCAAGGAAGTTCTCAAAACGACACCGGATTAGTAGTCACGTGCTCCGGAGACCATTTGAATTAGGTGGACCCAGACAATCAGATTAGTCCATCTGGTGGGGTCCATCCAAGTGCCAATGGTCGAAGCACGTAGTTCTCATTAGACAGTGGATCACAAAACTGGGCCTTCGTAGGCTCATTTCAGATTGGGCCAAACTCTGGATGGGTTTTTTCCGTGGCCCACCATTAAGATTTCCGTCCGATCGTAGTTTAACGGCGCGAGTTTGATCAAAGTAAGGAGCTCGTTCAAGAACGCCGCGTGGCGAGAGGGCCCACAAACATATGATTGGATTAAAAGCAAGGGAGAGATATTTGAGGAGGCCGGACGTGGACGTGCGCCGAGCCCATGGCGAAACGTTTTCGCCGTTTTCTCCCACGCAACAGTCACACGCAACCTCGTCCTACCGCTACTATAAAACACGCACCTCGATTTCTCTGTTCTCAGTTTCGTTTCTGCGGTTTCTTCCTCTTCTTCTCGGCGTTTCTGGTAAGCTCCTGAAGTTCCGGATTTTCTTCTTGATTCTGTAGCCAACTGTTTGGTTGCCGGGAAATCGTTGGAAAAATTGGAGTAAAGTTTTGTTTTTTTTTTTTTTTTTGAAAGGGATAAACTTTTGTAAATTATGATCAAGTTTTCATCGAAAATTTTCTCTGAAAGTTTTTCTCTGCTTGGAATAGTTCATGTTTTTCGTTTTTGTTCGCGGAATTTCTCTTGCTCTAAATTTTTTTGCTTCGATTTCTGTCTGTTTACGACGAGTTTAAGGAAAAAAGAAAAAAAAATTAATTTGAAAAAAAGAACAAATAGTGTATGATCAGCGTTTTTGTCTTGGCTACTGAGCAATGTTAGAAGCTAGACCTTGTTGGTCAGTTCTAGTGTGGGATTGAGTTATGGCATTGAAACAGTGCAAACTTTTTTTTTTTTTTTAAGTTAATTCGGCGTCTAAATTTTCTTCTTCTTGAGTTTAATTGAGAAGCTGCTGAAATTTGATGCGTTCTTTTATTGTCAGAGCTTTGATCAATGGCGTTATCCAGTATTGGTATATGTCCAAGTTTGGATGGCGCTGAATTTGCTTATGGAAGTCTAAATTTGTCGACAAGACTCTCTAGGCCGTGTCCAATGCAGCTCATTGGGAGATATTCCAATTCAGCTCTCAAAAAATGCACGGGAGTAAAGTGTGCGTTGTCGAGAAAAGACATGACTACTCCAGTGGGATCAGAGGGAAGTGCTCATGGTACGTTATCAGTTTCCACGGAGGAAGAATCAGGTCACGTTGTAAGGTTCAAGATTTCCGATTTTATGATTCTTGACCGTGTTAGTATCGGCCTCGGCGGACGGGTATGAGGAAATTTGTGCTTTTACAATCTTTTGTAATTGGTTTAATTATGTGGACTGAATTCACAGGAGTTGATCAATTTTAGCTTTGTTGTAGGCCAATGAAGTAGTTTTTGAAGCCATAGTGAAGGATGCTAGTAGGTATGTATGTCTCCATTGTCATAATGATATTTGTTATGAGATTATGAGCTTGAGCTTAACACAGTCAGTTGGAATTGCAGTCCGCTGTATAACTCAAGAGTTGTGCTCCGACGCCTTATTAGTGCTCAAGCTCAGCGTAGGGGTAAGCGCGCAATAGAGGTTAGTGGAGATTGCAATCATACTGTGTTTTGCCTTGTTTAGGTTTATTTAGGTTTAATTTGGGGATAACTATTTGTTGTTATTTTCTATAGGTTTTGAAGAAGTTAGTTCGTCGTAGACTTATGTACCATTCATATTCAATGCAAGTTCATGGTTACATTTCTTCAGCTACAAGTAGTGGTCGTAGCTCATTTACCCTGGTGCACGGGGTAAGTCCTTACTTGGCCAGATAGATTTTGCCACTATTTTTTGGTTTTTTATTCTTATGCATAAGTGACACTGACTTTGACATCACCCTGAGCATCTTGTCATTGAAGGTTTGATGCACCCCTTTTTTTTTTCATTTTTCTGTAAACATAATGTTAATTGCCTCACCATTCTTGATTTTCTGGTCAGTGATTTTATGGATTTTTCAATATTCATTTGTTACACTGAGGGAGCAAGACTAACTGTAAAGCTAGTAGAAAGGAAACTGAGACCAAGTTTGTTCACATAACCATTGCAGTACCATGGAAGTTTTTCTTTAAGGCATTGGCTTCAGCAATCAGATTGGCTTCCAACCTTGGAAGCTACTCTTGCATTAGACGAGGAATCTGTTAGGAGGGTTGGAGATGACAAAATTGGAGGACCTGCAGTTTCTCGGCAATTGCGGCTTATTAGGATATTAATGAGAGACCTCTTGATTGGGGTACGTTTCTCTTTCTCTGTTGGCAAATTCATGGAAATTGCTCTTTACCAATGAATGGATTTTTGAATGTTTTTCTCAAAATTTTATCAGGTGAATTACTTGCACAGCCATGGGCTTGCCCATACAGAGTTGAGGCTGGAGAATGTGCACATAAGCCCGGTGGATAGACATATTAAAGTAAGCACCAGATATTTTGTGTGAAATTGAGGCTGAATTTTTTTTATTACCTTTGTGGGTTTTTTCTTTTCTGATAAATGGACTACCAACAGCCACTAAATCTCCAGATGCAATAGTTTTGTTCCGTTTATGGAACTCTTTCAAATCACATCTTTGTGAAATTTTTTATGAAAAAGGCACCAAAGTGGGTGCTGCCTAAGGAAACAAGAATTATGCACAGAGGACTATGCCTGAAATGAAGAAAGAGAGTGGGGGAAGCCTGTAAAAAAGATTGAAGGGAACCACAATCTACGAACAGATGTACGAAAGAGCCATGAAGGTAGAATCTTGAGGAAACCTTGGACGCCCTCCATGAACTCTTCGTTGTCACTGATCAACTTGTTTTTTCACTTCCTCTAGTGTTGCAGATCCAACACAGGCACAGTGCTTTAATCACTTAATCTAATGTAAAAGAGCTTTGCTCATGAGATTTATATCTAGATGTAGTTAGTACAGTAATAACATGCCTTTAAAAATATAGTCTAACGTTGGCTTTTGTTGACATATGGCCATCCGAGGTCAATAATTATTGTTGTCAAACTATACCAGGGGATGCAAGAATGCTGACTCCTTAAAACATATGACGAGATAATGTAATCGTCATTTTCCTTCAAAGTTCTTTCTCCTTTCAACCTACTTTATCAGTGCAGATTCTTATTTTCAGGTAGGGATACTTGGAAATGCTGCTGACTTTTATGAGGATGGCTCAAATGGTAGTACTGCAGACAACAACATAAAGAGGCGAGAAATGATGATAGCTTTTGACATGCGGTACTGTCATTAGAGAAGCAAAATTTGTTTCAGTTAGATGTCTCTAGGAGATTTTCTTGATGCGTTCCTGTTTCATGCATGTTGTGAAGATGTGTTGGATTCATGATGGCAAAAATGGTGATGTGGGAACTGATGGACCCTTTAGTCTTTACAAAGTTCAAGTCATTCCTCACAAAGGTATATGAGTTCCCCAGTTTTCTCATGAAATCTCAGTCTTTGTTTTATGCAAAAGATAACGGGATCCAGGGATGTGTATTACATTCTGCACCATGCTAGATATTGATCTTTTGCCTAGTAGAAGGGAATGAATATTAGTACCAACGTTGGTTGATGTACAATTGCAGGGGAATGATCCGTCATGTCTGCGTGAATTTTTATTGCAAATTCTCAACAAGAATTCCCCTTCCGGAAATGCTGGACTCCAAGTAAGAAGATGTGCTTAACAATCCGTTACTCTACTTCCAATGCCCCTTCCGTCATTTGTATAAGAAGGGCTTTGTCCATTTTATGTCTTGCAGATACTTGATAGAAACTGGGGTGCAGGTTGGAACCTTCTATCCTTGTTGCTTGCAACTAAGCCTTCTGAAAGAATAAGGTATGCTGTTGTTCATATATATAGTTGGAAAACTGCACCAGAAATTGAACTCCAGATTTGAGTGTTTAAGAGTTGACACGTTAGATCAAATAAAAGGAATATGGTGGTTGAAAGGCTGTCAATGTTAGATTTTGAATAACTGATATCATAAAATGCAATGTATATTTTGAGTCTTCCTTTTTTTTTTCCCCCTTAAATGAAAATACTTTTTTCCTGGACATCCATGTATCCACTTGCATATTGTTGGTCTCTTTTGTATGACTAAGATCTAGAAATGGAAGTCTGCCGTTGGTTTCCAGGCATGAACTATTTTCAATTAGTCGGTTCACTGGGTAATAGAGCCTTTAGGCACCTAGAAGCAGAGGGGTCTATGGGAGTTCTTGTGAATATCAAATCGTTTAACATTAAGCATATTTTTTTCGAGACAAAATTATTTGTCTTTCTGTTGTTACTTTAAACACTATTTGATATATATATGTGTGTGTGTGTGTGTGTCAGTTGCGTTTGTAATGCTACAATTATTGCCAATTATAACTTTCTTAATGAATGTTTCACAGTTGCTTAGATGCTCTTAGACACCCATTTCTCTGTGGACCTAGATGGAAGGTTGTCCCATCCATAGATATCATTAGGTGGGGTCTTGGTTCAACTGCAGTACGAATTTCTGAGGAGTACATCTATGGCCGACCTCAGGTATATCAGATCTAGGCTTTTCTAGATCTAGACTTGAGCTGTTATTTTTATGTGTGCAATTTATTTAGAATGTGTTGTCCCTTACCGTATCCTACACTGATCACCAGATGACCACCAGAAAACTAACGTATAACAAGGAAACTGTAGTTTAGTTTTTCACTTAATAAACTTATACCGTTATTAATTTCTTTTCCTATTTTATTCGTTGATTTATAACTATCCTTTGTAAGTAAACTTGGCAAGGGAATAAATATTAAGAGAAAAAAAAAAAATGGAACGAGGAGTGCATAAATACTGCTCAATTTCTCACCATCTAACCCGACTGCATAGAGTTGAAGATATGGAAGATGCACTAATTTGTGCCTTTTTTCCATTCTACAGCGCCAAAGACTAGCCCATTTTATTGAACTGCTAGAGACGCTCAACCCTCATCCAAGGCCAAGGGTAACGACTTATTTGCATTTCCCACAACTCTGCATTATCGTTCTTTTATATGTATTCCATCAGTGTCTATGGTTAGACATTTTGCAATCAGCTTTTTGACTTTCAGACAATCACAAAAACTGGCTGGTTGTTTACGCAAAATATATTGCAGATGTGTATGTCTATTTTTATGAATTAAATAATATTTGAATTTCCAAATCCCGTCCCTCTTTTTTTTTTTTTTTTTTTTTTTTGTAGAATTTGCTGGAGTTCCTGCCAGGAAAGTGGCGGCTGCTATACTGTACTGGGAGGCACATCGGCCTGACCCTTAGGCAACCTCCTATGCGAGTTCTGGTTGGCAATGTGTACCTAACAATATATAGAGCATCGAAGTTAAACACCACCCTTTCATTTGCCTCCGACATTGACTTCACAGCCATGATTGGTCAGAACTGGCCACATGACAAGACTGGTGTAAATGGGAAAATGCAAGTGAACTCGTCATTTAGATTAACAGCAGGTAGACGCCTATATCTGAAAGAAGAAAACACCACAAGACATTCTCATGGAATCCAAACACTCGTGATTCTTTAGCTCAGAAACTTTCTGGCACGAAGTGGAAGAAAGCCATTCCGTTCGAGGAGTTTCCGACGAGCCTTCCAGTAGCCAAGCTTGTTTCAAGTGACATTGAGGTGACACTGGATCTCGGAGATCCACTGAATAAAGACATTAGCGTTGCAGGAAATGTGGTTCAAGAAGTTCGGATACAGGTCCCACCTGAAATGTTTGATATGACAAAGCTCGTTTGTGGGACGTATGTGGATTCCAGGCTGTTAGTCCTGAGGGGAGTGAATGGTTCGGCGCTCTTATTCACAAGATCTTGTGATGATGTAAACTTGAGACGATAGTAATCTCGTGTATTTGGACGTTCCAATTATCCTCTGTAAGTAATTGTTTTTGTAAACTAGGAAATTAAAAAAGTAGTGATCACCAATTCTTCCACTGACGAACTTCACTTTCTACATCTTCTGATTGTCTGCTAGATTTATGTGCTCAAGGTGAATTGGGCTGAAGGCGATACTAAAACATCGAAAATTCGAACTGCTCTAAAATGACAATACAGTGAGGTAATTCTTTTGTGCAATAAAATTGAAACGTGCATAGGCTAGTTAGACAGAAGAAAACAAGAAAGTGTTGAAAGTATGGGAAAGTATGGAAAACGTACATGACAGACATGTTTCTGTTTCTTCGCGAACTAAACAAAATGTCGTTTATGCTTTAAACGTTTTACTGGCGTTCAAATAAACACATGTTGTTTCGTGTGTTTACTCTGGAGAATTCTTTTTCGCCTAATGACGGCTCGCCTGTCGTTGGACTTTATTTTGCAAAACAAGTTAAACGATATGTTTTAAGTAGGTAAAAGTTCTGTCGTTATCTAGAAACGACAGGTCGTATGAGGTGTCCTGTTTCCCGCCATTCGCCTCAGACATGAAAACGACATGCCACTCCTATTTTCAATCTCAGTTGTTAATGCCAGAACGACATGTCTCTTCTGTTATCCACGTCTACTACCTTTTTCATTTAGGTTACAAACGACATGTCGCTTCTTTCGTTTTTTCTTAAATTCTAGATTAAAAACGACAAAATGTTTTTTTGTCTTAGCCAAAAAAGTACATATCCTACTGTAATAATCTAATAAAGCCTTAAAACTCAAGACAGCCCGTTTCAAAAAACAAGAATTATCAGGGAGCTTTTTTATGGGTTATTTACATAGATGTCTAAATTAGAGGTATTGATTTGAAATATGTTCATTTTTCTTTTTATTTACATAAACATCTAATAGAGTAATTATAAAGATAATTTTACCCTTCATAAAAAATGGAGAATTAACAAATTAAGAAATAACAAAAAAAAAATCTAAGATGTTTACCAAATAAGGCTAAAGTTAATTTAGTGAAATTGCCAAAAGAATTGATAGAAAAGAAATTTTTTGATTTTTTTTTTTTTTTGATTTATTGTAAAGAAGATGTAAATATTCATAGTGAACCAAAAAAAGAGAATATTTTCTAAAAATTAGATTTCACATTAATGAGAAAAGGCTAAATAAAGAAAAAAAAATCTTAAAAAATATTTCATATAATGAATATATCTTTATCATAAAGATACGTTTGATTTTATTTCTGCTAATTTATATAAATAATAGTATTTTTTTTTTCATAAAGAATTTGATTCCATTTATTGTATTCTTCAATTTGTTTGATTAAAACATAAATGATAACCATTTGATTCATAGGGAATTACATAAACAAATAGGTTTTTTTTAATAAAGAATTCATTGGTTTTTTGTATGAAAAATATGAATATTCATCAATTTTATCGTTAATATTTTGTGCTGTATTTATTATTTAGTATGAACCATTATTTTTATAGTAAATATTTTATTTTTATTATAATTACTTTGATATTTATAACTAATTTTGGTTTATTAAAGATAATTTACATTTATCAATAAAAAATACCCATCATTAAAATCAAAAAACAAAAAAAGGAAAATAAAAGAATATGTATAAAAATAAAATGATGTCAATTATAATAAAATGACAAAATAAATATTATAAATATTTATTTCTTAAAGAATAGATATATACATAATATCGTTGAAAAATGAACATATTTCAAAACGATACTTTAAAAATAAACCTTTGTGTGTGTGTGTTTTTTTTCGCCTAAAAAAAAACATATGTTAAGGACCGATTTCATGTTTGGACTATTTCACATGCTTTTGTCGATTGGTGTTTTCAAGTCGTTCTGCTGACGCCATTTCCTCATTTTATTTCGTTTTCATGTCTATGTCGGTTTGTTATTGTCGTTATTGTTGCCTTTTTCCTATTTTATTGGTGTTTTCTTAAAGACGTCGTTCCTTGTTTTTGTCGCTTTATTGTTCTTTGTTACTGTCCTCTTTCTATTCAATTGGTGTTCCCTTAACTGATGTCGTTCCTTGTTATTGTCGCTGTCATGTCGTCCGTGATCGTCCTTTTTCTTGTTTTACTGGTTAGAACCACGCGGGTGAAATAATATACTATATCATAGTGAAATAATAAATTATCTAAATGATATTAGAATTTAAAAAGAAAATTAGGACAAAATATAAAAGGACAAAAGAAAAAATGAAATAAAAAAAAAAAGACAGAAACTCTTTTGTGAAACTTAAAACAAAATAAAATAACAAATCTAAACTCCTTTACAAAATTTCAAAAAAAAAAATCGACGAAGTCATTTTTAACCACGTTAAAAACTCAACACGAAACTCAAAAAAAATATACACTTCAGAGAAATTTCTCACTTTTACTTGTGTAATAGATTGATAGACAGTAGTTTGTTGTCTCCTTGCATGCCACTTCTAATCATCGTCGTTCTGTTTCTTTACGTCAACTACCATAGGATTATATACAAGAATGTCATAAATATGACACCACTTTAAATTTATGTCCATCACAATATTAAAATTTATGTCCATCATAATATTAAAATTAATGATTTTGTCATTTCAAAACACTAAAATTATCAACTTTAATATTAAATTAGACAAAAATCAGAACAAAAGAAGGTACTCCAACCATGACTAGTCATCTAATTTTCTCTATTATTAAATATTATTATTGCCATCACCTGATAGTGTTTTTTTTTTTTTTTTCCTTTTTTGTGAAAAACCATCACTTGATGGTTTTTCTTCTTCTTCTTTTTTTTTTTTTTTTTTTTCTAATTTGTAAGTCCGAAAACAAAATTAAAATAAAAAGAAGAACGAAAGAAAGAAAGAAGACATTCACATTTATCACATGTATAATTATAGCCATAGATTGGTTAAATGAAGCCAAAGGCCTCCCCTTTTTTATCTAACAATTGAAATTGAAATTGAAATGAAAGGCGCCAGTGAGGACAACATGGTGAACCACTCTCATTTTCCATCACAAGAGAGTTGTACAAAGAAACTACAATTCCAGCAAATTCTAACACCTATTGAGTTGTCACAATAATGTTCAGATGGTGCCTAGGAGCTTGAGACGGATGTGCCGGTTACCGCCAAAAAAAAAGTACAAAATTAATTCCTCTACCAAGCAAATTCAAGCTTGTCTGAACAGTCGACTCTCCTAAATCAGTCCCTGACGTTGCAGATCAGTGTATGTCTTCTTGTTGTAAATGTTACCCTCTCTGTCTTCATATTCTTCTTCAAGATCGGGCCGCCATTTATTGTATCCTTGTCGCTCTTGTATCCTCTTCCAAAGTTCTTTTGCTTCCTGCATAATACAAAGTTAAAAAATTTTGGTTACGTAAATAAATGAAGGAAAGTTGATCAGATATTTCTCAGGCAAAGTATGGAATTCTGTAGGCTTTAAAGAGGTTAATCTGATCAGTTCTAACCCCAACAATTGACGAGGAAATTCAACACCACAAAAAGATGTCAAAAGGGTACCTCGATCGATGTGATCTCGTTGAAATTCTTGGTATTTGGAATACCAAGGCAACGCATCCCATGCTGATGCCGCCATTCCTTGAAATGTCGCTCAAAAGCTCGGCGGCCCCAATAACTGTAGTTCCCGCATATCTCGCACTTGAACTCCTGAATGCAAAGATAGTCAGAAATGCGCGATGAGAGCTCAAATGAGTTCTCTAGAAATGAATATCATCACTCTAAATAAAAAGTATCTGAGGAGACCCCTAGTTTAAAGGAAAATATTACCTGGCCAAGGCCGTGAAGCTTATAAAGCCAATATGGTATGGGCTTCCCATCCCAACCCATTGGCAATTTGAGGGGATTATAAATCTGCTGATCTTCATCATCGCTTTCAGTGTCAGCTTGGGTTTCTTCCTGCAGAGTTAGCCAAGCAGTATTTTCTGTCAGAAAACCAAAGCAAACTCAAAAAAGAAAAGCTGTAATTTACATGTTCAGTGTTAGATTATATACAAAATAAACACACTACAAGTTATATTTCCGATTGTTCTGTCTATTCTTGATCTAACTTTTCCTCAACAGTTGGAAAAGATGAAAAGCACAAAATTTCACTCACCTCCTCACGTTCTGCTTCCATTTCCTCATATGTCAAAGCTTGCTTCTTCACAATGTTGTCTTTTGTTCGTGCAATTGTCTGCATAATGCCACAGAAAAACTAAGATGTTGGATTGACAGGAATAGAATACTAAATAATATATAATAAAGGAAAACTGGAGAGTTGCAGGTTGTATGTGGTGCTACTGATATTCAAACAATTCGTGCAAGGTTAGACAAATAGGAAATAAATGTTAACCTCTTCCAGTGAGTAACACAGTCTGTTTATTTTGGCCTCCATCAAAGCTATTTCTTTCCAATTGTTAACTTGTGGAGCTGCAGCAATCCCGTTTTGTTGTGAGCCACGTGAACCTTTGGCATAGTGTTTCTTATCCAACTGCTCTAGAGGTGTGTGCTGCACAAAAAGTATAAAATTTTAAAGGAATATGTTTTTCAATCTATTAACATTTAACACAACTTCAAAAAATTTTTAAGTGACTTGAACAAAACTCTATCAAACTCAGGAAAAAGGGTTTGCTCCCAATAATAATAATAAGGATGTTCTAGAAGAAGGATTCAGATTGTACATCTACAAGCCTATGGTGCAGTAATCAGTAGCCAGAACACTAATAACAAATAATTTTTCAGCTTTGAGAGTCATATAATAAGCATCATAAATAGTAAACTTTGTGGAAATATCTGACTAAGATAATAATTAATTATGTATTTATCTTGTATTCCTAGAATAATGAGATTCGGGTACTGATTTACCCAAATCTCCTCTTGTTAGCTGCTAATTTGTTAGGTTGTTATTTAGTTCCTAAGTTCTAGGAAGTTGTTATTTTCTCTTCTCTATTTAGTCGTGTAAACCTGTTGCTGTAAACGACAAGTTCTAATAGAATAGAATATTCCAAAAATTCACATGGTATCAGAGCACTCTCTGAACCAATCCAATCAGATCTCCTGATGGTCAAATACGGTATGGCCACAGAAAGACAGTCCTCTTCCTCACCTGAAGTCACTTCAGGTTCTGATCCTCCCACCTCCAGCAATCACACCATAGCCGAATCTGTCCCTCTTCCCATTACAGGACACAAACTGAATGGGAACAACTATCTTCAATGGTCGCAGTCCGTCATGATGTACATCAGTGGAAAGGGGAAGGATGAATATCTAACAGGAGAAATCGTTTCTCCAAAGGCTGGAGATCCTCATTTTCGACTCTGGAAAACAGAGAACAATATGGTAATGTCATGGTTAGTCAATTCCATGACTACCGAGATAGGGGAAAATTTCTTGCTTTACAACACGGCTTACGAAATATGGGAAGCTGCAAAAGAATTCTATTCAAGCAAGGAAAACACCTCTGCAATTTTCGAGATAGAGACCACACTTCATGATCTCCGACAAGGAGAATTCTCTATCACTCAGTTTTATAATATCCTCACCCGTCATTGGCAGCAACTTGATGTTTTTGAAGATCACAAGTGGAGATGCCCTGAAGATGCCAAGATGTTCAGAGAGATCGTGGAAAAGAAGAGAATTTTTAAGTTCTTGATGGGACTCAACAAGAACTTGGATGAGGTTCGAGGACGAATACTGGGATTAAAGCCGTTACCGAGCATCCGAGAAGTTTTTTCTGAGATACGCCGAGAAGAAAGCAGGAAGAAGGTGATGATGGGAGCTTCACAACCTGCACCTATTACAGATAACTCATCTGCCCTAGCCACTCGCACAACTCAAGGCAGTAGCAATGACAACCGACCAAAGAAAGGAAGACCATGGTGCGACCACTGCAAGAAACCAGGCCATCTACGTGAAACATGCTGGAAAATACACGGAAAACCTGCAGATTGGAAGCCTTCGAAACCTGCCACTGACAAAGAAACCCGTGGCAATCATGCTACTGTTGAAGAGGGATCTCCTGTTCCTACGGAAACCAGTCCATTCAGCAAAGAACAGATTGAAGCACTCCAGAAAATGTTCTCCCAGCAAAACCACATCAGTACTGGAACTTTTGCACATAAAGGTAATTACTTAAGTGCCCTTTCTGTTAATTCCATAACCAGCAAACCGTGGATAGTCGATTCTGGTGCATCCGACCACATGACAGGAGACGCCTCACTATTTCAACACTACAGTCCATGTAGAGAAGGTCTTACAGTGAAAATTGCCGATGGTTCACTATCTAAAGTTGCTGGGACAGGTTCTATTATTCTTTCGGCTGACCTAACCATAAAATCTGTACTTCATGTTCCAAATTTGGACTGTAACTTGCTGTCAGTTAGCAAACTCTCTCGGGATCTCAATTGTGTGGCTAAGTTCTTTTCAAACTTGTGTGAATTTCAGGTTTTGGACTCAGGGAGGACGATTGGCAGTGCTAGGATGTGCTCGGGTCTTTATCTTCTCCAAGTCGATAGTCCTTCTAGGAGACAAACTCACAATGCAGTATGTGTCGAGTCCAAGAGTAAGACTAATAAAAACATAATTCTAGTCGATCATTCCAATAAAGAAAGTGCAGTTATGTTATGGCACTATCGCTTAGGTCATCCTAATTTTTTGTATCTTCAGAAATTGTTTCCATCTTTATTTGTCAATAAAAGTTCGAAATTGTTTCAATGTGAGGTGTGTCAATTTTCAAAACATTGTCGTAGTTCTTATCCTGCTTTGCCATACAAAGTCTCAAATCCATTTGCCATGATTCATAGTGATGTGTGGGGCCCTTCTAGGATCAAGAATGTTACTGGTACTAGGTGGTTTGTGTCTTTTGTTGATGATCACACTAGAATCACTTGGTTGTTTCTCATGAAAGAAAAATCTGAAGTAGGTCCAATATTCAGAAAATTCAACACTATGATTCAAACTCAATTCCAAACAAAAATACAAGTGTTGAAATCTGATAATGCAAGAGAATACTTTGAGGCTAGTTTGGGTGATTATTTTGAAAACCAAGGTATTATTCACCAAAGTTCTTGTGTCGATACACCCCAACAAAATGGGATAGCCGAGAGAAAGAATAGACATATCCTTGAAGTTGCTCGTTCCCTTATGTTCACCACACATGTTCCCAAACACTTTTGGGGAGAGGCCGTTCTCACAGCCACCTACTTGATAAATAGAATGCCCTCTCGTGTCCTACATTTTAAATCACCATACGACACTCTCCTTCACACTTTTCCCACAACCCGTGTCTTAACAACTCTTCCACTTAAAGTCTTTGGTTGTTCAGCATTTGTTCACATCCATGCTCAACATCGTAGCAAACTTGATCCAAAGGCTCTCAAGTGTATTTTTGTCGGATATTCTTCAAATCAAAAAGGGTATAAATGCTACTCTCCAGTCACTCGAAGTTTCTATAATTCCATGGATGTTACATTCCTTGAAAATCAACCCTTTTATTCCAAAGTTGATATTCAGGGGGAGAATTTCACTCAAGAATACCAACTTTGGGACATTGATAATCTAGACCAGCATTGATCTTCGTCTGTCCCATCACCACCAATCGAGTCACCACCAATAGAAATACCTTCCGCCGTCCCATATGTCACACCATTAACCGAGTCACCACAGCCATCTCAAATAGAACACCAAGTCAGTCACACACAACCTGCTGACACTCGTGAGTTACGTGTCTATACTAGAAGGAACAAGACTCAACAAGAGAAAAGACCCCAGCCAACCGAGCATAGTCATGAGTCCAATCCGGATCTGGAACTACATAATTCACCAGGTAATGACAGTTCCAGTACTGTACCTGATACAAGTCTTGATTTACCTATTGCCTTGAGAAAAGGCACACGGTCCTGTACTGATCATTCCATACATAAATTTATTTCATATGGGAGATTGTCATCTGGTCATCGTGCTTTTGTGAGTAATCTGGATAGAATACAGGTTCAAGAGCCTAAATCAATTCATGAAGCACTCCGTATTCCAGAATGGAAAAAGGCTATTTGGGAAGAAATTCGTGCACTAGAGAAGAGTGGAACTTGGGAAATATCTGAACTGCCATCAGGAAAACGTCCAGTGGGCTGCAAATGGATTTTCACGATCAAACACAACTCAGATGGAAGCATAAACAGATTTAAAGCTCGTCTAGTGGCTAAAGGCTTCACTCAATCCTATGGGATAGACTATCAGGAGACCTTTGCACCAGTAGCTAAACTCAACACTATTCGGGTATTACTCTCTCTAGCCTCTAATCTTGATTGGCCTCTCTACCAGCTAGATGTGAAGAATGCATTTCTTAACGGTGATCTTGAAGAGGAAGTATACATGGAGATCCCACCGGGCTTCGAAACTTCAACCAACTCCAACAAAGTTTGCAAGCTCAAGAAGTCTTTGTATGGACTTAAACAATCACCGAGAGCATGGTTCGAAAGGTTTACCAAAGTTGTGAAAAGGGTTGGATATGATCAATGTCAAACGGATCACACAATGTTTGTCAAACATTCTCCCACGGGAAAGAAGGCAATTCTTATTGTGTATGTAGATGACATCATCTTAACAGGAGATCACAATGAAGAAATTCAGAAACTCAAAAGCTTCCTAGCTAAAGAGTTTGAGATCAAAGACCTAGGCAATCTCAAATATTTTCTCGGCATGGAGGTAGCTCGATCCAAGAAAGGGATTTCAGTTTCTCAGCGGAAGTATGTCCTAGATCTATTAAAGGAGACAGGAATGCTTGGGTGCAAACCAGCAGACACACCAATGGACTCAACCACGAAGATAGGCAGCAAAGAGAGCAGCACTCCAGTTGACAAAGGAAGATATCAAAGATTAGTTGGGAAACTTATTTATTTGGCTCACACCAGACCAGATATCAGCTTTGCTGTTAGCACAGTAAGCCAGTTCATGAACAACCCAACTGAAGAACACATGGAGGCTGTGTACAGGATCTTACGGTACTTGAAGATGACACCTGGTCAAGGGCTGTTCTTCCAAAAATCAGCAAGTAGAGAGGTTGGAGTATTCACGGATGCAGATTGGGCAGGCTCCATAACTGATAGGCGGTCTACCTCTGGTTATTGCTCTTACGTATGGGGCAACTTGGTTACTTGGCGAAGCAAGAAACAATCAGTAGTCTCACGGAGTAGTGCAG
Organism: Ficus microcarpa; assembly: GCA_025413485.1. Classification (NCBI taxonomy): domain Eukaryota; kingdom Viridiplantae; phylum Streptophyta; class Magnoliopsida; order Rosales; family Moraceae; genus Ficus; species Ficus microcarpa. The sequence goes on along the minus strand of CM046378.1, from coordinate 20,965,717 downwards.
AAGCTGAATTCAGAGCCCTTGCACACGGCATTTGTGAGGGAATATGGCTGAAGAGAGTACTTCAGGAGCTGAACGTTCCAATTTCAGGGTCCATGAAAGTGTTGTGCGACAACCAGTCAGCAATCAGTATAGCAAAAAATCCAGTCCACCATGATAGAACCAAGCACGTGGAGATAGATCGACACTTCATCAAAGAGAAGATTGAAGACAACACTATAGCACTACTGTATCTTCCAACCAGTCAACAAACCGCTGATATTCTAACTAAAGCTTTGCCAAGGAAGATCTTTGAAGGCCTTATTTCCAAGCTAGGTTTACTCAACATATACAACCTAGCTTGAGGGGGAGTGTGGAAATATCTGACTAAGATAATAATTAATTATGTATTTATCTTGTATTCCTAGAATAATGAGATTCGGGTACTGATTTACCCAAATCTCCTCTTGTTAGCTGCTAATTTGTTAGGTTGTTATTTAGTTCCTAAGTTCTAGGAAGTTGTTATTTTCTCTTCTCTATTTAGTCGTGTAAACCTGTTGCTGTAAACGACAAGTTCTAATAGAATAGAATATTCCAAAAATTCACAAACTTCTTGCCACTAAACAAGTTAATCCCAATCCAGTAAGCATGCAATTTTCAAACATTACAGGCTGACCAGAAGAAGAAGAAAAACAAAAAAACAAAAGAACGTACCAAACTGGCTAAGAATTCATTAAAGAACCAGACAAGGAAACCATACACTTGAACTCTTAAAAATTTCTTCTATTTGGAACTGACTATTTGCCGGTGGGGAAAAAACAAAAGGAAAAAAAAAATGCATACCGACTAAAGCAGTCATCAAGGAAGTATGCAGGAGGAAAGCATACAATAAACTCTAAAAGTTTAAACTTTTTGTTCATCTTTTCTTTTATCTTGGGCAAAATACATTTGCAAGGGGCTAATTCTAATCCCTCAGGTAAAATAAGAACAGCTCCCATACTTATAAATCTATATATTCTTTTAGAAAAGAAAGTAAGGCTAGCGTGTAACAACCTTTGTGAGAAAAAGCCTCTCAGCGCGTTGCTGAACAGTTCCACCTGTCTTTAGTCCTAATGCACCCAATGCCTGACAAGAGTAAATACAGAAAATTTGCGAGTAAAATAGCAAGCAAAGATGCAGCTAAAATCATGTATTAAATGTACGCAGATTGAATGCAAAAGGACAAAAATCTGGGGCTACAAAAAAAATTGAAACAGAACCTAACCTCCTTTAATTTTTCAGGACCCACTTCTATCAACTCTTCGACTGTGCTATAATAGTCAAGATCAATCACAGTAAGCTGATCTGGTAGATGCCCATTTCCTTGATCTTCACTCTCCCATACTTTGACCTTACCATCTGCCCATTGCTCTTCAAACTCCGTTACAACCTGCACTAGCAACATAGAGATGTACTTAAATCTAAACCAGATAGAGCATAGTCTAAGATTGTCATAAACGAAATCTTACATAGTTGATACATAAGATAACTGTAGATGAATATGAAATAAGAAACGCATCATTTATATTGGACGTATGAAGTTGAAAAAAAATTTTAAGTTCTAGAACTATCCTTCTGTACAAATACACAAACAATTTGAGAAATCTTATGTAAACATATCTTCAATATGGGTAGTTACAGAAACCTTTAACATAGCAAGGTTTAAAATATCTTTAAAGAAAATTCCAGAATAGACGAAGCCACTTAATTCCTAACATTTTGAACCCCCAAATGGGAGAGAGAAATGTCCATAGACAAAGATTAACAGTTAATTCCTATTTCATTATAAATCCAGCACGTCAAATTTGATGACTAAGCAGTGCATCAGTCGTGCAAAATGAAACTACTACTCATGTAAACAATTAAAAAAGGGAGGCCATCGTGCTAAACAAACCTTTGAGAATATTCTATCAAGATCTTGCAAGGGCTCTGTCCGCTGGAAAAAATATATTAAATACTCCAGCATAGACTCTATGTATTCCCTGTATTGCCTGCAGCAACCAGAAAGGACAAACATTCCAAATTTCACGTAAACAATTGAACAACAGTAGTCATGGACAGATCACCATAAGTAACATTTCAAAAGAAAAGGAAATGCAATATACCTAGTGAACTTCAGCTTGCGAGGAATTTTATGTGGTTGTGAAAAAACAAGGAGGTAAGCAGAATATTCAATGGGCTCTCCGAACTTAGAATTAATATACTGATTGTACAGTTCGTGCAAATCGAGGTATCTTCCGAGTGCTTCCTGAAAAAGAAATGTAGAAAAGTTATACAACGAAAAAATTAAATAAATAATGTCCAACATATTATCTTGATGAGCTACGAGTAATTAGCAACTCATTCATCTAAATAAAAAAAATGGATATCTGGGATTTTGGTTAAGACGAGAGAGAGAGAGAGAGACCTCCCCACTGAATTCAATAACTGGCTCCTCCTTCAGCATTGCTTCATACTCTTCATTAGCATCGACAACACGTGCAGCTGGATGCCTTCTATGGTACTCACGAATCTACACAAACACCAACAAAAAAATGAAAACACATTTCAAAACAGCTACTTGCCCTTTTTATTGCTCTGACTATTTCAATTGTTAAACTAACGAAGAAAAGAGGACCGAACAACAGAACCAAAGAACTCTTAAAAATATAAGCAATAGCTTGAGCAGGATTTCAACTTTCAAGAACCTTAGACTACAAATGCCATTGTGCATATCAACAACATAATGCTAATACAAAGGCATGCCCACAAAACATCACCTCTTTTAGTCTATCATAAAATGCACTAAACACATTGGTCCCCGTCGCAGTTTGACCCCCAAGAGCCGCAATCTCATCCTTCCTTGCACCATCCTTGTCTTCATAAATCTCAACCTAAAAAAAAAAAAAAAAAAAGAATTTAATTTGTACAAACAAGTTGAATCTTGTCTTCCGAACAACCAAACTGCAATTTCTCTGAGCCTAGTTTAACAACAAAATTCCAATTCTCGACTATCAAAGGCCAACATTTCAAGGTACTAACACAAAATATTAAGGTAATTCACTGAAAAATATTCACTTTTTCTTACTTAGCTAAGCAGAAAGCGGAAAAAACTTCAAAACCATGGGCAATTAAAGAATTTCCAGAACCCAAAACTACAAAAACAAAACCCAAATTTCAATTTCCAAAACCAAAAAACGAGTAAGAAAGCTCAAAATTTTCCCTAATTTCAAGAAACGGAAGTCGAAGAAGAGGGTAATTACGAGTTTCTCGGTGGTGGCGGAGATGGTGTCGATCATGTGGCGGACGCGGTGGCTCTGGAACAACCGGTCCTTGGCGGACGACGGCTCGCTCTGGAGTTCCTTGACGATGAGCCGCTCAAGCCGCTCCACCTCCTCGTGAGCCGACCGAGTCACTTCCAGAAGCGTCGACGACATCTTCGCCTTCTTCTGGCCCACGGAAACCCGACAAGAATCGGAGAATTTGCAGCTAGGGCTTCGAGCTCTCTTACTTTTGGAGAGAGGACTTCTGAACGGAGAACTATCGGGGACGAGGCGGAACGTTGAGTTTTGAGATTCGCGTATATTTATCGAATTTTTTTTTTTTATTAATTGTAATATAAGATTTTTAAGTTGGAATAGTAAATTTTTTTGAATTTTCAGAAAAGACAAAAAACTTTTTGGGAAAAGACAAAAACTTTTTGGGAAAAAGACAAAAAAAATTTTGAGATGAGATGAGATGAAATGGTGTACCAAATGAGGCCTAAGGTTTTATTTGGTTTTAAACCTTGTTTGGTTCTTCATTTTAATTTAAATTTTTCATCTCAGTTTTTATCTTTTTCTGAAAAAATTTTTTATCTTTTCTGAAAAGTTTTTTTGTCTTTTTGAAAAGTCAATAAAAATTACTATTGAAACTTAAAATTTCCAACTCAAACTGGTGAACCAAACGGGACCTTAATTTTTTTCTTAATTTTTTTTTTTTTAATTAATAAAATTTATAATTCATTTTTAAAAAATTAATCAACTCCAACTTAAAACTTTTTATCTTCAGCCAACTTACCAAACAAAAGCTAAGCTTGCGTTTGGTTTACGGGTTAGAGATAAAATTTTTAAATTGTAATTAGTTGACTTTTCAAAAACTAGTTATAATTTTTGTTAATTTTTCAAAAAAAGATAAAAACTAATATGAAAAAGTACAGTTTAGTTTGAGTTAAATTCAAATGCCAAACGAACCCTAATTTTCATATTAGGAAATAGGAAAATTTCTTAATTATCGAAGATTTGATATATTTGGGTAACTTATATGTTTTTCATACTTGTAAACTTGTATTTATATGCGAGCTTATTAGTAGTACTCCTTACTAATGAATCTTCTCTCTATTTCTAGTCCGTGGATGAAATTACGTAAATCATTTATCTCTTTTTCTATATCTTTTATTTTATTATTATTTTTCATTTTTTAAGATGATATTAGAACTAACAGAATCGAATTATTTAAAGACTCTAGTAAATGATTCATACTCATTATGTAAGAGGTGTCACAATCACATTCATTATCAAATCCGCTGCTAAATCACTATTAGTGTCAAGGTCGTCTCAAACGAATGGTCACCTTGGAGTCAAATGTTTTTTTGTGAATGCATTTAGTTAAAAGTCTTGATTAAATATGTATTCTTTTTATCTTAGTGCACATGGAATTATGGACATGCAAGTAGAAAATGAAAATGAAAAAGGAAAAAAAAAATATGAGAGAGAAAAAAAAACCATATTGAAAAAAAAAAATTTGACAAACAAAATGAGTTTGCTGTTCTCAGAGTTTTTTTGACAAGTTAGTGTATTGTAATCCGATAATTGTTTCTGAATTTAAAAAATTGACATCAACTTAATAGGGTGTGTTGGAATCTGCAAATTATTTATAGATTTAAAAAAATTGCACCAACTTAAGGATGTGTTGAAATCCGATGATTTTTTCTGAATTTGGAAGATTAGTTTCCTTTCCTAGTTTTTTAAAATAAATTGGCATGTGAATCAAATTGAAGCATGTGTTGTGAAACTCGTGTGGATTTGAGTCTGGTATGTGCAGCTTCTGAAGATTAACATATTGTGAAACTCATGTGAACTTAAGTTTGGCTTATGAGAATTTCGAAGTTATTTTCGAACTAATCAAGGCAAGTTAAGATACATCGATTTGAGGAGGAGGATTAAGATTTGAAATTGTTAAATATTTATTAAAATTATGCTTTATAATTATTTCCAATTTTTAGATTACTCGATTGTAATATAAAGTTTTTAAATTTATTTATATTAATTTTCATATTAAGAAACGTGAAATTTTTTAGTCATAGAAGTTTTAATGTCTAAGGATAACTTACTCGTTTCTGGTGCCTGTAAACTTGTTTCTATGTGGAATAACATTTACAGTGCTTCTTATTAATGAAACCACATTCACCATTTGTCCTCTTTCTTCTATCTTTTACTCTATTATTTAATTTTTATTTTTCAAGACAGAAAATGTCTATTATCTACCTGTTTAGACCTTGAGCGACAGTAAGATTTCAAAACACAACGACATGTTTCTTTGAGAAAGAAAGGACAATTGGTCAACAAACGACGATGAAAGAAATGACGATTATTCGGAAAACGACCGTAAAAAAGACCAAAAAGAAACGACGATAAGTTAAAGAAACGACCGCAAGGACAGAAAAGCGACAATAACAAAAAAACAACGATAAATTGGAAAACGACAATGTCAATAAACGGTGATAAGTCAGGAAACAACAATTAAGCACGTAAAAAATTGAAATCTGACAACAACGTGGAAAACGATGTCCAAATAAAAAACAACAAAACCAAAAACGTATGAATAAGAAATTGCATTAGAAAGTTCAAAAGAACAAACGACGAACTGTTAAAAGCGCTAATATTTTTTAAACGACAGAAAATCCAAAAGACACCAAAAACGAACGACATCAAAAAAGTTTTCTAGAGACTCAAACAATTGGTTGTGGGGGGGGGGGGGAGTGAAGGAAACAAAAAAAAAAAAAAACGACGGTAACATAAAAATGGCATTCAAATCATGTTTTTCTCGAACATTAACGACATGAAAACTTCACGTCGTTTACAAGAAATGGAATAGTACTAAATTACTTAAAAACGACATGTCGTTTATTCAAACAATGGGCTTTCAGCCAAAATTTTCAATAATTCAGAGTCGCTCCCCCCCCCCCCCCCCTTTTTCCCCTTCTTTTTCAAGTACCAGACCCTGTCCTGTCCTGGTATATCAATAATAAATGGTGAAATAATTGAGGTTATTTCCTCTAGGCAGCCATTGAAGAGTAAAGAGAGTTTTTCAACAATGTGGGCAAAGCTGAACCAATCTATATCAGGTGGCGACGATGACGAGGGAGGCGACGCCCTCTTGGACGATGAATCTGATAACTTTTGCTCTCTCTCCCAACCCAGGTACGTTTTGCAGAAACAAAATTCAATGGTGGGGTTTTCTCGAGTTGTTCGTTTTGGGCTCAGGATGCGTTTTGGTTTTCTGGGTTTTGACTTTATCAGAGAATTTATGCGTTCGCTGCGTGTTTGATCGCTGGACTGGCTTTAATGTTCCTGGTATGAGCTTCTGGGCACTTCTCCTTTTGTAAAATCTTTACATATGCAAATGCAATGTTCAGAGTTTTCAGAGGTTAGAGTCTTTGTGCAAATTGCAATTTCTATGGAACTGGTTATGAATATTGAATATTACAAAGCATGTAACAAGATTATACAAGATGAGGCGGTGGGGTGTTTTTAGAGCATTGAGAATTTTGTTTATTTCCCTCTAAATCCCTGATTGAATTATTCTTAGTCTCACATAGAGAAGTTTGATTATCGGGTTTTTTTTGTTTACAATTGTGGTCTTTCCTTGCCAAAGAAAACTTTAGTCCTAGTGAAGATCAGGAGAAAGGAGTAGCTGATATATATGGGGATTAGTCAGTTATAGTTTTCAGGCTTGGAATGCTAATGTTGTTGAAATACGATGTTGATCCGACGACAAAAACAATTCCTTATGATTCTCGTTCTCTTCTTTCGCAGTCGATGGTTGTCTTTGCAAAACCAATCAAATTCGCGTTGTTATTCACCTTTGGCAATGTGTTGGCTGTTGGAAGGTGGGTGTCTTGGAGGTTGATTTCTCTAATTTTGATGGTTTTAGATCACCATGATGCATTTGTAGCCATTTTCTTCTTCTTCACCCATTTAAGAAAGAATCTTGATATCTTCGTCCAAAGTTGCTATGTCTGGCCTTAATCTCTATTTTCAGAGAGAGGGAAAAAAGCAATTGATTTTATGTTCCCTATTCAGTTCTAAACATTTGTTCATTACTTTCCTTGGCCAACAATCATAGTATCATACATTGGTTTTACTTTGCTTCCTGTTTTGATTGCTTTAAATAGAACTAGTTTTCATCATGAAATTTTATTTTCTGTTATTACAAATCACATGAATATGCTTCTGTATGATCACATGCATTTGTGTTACACAAGCATAAAATCTTTCCTCATAGTGTCCGTCATTTTCCTTCTTTTTTCTTCCCCTGGACATCTTGGTTCTGTAAAACCGAAATTTCTAGAGATGAGATACTAAAACTTCAATTGCTCTTTGGCAGCACAGTTTTCCTCATTGGTGCTACAAAACAAATGAGAATGATGTTTGACTCTGTCCGAATTTATGCGACTGCTATTTATCTTGGATGTGTTGTTCTAGCACTCATCTGCGCTCTCTGGGTCAGTATTCAATCTTTGTTCTATGACAAAATGGATCAAACTTTAGTCAACATTCTGGATCCCTTGGTTTCGGTTTAGTACTAACGGTAACGGTACATTACTTCCTGTCTCCCTTTGTCTTCTCATCGTACAGATACATAGCAAGATTTTAACAATACTCGCTGTCATAGTCGAGATCTGTGCCCTTGTTTGGTTAGTTTTTCCTTTCACATTGACATGATGAGCGGAATGGCTACTTCCTTTTCTATTTAAACACCCTCTTGCCTATTTTACTTTAGCCTATCAAAGAAACGCTTTTAATAACTTGTATTTCATCCTGTAATGCACTTTTCCCAACTTTTTTTTCTGACAGTATTTCTCGGCGGCATTTTTCCAGTGTCGTAACATCTTCTTAAGTTTTTACCTGCTTCAACTTTCAGGTATAGTCTGAGCTACATTCCTTTTGCGCGGAGAATGGTGTCTGAGTTGATGGTCCGTTTATGTGACACCGAGCTTTAGCTGATTTCAGAGACGTTCCTTTCGTTGCCGAGAAGAGTCTTGAGATTTTTTAATCTGGTTTGCTCCTATTTTTTTCATCCTTGGAGTGATTAAATATATGTTTGACACGGAACTTGTAACTGGTGAAAGTTTTTGACGTTGTAGTTGTATTACAATATTTGCTTTTCTCTTGTTTATGAAGAATTGTTCAACTTTTTACTGGTTTACATTTCTTCTGGGAATTCATATTTTTCTCTACTTTAACACATCCAAAAAAAAAAAAAAAAGAAAAACACCTAAGTGGGCCTGGAAACTAAAAGACCTGGATTAACAAATGGGCCAGGCCCAATTTCTCTCATTGATGTAGAATTGTTCAACTTTTTCCTGGTTTACATTTCTTCTTGGAAGACAGTTTTTTCAGGAGATAGAAGCACATGTCATTTTGACATAAATAATGGAAGTAAAAACTAGGTTTCTAAAAAATTTCAAGAGTAAATAGCTTGTAAATAACAAAACTATCAGGTAAATAATTTATTAAGAAGCTTGTAAATTGTTTACCTAGTAAAGAGCGCATCAAATATTTTAAAACTAAGTGGGCCTGGGAACCAAAAAGCCTGGATTAACAAATGGACCAGGCCCAATTGAACCTCAATGGACTTTTTTTCAAATTCTCAGTCTATTCACATTAGAAAGCAAAGTACCTAAATCTCAGGAAGTGCTCAAAAACTAATCATTCCTGATTTAGCAGGTGAGGATTTGACCAAGAAGTTTGGTAAGGGAATGGACCAGAGAATCTTAAGAAAGCGCATCCTCTCACGAGTGGAAGACATATAAATACATACATATATATATATATATATATATCTTCTAAAAGCCTCTCTCTATCTCTCTGTCTCTGACAAACCAAAATTTGAGAGACCAGCCAGCACAAAGCATGTGAAAACCCATACCCAACGATCTCCTATGAAAAGCACCTACTATGTCCAAAATGTGTTTTTTAACTACCTAGAGAGAGAGAGAGAGAGAGAGTTGGGTTAACCAGTTGATGAATTAAAAACACTTCTGAGTTTTGTCCAAGACATCCACATCACCATCTACCAAACATTTACTCAAACTCCATTGCCCTCATGTCCTAATTTTATTTTATTTTTCTTCTTCTTACTCCATCATTGCCCACTAAAAGCTAGTTCTTGTGTTCATTTCATATGGACCACATCTTTCAGACACATTGAAAAAACAATTTCACTTTTTTCACCCAACCTTCCTTTCATTTTCCTTGTAATGGACTGTATCTTCCTTGGACTTTCGATTCTTCACCTTTTTTAATCATGACTTTACAGTGTCTACTAACTGTTCACTGTCCGTACCGCTGTAAAGTGGGCTTTTTTTTTTTTTTTTTTTTTACAGAAATCGTTTAGTGGGTCTTCTTCTTTGACATCTGTTACCTTACAAGTGTCCACACAAAACTAGATTCTCCTGTTATAAACTCTGATTGATATCTTGTTTTACATCCATTTTCTTCAAGGTTCAACATTAATCTATATTATTTTATGAGAATTTTCTCGTACGGTATTGTCAGACCACTAGACCGGAATGTTCTCTCTTTCTCTCAATATCTCTCTCTCAAATGGATTATACTATTGTCTTCCTCAGATTGTATCGATCTCTTACACGGATTGTATCGTCGGATGAGAGACAATTCATATTCTTTTAATATGAATTCTTACTTGATGCCACATTTAAAACACGCATTTTAAGCGTTTTCTTTACTGTATAAGAATTACTTTATTTTTAATATTGCCCTTAGTTATAGGTCCAAAGCCCGCCCCGACGTGATTTTATTCCTATAGAATGTAGATTTTAGGTCTAGATGCAGTAGTAAGAAGAAAAAAGCTTAGGGAATCAATTAGAACAGCACACAAGGATCCACTTGTTGGGCAACAAACATGATTAAAGTAAGAATATAAAAGGCATTGTTAGTGCTTTGAAAATCCAAGTTCATCATGTCATCCAAACATCACAATGATTAATTAATACACGTATCACCTTAGAATCCAATACCCTCTTTTTTAAAGAATATTTAGATATTTAGATTCACCACAAAATTAGTTGTCACAAATATAAAACTTCAAAAGGGAAATTTTGGTTTTGACTAATTATAGCAGCTTATCAAGAAAGGTAAAAAGAAATATCATGTTAAACAAGCTGATTAAAAGGGAATAACAAAGGGTTGGTAGAAAAGTTTTTTTTTTTTCCCCCTCTTTCTCTCTCTATTGTGGTTTATGATTGTGACCTTGTAAATACACCAGAAACCACCTATTGTAATCATCAAGATCCACACCCTCAACGTCTCAGCTACCCACTTTTTTGTTCTTATTTTTTAAAATTTTTATTTTAAGTTTATTGGGTAAAATTTTCAGCCACCCACCAAGTCATGGTGGATGGTCAATCAATTACTTGTGGCAACCTACCACCATCTACTCATTGGAGCCATCAGCCACCAGTTCCATTTTAGCTTTGTCAAAATTTATTAACAAAGAGGATTTTAGGACCCAAGTATTTTTTTTTCTTTTCTTTTTTTTGAAACTACACGATTTTTATAGATCAACCACAAGGCCCTCAAAGGAGGATTATATTGGACTCATAAATGCATTCATTAAATTACAACTTTTAAATAATTATTAAATAAAAAAAACTTGTGACACTTATAAATCATTTAAATTCCTCACGTTTTATCGATGTGAGACTCATCAAGTAACTACTAAATCATTACTTATTTTTTTCTGCAAAAAAAAAAAAAACAAAAACAAAAAAAGGTTTGCACCCAAGGGAATTCCCTTTTTCCCCTTAGAGGATGACAGTAATTACAATGAATAATGAGCCATTTTCTTAAGATTGTATCTACCTCTTTTTCATAATCATATAACTACCTCTTTTTCCTTCATGTTGTTTACCTTTCTTGTTCTAGCTTCGTTTGGTCCTTTTGTAGTTGGCATCCAATTAGTACCGTGTATTTCTGACGTTTAGTTTTAGAAATTATGTGGAAATATAAACATAGGTGGAATTTTAAATTATAGGAATACTCCCTGACAATCGAACATATCCGACAGTTATAATTTTTTATTAAATTATTCATAATATCTAGTTGACTTATTAATAATTTTATCTATTATAGTATTGTTTAGCCATAGTTGTTACAGAAGATAAATATCAGTAAAAAAAAAAAAAAAAGTTATAATGGAATCAATTTAGTATTACAATCATGTCAAAAGGAAAATTATAAGTTGCGACAATCGGATAAGAGAATATACTAAAATTAAATCATACAATTATGTATTTTTAATCTTATTATAGTTATCACTCAAAATTAGAGAGGCATAAACCCAAAAGAATTCCTGAATGAACAAGGCATGAAAAGTGCAATAACGAGGATCTTCCTTTTTTAACACCCAAAACAATGTCGTGATACAGGGAACTCCACTCGGTTGTGTTTGGAATGAAAACGACAACATTTCTTTCCCACTCATTACAAAACCAGGCCTGACCCCTCAGACCCTCAGATTAAAAACAACAACTTTTTTTGAATGCTCAAATCTAACCAAAACCACCAAAAAAAAAATTAAAAAAAAAAAAAAAAAACTGAGAGTTCTTTTGTGACAAGTGGCAACAATGGTGACGATGCAAGTATTTGGTCACATATAGAAATATCAAAAAGTAAATGGGGAATATTGTTAAAAACTCACAAAGAGAGAGAAATCTCTTGGGAAGGAACCAACAAAAGAGGTGGGTTCGTTTTCATTTAAAAGCCCTATCCAAACCTGGCCACGTGAAGTGTGAAGTATCTTTTTGGCCATACAATTTTTTTCCTGGTCCATTTCTTTTTCTTTTTTTTTCTTTTTAATATTGTAATAATAACTCATGGTGATTTGCCGCTTGAGTCAAGTCAAGCACATAAATTGAGTCCCTCCCAATAAAAGTAAAAAACGTGGAACTCTTATTAACAACCACGTCAATTTTTTCCTTTATATATATATATATATATATTTTTGGTCCTCTTTACGTAAAAATAGATAAGATTATTGGATAGGCATAAGATTATGAGAACGTCATCCGATTGGATAAAATGAAAAAAAAAAAAAAAACAATTATCCCCGTTTAATTTGACATTGCCACCCGTTTAATTTGACATTTCCAATTAGATAAAATGAAAAAAAAAAAAAAAACAATTATCCCCGTTTAATTTGACATTTCCAAGTCAATTTTCATGTAAATTTTTATATTTTTTTAAAAAAATAATAAAAAAATAATAAAATCTGAGTTGAAATTTTCATTTTAAATTAAAATTTTCATTTTCAGCTAATAAATTAAACACACCCTTATATTTTTCTTTAGAACAAATAATATTTGCACAAATGGTTTCTAGATTATATTCTTAATCTAAAATTATTCTCAAAATTTTAGTTTTATACGTCAAACAATCTCAAACTGTTATATTATTACGAAAACAGCCCTTTTATATAGGTAGTTCGTTATAAAATGAACAAAAATTATACACTTTCAAATTACGTGTTCTTTAACCAGAGTTAAAACTTTAATTAAATATCTTTGTAAGAAAACTATATTATCAAAATAACTCTCTGACATAAAATTTGTATTATATATCCTTGATAAAAATATAATTTGCTTCCAAAATATATATCTAATCATGACTTCAATATAAATAAAGCTCAGGTGAATCAAATGTATTCAATTTTTGTAAAAAAATTTTTTTTGCAGATTATCAGTACCAATAAAAAGTTCAAAGAAAAATGTGATGTAAAAAATCAAAAAGTCAAAGACCAATAGAAACAAGATGTGTAATTAATGGATTATTTATGAAATTATCTTTTAAGTTTCGAAACTATAGCGTATAACTGAAAATCTTGATTTTTTCTTTTTTCGTTGAGTTAGTCCCAACGAAATTTAAGAACAAATATTCTTAACTGGACAAGTGTCCTTATTAGCAAATTAAAAATTTAAATTAGACAAGTGCCCATTAATAATTTTAGGAAAAGAAAAAAGTGCCGTGCTGATATGACCCACCTCTAGAGGGTAGTCCCCGACTCATTATCTGCCAAGTATCCCATCAATAATCACTGAATCATATTTGATAAGCACTTTGCCCTTTACAAAAGCAGGACTTGAAAAAATAAAAATAAAAATAAAAAATAATAATAATAATAGTTGCAACCGTCGGCTCGTGGGATGGAAAATTATTCATTCATTCATTAATGTGTCACAAGTTTTTCTGGCCTAGATGGGCCCCACTCTCTTCTTTTTGGTACAAATGTGGGGCCTATCTAAGCGTCCAATAATTGGTGCGTGGAGACCACATCCTTGATTCCTTTCTAGTCCAGTAAAAAATGGTCACAACTCACCAGACGCCAGGTAAGAGAAGATTTAAAACACCACATAAGAATTGAGAAATAAAATAAAGAAAAGCTTTTAAAAGCCAAGACATCTGGTGCAATTAAAGCATCATTACACCACTAGCAAACAAACAAATATAATTTTTTCGAGAAAAAATTATTTATTTTAATATATGTATGTATAAACATTACAGCGGAATGGCCCTTGGTCCTTTAGCGTATGACCTTTTGAGTTCACGAAGGAGTAGAGCTCAAGGACTCCTCATCCAACCAAACGGCCAAATCTACTTTTTTTCAAGCTTCAATTTTGACCAATTTGTTTGTTACATTTTTTTCGAAATCATATAATAAATGCAACGATAATTCAATAATAACATTAAAGAAATATATTATTAATAAATTATGTTACACCTCAGTTGAGGAGATTTTATCCTCTACTATGAGAGCCGGATAAGATGTCCCTTACCGCAAGAGATAATCGTATATGTCCTCTACCACGAGAGGTATTTGAATATATCCTCTACTTCGAGAGGTAATCCGACATGTCTTTTACCGCAAGAGGTAATTCGATATGTCCTCTATTGTGAGAGGTTATCAAATGAGCTTCATATGTCGAGGCTAAATCTAATGACATAAAAGACAGCAGGAGACTGAAGAGGCATTTCTGTCCAGTTTCATATAATGACGTCAAGACTTCCAGAATCTCAAAGAAGAGCCACTATCTCACTATCCCGAAAAATGCTAAAGCATAATCTCTAAATAGCGGTTGAGGACTCAGAACATACTAAAGCCCAAAGACATGTGTCATAACCAAACATGGGTTAACTTAGGTGTCATGGACAATAAAAGCTTTGTCTAAGGGGAAAGAGGATATGAAATGTAGACTAGTCCCAATAAAGGATAGATCTATACAAAATAGATAAAAGAGTTGTACTTTTTTGAAAAATAGTGAAAATATCACACCAAACATAGAAAAGTCGTAGCATTCATTGAGGTGAACTTCTATAAATCTCTCTGTATTCATCTTTTTATGCTTTAATTCATGGGAGAGGCAACTTTGAGTGCTACGTGGTGAGAACGATTTAAACTGGTAGATTCTTGCTGTCAATAATTGGCGCTAGAAGGAGGGCTGAGCCACAAATTTGTTGTACACATCCATAGGAAATTGTTACACCATGCACCAAAAGAAAACCAGGATAGGCCAAATGTAGACCGCTAGAAGTTCAAGGAGCTTCACCATTTGGAGAATGCACACCGACAAACAAAACCATGGACACGGTTAGGCTCCACAAGAGGAAGAGAGAAGGAGGCTTCACCCACCTGGATAGGTGGACCAAAGAATTGACCAACTCACCTAGATTGTTGGTATCCTTTCAGGGTTTTCTAAAACACCTTTCAAAACTAGGCGACTAATAACTGAGGAAACCAACCTCAGCAAGGTAACCCAGTAGACCCGATGGGTGTAAGTGATGCAAACAGACGCCATGAGACACAAACGAAGGGAATTGGGGTGACCTTTGGGTGTCAGCACAAAGCCTTTATGTCAAGGACTCGCACCCAAGGATCCATGGCAAGCAGGCAAAGGAAAGCTTTGATAAGAGCCCAAGAACGAGAGGCTACTACGATTAGTCATCGAAGGAGTGAAGAGCGTGAATCGTTACCTCTATTCGTCAAAACTAACTCTAAGGACAAAAAAGACGGCATGAGATTGGGAGACATTTCCTTCTAGTTCCACTGGACAACGTCGATACTTTTGGAATCTCGAAGAAGAGCCACTATCCCACTATCCCAAGAGATGCAGAAGCATAACCGTTAAATAACGGTTGAAGACTCAGAAAGTGCTGAAGGCCGAAGACATGTGTCATAATCAAACATGAGTTAGCCTAGGTGTCCTAAACAATAATGGCTTTGTCTAAAGGGAAAAAGGGATATAAAATGTAGACTAGTCACAATAGATGACAGATGTCTACAAAGTAGAGAAAATAGTTGTACGTTTCTGAAAAATAGTGAAAACACCACACCGGACACAGAGAAAACGTAGCCTTCATTGAGGCGTAAACCTCTATCAATCTCTTTGTATTCATTTTTTTTATGCTTTAATTAGTGGGAAAGACAACTTTGAGTGTCATGTGACGAGGACAATTTAAATTAGCAGATTTTCACTGTCAGCAAGTTATATTTTAAACCGTTAAATTTGTATTAAATTTTTATTTCACATAAATTACGTTAAGTTTAGATGTTTTTTTCATTGGATCGAAATTTAACTTGATCTAACTTTGAGAAATATGACATTCTTCTAGTGTGGCAAAAATTGCAAAATGGGTAAAATGTTTTTCTGTTGATCAATGAGTATTATTTTGGCACTAAAAAAAAAAAAAGAAAGAAATAAAGAAAGAAAGAAGTGTATTATTTGGGCATTGACCTCGCAGATGTGATTTGGGCCATATATTTCTTTTGCCGACTAATTTACCGTTTCCTTATGGTCCACGACGCAACCACATAGGATCATGACCACTAAACTGCAGACAGAGCACACTGAAAAAGCAAATCTTTTGTCTCTTCCAAACGTGGACTTTCTTTTTTCTATTCTCTCTCTCTCTCTCTCTCTCTCTCTTCCATGTGTATATATATATGTGTTTGTATAGAACCTAACTGCTTCGAAAAGCCGCATCTGTGTGAGTACTCGTCATGTTATACGTATATGACATAGAATATAATGTATAATAATAGTGTAAAAGCAAAAAATGTATGATTATATTGTGTTATATGATGTATATATGAGCACACTGAAAAAGCAAATCTCATGTCTCTTCCAAACGTGGACTCTCTTTTTTCTACTCTCTCTCTCTCTCTCTCTTTTCCATAAATATATAAATATATAAGTGTGTGTGTGTGTATGTATAGAACCCAACTGCTTCGAAAAGCCGCATTTGTGTGAGTACTCGTCATGTTATACGTATACAACATGGACCCATAATGTATAATAATAGTGTACAAGCAAAAAATGTATGATTATATTGTGTATATATGAGCACACTGAAAAAGCAAATCTGATGTCTCTTCCAAACGTGGACTCTCTTTTTTCTACTCTCTCTCTCTCTCTCTCTTCCATAAATATATATATATGTGTGTGTATGTATAGAACCTAACTGCTTCGAAAAGCCGCATTTGTGTGATTATTCGTCATGTTATACGTATATAACATGGAATATAATGTATAATAATAGTGTACAAGCAAAAAATGTATGATTATATTGTGTTATATGATGTCAATATGAGCACACTGAAAAAGCAAATCTCATGTCTCTTCCAAACGTGGACTCTCTTTTTTCTACTCTCTCTCTCTCTCTCTTCCATAATATATATATATATGTGTGTGTGTTTGTATAGAACCTAACTGCTTCGAAAAGCCGCATTTGTGTGAGTACTCGTCATGTTACACGTATATGACATAGAATATAATGTATAATAATAGTGTACAAGCAAAAAATGTATGATTATATTGTGGTATATGATGTATATATGAGCACACTGAAAGAGCAAATCTCATGTCTCTTCCAAAAGTGGACTCTCTTTTTTCTACTCTCTCTCTCTCTTTTCCATGTATATATATATATGTGTGTGTGTGTGTTTGTATAGAATCTAACTGCTTCGAAAAGCCGCATTTGTGTGAGTAGTCGTCATGTTATACGTATATGACATAGAATATAATGTATAATAACACTGTACAAGCAAAAAATGTATGATTATATTGTGTTATATGATGTATATATGAGCACACTGAAAAACCAAATCTCATGTCTCTTCCAAACGTGGACTTTCTTTTTTCTACTCTCTCTCTCTCTCTCTTTTTTCCATGTATATATATATGTGTGTGTTTGTATAGAACCTAACTGCTTCGAAAAGCCGCATTTGTGTGAGTACTCGTCATGTTATACGTATATGACATAGAATATAATGTATAATAATAGTGTACAAGCAAAAAATGTATAATTATATTGTGTTAGATGATGTATATATGTTCATAAAATATTTTATAAACGGCATGTTGATGTGAGTGGGTGACATGGGTTCTCAATAATACCGCTCAAAGCCAATAAAGAAATCAATCTAATTAAAGATAATAATTCAATTCTTCCGAGATGCCAAACCATGCTTACTATGCCACCTAAGCTACCGCATGTAGTTTTAAGTAGGCTTGCGTGAGGGTTATAGGTTAGCGGTGAATTCTTATTGACATAATATATTAATGACTCATTCGTATCGTAAATTATTTAATCAGAAAATTTAAATGTTCTTTTGAAAAAAAAAACACTACAAAGAATATATAATTTATATATTCAGATGTCCATTTAATGTCATTTTTAGAATTTATTAAGATAACTAAGTGGAAAAAATAAAAGGTAAAAAGAGGATCGACACTATATGATATATAGGTTTTACTTCCTTGGGAGTTTTCTAAAATCTTTTATTGGTTTTTGGGGCCACTGAAAATGGAGGTATTTCCTAGTGGGACTAGCCCTCCACGTGGCCTTTGCGTTTGGCATGGGCAAAGTTCCTTGTACCAAAGCCAATAAAATCTTGATCACTTAGTTTTCCTTAAACTAGAAACATTAGGGGTGTTTGAAATACCATTTTAAACTAAAATTTTAATTTTAGTTTTTGTCTTTTTCTGAAAAAGTTTTTTGTCTTTTCTAAAAATGTTTTTTGTCTTTTCTAAAAAGTCAACAAAAATTACTATTGAAACTTAAAATTTTCAACTCAAACTCATTCACCAAACTGACCTTAAAAGTCTGCTTGGTGAAACGGTTTGAGTTGAAATTTTTTAAGTTTGAGTTGGTTGATTTTTTAAAAACTAATTATAATTTTTATTGATTTTTCAGAAAAAGACAAAAGCTGATATGAAAATTTTGAGTTTAAAATAATTTACCAAACGGAGACTAAATTCTAAAGTATTTTCTCTTCGTCATTATTGCCTAGTGTTCTACCATATTGGCTCTTGAGTCCATTATTATTATATTCATTTGATTTAATGCGCTTCAATTAACACAAAATAAAATAATTAAAGATTGCAACTTTCATCGAGCATTGTCCCACTTGCCAGTTGCCATTAATTAAATTTTTTAAAATACAATTTTACTTTCTGATTTTGTGCTGCACGAGAGGCTGCCAAAAAACGACAACCACTTTTGACTATTTTTATATTTCGTTTTGGCTTCTAAATGAATGCTGTTTGTGGGCAAGCAACTGCTTCCAACTAATAAAAACTTGTTTCCATGTGTTTCCTGATATTACTTTTTAGTCAAACTTCGTTGCCGCCACAACACCCCCCCCCCCCTCCCCCTCTCTCTCTGAACCATGTTGTCATATAGACCTCCACTGTTTTATATATATACATATATGACCTATACATATAACCCACACACTCAACTACCACAACATCAACAAAAAGGGATCCAACAATGCCATTTTATGTTTTCATAACAATTATTCTATTTGCAAATTTTGTCGTTTTGTGGCCCAAAATCATGATTCTTATGCCCCACTCCAAATTTTAAATAAACATAAATAGAATATTTTATTAACTAATTTTCCTTGCGTCATATTTATTTCTCTTGGTATTTTTATATGAGCATTGGTGATCAATTTAAATTTTTTTTTTAATACGAGATTTAACTTTTTTCTCCCTTGTACTTCTCTCTCTCTCTCTCTCTCTCTCTCTCTTTCTTTTTGGTAGTTGCCTTGTACTTCTCATTGTTTCTTGAATACGATGCCATGAATAATTAATAGCGGAGCTTACAAAAAGTTCTCAGAGAGAGTACCTCATATATATACATATATATATATTTATACAGATATTGTCCTTAATATTTCGTTGTCCTTATCGTCGTATACAAAATTAGGTTCGGATGAATTTCCTTGCCTGAGGTTGGAATAACTTAACTTAAAAAATGAGAGAAAAAAAATTTTAATACGTGGGTTGTCTTGTCTCCTATGCCTGTAGTTAATAATAAAGTAAACACAACATATGTTAGAGCATTTCATAATAATATAGTTTAGTGTCAACGATTCTAGTTTATCAAATTAAAAACCAATAAGGCATTCAAATCTCAACTTGGACTTGTGGAATCTAATAATTGAGTTTTCAGTTATTTGTATTTAATAATACGAATTTTCATCACTTTGTAAATTTTTAAACTAAAATTTAATTCTAAATCACCAATATTGATTCAAATGGTATCAAACTACATAAAAAAAAAAATCACAATCTCAAATAGACAATCAATTTTCGTTTATAAACTTGGAAAAAAAATATTAAAGAAAATAAACATAAATAAAATTCCGAAATCAGACACCTAACAACCGCACACATGACAAGAACATTTATAACTTTGCAAGTCATATACATGTATCTTTTTTTTTTTTTTTTAAACATTCCCAGGGCAACCAAAAATTGGTAAAACATCTATGTCATTCTCATATTTTTATACAGACGTATATGCATATATATATGAATTGTTGTTGCCTAAAATTGACAACTGGAGAGCTAGGGCCCAGCACAATTCTCTCCCTCTCTCTCTCTCTTAAAATAAAATTAATAAGAAATTGATCTTTACAAAATTATCAGGAATGAAAAGATCGAAAGGGGACATATTTTAGATATTCTTCTGAACGCAAAGATACACATATTTCTTTTGTGATCCTCCTTTGCAAGGACACCACGTGACATGGTATACTTTAAGGCTTTTACCATGTGATGTAATAATAATAATAATAATAATAATAATTGTTTTGTTAATTTTTTGCTTAAAGGTTATATTTGGCCTTTTTTTTTTGGAGAAAAGTATAATTTATTTGTTACATGTTATAGAAATCCCTAATAATAGGGAATCTAGTGTGAATTATTGGCCGACCATTAAAATAATAATAATGGAGACCCAATGAATTATTGATGAGGAGATTTTCTTTTTTTCTTTTTTTTTTTTGGGAACAAATTGCAGGGGAATTTTTTAAAGATCGACTGTATATAAATAATTAAATATACTACACTGCAAATTCAGTCCTCATTCTTTAATAAATAGTTAATAAAAGGTACAAAAATGTGCTTTTGCGATGACCTGTTTGGATGTATTTTAATTTTTGCTTTGAAAAAGGTGAAATGAGTTATGAGTGGGGAGGATTGATGAGAAAGCCACCCTCCATTTCACTTTTAAAAACACCAAAAAAAAAAAGGACAAAAAAAAAAACTTAAAAGATACATCTAAACAACCCCCTAAAGTGAAAAAGGGTACTACTTTGTTCCAAAAAAAAAAAAAAAAAAGGAAAAGAACCAATAATTTAGGGTTAAGATATTGCTAAATCCTGTTTAGTGTTTAGATTGAAGTTTCAATAACATTAAGGCGGAATTAGTTCTTTCATTTGTGGAGTTCCATGTGCTTACCAACCACGCCCATGTGCTTACCAACCACGCCAACAGTATTATATATATATATATATATTGTGCCCGCTTTCGACGATATGCATCCTTCATTAATGTTCTTTTTTATAGTCAAATCTACATTGGAGCAAAAAAAAAAAGGGAAAATTTATGTTAAGAATTATACTTTTATTTTATTAAAATATATTGTAACATATTTAGTCATTAGATTAATTTTTTAATAATCTCTATTGACTCGAATCAGTTTTTTATATCATGCTGTAAATTTTACAGGTCAGTTGGATCGGATCAGTTTTTTTATAAATCTCTTGAAAAAGATGTAAAAGAATATTGTGCAACAAGTCAATATTGTAGTTAGACTCGTAATTGTCGTGAATTAAATGCTCGGAATCTTCATAAAAAGGGCGAATGTTGCTTGACCATGGAGTCCGCATTCGTTGATGTATCAAATTATCAATTATTAACTTAACTAACAGCCCCAAACGACAGTAATATATTCCTTCAAAAGAATGGAACGACCCTTAATTGACATTATTTCTAATTAAAGGCCTAACATTTCAGACCTAAAAAAAATAAAAATTAAAGGTTGACATTTCGTTAATCCAGCATGATTTGAGAAGCCCCTTTTAGATTTTCAGATTCAAGAAAATAAAATATACATATATATATAGATGCTAAGAATTTCACGGCATTGTTGGTTGTGGGTGGGAAAAAATGGCCCACTAAATATTATGATTATAAATTTAAATAAATAAATTAGATATAAAAAGCTAGACCACGTGTGGATTTTAAGACCCTTGCTTTTCAATTATAGATTTCCGAATCAAATGTTATCATGACTTATGGTAAACGACTTTAATTTCGTGTATTGCGAGGGATCCTTTAACAAAAGGTTCTTAGTTTATTATTATTATTATTATTTTATCATTCTTTAAAGAATTTCTCTGATAAGATCTTTCGTTTTGTAATATTATTAGGAATTTGTTTTTACTGATAAGATTTATAATTGAAATAGTTTTGTATTCAGTACCATTAATTCCTAATGTGTAGATTTATAAATGAGCTTGTTGTTAAAAATATAATCTATTGGTCAAAAAGTTGTTTTCTATAGTTGGTAGTTAATAAAAAATCCAATCGTCAAGGACCCCTTTTTGTTTACTAGTTCCTTATGAGTTTTGAGTCATGTTATCGTGCCGCATGCCGAATTACAAATCCTATAAAAGCTAATTTACTTGAAAATTATTTGTCCTTTTACCGTTCTTTTTAATTTTGCTATATCTTCATGGAACAGTTTTTTGACCATTAAATTATATTTTAAACGATATGATTTATAAGTGTATACGTCAAAAATTTACAACATGAAATACATAAAATTGCTCCAAATCATCATCAATAAGTTCAGCAGCGAAGCTAGCCTTTTGGTTCATTGATGGCATATATTAAAATTAAGTTATGTTGATAATTTTATTTTCCATACGATCAAAAAATTATTGCTCAATGTATACAATCAATGAGTTTATAGGTAATATATATATATATATATATTAGTGGGACTTACATGACATTACTAATTTTAACTGTGGACAAAAAAGAAAATCATTATATAATTTAAAATAAAATTTAAAATAAGAAAAATTCAGTCACCTCCACTCAACATCATGCAGTTCCACCCATGAATAAGAATGTTAAAAAATTAATCAAATAATTAAAATAATATTTCTTATTGATAGTACAAAATGTAAGATCTTATCCTAAAAATTATCAATAATTATATAAAACAATATCATTAATACATCACATTTTACTCTAGTCACGTGAAAAGGAATAAATTTGTTTGAAGGGTTTTTCTTGGTGCTTAACACACTCCAAAAGGCAATATTTTTTTTCCCCAAAAAAACAAGGAAAAAGAAAGGGTCTTTTTGTATTGATACACTATAAATTTATTGTAGAGTTATTATTTATATCCTAAATTCTTAATTTTGACAATTTACATTGTGAATTTACAAATATATAGCAAATTACACCTCATTGATAATAATATTAATCTTTTAAAGGAAATTGATATATGATTTGTATATGGGTTATTAATTCATAACATAAATAATCATTTTTATTTTTTTTTAATTAACAATCTATGTGTAAGTGAAGTATCAATTTCTATTAAAAAATCAAAATTATTTATTAATGAAGTGTAAATTGTTACAGATTTATAAATTTAGTATATAAATTATCAAAATTAGAAATTTATGGTGCAAATTCTAATTTTTATAATAAATTTAAAGTGTATCCATCTAAAAAAGCAAAAAAAAAAAAAAAAAAAGGAGACAGAGAGAGAGGGGGGGGTGATGACAGCCGAGAGTGACCAAAGCTGTTCAGGGAAGTCAAAATGAAAGAACCCAAAGGGGACCACCGGAATGTCAAAACGGCGTCGTGTCTTGATGTCTATTTACCGTTCGTGTGCCACAGAAAATAAACAGAAAAGATTGAAAATTTGTTCGTTGTCGTACACACACTCACAGTACCCTCACGAGTCACAACGACAGATCTGAAATGGACGCATCGAGTTACTATCCACTGCGGAAACGTTCACCTCAACGTCGCGGTCTCTGCCACGTGGATATTGGCGTTGTCCTTTCGGATCAGCACAAGCCAAATCCCTACTGGTCTAACTTTGACAAATTTACTGCTCCATCATACTTTTCCCCTGTTGCCCTTTACACTCGAACATTCTTTAACTTTTGAAAGTTATCTTTTTTGAAAAAATCAGACAATTATTATTTTTTAATTCACACTTGATTTTTTTTTTTTTATGGAGTTTATTGATGATATCTTAAACTCAAATCATATATGTTGCGAATTTTTTTTAATAACCATTATCTATAGAACAACTGTCGTTTTAGAAATTTTATTGCATGAATTATACTCTTATTTTAATTACTAGTTAAAACACGTGCGGTGCACGTAATAAGTTATAATTGAAGTTTTTATAATATGAAACATGTATAATAACATACTAATATATATAAATAGAATAAATTTTCTCTAAAAGAATACATTAATAATAATAATTTATCATTATAATAGAACCATGATGATATTATATTTATACAAGTTATACTTAAGCAATCTCATTACCAATGCGACAAAGGGAGAAAATGTGTTATTTAAAAAAAATGATACAACTCTTTATAGCAAAGGAACTTAAATGAATATATAGAATACATTCAAAATAACAAAAGTAACTATAATAGTCTTCTTTTTTAAAATTTTTTTTAAAAAAAAAAGGAGAGAGAAAAAGAGAGTCCTTACAACCTCTTTAATTTATTGGGAAAACCCTAAGAAAAAAAAATAATTAAGAAAAAAAGGAAAAAAATTCTTATCACAATTAAATTCAGTCATACTTAAGAAAATTAGAGTTTTCAGTGCGAAATTAACTAAGATTAGAAACTTTAAAAGATTAAATATTGTCGGATGTTGAGTTTTTAATGAAGAGATAAAATAAAATTAAAAAAAATTAGGGAAAATATAAGATAAAAACAAAAACAAAAACGAAACATATAGAAAAGGGTTAAAATGGAGGAAATATTGACAAACAAATAAAATAAAAGAAAGTAAAAATAAAACAAAATAAAAATAAACAGCTAAACTATTTTTAGAGAGAATCTTGGAGGGTCGTCTTCACTATAAAAAAAAAGAAAAAAATATCTTGAATGAAAAATGTAAAATGAACTAATTTTTAGAAGAAAGAAGAGCATAGTACGACTTAAAAAAAAAAGAAAAAAAAGAAAAATATACATATGGATTCATTTTGAAGTAAAAATTTTCAACTTAAAATGGTGTGTATAAATCACCATATATTAATTGAACTTGATTCTTAACATCTGTTAAAAAAAAAAAAAGGGGAAAAAATAACTTTTTTTTTTCCCTAGAAAAAACTTTTACACAAAGTTAAATATAGAAAAAAAAATTTGAAAGTTATAATGGCAATTTTGTAATATGTTTTAATTTTGGGTCTCCTTTTAAGAAGCCTCAAAATACTTTCCCTTAAAAAAAAAAAAAAGTCAGAATACTTGCAATAGAATTTGAACACGTGGGAGGCCAAGCAACTGCGAACTGAAGCAAAGCTGTAATTATGCAAGTGAAAGGACAATTTTTCAAGGAAAAAAAGAAAAGGGAGAGGGCAACAAAACGGTGCGTATTTGACTACCAAAAAGGAATAGTGAATCTTTATTCACTCTTTTATATATTTAGGATAAGTCAATTTTTTATAGATTAAATTTTAACAGTTAAATACATGATTGCTAGTGTTTCATGTTATATAGTGTCTTATATTGACGTAGATCTAATTGTTCTCGTAATTAAAAAACTTGCTCTATCTATAATAGGAAGGTACAATTTTTAGTATTATTTTTTCATCGTCTTATACAATTTATATATTTGGGAGATATCAAATTCATTATACTCGTAATAACATTAAAAATTTTCTAATTTATACAAATTCAAAAACAGAAGGAATGGAATAAAGAAAAAACTGCACGTGACGTACAAATTAACGAGCGTAATTATAAAAATTCAAAACTCATGAGTCGTAATTGTTTGCACTGACATGTCACGTTCTGCTTGTCCTTGACATTATTATTTTTGTTAAAAATCATTATCATTAAAGATTTAAATTACCAATTATCTTAAAATTTAAACTATTAGAATATATATATATTTTTTCACAACGTGTGGTTAAATTTTAAAACAAATCCTAATGCTGCAATGCATAAACATTTGAAAAGAACAAGGATGGTAATTAAAAGAGTTTGAGCTCAAGACCTTCTATCTTAATATCACGTTTATTTATTAATTTAACCTAAAAATTTAATGTTGAATTTTAAGCTTATTAGACATTAAGCTTCTATTTTAAAAAATCAACATGTTAAGTAGAATGACCAAATACCCCTATAAGACAGTGTTTTATTTGGAGTCACAAATATTATATTGACTGGATCATGTCGTTCGTTTGAGTTTTGTGGGTTTTGATATCAAGTTGAATTTGAGACTTTTAATTAATTGAGTTTTTATCTAAAAATGTTAACCTATTAAGTGAAATATTCCATATCTTTATGTGTTTGTAATTATTGTTATAATTTTTATATTTGAGACTAATTTTTTTTACCCTTAATAATTAAAAGGTGAATTAATAATAGTTTTATAATACAATATATCAATCGAAATATGTCGTAGTCATGATTAGGGTCGGAGGTGCATATGATCTTCACACTGAACATCAGTCAAATATCTTGCCCTTCAATAATAACATGTCCTATAAGCAAAATGACATAGAAAGTCCATCCAGAAAAGTGACCGTGTGTTGGATTCTTTCTAAATGGATCCAATTTACCAACATTACCAACACATTCGGGTCCCTGTCACATCGCTAGTCATGTAACTTGGAAGAAAATCCAAATGACTCAGGTAGGGACTTATTTTTATTTTATTTTTATTTTTTTTGATAAACACTTATTTTATTTTTATTGCAAAAGTGGAGAGGTAGTCTTTTATTCGAATCCTCTCAGAGCTTGTAAAATTAATAAGTGATTAAATTTAAATTTAGATGATTTTCCTTTCAATCTCAAATCACGCATCGGCCTAATGACACATAAAAATATGAATTAAGACGAGTGCAATTATATAACACTAATAATTAATAGAGATACCGATTGATTAACAAAAATTTAGAATCATAGATTTATTCATGCACGCAAAGTTTGAACATGAAATATAATAGAGAAAATTGACGAAATATATTTAGTGACTTAATGCTATGTTAATGTAATAATAACGTGTAGAATGTCACTGTCACATTACTCATTTTAATAGACATATTAAAGGAGTAGCTTAGAATTTTGTTAGACTATTAGACACAAAATTAAACAAATATTTTCCTTCTTATGATGTTATAATGCTGGGACAAAAATGTCAACTTTGCATCTTTTAGACTTTAAGTATTTAATTTTGGGAGAAGATGTGGTAAAGTCTTTTTGAGAGACACTACCCATAGTGTTCCATCCACCGACTGCAATTAAGTTAAAATTTTAAAATACACTGTTGTAATTTTATGCCAATTTGAGATTGATTACATCCAATCTCCTCTCTCTCTCTCTCTCTCTTCTTCTTCTTCTGCTTCGCTATAGCTTTGAGAAAGTCTATCAACCTCTTCCAGTGTTTGGAAATTGACAATCGCAGCTTAGAAGCCAAACAAAACAACCTATTTCTAAATAATATATATAAACATACTTCAAATGAGCATCTGAACTATTATGCAGTTTTGTTTGGAAAATTAGCTAAGAAGAACTATAAAAGGTTTGACTATTCACATATATATATATATTTATGACTTGTGGAATAAGTAAGTATAATCTGTAAAGTGAGACAGAGTTTGCTTAATAAATAAAGATAATTAGATAGTTCAAACACAAATGTGTGGAAGGATAAAATATTCAAAAATATAAGGTGTTTGGTGAATGAATTTAGTTTAATGAGGTGTTTGGTGAATGAGTTTAGTTTAAGATTTTTAAATTTCAATAGTAATCTTTCAGAAAAGACAAAAAACTTTTTCAGAAAAAACAAAAATTTTTTTCAAAATAAGACAAAAATCATGATGAAAAAAGCACAATTTAATTTAAAATAAACTTTAAACCAAACACCCACTAAGATTTTTAAGTTTCAATAGTAATTTTTCAGAAAAGACAAAAAACTTTTTCAGAAAAAGACAAAAATCACGATGAAAAAAGTACAATTTAGTTTAAGATAAGATAGAAATCAAACTCACCCATAATCTGAAGTCACAAGAAATTTTTTTTTTTTTTTTGGGCGAATAAGGAATTCATTACCAAACCACCAAGGGGAATAGGGCAACAAAAAAAGCTCGAAGGAGCTTAACAAAATATATAAAAGATTACATCTAGAAATTGAGAGAAGCCAAAAAAAAAAAAAAAAAAAATCCCCTTTGCATGCCCAGTTTCGTTGGAGCAGTGACATCGGTGAAAGTTGGTGACAACGACAATGCATTGGCGAGAGAAGCGGCTAGATCACGAAGCCAACTCCGGATATTCATCTTCTTTATGCGATGTTGCTAGAAAATCCAGTTGGATCCAATTCGGCAATATAGAGGATCGGCGATTATGTGCGTGGGTTTGGGGCTGCAAAGCTTTTCACAAACCTCTCAGGTTCACCGTCAAAGCCCTGGTTTGAAGATAGAGTGTTTTGGTGATTTTGCGAAATGAGCGATGACTGGCGGGAGGAGGTAATTTGGCTCATATAAGAGTTCAGAATGGTAGAAAGGGTTTTGTGGACTAAAATTCTATGAGCTAGTGCCTATTTTACTTATTATATATCCTTAGTATCTTAGTCAATAGATTAAATATGGATGGCTTAAAAATGATAATTATTGGAAGTGTCATTCCCCATTTAATTTTAATTTTAGTTTTTTAATTAATTAATTAATTTATATTTAAAGAACGAGACTATTGAGTCTTTGGGGGAGTTTGGCACACCATTTCAACCAATTCAACTCAAACTTTTTTTGTCTTTTTCTCAAAAAGTTTTTGTCTTTTCTGAAAATTCAAAAAAATTTACTATTCAAATTTAAAAATCTCAACTCAAACTACTCCACCAAACTCTCCCTTTAATTATTAACAGTTGCTTTACCTACCGACTCCTCTGTCTCTACTCATCTTGCACTTGCTTTACCTACCATTTCCCCCTCTCTCTCTCATTGTTTTTCAACTAACAAAAACATTTTTTGAGGTTGGTGATTGCCCAGTGCCAATGTCTCGTGATTGTTATGTTTATATTCACAACGAGGGAAAAAAAAAAAAAGAAGAAAGAAAAAAGAATGGTGAGATGTCAATCAAATAGAGCCGCACACACTGTAGTAGAATCTGCAGGTTTCAACCTAGTCTAATTCATCAGTTATCCACTTATTAAAAAAAATAAAATAAAAATAAAAAATAAAAAGAAAAAGAAAACAAAGAGCATCCGTACTTTTCGTCGAAATATTGATAATTGCGAGGCCTTATAAGCAAACAAGAAAAATGTATTAAGCTGATCTTTTTTTTTTTTAATATATTTTTTTAGTGCCCAGCGCTCAAGTGGTGGACTAGGAGTGGTCCTTGTGATTGATTGGGATACAAAATTCGTAAATGTTATTCAATGAGATTTAAAGCATTAACTAGGACATTTGTCCGTAGCAAAAGTTTTAGGGCATGTTTGGTGGATAACTTATTTTAAATTAAATTATACTTTTTTCATCATAATTTTTATCTTTTTCTGAAAAAGATTTTTGTCTTTTCTGAAAAAGTTTTTTATCTCTTCTAAAATATTACTATTAAAACTTAAAAATCTTAAACTAAACTCATTCACCAAACACTCCTTTATTTTTTTATTTTTAATCAAAAGTTCTGAAACAACGAGGGACGAATTTCCTATGGTTTTGTTTCCAGTAAACAAAACAATAACTTAAAATCCCTAAAAAAAATAAAAGAAATAATTTATTAACATGATAACTTTTTTTCTTTATTTTAAATTGAAAGATGATATGTAATTATTATAAGATTATATATATAAAACTACTAAACATGACAGCTTCTTCATATCATATTAAAGAATTTGAATTAAAATCGTTATTTTTCAAGAAAAAGGAAAAAAAAAATTGCCTTTAGAGATTCTACTAATATAAGGAAAATTGTGGAAAACAAGACAACTAAATTACAAACGTGTAATAAACAAAAAAAGATTAATGTACCGTTAGGATAAACAAAGGACCCAAAATGGTTATATACTGAGACAGAGGCGGAGTTTTCGAATATCATGTTGGGACCTTTTTTTTTTTTTTTTTGAGAATGTAGAAGTGTTGGGAGCTCATATGCAGACAAAAACAGAAAAAAACTAAAAAAGAAGGGTAAAATTGAAAACTGAAAAGCAGTGTGACATATACCATTGGCCGCGTAAAAAAACCGACGGCAGATAATTAGTAATTACACATACCATTGGCCGCGTATCCGGCAATTAATGTTTTGCTAAACAATTTCGTGACGTCACTTCCACGTCAGATTTTTCTAGTCAACCATTC
The DNA here is from genome assembly GCA_025413485.1 of Ficus microcarpa. Lineage (NCBI taxonomy): Eukaryota > Viridiplantae > Streptophyta > Magnoliopsida > Rosales > Moraceae > Ficus > Ficus microcarpa. The sequence continues at coordinate 20,935,514 of CM046378.1, read as the reverse complement.
GACCTAACGCTTTCATTTTCTTTTACCAAAATACCCTTGACTTTCTCTAGTTTTCTACTACTACTATTATTATTATTTTTTTTTATAAAAAGTTTTCTACTTTTATTTATCAAGTAGAACTTTGATAAAGTCCTTTTAATATATCTTAATGATAAAATTCATTTTAAAACTATTCAGATGTAATTAAATAATTAATATGTTATTTTTATACGATAATTATGATACATTTTACCTTATAATAGTATTTGATTAATAAATTAATAATAAAAAACAATAATTTAAAAAAAATCTAACCTCCCTCTTCGGCACCAGCTAAGGACTCCACCAACCCCCGTGTCGACATTGACCTAGTCCTCCCCTCCCCACCGTCGCTAGCAACGCTTCCCCCCAACCAGATCTGCACCCTCTCCCCCAATGCCGACTAGTTAGCAGATTTTTTTAAAATTATTTTTAATTTATTAGTCAAATACTACTGTAAGATAAAGTGTATGATAATTACTGTACATAAATAATATCTCAGCGGTTTGATTATATCTGAATGATTTAAAAATGAACTCTATCGATAAGGTATATAAAAGAGATTTTACCGTAGTTTTACCCATATTTATTTGTTTTCTTTCTCGAACAACATCTATTAATTGAAAGTTCAGCAAGAAAGGTTGGGAATAGCAATGATTTTGTTAAGTTATAAATCCTAAAAAACTAATATGGAAGGTTACTTTGTCAAAATTTTTTTGAAAATAACATTCCATTGGAGTAACATTCTATGTTCGGCACCTTGATTCTTCAATAAAATTATTTATGACGCAAGTTATCAAACTATATATCTTTTAAAAATTAAAATATAAAGATTTAAACTTTAAATCTCATAATAAAATGAGATATCGATTTGGATTTTAAATATTATAATAAAATGAGATATTCGATTTACTATTAGTTTATCTACAACTACCACCATCCATACTGATTTTCATTAGGAGCAGAATTGTTTTATCTTATATGATCAAGAAACTCTTACACTAGGTGACGAAAGAAATTGAGACAAATAAAGTCTATCAAAATATTTTTCTTTTGAGGGGACGTCGAAGTATTCTTCTAGTCAATATTAAATTGTCCTATATTTTCAAATAAATAAAAAACAAAATAAAGTGAGATCTGCAATGGCTAATTGGTCATTTTAAGAAATCATACTTTTTTTAGGGGAAAAACATTACCTTTTTCAATATTATTTTTTCCCTTTTTCTTTTTGAGAATCCTTTTCTGCTCTTAAGGATACTCTAATTGAGAAAGAGTTTTTCAAAAAAGAAAAAGAATCCATTTTCATTTTCATGCAAAGAAAAAAAAAAAAAGAAAAACGCATCTATTTTCACTAAAAAAGAAAAGTAAACAAAAAATATATAGTAAAATCATGAGACGGTTACCGATTGACTCGGTGCGGAGGCTCGGAGCCGAGCCTAGGTGGGTAAGAATAACATCTGTTTTAGGGTTAGAACCAACTCTTCAATTGTAAGCGGCGGCGTCACAAGACCAACAACAACAACAAAAATAAAATCAAAAGCACACTTAAAAATATTTATCTAATTTAAAGAAAATAATAATAATAAAAAAAACATCTGACTCTCTTATTCAACACTTGTATTCCTTTTCATTTCACGTCACTATAATAATATCATTATAGAGTAATTAAAAATAATTAAATTATAATATCATTTTACATCAATAGTTAAATTATATTAATTAGTTAATTACAAAAATCTTATTAATTAAATACCTGTTATGATAGTATTGAAGCACAAGAAGAAGAGTAAGTCTCTATTTGATATTACGGTTGGATTTTTTAAAAATCAGAATTAAAATTTTTAAGTTAGAGTTGATTGATTTTTTAAAAATTAGAGTTGAAAATTTTAAATTAGAGTTGATTGATTTTTTAAAAATTAGTTATAATTTTTATTGATTTAAAAAAAATAAAACTGACATGAAAAATTTAAATTTAAGACGAATATCAGGACAAAACATTAAATAAAGTCCAAAATAATCACTTGGAGGCGGTGTCAATTATTTATTTATTATATGATAATAATATCTGAATAAAAATCCATTAATTTATCTCTTTTTTTCACGGGGCCCACCATGAGCGGCTGTCGCGTGCCGCATAGGCCGTCGCAAACGTGGCAAAATCGAGAAATTTCCCAGCTGGCACGTCACTAAACTAATATTACCACTCAGCACTGCTTATGTTAGGGTCTTGTTGGTAATTTTCATTTTTTTTTCCCGCATCGCTCTCTCTCTCTAAAACCACCTTTCTTTTAATTTTCTTTTTTACTATTTTTAATTTTCTTGTAAAAATAAATTAATAAAAAAATAATTAAAACCTTCCGTATCACCTCTGTTTTCCTCTATAAAATCAGGCGCTCTCTGCCTCGCCGAGGAGAACCTAAAGAAGAGCACGGAGGCTCTCGCTCGCTTTCTCGCGTCGTTGCCTGCTCACGCTTTCCTTTATCTCTCATTTTCTTTATTGTTTCTTCCTTTTCTCTCTCGTTTTCCGGGAAAATCCCTGGCGTTTTGGTTCTCTCTCTCTTTCTCTGCTTTCTTTCGAGATCTTCCGAGCCGCCTTCTGTTCATCAGGATTCTGCCCAAGAAGAAGTCGAAGGCGGTGGAGAACGAAGGAGATTCTCTAAAGCGAACTTTCCTCGGATATCTCCGCCTTTTCATCGGTCGAAACCTCCCTTTTTTTTCCTGTTTATTTCTCTAGAAAATAGATCCTTTAATCCTTGATTTTCGTCGAAACGGTGTCGGTTCCAGACATTTGCGCAGTTCCTTTTTGCTTAACCTGTGAATTGGAAGGACCTTAAAAGCCCGTTCTGATTCGGATCCGAAACCTTGTATTTCGTCTCTAATCGAACTTGAAGACCGGATCTAAATTAGATTTGTACAAAAAAAAAAAAAAAATTTAGTTTCTTCGGAGGATAATTTGTGTGTGAAAAAAAATTTGCAACCAGAAAATCTGGACATAGATTGTGAAAAATGTTGGGAGCCAGTACTTCTGCTCTCCATCTCAGAACGAAACCCTCTCTTACGCCTTATCTGAATTCTAGTCCGATAGCGAGGGTCACCGGAAGAGCGGCGAGATGCTCTGCGACGAGGAAATCGTCAAATGCTGTGGAGAAAAAGATCTTTGGAACCAGACTTAGGGCTTACGGGTCGGAGCGAGTCCATTTGTGGCAATCCGACGGCCCGGGGAGGTCCCCGAAGCTGCGAGTCGTTGTTCGCTCCTCCCTCTCTGCCGTTCCTGAGAAGCCTCTCGGTCTATACGACCCGTCCTTTGATAAGGACTCTTGCGGTGTCGGCTTTGTCGCTGAATTGTCCGGCGAAAGCAGTCGCAAAACGGTAAGCGGACAAAAACAAAATCATTATGGATTAAGATATACGTTGTGTTATGATTTTTCTTTACGGGGATTTTGATTTGTTTTACGTAGTAGACATGTTTTTTGATGAGATATTTTCTGTGTTTTTTTTGTAGATTACGGATGCCCTTGAAATGTTGGTAAGGATGTCGCATAGAGGGGCTTGTGGTTGTGAGACAAATACTGGTGACGGAGCTGGGATTCTTGTAGCCCTTCCTCACGAGTTCTACAGCGAGGTAAATTAAATTTCATAATATCTTTTTTCATGAAATTTGTTTCTCGATTTATCAATAAAGGTTTTTTTTTTCTTCTTCCGTTTATGCATATATTAATTAGTTTCTTTTTTCCCCTTATCAAAAAAATCAACAAATTGAATTTATATATCTTTTTTCTTATCTGCTTTTTTTTCGCATGTCCACTCATAAATCTTCCCTTTTTTTTTTTTTGTCATAATAAATATTCTAATTATACAAAAAAAAAAAAAAAAAATATATATATATATATATTAATATATATATATCTAGATATAACAACGTACACTAATGGGGGAGGGACGTTATTGCCGATATATAATTTTGTCTTTGTTACCTTTTTTTGGGCTTTACCATAAGGAGCAGTTGTTGTTGTTGTTGGTGAGCGCGCACGCGCGCGCGCGTCGGTATTTTTTTTTTTTTAATTTTATTTTCCACGGAGAAACAAAAATGTGATTTAAAAATTTTTACAAGATTGTCTGCATCGTTTCATGTACTTCGTTACTAATGTTTGGTACTCACTTCTTTGTGCTTGATTTCTCAGGTTGCCAAGGATGCTGGGTTTGAGCTTCCCCCGCCGGGTGAATATGCTGTTGGTATGATGTTCTTGCCCACATCTGAAAGTCGGAGGCAAGAAAGTAAAAACGTGTTTTCAAAGGTAATTTCTGGCTACAGCCCATATGCAGTTGCATAAGGGAAACGAAATTTCTATCTCTGAGTTTCTATGTATCGCTATTTAATTTGTCAGAATTTGCTTAGTTTTTCACAATGAATCTAGTCGTTGGATGATGGTCTTGCTACGTTTTCTCAATATTTTACTTGGTTGGGTGGTTTTCTCTGCTTATGCTACTTGTAGTTTGCCATTATGATTTACAACGACAGTGACACAAGAATCTTCGATTATGGTTGTAGGTAGCGGAGTCTCTTGGACATACAGTTCTTGGGTGGCGATCTGTGCCAACGGATAACTCAGGATTGGGAAGTTCTGCTTTGCTTACAGAACCAGTAGTTGAGCAAGTCTTCCTTACCCGTAGTACTAGGTCAAAAGTTGACCTAGAGCGCCAGGTAATTTTCATTTGGTTTGCTAGGTGTTATCTCTAGAACTACAACGAGGAGCTATAAGTCAAACTAATATTTGGCTTCTGTAAAAGATGATTCTGATTACGAGATCTACTGTGACATATGGGGCAATAAGTAATTTGATTTTGTTCCTGGCTGTTCCATTTTAACAATGGATTCCCATAATAATGACGTATATATGGGGCAATAAGTAATTTGATTAGGTCACTAGCTGTTTGATTTTAACGATGGATTCCCTTAATAATGATGTATATTTTCAGGTTTTGGCCACAATTGTAATTTACTTCGTCTGGAGATTTGTTATGTTTATTTGCTGGTCGTTAAGTTAACTGAAACTGCTGGATGAGTGTCAGGTTGGCAGCCATGCCATGAGTAGTTAAGGCTACGGACTATTTCAAGTTTCTGATTATTTGGCCCATCTCCTTTTCAGTTGTACATATTAAGGAGGCTTTCAATGGTTGCTATAAGAGCTGCTTTAAACCTCGAACATGGCGGTGCTAGGGACTTTTACATTTGCTCTCTTTCCTCAAGGTGTTTATTTCAGATAGCTGCCATATTTGTCTTCGGGCAACTTTAATGTCACTTTATTACATCATTATAATAAATCCTTACCTCCATTGTGTAGGACTATTGTTTACAAAGGTCAGCTGAAGCCCGATCAGTTGAAGGATTACTATTATGCAGATCTTGGCAATGAAAGGTTTACGAGCTACATGGCCCTGGTAAATATATTATCCATTGACTATTTATCTTTCTCCACTAACTTCATACTCCGACAAACAGCATGGGAACAACCAGTAACTGAAGGGATGCAAGGTTGAGGAATGACTTCTGAGGCATTGAGGTTTGAATGATCTCTTAAGTTCTTCCGCTCCCTTGATTACTAATTGTATTTGATGCTGGATTGGATGCATGGGTGAGTTGGTAAGAAACCTCATTATCAAGTGAAACCTCATGTTTGCTTCAGATCAAAAAAAAAAAAAAAAAAAAAGTAAATCTAATTAGGTCCAGTGATCTATATGATAATTTCGAGGATGAACTTAATTAGGTGGTAAAATGGAAATTGTGTTGGTCAAAGTACAGCCTAGGTCTCCCATAGTTTTTTACTACTGGCATTACTAAGGCGGCCTTAACACAATTCCCTGCTTGTGGTTTTCGGATCAGTTATCATCTTTTTAACAGTGTATGGATTGTGAATGACAGTCTGGGTTGTTTTAATCATTGGCACAGATACACTCGAGATTCTCAACAAACACTTTTCCTAGCTGGGATCGTGCTCAGCCTATGCGTGTCTTGGGCCACAATGGAGAAATCAACACCCTTAGAGGGAATGTAAACTGGTACGTTTTTCACTGACTAGGTGTACTTTGACTGTTGATAGGAACGAAACTAAACCAAATGATTTATAGAAAATTTGATATTTATGTTCCTCTAGTATTTTCACAGTATGTTTGATGAAGCAATAGGATTCTAGTCATTTAATTGATCTGCTCCGTTATTTACAGTATTAAGATTACTGTTGGCATTTCTCAGGATGAAAGCGCGAGAGGGATTGTTGAAGTGTGAGGAGTTGGGTCTTTCAAAGAATGAGTTAAATAAGCTTCTACCCATTGTTGATGCTAGTTCATCTGATTCAGGTGAACTTTTCCCAACATTTTGAGTTTGCACATACGGATATTTATGCATAAATGTATCCACGTCTAATATCCTGCTTTTCTGCATGTGTGAATATTTAAAGGGCATAGTAGTTCACTTTTTAAGCTATTGGAGAAACTCAGCATTTCTAATTTAAATTAGCATGATGTCCTTATGCAGGAGCTTTTGATGGTGTTCTTGAACTCTTGGTTCGATCTGGCAGAAGTCTTCCTGAGGCTGTAATGATGATGATACCTGAAGCATGGCAAAATGACAAGAACATGGATCCTCAACGAAAAGCATTGTACAAGTACTTCTCAGCTCTCATGGAGCCATGGGATGGACCAGCTCTTATATCATGTAATATTTCTTTGAAGAAGTCTTGAACTCAATAATTTTGTCTCTATCAAACTTCTCTTCCACGGGTCTGTACTTATGATATACTTTTACAGTTACTGATGGTCGATACTTGGGTGCCACTCTGGATCGAAATGGATTACGACCTGGCCGTTTCTACATTACCCACAGTGGACGTGTTATAATGGCCAGTGAAGTTGGTGTAGTAGACATTCCACCTGAGGATGTAAGCAGGAAAGGAAGACTTAATCCTGGGATGATGCTTTTGGTGGATTTTGAAAATCATATTGTGGTAGATGATGAAGCCTTGAAGCAGCAATATTCAACGGCAAGACCTTATGGAGAGTGGCTTAAGAGGCAAAAGATTGAGCTCAAAGACATAGTTGATTCTGTTTATGAATCTGATAGGGTCCCTCCACCGATAGCTGGAGTGTTGCCAGTAAGTTTGATGCGATTGTTCATTAAGTTTGTTTAATTGTTTTCCATTCTCCTTTGGGAATTTTCAATTTGACAATTTATTTTGAATTTTAGGCATCTAACGCTGATGAGGACATGGAAAACATGGGCATCCATGGACTATTGGCTCCTTTGAAAGCTTTCGGGTAATTCTGCTTTCTGTAACTCCATTAAATGATATATCTTGATGTTTTTGCTCCGAAGGAATTTGTTACTTAACTTGGTTTTCTTTTTGTAGTTACACTGTTGAAGCCCTTGAAATGTTGTTGCTTCCTATGGCCAAAGATGGTGTTGAGGCCCTTGGGTCAATGGGAAATGATACTCCCTTGGCTGTTATGTCAAATCGAGAAAAACTCACATTTGAGTACTTTAAGCAAATGTTTGCTCAAGTAACAAATCCTCCAATTGATCCTATTCGGGAGAAGATTGTCACTTCCATGGAATGTATGATTGGTCCAGAAGGAGACTTGACTGAAACAACTGAAGAACAATGCCATCGCCTCTCCCTGAAAGGTCCCCTTTTATCGATTGAAGAGATGGAAGCGATTAAAAAGATGATTATAGAGGTTGGCGAAGCAAAGTACTTGACATTACTTATTCTAAGAGCCGTGGTAGGCAGGGATTGGAGGAGACTTTGGATAGGATTTGTGCCGAAGCACATGAGGCCATTAGAGAAGGGTATACTACAATAGTACTTTCTGACAGAGGTATTCTACTTGCCTTAAAAGAAGCATTATTTTCAATGAGTTGTATTAATATTTTGAAATACTGTATTTAATCTGTTCTTGAACTTATGTGGTTGACAATTTCTAAATGTAGCCTTCTCGAAGAAGCGTGTTGCTGTAAGCTCCCTCTTGGCTGTTGGTGCTGTTCATCAATATCTTGTTAAAAAGCTCGAACGCACTCAAGTTGGGCTAATTGTTGAATCTGCTGAGCCACGTGAAGTACACCATTTCTGTACATTAGTTGGATTTGGTGCAGATGCTATCTGCCCATACTTGGCCATAGAGGCCATTTGGAGTTTGCAGGTTGATGGTAAAATTCCCGCAAAAGCTAATGGAGAGATCCATTCCAAGGAGGAGCTTGTGAAGAAGTACTTCAAGGCAAGCAATTATGGAATGATGAAGGTTCTTGCCAAGATGGGAATATCGACACTGGCTTCTTACAAGGGTGCTCAGATTTTTGAGGCTCTGGGTCTTTCATCAGAAGTGATTGACAGGTGCTTTGCAGGAACACCTAGTAGAGTGGAAGGTGCAACATTCGAGCTTCTTGCTAGTGATGCTCTTCATCTGCATGGTTTAGCATTCCCATCTCGGGCCTTTCCTAGAGGTAGTGCTGAATCTGTGGCCCTGCCAAATCCTGGGGACTACCATTGGAGGAAAGGTGGTGAGATTCACCTCAATGACCCTCTTGCTATAGCAAAGCTTCAAGAGGCCGCCAGAACTAATAGTGTGGCTGCTTACAAAGAGTACTCCAAACTCATTCATGAATTGAATAAAGCCTGCAATTTGCGTGGTTTATTGAAGTTCAAAGAGTCAGATGGGAAAGTTTCCTTGGATGAAGTGGAACCTGCGAGTGAAATTGTTAAGAGGTTCTGTACCGGGGCTATGAGTTATGGATCTATATCATTGGAGGCACACTCAACACTGGCAATTGCTATGAACAGAATTGGGGGAAAATCAAATACAGGTAATACATTTATTGTCCTTTCTTATGGTTTTATGTTGGCAGAGTTTCTATTTGTTTTTCGATAAATCTTTTAATATCCCTATTCCAGCTTTCATTTGACCATTGCTTTGACAACAATTTCCACTGAACTGTTCTCAACCAAATGTATCTGTAGGTGAGGGAGGTGAGCAGCCCTCTCGCATGGAGCCTCTCCCAGATGGTTCCAGAAATCCAAAGAGGAGCGCAATCAAACAAGTTGCCAGTGGCAGATTTGGAGTTTCAAGTTACTATCTTACAAATGCTGATGAGCTGCAAATAAAAATGGCTCAGGTAGTTATTCACATTCTAATTTCAAGCTTCAAGGTTCATGCTTGGTTTATTTTCTCTTAGTTTTCCAATGTCATTATTCAGTCTCTGCATTCCTATCGGAACAGAGGTTCCACTTGTTTATGGATCTACGTTCATGGCAGATGATGCTGTGTCTGCAAAGCACCTGAGGGTGCCTTTGTGTCTTTAGTTGATTCCTACATTTGGCATTTTGGTGAGATCGAGTATTAATTGTGTTTTTTGTTTTCTGTGGATTGATTTTATACTAACTTTGGTAAATATTGTTGTACAGGGAGCCAAGCCCGGTGAAGGAGGTGAACTTCCTGGTCACAAGGTTGTAGGTGAAATCGCTGTCACCAGGAATTCTACTGCTGGGGTGGGACTTATTAGTCCACCTCCCCACCATGATATCTATTCAATTGAGGACCTCGCTCAGTTAATTCATGATCTTAAGGTAGGCAATTTTGCCGTTAGCAATTACTTGACCTGATGGAGTGCATGCGACTTTTGTGCCAAAAACTATTTTTGTTTTAATTTTTAATTTTTAATAGTAACTTGATTCAACTCTATTTGCAGAATGCCAATCCGGGTGCACGAATTAGTGTCAAGTTAGTATCTGAAGCTGGTGTTGGTGTAGTTGCCAGCGGAGTTGTAAAGGGGCATGCCGACCATGTTCTGATCTCAGGTCATGATGGTGGTACAGGGGCGTCTAGATGGACTGGCATCAAGAATGCTGGGCTTCCATGGGAACTAGGTTTAGCTGAGACGCACCAGACCTTAGTTGCAAATGATCTTCGTGGTCGCACAGTTCTTCAAACAGATGGGCAGCTAAAAACTGGAAGAGACGTGGCCATAGCTGCACTTCTTGGTGCAGAAGAGTTTGGCTTCAGCACAGCACCCCTCATAACACTTGGCTGCATCATGATGCGGAAGTGCCACAAAAATACTTGCCCTGTTGGAATCGCAACACAAGATCCAGTACTTCGGGAGAAGTTTGCTGGAGAACCTGAGCATGTTATTAACTTCTTCTTTATGATAGCAGAAGAGGTGCGAGAGATAATGTCACAGCTAGGATTTCGAACTTTGAATGAGATGGTTGGTCGTGCAGACATGCTTGAAGTTGATAGAGAAGTTACCAAAAACAATGAAAAGCTGGCGAACATTAATCTTTCCTTATTGCTCAGACCTGCTTCTGATATTCGGCCTGAAGCTGCCCAGTACTGTGTTCAGAAACAGGATCATGGCTTGGACATGGCTTTGGACAACAAGCTCATTTCTCTGTCTGAAGCTGCTTTAGAAAAGGCTCTTCCTGTGTACATTGATACACGGATCTGCAACGTGAATCGTGCCGTTGGAACAATGCTTAGCCATGAAGTGACCAAACGTTACCACATGGCAGGGCTCCCTGCAGACACCATCCATATAAAATTCAATGGCAGTGCGGGTCAGAGTTTTGGAGCATTCCTCTGTTCTGGCATCCTACTGGAGCTTGAAGGTGACAGCAATGACTATGTTGGTAAAGGTTTATCAGGTGGCAAGATTGTTGTTTATCCTCCAAAGGGAAGCCAGTTCGATCCAAAAGAAAATATTGTGATTGGAAATGTGGCTCTTTATGGGGCAACTAGTGGAGAGGCATATTTCAATGGTATGGCGGCAGAGAGATTCTCTGTCCGTAATTCAGGGGCTAGGGCAGTTGTGGAAGGTGTTGGTGATCATGGTTGTGAGTACATGACAGGTGGCACTGTTGTCGTACTTGGAAAAACTGGAAGAAATTTCGCGGCAGGTATGAGTGGTGGTATTGCTTATGTTCTTGATGTGGATGGGAAATTCCAATCTAGATGTAATCCGGAGCTTGTAGATCTTGATAAAGTTGAAGAAGAGGAGGACATTATGACTCTTAGAATGATGATTCAGCAGCACCAACGTTACACAAACAGCAATTTAGCCAGAGATGTACTTGAAGACTTTGAGAATCTTCTTCCTAAATTTATTAAGGTTTTCCCAAGGGAATACAAACGTGTTCTTGCAAACATGAAAGCAAGGGAAGCCTCAATAGATTCTGTGAAGGATGTGGCTAAAGATGATGAGGAGCGAGATGAGGAGGCTGAGGCTGATTTGATGAAGAAAGATGCTTTTGAAGAGCTAAAGAAGATGGCATCTGGATCTTTAAATGGGAAATCCAACCAGGTATGAAGGCGGTGCTGCTTTTATCTTTTGGTACGTCACTGTTTACTCTGCACTTATAATTTATTCTGGTTTGATGTTGAATCTTTGCAATTTGCAGAAGGTTGAAGAAGCTGAATCCTTAAAACGGCCTAGTCGGGTTGATAATGCTGTTAAACATCGTGGTTTTATATTCTACGAGCGGGAGGGTGTTCGATACAGGGATCCTAATGTGAGAATGAATGACTGGGAAGAAGTTATGGAGGAATCAAAACCTGGTCCACTTTTGAAGACTCAGTCTGCCCGTTGCATGGACTGTGGAACTCCTTTCTGCCATCAAGTAAGTGTTAATTTCACCCCATTCTCTATTCCCTCTCCTGGAAACAGGGTATACTGACGTTTTTTATGGTTACTAGTAGAGTGTAACCACATCTGGCATGTTAAGAATGCCATATTAAGTTGCACCTAAAAATTCTTTATCATGAATTTGCAGGAGAACTCTGGATGTCCTCTTGGAAACAAAATACCCGAGTTCAATGAGTTAGTATACCAAAACAGGTGGCGAGAAGCATTGGACCGACTTCTTGAGACTAATAATTTCCCGGAGTTTACTGGCCGAGTATGCCCAGCACCCTGTGAAGGATCTTGTGTTCTTGGTATCATTGAAAACCCCGTTTCCATAAAAAACATTGAATGCGCCATCATCGATAAGGCCTTTGAAGAGGGTTGGATGGTTCCAAGACCACCGGTCAAAAGATCTGGGTAAGTTTGTTTGTTTGTTTGTTTGTTTTTTTTTTAATTTTTTAAGAACGTGTCGTTAACCTTCTCAAATGAGGACAGTATCACTATTGGCCGTAAGGTTGAATTGTTTTCCCGGATTTGCTTACTAATTTGTTGATGTAGAGCCACGTTCAAAAGTTTTTTTATAAACATAAAGCCGTCCACATATTTGATGTTGCAGGAAACGGGTTGCCATTGTTGGAAGTGGTCCAGCTGGTTTGGCTGCTGCCGATCAACTGAATAGAATGGGCCACACAGTAACTGTTTTTGAGCGCGCGGATAGAATTGGAGGACTGATGATGTATGGAGTTCCCAACATGAAGACTGACAAAGTGGATATTGTTCAACGGCGGGTTAACCTCATGGCTGAGGAAGGTGTCAACTTTGTTGTCAATGCAAATGTTGGAGTTGATCCTTTGTATTCGCTTGAGCGGCTTAGGGGGGATAATGATGCGTTAGTTTTGGCTGTAGGAGCGACAAAACCTAGGTAAGTTGTAGTTTATCAGTCTTTATATATTTGATTGAACTAGTGCTTTAACTAATACAGACTTATTTAGGGTATCTTGCATTCAAACATGATTAAATTTAATGATTTAATTTTTCGACAGGGACCTTACTGTGCCAGGACGGGAGCTATCAGGAGTCCATTTTGCCATGGAATTCCTTCATGCTAACACCAAAAGTTTGCTTGATAGCAATCTTCAAGATGGTAAATACATCTCAGCGAAGGGCAAGAAAGTAGTGGTAATTGGTGGAGGTGACACAGGTACCGATTGCATAGGGACATCCATCCGACATGGCTGCAGCAGCATCGTTAACCTAGAGCTTCTTCCAGAGCCCCCAAAGACCAGGGCTCCGGGCAACCCATGGCCACAGGTTATAAACTTTCCGCTGCTGCTTTTAGGTTTTCTATGTCATGTTTTCTTGTAAATTTATCGGTTGACATTGGCGTATGCTTTTTATGAGATTGTAACACATAAAATATGGCATTTTACAGTGGCCTCGTATATTCCGGGTAGATTATGGACACCAGGAAGCTGCTGCCAAGTTTGGAAAAGACCCAAGGTCTTACGAGGTATTGACCAAGAGATTTGTGGGAGATGAGAATGGAGTGGTTAAAGGACTTGAACTGGTACGTGTGAAATGGGAGAAGGATGCTTCTGGAAAGTTCCAACTCAAGGAAGTCGAGGGCTCCGAGGAGATGATTGAGGCTGACCTTGTTCTTCTGGCCATGGGGTTCCTTGGCCCCGAGTCGGTTAGTATTTTCAATTGCTGCTCTCTAAGTTTTCTTGAAGTCAACTGTTTAAAATTGTTGATAATAGTACATGTCCTTGCAAGTTGTGTCTTATACATGATTGGTTTGAGAGTTTTCTCACTAGTGGCACTTGTTGCTTTTTTTAGACTGTGGCAGAGAAGCTTGGCTTGGAGCGCGACCAGAGGTCAAACTTCAAAGCAGACTATGGCCGCTTCTCGACCAGCATGGATGGAATCTTTGCAGCCGGGGATTGTCGGCGGGGCCAGTCCCTTGTGGTGTGGGCGATCTCAGAGGGACGGCAAGCGGCTGCACAGGTTGACAAGTACCTAACTCAAGAAGACAAGAACGATGCAGTCAGCTCAACAATGCATGACGATCATCTTCTCAAGAGGCATCAAGATTTTAGCAAGAGGCAGCAAGACAGCAGCAAACACACAGTGATGACATAAGTCTCGTGGTGTTTTTCTATTCTCCTACAGCTGTTGCAGAAATATTGTAATAGGTTGTAGAATTGTTTTTATCTCGTGGATTCCCCGCCGGTCGAGCTTATTTCACCTTATGGAAAGGAACTGATTTTAGAAAAAAGCACCTGGGAACAAGGTTCAGCTTGAAAGTGTTGTGTGGGAGGCTATAGGTTTTAGAATATTTGTCTTTGTTTATAGTAACTGTTGACTTGTTTCGGTTTAAGCCTTTTGCCTTTTGGGGTTTTCAATGAAGAAATGAAGAATAATGTACAGTTTTGTTCGTTTATATTTGATATGGAACATTGTTACTGGAATTTTCTGCAACTTATAATCACATGATAGGAAATTTGTGATAATTTTTCCTCAATTGCATAATTTCTTTTAAATTTGCTGATGCTTTTTGCTGTGTGTGTTCTTTAGTTGCGGAAGTTTTACATAATTTTCGCCTCCTTAGGTCATACAGTTATATTTGTCGTTACTTTTTAGGCCATGTTTACTTTGCATCAAAGGAAAAGTGAGTAGTCATTTTCTTTTCTACATTTAATCATATATTTACTTACAAAATGGGAAATGAAATTTAAGTAATCCCTATACAATATAAGAAATGAAGAAGGGAAATGTTAATCCTATCCCTTGCTAGTGATTCATTGTCAAAGGGAATATATATCAAATTAACTCATATACCTTTAATAAGTTTTTATGTGCTATACTTTAGTAATTACATACATTACAAATGGAATGAGATTGTTTTCCTTCACATCATCCAAAAGAAAATTCAAGATTTGATTTTTTTGTAATTCTATTTGAATTTTAAAGTTCTAGTTTAAAATTTGAATTTAGGCACCTTTTTAATTCCGAATTTATTTAGATAATTCTGATTTTTTTAGGTTTTTTGTTATGTTTATCTTTAGGGGTAGATTATGAATTTTACAAATGTAAATTCAGCTATATAAGGACTGACTTCTCAGATTATGTACATAGAAGATTTTGATGTTTATTTATATTGTGAGTAATTCTTCTTTGAGTTCTTGAAGAAACTTATCCGAACTTATCAAGGAATTTCTCATGGCGTTTAAATCGACTAATCAAACAGACTTCCATAACCGTTTGTGAATAAATAAGTAAATACTAAAAGAGAAATCAACGATCTTTCTTCTTATTTTGTTAGTTTACATTCCAATTTCATTACCTTTCCTATTACATTCTTTATGGTTTAGTAAACACGCCCTTATATTATTTCAATTATTGATAGTTGAATCAAGTGATCACTAAACCTTGTTTACAGTTTTTGAGTTGATACTGCCATTTCATACAAAATGCCACACCTAATTCTAGGGATGCGTATAAATGTTGGCAATTCTTTGTATTTTCTTAACGAGCCGACGAGGTCGGCTACGTAACTCCGATTATGTCCAATCATAAGCCCAGTCTTGAGGGACATTGATTCAACTTCTGTATCTATTCACTCAATTTTGAGTTATTATCTTTCCACTGGTAGATACAATTTTTTGAATTTACAACATTTATAAACTTAACTTTTGAATATCAATACATGTAACCTGAGTTGTTATCTTTTAATTAGTAGATTTAATTAATTGAATTGACAATGTTGTACATACTTGTCAATAAAAAATTATCAAATATGATAATTTTTTATTTTGAGAATCAACCTACTCAATGATTAATTGTTATATTTTCATTAATATATGCAATCATTTGATGTGAATGAAGCGCTACACTTAACTGATTATCAATAAAAGAATGACAAATATTCATTTAAGAAATGTAGGGGTTGCTTTTTTTTTTTTTTGGTGAAACTTGGGGATGAGGGATTTTAATTCTGTACCTTAAGGTGGAGTCATATATGATACTACTGCTAGGCCATGCCTGCAATCACAAAATATAAGAGTTGCTGGACATTTAAAAATAAATGTTATGCAATCCATAAAACAACCTATAAACAAATAAAAAACTAAAGCAAACACCGGCCTCAACTTCAAAGGAAAACCGTTCCTATTAATACTCTTTAGGCCGGGCAATACAAAAGATTATTTCAGGAGAAAGTCACGATGGATCTGAACGATAAGAACAGGTCCTCACATCGTTCATACAACCTTGTACCATTTATTACAACGAATTATTTTTGTACATTTTTTGTTGGTTGAAGTCAAGAAAACATGGGGGAATAAGTTCAAATTTTGTGCTTCCATGGCATTCTGCTCCTCAGCCTGACTTATTCAAAGCAACCACCCAACTGCAAAACGGAGCAAAACCAACAATTGCGTTAATAAGTTAAAAAGTACAATTTGCTTTTAGCTTTCTTTGCTTTCACTTCGGCTATAGGAATCCCACGATCTTTTTTTTTTTTAATTCGCAAAATTGGCCCATCTCTAATTGTCTTTACTCGTTTCCATCTCAATTACTATAATAACGAGAAAAAAAAAAAAAAAAAAAAAAGGGGAATATCAACGCATCCGGAAATAAACTATCGATCTCTATCCATAAACATGCTAAAGACCTAAACCATAGAGTACTTACTACTAGTAGTGCCATGGAAAGGTATATTTTTAGATTTCGCATTTAATTTATTCCTTTGTTATTTATTAGTATAGTTTTATCACAATTTGTAATACATAATGCTATTACATATATAACCAGATGTATATGTGTAGTTAATGACCGACAAAAATTGGAGATTTTTTCGCAAGAATACTCATTAGATGAAGGTCAAGCCTATTTCAATTAAATCATATGTCAAAGCTCAGTAAGGACACTATTTAATCACAAGTTTCAAACACTAAAGTTGAGTTAAGAGTTCATAAGTTGAAAACTACAGCTTGGTGCTTACCAATACAGCCTCAATCTCTCTATCAGTGACCGGGTTCGTTTTGGCTGACGAGAAGCTTTCCCTCCCACAGCAGTGTTTTGGGGTGGCAATGGAACGTCGGACTTTGGAGTCGACATCTTATAGGCCTCTTTACTTGTTGCTTGTTGAGTTTCTGAAGTAGAACCCATCAACCAAATTCATTATCCACTTGAATGAAAACTAACATAGACCATATAGTGAGAAAGAAAACTATAAATTTGTTACTGCCTAATTCTTGGTAAATGATTTCTGTAGAACAAAATACACCCTACTCACTAGTCACTATAACCAATATCATTGTGTTGAGGAACTCACTTTCTCATGCATTTCACTTTACCATTTCTTCTTTCTTTCTTTCTTTCTTTCTTTTTTTTTTTTTTTTTTTTTTTTTTTTTTTGGGTTCATTTTAAGGATAATGAATTTTCACAACCAAATTTCATCTTTGCCCTTCTACAAGCTTCCAATTTGTATCAAAATGAGTTATCAAAATTAGTATAACTATCACAAGATAAAGTACACAACCACTTCTTCCCAATTTGGTCTGTTCAACATTAAATGTCCACGAGAGATCAGAACAAAATCACCAAATTGATTAATCCCATGCCCAAGATTCAATTAGAATTAAAAACCCATCTCTTAAAACCACAGAAATTCATTGTCTGAATTCCATAACTGGCATCAAATCCAGAATCCCAGCCACAGTGAAGTTAAATGTCAAAAATGAAAAAAATAAATAAAAATGAAAAAGAAAAGCAAGAGTGCTGAATTATGATGAAAAACAAAGTGAGAGAGAGAGACCTGAAGATGAGGGTTTTGGGTGTCTCCGTGGGAATTTGATACGAGGAATTCTCTTTAAAACCTGAGCTTTTCCACCCATTTCTTCTCTCCCTTCTCTCCTCTCTCTCTCTCTCTGTCTGTCCTCTCTGAAATTGCATGACTATCACACTTATTCTAACGTCTGTTGTTGGGCTTTCGGCCCATCTACGTGAGTAATTGCATATTGTCGTTTCCTTTTTTGTTGTCGTTTCTTTGTTGTTGTCGTCGTTTTTCATTTGCTGTTTTTTTTTGTTGTCGTTACCTTTTTTTCATTTACTCATTTGACCTTGTTTAAAATTTCTGAATAATAAACTTGAAGAAGTGTTTTACAAAATCACCCCCATATTGGACTGTTATTTTTCAGAATATTTCAATGACTCGTCAATATTTGTTTCCGTGCTTTGAATTCGTCCAACACGACGTCGTACGGATAAACAGAGCTTTCCTCTTTCCAGTTCTTTTGTAGGGTTTCGATTTTCCTCTCTTTTGGTATATTTTCCATCTTTCGATTTGAGCTAAAAGAATAGGGAATTCCGATCATGGCGAGCAATCTGGGCCGTCTATTTTCATCCATATCCAATCTCTCGGCGCCTAAGTTGGTCCTCCCGTGCATCAGATCGGAGCCGCCGCTGACTCGTTCCTCAATCAACTCAGCGAGTCGACTCGTCAGCTCCTCGGCTCAGAAACCTCAATCCGATCAGGAAAATATCAACAAGGAACAGAGAGAAGCCGTCGAAAGAGATCTGGAAAATAAAGACGAAGACGATCTAGAAGAAGAAGAAGGAGGAATTCAGGCGAACGAAGAGACCGGCGAGGTCGGTGGGCCCAGAGGACCCGAGCCCACTCGCTACGGGGACTGGGAACGCAACGGCCGTTGCTATGATTTTTGATTTTTTTTTTTTTTTTTTCGTGGAGGACTAATGTTTTTTGTTTTTGGTTAAAAGAATAAGAAATGCTTCAATATCAAAAAAAAAAAAAAAAAAAGGCTTTTGTTGTATGAATTTTGTGAAGATCAATTCTGAAAAATAAAAATTGATAAAATAATTATTCAGTTTTATTTAGTTTTATTTCGTATGATAATCTTGCTTTGATTGTTGACTATGATATTCTTTGCTTTGATTGTTGTTGGGAATTTTTTTTATATATTTTTTCTTGAGTAGTTGAATGGGAATTTGGGAACGAACTCGTTTTTTAAATTAAAAAAAAAAAATTTGTGGCCGTAGTAATCGGGTTTCATTTGACTGGGCAGTCATTGAATTAGACGATAAATTTCTTGTTTGGTATATTCTTTTATAAAGTTATGACTTAGTCCTCAATTTTTTTGTTTTGTTAAAAAGCTACTAAAATCTTTAAAAATGGTATAAAATAATTATTTTTACTGAAAAGAAGGTTAAAAAATTTAATAGAAAACTATAACGAAACCACGCGTAATTTGCGAGCTCTAAGGATACGATTAAGGGGAATTTTTTTTTACAATTCAATTTACAAATGTAATATATGTAATTTACTCTTTAATTTTCATAATTAAAAAAAAAACTGTTTCACAGATTTTTAGAGAGTTTAGATTAGCCAATTCAATTTACATATGTCATTTATGTAATTTACTATTTAATTTTCATAATTAAAAAAAAAAACTGTTTCACATATTTTTGAAGAGTTTAGATTAGCCACAAAAAAAGTTTGAAACCAAATCACAATTCACAAAAAGGTTAGGGACGAAAGGTCCGATTTACCCTAAACTAGAAAAGAAAAGTTCCTTTCGTAGGACCTCTAAAGGTGAGTAAAAAAAATTTATTTTACTAGTAGGAATTACTTGTTCCATTATCAGAGTAAGTTTTTAACATAAATCTTAAAAATTTGTACTGCATCAGATAAAATTATTATAGTCTAAATCAGATTGTTAAAAATTAAATCCAGTGGTTAAAAAGAAAAGCTATCAATTTTTCTAAGTGAAAGTGGAAAAGAAAAAAGGAAAAGAAAAAGAAAGACTGAAAATTCTAGAAATTCTGTGAAAGAGAACTATAAAAACCCAAGAAACCAAGCAAGGCTTGCCATTGAATTTCCTTTCCATCAAATTGAATTTGGACTATCTATGAGCAAAGAAAGAAGGTTGAAAATGGAAACTGAAAAATATGTGAAAAATAACAAGAATCTGTGACCATGGACAGAAAAAGAATGTACAGTTACATGGGAATTAAGGATTTAAAAAATGAGAAAATTAATGGTAGTCTTTGAGTCAAAGAATTTATAGTAAAAGAAAATTCTCCAAAGATGAAAGAAAGATGGTATGACTAAAATGCTTTCTGCTCATATTCTAAACTGGAAAGTACAAAGTCAATTTTCAAACATCAGAATTCAAATATCATGACAATGATAAAGTAGTAATCGAAGCCATCAAACAATGGTTTCATTTCAATCATGCAGCAACTACTCAATAATTAATAGGAAACCCAAGTTTTGGGGTGGAGAGAAAAATTATTTTTCACATTCACATGATTCGATTCTATTTCCATATGTTTTGAACGCGTCTTGGACTTTTCCTTAGCTGATGCATGCCTAACAAATTAACAATTCTCTAAAATTGTATCTCCCTCTTTTTACATTTTAATAGCGTAGTTGCTTTGGCTGTATGCGATTGGCTTATTTCTATGCTATTCTTAAATTTCAGGGCAAGAGCTAATATTTCAAAAGAACTATCATCCCCGTCTGGAAAAGTGTGTAGTTTTACTGTTTCTAGACATGTTTATTGAGTTTGACGGAATTCGAATATCGCTTACAAGAGAGGTCGTTTCATTGTGTCCTTACAGGTTAAAATGAAACATATTATTTCATGCGTGATTGTCGAGTGACCCATACGTGATTAAAAACATAAAAAAGTTTATCCTTTATCAATTAGGCACGTGATTTGTACGTGATTCTCAAGATATAAGTGACTTTTGATGAGATCAAGAATAAAATGAGAGAATATCTATGTTTTGGGAGTTAAATTTGAAATTAATCCAAGTAATAATGGATTGCAACTGAAAAGGAAAAGATAATAAAAGAAATTGGAAAAGAGTAGGGTATGGCAATGAAACATTTGGCAGAATCCCATTAACACTTTAATTTATGTATTTATTTATTTATTTTCTCCCGAGGCATGTCCTACATGCACTCAGACCAAACAAAGAGAGAGCAGAAAACTCTCTCTCTCTCTCTCTCTCTTCCCCTAGATTGTCTCCTTAAGTTTCTTCAATGTTATTGTTAGTTCATTCCATTATAATTTACCTCATGCTTTTTCCGAAGACATGGTAGGTTCATTACAGCCTAATTTTACTCATCAATATTCTTTGCAATATTGATTTGACTTTCTAAAAAGCAATTCTTTTCCCACCCCCCTAAACTGTGACTTCTTCAACTCCTTGTTTTCTATACACACAGATTCACCCCATCAAATACGTACATATATATATATATATACACACACACATACACACAGACATATATAGTCTAACCGACCTGGTCCAGCATCAGGGCATTCTTCTTCTCATTCTGCTTAATTATTTTTCTTTTAATTCTCTCCTATTTTTTACGGTCTAAAATCTAGACTACAATATTCTTCAATAAAGTCAAACATTCCCCACATGTATATAATGTCTATGCATATACATACATATAATATGTATATATATGTTTTAGGTCATTTTTGTTAGTGCCAACTATACATAAGAAACAATAGTAGACAAAAACCAAACAAAAAAGGAAAAATGAATATTCTCAAAGTTCTCATCTTCTTCATGACTGTCCTCTCCTCATCCTCGTATTCAAGCTCCCAAGCGGCATGCGTGAAATCGGTATGCGCTATCCACGAGCCGGAAATCCGATTCCCGTTCCGGATAAGGAGACGCCAAGCGCGGACATGTGGCTATCCGGGTTTCGACATATCCTGTGACAAGTACAACAGCCAAACACTCCTCAACCTCCCTTATTCCGGACAATTCACCGTCCAAGGAATAGACTACGCCACGCAAGAGATATGGATAAACGATCCAAACAGCTGCCTTGCGAACCGGATCCTCTCCCTCAACCTCTCCGGTTCTCCTTTCTACGGTGGCTTCAACCGGGACTTCGCCTTCTTCAACTGCTCCTCCCCCTCGAGCTTGTCGCCCTACTTCGACTACGGTCGCTTGAACCCGATTGACTGCCTCAGTGGGCCCAACTTCTTCGTCTTCGCTACCGCATCGTTGAGGGTGACGGAGTATCTGTCACCGAGGTGTAAGTTGATTGGGACCTTCCCGGTCCCGATTGACTGGCCGTTTTACGACGAAGTCTTGTCGTCGGAGCTCAGTGACCACCTGCGGCTCACGTGGGACGTTCCCACGTGCGGAAGGTGCGAGTACCGAGGTGGCCGTTGTGGGTTTAAGGCCAATTCGACTAGAGAAATTGTCTGCTATGATGTTCCTGAACGAGGTAATATTTATTTATTTATTTTCGTCAATTTATTTATTCATTTCTTCTCTTCATGCAATATTTCTTATCGTTAATATTAGAATTTATTTAATTATTATTTTTGGCTTTGTGTTTTCAATAAATTATAGCTAAAATTTGTTGGTATTTAGGTCTCATAATGTACAAGTTCCCTCCTAAAAACTAGTTTTCTAGCGGGTTGCAGGGTTAGTTTGAAAAATGCTCGGGGTTTCCGCAAACTCCAGTATCACAACACGCATAGAGTACAGGGTGGCTAGCATTTTATTTTAATGAGGGCATCTGTAATTTTTTGTTTTAAGAAATTAGTAACATTTAAAATATCAAAAAATATTTTGATGGTTTAAAAGACTTAAGATAATACAACAGTTCATGATGAGTTTTTATGCTTTGAACGTGTTGCATATATAATAGCTTTTAGTGGGGGTATGTCTCGATATAATTAATTTTAAATTTGAGCAAAAAGAAATATCATAAAATTTTAAAGTACTTTTTTTTAAATTTTATTTTTAAAAAGTTTAGTGAGGGCTGTTGCCCCCACTAAGTTATATCTATCTCCACCCATGCTTCTATGTCAGGCTGATGACTTTTATGTTTATGTGATGTTGGTGTTTCGTGATGTCTCTTAATTCGTTACATTTAATTTGATTGGCAGTGACTATACTAACTTCTAATATTGATGATTTATGTACGGATATCCGAAAACCGCATCTTTTTTTAAAAAAATAAAAAAAAATGATTAATGTTGAGAATTTAGGTACAGATATTGGGAAATTTGTCAAAATGACAACCTCAAAAATTGAAATTAACAAAATAATCTTCTTTCATTTTTACATAGGAACAACTACGGCGTTCCTGGTTGTTTGATTTCATTTTGCTAATTAAAATTTTTAGAAAGTCATTTTACAAATACAAAAAAGTAAATAAGTCATTTTATCAATGAACTCTACGAAAATCCTAAAGCCGTGTCTTTTTTCTCTATAAAAAAGTGAAGTTCCTAATTCTTAAAAGTCGTTTTCACTAATCATACCTAAAAATATAGTGAATAGCCCTCTGAGAAGAAAATTTGTCCTTATAATAAGGTCCAACACGTAAACTTAAAATTAGTGAAAATAATTATTAATCATCAAAATCTTATTGGTAAGACATAAAAAGACTCTCTTAATGATAATACTCGTACATAATTTTCATCTTTGCGAGGTTCACATCCTAGTTTTGGGAAAGATTAATTTTATATACAATTGTTTCCTTTTTCTTTCCAAACGAAAATTTGGAATGACATGAACAACCACAACTATAAGTAATTTTGTCCAAAAAGGGAAAAAATATCATGAAAAAATAAAAAAAAAAGAGAAGGAGAAAGTATAACACTAAACATACATCCATACAATTCCCGAAAGAAAGACAAAGGAATAAAAAATATTCATGCTTACGACTTGTAGACATCACACATATTTATGAAAGCCAAGAAACTTTTGGTTGCGAGTGTAAAATTTAATAAAATTTGAGATAAATTAGGACACGTATTCCTATTCCCCACCTACTCGTCGTTT
Source organism: Ficus microcarpa (assembly GCA_025413485.1). Taxonomy (NCBI): domain Eukaryota; kingdom Viridiplantae; phylum Streptophyta; class Magnoliopsida; order Rosales; family Moraceae; genus Ficus; species Ficus microcarpa. Next base: position 20,911,975 of record CM046378.1, on the reverse strand, counting down.
TATGGTGCTAAAAATGTAGAAGTCGGCTGAGATAACTTCATATCCTTTGGGATTTAATATCTTTAATGACGTTTGAAAATGATGCCAAAATATGTTATCTTTTTTTCTTTTTTTGGCCAGAAAATATGTTATCTTAAAAACCTGTCAAAACCAATCCATTGGCTGTTCAAATTTCAAAGATGTTGACGTTCTCCAAGCAGAACTTATCCTAAAGACTAAGACACAACTTTAATAACTAAAATTTTGAAATGTCACAAACTGCCATAAAAAGAATATGATAACATATTTCAAGTTTTATGTAAAATCTTTTTTTTTTCCTTTTTTTTTTCTTTTCTGCATTTAACATGTATTTGGATGTAATTATTGCAACATCTATTATCAGATATCATAAATAATTAATAATGATGTATTTTAACAAATAGTAAACATCATGTGGAGAAATAATGTGTGGTTGGAGTGGATATAATAGTTAGTGCATCTAATTACAACGACTTTTAAGGCCATTTCCAACTTCCATTATCCTTCTCTAGTGCCATGCATGTGGTCAGCACGTTGTGGTTTATGTGAAAAACGAGTAATGATTAGCAGCCTTAAAGATAAGCTTAGACTAATTCTTTTTATTAAGTGAAGTATAGGACAGACCAATGAGTACTTTTTCTTTTCTTTTGTTATTATTATCACCAAAAAAAAAAAAAAAAAACCCATTGGACCAATATAATAACACGGAGCTTTCTAATGTAGGACCTGAAAAATTATTTTATCAGTAAACTTCAATTTAGTGACAGTCAAATCTATATAAAAATTATCTATTATGCATACTGTCTTGTTATATTGTGATTCTATCTAGATTCACGGGTCAGAAACATACAGTGTTGATTTGAGACCCTATATTGAACATTTTTATTTTGTAGCATTTCAAATAATAAAGATAATATTTGCAAACTAAAATGAAAAAGAAAATGTTGCTACTCATGAGGTGCGCTCAACACTTTCCATGAGGCAATCATGGCATTTTCGTTTGGTTGACTTCTATTTTTATTTTATAAATTTTTTAATTAGATCACCAAGCTCTACAAGTGGGCTTGACTTTGTCAACACTTTCACATATACACCGCAATATTAGAAATCAAGACAAGCGCATGTACTGAATTATATTTGGGTTATATTGGAAGAATGTCAAAAAATTTGACATCTCTTTATATTTATGCCTACTTAATATTTAAGTTGATAATTTTACTACTTTATAACACTAAAATTATCAACTTTAGTAGATAAAATTATAAGGAGATACTTAAAACATGACTTTCCGTCTAATTCCCTCTCGCTTTTTAATTTTAAATTTCCACAGCACGGGCAGTCACAAAACATGCATAAATACATCAGGCCCTTATTAAATGACAACAAAGTCGCACCAAAGAAAAATGTAGACAATGAAAGCGACCCAAAACAAGCACTTTATAAACCTACCAAAGTTGCTAAAGGTCTTGCTTTTATTGCCCCCTAAAGTGATTTCTTTTGAATTTTAGGATATGCTAATTATTACATATAATGTATAAAATTCATGACTTTAGAGATAATTAAATGGACTTTAAAGTTTGAATACGGGGTCTTGAATATTAGTGCGTAAGGCCGGTTTGGAGTTTGGACCATATGTAGGTGGTTTAAAACAACGATACTTTATTTATTTATTTTAAATATATTTATAATTAGTGAACTTGTTCACTTTGTCTCTATGGACTAGGGATTCCGAGGACCGCCCGATATGCGGTGGCCGTAGGCATTGGTGTGCCGGCGATCTTGTGCTTTGTAGGGTTACTATGTTGTGTGTGTGGGAGGGTCAAGTCCCTTGCGTTAAGGCGTGGGCCAATTGTGGAGTTCAACCCTACGGTGGCCCCGCAGCCTACACTGGTTATGGGCCTTGATGGGCCGACACTCGAGTCGTACCCAAAGATAGTGCTCGGCGAAAGTCGACGCCTGCCCAAGCCCGATGACAACACGTGCCCGATATGCCTGTCCGAGTACCGGCCCAAGGAGACTCTCAAGAGCATACCCGAGTGCCAACATTGCTTCCATTCTGATTGCATTGATGAATGGCTCCGACTGAACGCTTCTTGCCCTATTTGCAGGAATTCTCCTCATAAGCAGTCAACACCGGAATATAATGTTTGAATTTTGACGATGTAATTGTATCACATTTTGTTGGCAAAGTCTTTTTTTTCCCCCTCGCTCAATTTGTACATAATTTATGTCTTCATAGGTAATTTTGTTTTTTTGTTTTTTTAATTTTTTTAAATTATTATATCATGTTGTAGACTTTGTCATAGTTTGGAAAAAATCGAGTTTGAGTTGGGTTCTAAACTGGGTTGCTGTTTGAGAGAGAAAAAGGGAATGCATTACGGGCTCTCGGAATTTAAAAAATTTGATTTGAATTGGACTTTCCAATCCGAAAAAGAGCTTGGTTTTGATTTCGAATCCGTTCTGGTCGGTTTCTCCTTCTCTCTGTCTCGTTCTATTTTTGGGCTAAAAAAACTAGTACGTTGGTTTCTAGATTTCTAGTCCAACTTATAACAAAGTCATCTTATCATTGAAGTTGAATCATAAGTGGGCCAAGTCTATAGGCAGGGACTTCAATATCTTCACTTAAATCATTTGTCTACCAAAATATTGTTCTCAACTTTTCATTTTCGTAACATTTTTTCTTTTGTTGTTCTTGAAGAGAACAAGGATGCTTTTCCTTACCACCCTAATTGTTTTTTGTTCCACTCAGTGACGAAGCCAATCATTTTTATCGGGAGTCTAATACTGCATAATGGATAATTAGAGGATATTATGAACAAGTTTTCATTTTTAGGGGCTTATTATGAAACTTTCCTCAAAATTGTAGGGTATTTAAAAAAAAAAAAAAAAGAAAAGTTGAGGCCCTTCCTCAGGCCTTTAGTAACTACGTCTCTGGTTCCGTTAATAGTTTACGTTGGCATTGTTTTTTTGGTTCATCTCAACGTAGGAAACATAGAGTATGAATTTGTACCATTACATGAAATTATGAGTCTGTAATTTGGATCAAGATTCGGACAAGAGCAATCTCGGCCGTCAAAACAAAACGATGCTACGAAAAAGAGTTTCCGTTTTTTGATTATTTAAGAACCCGACGATTATAAAAAACAATCCGATATCTGTTTCCATACATGACACATTCCATTTTGCATAAACTTTGATTTCCTTCATTCAGATCGAAGTAAAATGACTACTGACTTGCTGTTAACGCTAGAGGTTCCAGCTCTATGTTCATTCGTCTGCATAGGTTGTTTTTGATGGACCCGTATGCTTAACTTTTCTCCTCCTTCGAGCATATGAACCACAACTTTCATGAAAGGGCGATCAGCCGGGTGCCATTGGATGCACCAGAGTCCTACGTCAATTAGCAAAAATGACTCGAGCACTTTCTTTCTTTGTTAAAGAATCTTCCAAAAATTTTTATTAACAAAATGATTTCGGAATGACCGAAAACGACTGGTTGTTTTGATGATCGTTCTCATGTTAAAATGAAATAAGATTATTTATAACCAATTTAAATTTTGAAGTTGTCATTTTTTGACAAATATTCCAGTGGGGGGTTCCATCCAACACTGTCATCAATACCACTCGACGATTCTACCAAGATAAAAAAACACTTGGTTCTAAATGCAAATAACGAGATATGTAAACTAGTCAATTTGTAAATTTAATGTTTGAGTTCTTCACTTGTTGTGTAAACTAGTCAATTAACTTTTGCAGCAATTTTGTTTTCTTATATTTTTAATAAGTTTGGGTGACTAAATTTTACTCTACCACACTCTTTAGCTTAAAAAAGGCTAAATTGCACCAGTACCCCTAAATTTATCATATGATTGTAATTTGTACCTTATATATTTAATTTTGATAGTTTGGATCATGAACTTGAAAATTTAAGCAATCTACCTCCATTGATAACAATTTTAGCTTATTTTTAATGGAAAGTTGACACGTAACTTGCACATAAGTCATTAATTAAGAGCTTAAAACATATTATTTTAGTCAATATTAACCCAAACTTATATTTAAAACAAAACTAATTTGAATTTTTTATTTTGATAAAAGTTAAATTAATATCTTAGTAAATTTGGTTAAAATAGATAAATTTAACCATCAGGCCATTAATTGACCAAGTCACATGCCAATTTTCTTAAACAAAAAATAATATTAACACTGCTATTAATAAGGATAGATTGCTGTTACAAATTTGTAAATTTAGGGAGCAAATTATCAAAAATAAAAAATTTACCCTTTGTTTGGATCACATATCCAATTTTGGAAATTGGAAAATTTTTACAAAAAAGTGTTTTTCTTAATTTTTTTTCCCATCATTCTCTTATTTTAAAAAAGAAAACTATCTCATTTTCAAACTTATTTTGTACAACATCTTTTTCTTAAAAAAAAAAGAAGAAATCTTTTTAAAATCTTCTCACAATGCATAATTCTTAACACCATTTTTTCTCGTTCCAAACAACTTTTTGTTTTCAAGAAATTTTTTTTACATATTTAAACACTATTTTATTCTTAAAATGAAAATCTTTTTTATTTAAAATAAACAAAATTTTCTTTCTAAAATTGAATATACGATTCAAACAAAGTCTTAGTATATAAATTATAACTGCACCATAAAATCAGGGTACTAGATGAAGATGTGGCTGCCAAGCTTCAGAGTATGCTCCCTTGAAAGTCGTCAATATTTTATGAATTACTAGCCAGAGCTTCCAGGAAGCTGCCGGTCTATATAACGTTTACTTCCAAGTCTTCCATTGAAAGTCGTCTTCTTCTTTTGTCGTTTTCTTTCCACTGAGTACTGCCCTGCAAATAGGCCCCTCTAGCTCTAGGCCTCTATATGGTCCCAGATCATCAGGTCGCATTTATATATAGATCGAGTTCACATCTATTGGAGCTCCTTTGAACAAATTATAGAGATTCTACATGGAAATTTGACTTTCGAACGTACTGTTTGGAAGATCTATAATTTTACATGATTAAGGTGATTAGTTACAGGTGTATCAATTTATTCCTGTCCTTAACGACCTTATATAAAAGTAGATCACTAATAACATAAATAATATTTTCGAATTAGAGAAATCCCCTTTAATTTAATATGAGAATACGTCTTCTTCGTATATGTATATATACATATAAGAAATGTCTTATATTCAGTATTAAATAATGTTCCACACTTTTTGTTTAGAAACTTGTAATAACTAGTTGATTTATATACAACTTCTTATTTATAAGTTAATAATGTAATAACTTCTTATTTAGAATCTTATTACAAATTGATAGTAGATGAAAAAGATTACACTAGAATCACTACAAAAAAAGATGCAAGTGCAGTGGTGTCGGATTCCCTATATATTGCAGTGGTATAGCAAAGCTCCAATAAGTCTTCCGCCAAATGGGAAGTGGAAAAGCCATACCGTTTGCACAATTCCTTGACCTTCTTGTTTTGGTCCTTAACATTGGTGTTAGCAATGCAAAGATTGATGGTATTTGTTCCCCTTCTTCTTGTGGCAATATCCTCAATATAAGCAGTAGTTAACAAAAGTTCATACATGAATGAGGGAAATCAAGGAATAAGCAATATTGTTTGTATGATATGCAGTCATTGGATAGGGTATTTAGCACTGATGCCTCGTAAACTTGTTGCTTTTTGACAACTTACCCCTTAAATTTTTAATTTTGACAATTTATCTCTTAAATTTGCTAAATTGTTGCAATGTACCTCTTTTAGTTAGTTTTACACTGAATAGAAGATTTAAAATTAGAAGATCTGCATTAGGATTTGTATTAGATTTGGAAATTTTTTGTTCGAAATGGGTTTTTCTGTTTTCACATGTGGCATACATGGGCTTTTCATAACTAATTTAAGTGAAAATTTACTTATAGCGGGTACATTATCACAATTTAGCAAGTTGATGGGGTAAATTGTTAAAATTAAAAGTTTGGTGGGTAAGTTGTTAGAAAGTAACAAGTTTAGGTGGCATCAATGCTATATACCCTCATTGGATAATGTTCCATTGTATCAATCTAATTATTATTATTATTATTATATTTAATCGGATATTAAGAAAATGAAAAACAGTGAAATAATTGAAAATTACAAAATTGTAGCATCCATAGACTTATGTAAAATCACTCCCCCTTTTGACACCCACCCGCAATATACTGTGTTAAAACCTTATGAGAGAAAATCTGGAAGAAAATTTTCAAGGTAGCCATTTTCAAGAAATGATAACGATGATAAAATCTAGAAAACTAGCTAAGGATGAAAATTATTTGGATAATTTTATTGTAGTGTCAGTGTGTGAACATCCTGCCCATAGAATACAATTATAAATAGTCAATCATATAATGTTTAGAAGAGAATATATGATAGTTATAAAGTTAGGATGAGTCGTTGGTTGGTGTTCATTTTTTTATATTTGATTTTAAGATAAGCATAAACACTCTTTTTTTCATTCTTGGTTTCTTCAATTAGGTTTTACAAGAGAAGTTCTTTAATGAGGTATAATTTAGAATCTAATTTTAATACATGGTCTTGATTATTCTTATGATTTTATTTTCTGCTTTTTCTTAACTACATCAGTTGATTGTTTTTACTTTTCAGATAGTTTTAGTTATGGGTGATTATTGTTTATCTTAATCTATGACATTTATAAAATTTTTCTTTTTTATTAGTAGTATGTAATGGTTTCGGCCCATTTTTCTTGATTTTCAAAGGCATAGTTTCGGATGTTTTTTTGGGCATCAATTTCTCCTTGTCTCTGAACTCATCAATTGATCAAATATGTATGGGTTGTTTTCCTTTTTGAGTGGCCGTTTTAACTATGTGAGACGTTTTTGTATATTTTTTCTTTTTTCTTTTTAATAATATGAGTGGGGAGCTAAACGCGTGATGAGATTTCTTGTAGATAACAATTTAATTGGGATGTGCTATTATTTTCTCTAGAAGTTAATTATTGTCTCTCACCATTTATATAAAAAAAAAAAAAAAAAAATCTTGCACCACTATATATATATATATATGATAGTCTTGACAGAAATGATAATTTAGATCTGTATATGACTCATACCGGTTATATCCTATCACAAAATTCTCGAATTATTTGGATACTCAGGCAGATGAAAATGCTACAAGGAAAACATATCCGTGGAGTTTACTTACAAGTCTTCTCTTCAGGACTATTAATTTGTTCGACAATACTAGCTTCCACGAAGCTGCTGTTCTTGTAGTGTTTGCTTCCATAGAGTCAAAGAGTCAACGTTGAAAGTTCCAAGCTTCACATTTACGCGTGATGACATTTCTTCTGACACCTACCCGTATTTTGCTTTGTTAAAACCTTAGAAGGGAAAATTTGGAAGAAAATTTTCTAGGTAGTTAATTGGAGTATGCACTCAAAGTAGTCATTTTCAAGTAGTAATAACATTAGTACAATCTAGGAAACCAACAAGGAATGCAAGTTATTTGGATTATTTTATGGTAGTATGTAAAATGTTTTACGATAGTTTTTAGATTGGGATGTGTGGTGTTTGTTTTTGATGTGTGATTGCAAAACAAAGGTGTAGATACTCTTTTTTCTATTTCTTGTTTTTTCAATTAGGTTTTACAAAAAAAGGTCTTTAATAAGTTATATTTTACAATCTAGTTTTCAAATACATGATTTCAGCTATTTCTTATGATGGCATATTTTACTTGTTCTTCGCTATATCAATTGGTTGTTCTTATTTATTCGGCTAATTTTTCTAATGGGTGGTTATTGTTTATTTAAATTTATGTAATTTATATAATTTTTCCTTTTTCATTAATAATGAGTAGGGAGCTTAGCATGAGATGGTTTCGGCAGACTATTCCTCATTTTTAAATGCATGGTTTTGGTTGTTTCTTATGGTGTCAGTTTCTACTTGTTTCTAAACCCATCAAGTTGGTCGAATATGTGGGGTTGTTTTCCTTTTTGGGTGGCTATGTTTTCTATGTTTGAGACCTTTTGTATATATTTTCTGTTTTCCTTTTAACAATATGAGTGGAGGGCTTAGTGCCGGATAGGGTTGTTTGTGGATGCGAATCTAGTTGGGATGTACTCTAGATTGTAGTTGTTCTCTCTCACTGTTTGTATTTAAAAAAATCTTGTACTAAGAAATATAACAATAATAATAATTTTGACTTAAAAAAATATGATTAAAACGGTGTCATGACTATTCTGATCATATCCTACCATAAAATTTTCAAAATTATTTGGATACTCGGTAGATGGAGATGCTACAAGAAAAAATTATCCTCCGTGGAGTTTACTTGTAAGTCTTCCCTTCGAGATCATTCATTTATTCGACACTACTAGCTGATGTTCTGATAAGTGTTTGCTTGACTCCGTAGAGTCGACTTTGAAAGTTCCAAGTCTTCACTTATGTCCCTCACATCAGCGAGGGTCCCAGATCAGGTCACATTTACGCGTGACATTTCTTCTTATCTAATTTTGTTTCCCCTAGTTCACACGGAACTTTCAACACATTACAAAGATACTATTTACAGAAGTTAATTAGCTGACAATTTTGAAATTTGAAAATTTGACTTTCCAACATTTAACTTATTAATTCGGGAAATTAAGAAAATGACGCAAATTTTTCAATAGTGAAAGTCGAGTACTTAAATAATCTCCATTATAATCTTTACAATCGGTTGAAGTTCTTCTTCTTCATCTTCTAGCTAAAAAAGAAAAAAAGAAAAAAAAAAAAATCTTCTTCTTCCCCCGAAAAAAAAAAAAAAAAAAGAATCCAGTGGAAGACCTATGTTGTCTGCACGATTCATGCCTTTTCTTGTTTTGCTCGTTCTATTTCTTGGTACTAGCAATGCAAAGATTGATGGTATTTGTTCCCGGCCTTCTTTTTGTGGCAATATCCTCAACATAAGCTGGCCTTTTCGGCTTAAAACTGATCCAGAAAACTGTGGCAACTCGAGGTACGAACTTTCTTGCGAGAACAACCTCACGCTACTGTATTTGGATTCTGTGAAATTCTTGGTAAGGGCCATCAACTACAACAATTACACAATCCGAATAGTTGATGCCAATGTTCGGAAGGATAATTGCTCCTCTATTCCTAATCATTCTTTGAATAAGTATGACTTCAGTTATGATGATGCTTACGATACATATCAATGGATACGGCCAAAGAAACATCCAAGTTCTGATCGCAAACTTACAAAGGCAATAATTTTCTTGAAATGCGAAAATCGAATGAATTCCTCTCTTTATATAGACACTGCTCCTTGCAATATTGCTGGTATGTTTCCCAACCAAGACACCAGTGCTAATTCATCGCAATCCAAACGACAGTCTTACTATTATGTGGTCGATGGTAGCTTATTAAATGTTTCTGATTTGAACAACCACTGCCGTGTTGAGCTAACGACTCTCATGTCGCGGAACTGAATGAATGGCGAGACTAACACTTCCTATGTGGACATTCATAATGAGCTTGCTTATGGGTTTGAGCTTTCATGGTTGCCAAGTTTCCTCCAACAATTGTGTTTTGGTGGTGGTTCTTGCTACATCGGTGATTACGCCAATAACGTCGTGGGTCATTGTTATGAATTTAATTCTAGTAAGGAGTTCTTAATCCTCTTTTCTTTTTCTCTCCTTTTTTTTTTTTTTTTAAAAATAATCATTTTAGCATTATCTCATTCCTTGCATATATACTATGGGGGATTTCCAGTTTCCACCCTCTCAATTACAAAAAACAAAAACAAAAGAAAGAAAGAAATCTAGCATTTATATTACTTTGCTCACTTTCAGTTGTTTTCAATGACATTGTTTGAGCTAAACTTATCCTTATCTTGAATGGCGCAGGCTTCTGGGTCATGCTTCGTCTCATGCTTCGTCTCATGCTTCAAGGTAAGTGTTCTTCATTTGTGCTTTCTTTTATTTGTGAAAATCACTAAGAAGGAATGAAAAAGAAAAATCTTATTCTGACTACAATGTTCAAATGCTTGAGGTTTCTTTCTCGAACAAAAAAAAAAAAAAAAAAAAAAAAAAAAATTTCTTGAGAACACTAGATTTGCTACTAGTATAGGGTTCTAACGGTGATCCTTTTCATTCTGATTGTTGGTTTCATTTGCCTTTTATGTTGGATTGACGTGTATCTTGACAACTGATTAGTACACCACCTGGGTCATCTATAGAATTGTTGATCAATTCGGATTTTAGCGGTCTTAATCTATTTTGGTAAGACCTTTTTTTCATACATAGCACGAGTTTACACTGAAACCTTTTTCTCTGTTGTTCCGGTTTTTTTACGAGTTGAGAGTCCCAGTTATTATTAACTTGCAGCGGCAATCGAATGTATAGGTAAGAAATTATATTTTTATGTACTAGCCATTTTTCATTCGTTACGGAAGCAAACAGCATGAAATAAATTTCCATTACATGTGGGTATATGTTGCTAAATTCAATGATATTGTCAACCAATTGAGAACCGTTGGATTCAACTCCGGTACTCTGATGATTTCTTGATGCAGCAACGTTTCATGTCATCAAAATGATATTGGGAACTCCATTTGTGGTTGCCTTTTTAATCTATAAATGGCGAAGACGCCATTTATCCACATATAACTCCATCGAAGAGTTCCTTCACAGCCACAACAATCTTATGCCTATAAGATACTCGTACTCGGACATCAAGAAGATGACTAAAAACTTCAAGGACAAGTTAGGTGAGGGAGGCTATGGCTCTGTTTTCAAAGGAAAGCTTCGCAGTGGTCGTCTTGTAGCAATTAAGATGCTGAGTAAATCGAAAGGAAAGGGACAAGATTTCATCAATGAAATTGCCACAATTGGAAGGATTCACCATGTCAATGTGGTACAACTGATCGGCTTCTGCTTCGATGGGTCAAAGCATGCTCTTGTATATGATTTCATGTCTCATGGATCTCTTGATAGGTACATTTTTCCTAAAGAAGGAGTCAACTCCTTAAGTTGTGGAAAAATCTTTGAAATTTCTCTTGGGATTGCACGTGGCATTGAATATCTGCATCGAGGTTGTTGCATGCAGATTTTACATTTTGACATTAAACCTCATAATATTCTTTTGGATGAAAATTTTGTTCCAAAGGTTTCCGATTTTGGGCTAGCGAGATTATGCCCGTTAGACAACAGCATTGTGTCTATGACTGCAGCGAGAGGAACCTTAGGATACATAGCTCCAGAATTATTTTACAAAAACATCGGAGGAGTCTCTTACAAAGCCGATGTTTATAGTTTTGGAATGCTGTTAATGGAAATGGCAAGTCAAAGGAAGAACTTGAATGCAGTTGCAGAGCGTTCGAGCCAAATATATTTTCCTTCGTGGGTGTATGACCAAATTAGTGAAGGAAAGAGCATAGAGGAGATGGGAGATGTAGCTGAGGAGGATTCAGAAACAATAAAGAAGATGGTGATAGTAGCATTGTGGTGCATTCAGTTGAAGCCAAGCGATCGCCCTTCAATGAGCAAAGTCATAGAAATGCTCGAAGGAGAAGTTGAATGCCTGCAGATGCCTCCGAAGCCTTCCTTATGTCCTCAAGCGAATCAAGCAGAACGTGCTCAAGAGACACTCCGTCCAACACAGTCATCTATACCGTCCGATGACTCCACGACTCTACCAAGATGAGTTTGGTTCCAAATCCCTACAAGGAGACATGAAAACTAGCTAGTTAATTAAGTTGTGAATTTACAATTTTTTTTTTCCAATAAGCGTCTGAATGTTCCTTCATCTTTACTTGTTATGTAATCCTTATTTGAAGTTGAACAATAGGATTCCTTTATCCAAACCTCAGTTTTTATTTTATTTTATTTTATTTTTCTTTGTATGAAAAACTCGTTCTAGAATGAACGATTGACAAGCACGAAAGTCCTCTTCACCAAAAAAACAAACAAATAAATAAAAAAAAATAAGGAACATCCAATCAACTTGTGAAAAAGTTGTTCCAGAGATTTGTGAAATAAACTACGAACAAGTACAAAAAACCTACCCCTAAAAAAGAAAAAAAGAAAATAAAAACTTCTGTGGATATGAATTACTTATCCAATCAAATTTCCTGTTTAATGGCAACCAATAAACTTTTTCCTTTTATGATCAGCAGACTCGTCATACTAGAGTACCTTAAAAAAATAGTTGTAGTTTTTGTTTTTTAATTGTCACTATTTTAAAATTCAAAAGAAATTTACTAGTTTTCCCTTTCTAGACAAACCTTTAATTTCACTACCAGGACATGGACCACCATGGGAATCAAACAGAGAGATGATGCAAACACATGAGCATTAAATTTCCGTTCGAAGTAAATAACCAATAAATAAATAAATAAATAAAGGGGAGAGAAGACATATGAATGATGAACTTATTAGATCATCTCTACCGAAATTTTCGGAATTTTTACTAGCTTCAATTATTTACTAGCTTCGGAAGTTCCAAGTCTTGATCAAAGTCTTCCCTATTTAAGTCCGATGGACCAGTTATGATAGTTTCGGCTGACTTTTCCTCATTTTTAAAGGTATGGTTTCGTTTATTTTTTATGGATATCTTGGTTGTTTTCTTTTTTGTGTGGCCATTAGTTGTTTGTTTGAGACATTTTCATTCTATAAGATGAGGTTTGGTGGATGCCAATCTAATTGGGATATATTAATTTCTTTAGATTTTAGTTGTTGTTTTTGATTATTTTTATAAAAAAAGTATATGAATCTTGCACCGAATCATATATATATATATATGATAGTTTTGAAGAAATAATGATTTAAAATCGTGTCATGAATTATATTGGTCATATCCTACCATAAAGTTCTCGAGATTATTTGGATACTTGGTAGATGAAATGCTACAAGACAATTCAAGACCATTTATAAAAAACTAAGGATCCGTTTGGTGAATGAGTTTGAGTTGAAAATTTTAAGTTTGAGTTGAAAAATTTTGTTGATTTTTCAAAAAAGACAAAAACTTTTTTAAAAAAAGACAAAAACTTTTTCAGAAAATAATAAAAATTGAGATAAAAAAGTACAATTTGAGTTTAAACGACAAACAATACCTAAACTAATCTTCCCTTCAAGACCATTCATTTATTCGACAATACTAGCTTCCACGAAGCTGCTGTTCTTGTAGTGTTTGCTTCCGTAGAGTCAAAGAGTGAACGTTGAAAGTTCCAAGTTTTCTACTTATCTCCCTCTCAGCGATGGTCCCAGATAATAATAATAATAAAATTAAAAAAAAATCTTTATCTGAATATATATATATATATTCTATTTTTATTTTATAAATTTATTTTCTCAAAACAATTATCAAACACCATAAGTTTTTGAGGACATATGAGAATAATTTTTTATTCTCATCTCTGAAAATATAATTTTGAAAATTGAAAACTGCGAACATAACCAAACATGCTCTTACTAGTTTAGTAGTTTTTACTTTCTAGATAGACCTTTAATTTCACTGCCAGGACATGGACCACCATGGCAATGCGATGACTTGACAACAAACAGAGAGATGATGCAAATATAAGAGCTTAAAATTAATTAATTATTTAGTATTTTCGACGCAACTGCTGAAAGTTCCAAGTCTTGATCAAAGTCTTCCCTTCAAATTATGTCGCTCTCAGGGAACTACTAGTCAGGTTCGATGGACCCCAATTCTTTATCATCTTTAGTCAGATTCATTAATTATTAATTATTCAAGTCAACTGGCCGTGCTTTTGTTTCTGTTTTCTGTTTTCTTCCTTTAAAAATAAAAAATAAAATAAAATAAAATAAATCAAAATAACACCATCTCCACGTCAATGCATTTTGATTTTCCTCTACCACTGGTTATCTTACCTACAAACCTCCCATTGTTGGTTAACAAGCAGAGCATCCTCTGAATCTGATGTTTAGTATTGCCGCCGATTTCCCCATGTCTTTGTCTTGTATTCGCAGAGGTCGGAGCAGACCACCAAATTCAATGCGAAGAATCAAAGTGCGGAGACCATGGCATGGCTATCAGATTCCCCTTCAGACTCAGAGATCAGCCAAGCCACTGTGGCTATCCTGGCTTTGAGTTATCTTGCAACGGGTCGGATACGGTTCTTGAGCTGCCAACATCAGCTAAGTTCTCTGTACGGCATATAAATTATAAATCTCAGGGGATTGAAGTGTATGATCCAAGTGATTGCCTTGTGAGAGAGCTCTTGAAGATCCAAAACTTATCAACCTCACCCTTTCATTTTGCCCAACATGCCCTCTTCAACTATAGCTTCTTCAACTGTTCTAATGAAGGGGCTGATTACTCTGACGGGTTCCTCTCCTGCTTTGGTGGTAGTAGCTACCAAATCTACGCCATTTTATCAGACTCTGCTGCAGAAGACTTGCCCCCAAATTGTTTCAACATGTTTACCACTTCAATGATTCCAGACGATTATAGTATCTACAGCTATAACTACCATAACAAGCTTCGTTTGAGCTGGCTCAAACCGACCTGTGGTCATTGTGAAGCACAGGGAAAGAGGTGTCGACTGAAGAGCCGTGACACCAAACTTGAAACAGAGTGTTTTCTTGACTGTTTCAATTCCCTTTTAACTATTCTTTCTTCCTTGAGGTTTTGCAGGTTGCCTTTAACCAAAGTAATACTGGTCATAATTTCATTACTCTCATAGAAGTTTAAGAGGAATTGAACAAAACTTGCAATTGTGAAGGGTTACTACTTACTTGAATATGGCATTATGTTGTTCATATATTGTTGATTTGATTGATACGAGAATTGATTATGATAGTCTTTTACAGGTGAATCTGTGAAATCTGCAGCAATTTGTGAGTTTTCTTATTAAAACTTCAATCATTTAGACTACAAATGATGCCGGGGATTTTCATAATTCAAATGTTCTATCTCATGCAGGTGCAATACTTGGTGGAGCTGCTGTTGTAGTGCTGCTTGTGGCTGCTAACAATTCTTACAACTCTAACAAAAGGGAAAAAGAGAACCAATTGAGAATAGAGAGATTTTTGGAGGATTACAAGGCTCTGAAGCCAAGCAGATATTCATATGCTGATATTAAGCATATTACGAGTCAATTCACAGATAAATTGGGAGAAGGAGCCTTTGGAACGGTGTTTAAAGGAAAGCTCTCCACAGATTTTTTTGTTGCAGTGAAAATTCTCAACAGTTCAAAAGAAAATGGAGAAGAGTTCATAAATGAAGTGGGTATAATAGGTCGAATTCACCATGTTAATGTGGTCCGCTTAGTTGGATATTGTGCTGATGGATTCAGGCGAGCTCTGGTTTACGAGTTCTTACCAAATGGGCCACTACAACATTACATATCTTCACCAGACACTGACCGTTTCCTCGGTTGGAAGAATCTACAAGATATTGCTTTAGGCATTGCCAAATGGATCGAATATCTTCACCAAGGGTGTGATCAACGAATACTCCATTTTGATATCAAGCCTCACAATGTTATGTTGGATCACAATTTCACTCCAAAAATTTCTGATTTTGGTTTGGCCAAATTGTGTTCCAAGGATCAAAGCATAGTGTCAATGACTACAGCTAGAGGGACCATGGGGTACATTGCACCTGAAGTTTTCTCTAGAAACTTTGGAAATGTGTCTTATAAGTCGATGTTTACAGTTTCGGAATGTTGTTGCTTGAAATGGTAGGAGGAAGGAAGACAACAGACGTGACAGAGGATAACACTAGCCAAGTTTACTATCCCCAGTGGATCTATAATCTTCTGGAAGAAGGAGAAGATCTAAGAATCCATATTGGGGAAGAGGGAGATGCGACGATTGCAAAGAAACTTGCGATTGTAGGATTGTGGTGCATCCAATGGCACCCGGTGGATCGTCCTTCCATGAAAGTTGTGGTTCATACGCTCGAAGGAGGAGAAAAGTTAAGCATGCCGCCTAATCCTTTCGCTTCTAGTGATTCAACAAATAAGACAGTTGTCGATGTGCCTAGAAGACATATGAATGTACAGTTAGACAATATAGCCGAGTTAGAGAAAGTATGACAGAGGTAGCAAATGTATTTCTAGTATGAGAATGTTAGCATTTTGACCTCACCAGCGTTAGCAAGTTTGTTCTATGTAAAGTCTAAGTTGATAAAAGTTCGCACATGAATGAGGGAAATCAAGGAATAAGCAATATTTTTTTATATGATCATGTAGTCTTTGTATAGTGGTCCATTGTATCAATCCAATTATTATTATTTTCATTTTGAATCCAATATTACGAAAATAAAAAACAGTTAAATAATTGAAAATTACAAAATTGTAGCATCCATAGACTTTTGTAAAACCACTCCCCCTTTTGACACCGACCCCCAATATACTATGTTAAAATGAAAAATTTTCTAGGTACGAAGAGTATATACTCAAGGTATAGCCATTTTTAATGATAATAAAATCTAGAAAACTAGCAAAGGATGTAAATTATTTGGATAATCGTATTGCAGTGTGTAAACATCCTATCGATAGAATACAATTATAAATACTCAATCATATAATATTTAGAAAAGAATATATGATAGTTATAAGGTTGGACTGAGTTTGGTGTTCATTTTTTATGCTAGGTTGTAAGATAAACATAAAAACCTTTTTTTTTTCTTTCTTGGTTTTTCTTATCAGGTTTTACAAGAAAGGTCTTTAATGAGATATATTTAGATCTAGTTTTCAAATAGATGGTCTTGATTATTCTTCTGACGGTAATTTATGGTTTTTATTAGCTACATCAGTTGATTGTTTTCATTTATTCAGGTAGTTTTCCTTATGAGTGGTAATTGTTTATCTTAATTTACGACATTTATGTAATTTTTCTTTTTTTATTAATAGTATGTGAGGTTTTTGACAGACTTTTCCTCATTTTTAAATGCATGGCTTTGGTTGTTTCTTATGGAGTCAGTTTCTACTTGTTCCTGAACTCATCAAGTTGGTCGAATATGTTGGCTTGTTTTCCTTTTAAAGTGGCCATGTTCTCTATGTATGAGACTTTTTTGTGTTTTTTTCCTTCTTTTTCCTTTTAATAATACGAGTGTAGAGCTTATTTCAGGATGAGTATGGATGTAAATGGGACGGGTCAAATGGGTACCCGACCTGTCCTGTCCGCATGGGCGGGTATAAGCCACATTATATGGATTGCGAGGTGGGGGCAGGTGATGACCCACATTAGATGCAGGGTGGGCGTCCTAACCTGCCCTGTTTACAGTTATCCAAAAAAAAAAGACTCTTGTTATTTTTAGTTTTCCAATTTTTTTCCTCTCATTTGCTAAATCCCTACTCATAATTGAAACTCTTTTAAATTTACATCAAACTCATCGAATAACCATTAATTGTATAAAATAAGTATTGTCTCACAAGAATTGATTCATAAGTATTAGGGTAAATTGTTAGATTGGTCCTTAAACTTTATTTATTGGTAAAAATATCCTTGAATTCTTAAATTGTTGAGAGTTTGGTCCCTATTTTTTTTTTTTGTCAAAATACTTTGCAACTCTTAAAAAATATGTATTTTGATCATTCTATTAATTTTTTAAAGGAGGGAGGTGTATGACAGTGGAGTGACATTCATGGAGGAGATTGTCTCAGCTTGTAGAAAATGACAAGAGACTTCATTTTTTGAACAAAAGTACTAGATAATCCTAAAAAATCAAGGGTGCTTTTATTCAGAAAGTGTACCCTATTTTTTGAATTTTTACATTTGTATACTCTCAGATTATGCTTAATATATGAATTTATACAATTTCTCGGTCAACACTTAATTTTAACCTTAAAATACCCAAATTACCCTTAAAAAGAAAGACTACAACTATGTATTATTTACATTTTTTATACTAGAAATTTTATTTTATTTAAAAAGTATACAATGGATTTTAAAATTTTAAATTTTATATTATGAGATACATTTAGTACATAAATCTATATATTCTCGATCAATGCTTAATTTTTATATTTTAAATACCCAAATTATCCTTGAATTTAAAAATTAAAAATAATCAAAGAAATTCTAATTTAAATTATAAAGTTAAATTTCTCTCATCCCACTTGGCAACTAGAATTTCTTTGATAATACATAATTGTAGTCTTTCTTTCTAAGGGTAATTTGGATATTTGAAGGTCAAAATTAAGTGTTGACTGAGAAAGGGTATAAATTTGTATAACAAGCGTAATCTAATGGTATACAAATGTAAAAATTCAAAACGCAAGGTATACTTTCTGAATAAAAGTAAAATACATGATATAAAATGTAAATAACCCAAAATTTAATAAGTTCAAAAAATCCAGATTATTGAATTAAAGAAAAACACTAAGTCATAAGTAATAAAAAAAAAAATTTTTACGAGTAGACATATAAAGGATGGTTTTTATTTATTGCCTTCTATTTTAAACTGATTTGTCTCTTCACAATAAACAACATTTTTATTTCTTATTTATTTATTTTTCCTGGTTTTCAAAGATTTGTAAGTTTTTTTTTTTTTTTTTTCAATTTATAAAGATGGTTTTTGTTGGATATTACTTTGAGCTTATTTATTTTTTAGGGTAACAGAATACTTTTGTTTAAAAACAAATATCTATCATTGTACTTTGTTAGCCGAGGTAACCTCCCCCATCGGTATCATGTCATCGTCATATTCCCACCTTAGTCCAAAATTTAATATGAGGACCAAAACACACTTTTTTTTTATAAAGAATTTAGGCATATTTTAACAACAAAAAATAGATTAGTAACCAAAATCTCAAATACTTAAAAGTTCAAGGGTATTTTTACTAAAAAAATAAAGTTTATGGATCCAACTCTCACCTACTTAAAAATTCAGGAATCAATCCAACAATTTATCTTAAGTATTATTTAAGGTATTAAAGTATTGTGGTTGCCTGATTATTTTCGAAGACTATAAGTTTAAAATTCTACACCTTTAAGTTTTTTCTTTTTTAATATTTTTTATGAATATTACTTATAAAAAATATAAAGAGGAAAGTAAAATATTATTTCTCAATACTTCAAAAAAAGAACAAGATAGAAATTTTTTTAATGTAAAAAAGTTGATGTTAGTTTCACATACAATTTCAGACTTAGTTTCTAGATTTTCATTATTTAACATGATTCTTTATATATAAAAATCTTTTAGGTTTTGTTTGCCTTGTCATCTCATTTCAACTCAAACTGTACTTTTTTTTATCTTTTTCCCAAAAAGTTTTTTGTCTTTTCTGAAAATTCAAAAAAATTTACTATTACAACTAAAATATTTCAACTCAAACTAATCAACCAAACAAACCCTTAGACATTGAAAAGCAAAGGAAAAAAAAAAGACGTAAATGAACAGGAAAAAGTTATATATATATTTTAATGGTACCGGGTCAACGGAGGGGGCGGGTACCGTTGACCCTCATGGGTTTGACCTCCTCCGCACCGGCACATTAAATAGGGTGGGTCAATTGTGCGGGGCGGGGTGAGGCAGCTTAAAACCCGATTCAACCAGCTCCATTTACATGTCTAAGAATGAGGTTGTCAGTGGATGTGAATTTAAATGAGATGTACTCTAGATGCTAATTGTTTTCTCTTATCATTTGTTAAAAAAAAATTGAACTAATATAATAATAATAATAATAATAATGACAAATTATATTTTTTTTTCAAATTTTAATTCCAAATTTTAATTTATGACCCTTCCTTTTAAATTTTTGAACTTTTTAATTTTTCGCATTCTGTTAAGTCTCTATCAGCGGAGTCGCCCATGTCAAACAAAGACCGAAATTTGAAAGGATAATTTGGTAAAATCATATTTAAATTTATAAGAGAAATTCCCTTAAAAAAAAAAAAAATTTTTTTAGTAGATCATGTTTCCCAGCAGATGGTTCCTTCGATCGTCGATGGTCTGCTAGAGTCTCCCAGCCACCGCCACTTCTCCCAACCAGCACCGCCGTTCGCCCGCTCAACCCAGCTCCGGGTTAGCCGGCACAGCCAAGCTCCGCCGTTCGCCCGCGGCTCTGCCCATCCCCAGCGCCGCCGTTCGCCCACGCCGCCACTCACTCCATTGCCGCCTTGAATTGTTTGACAATAAGGATTTTAAATTTAAAGTTGCTTCTGATTGTTTTTTAATTTTTGCTGTTAAAAGATTTTTTAACGTAAACTAGTTAATACAAAATTATAGCTCTGTCAGTGAAATGAAAATACATTAAAAAAAAAAAAATCAGTGATGAGATCGGGGTTTCTGGTCTTCCTAAGGTTTCTCGCCTTTGCCGTCATTGGAGAGAGCTTGAAGCTCTGTTGGGCGTGAAAATGGTGAGGAAAGGAGGCTCTCTTACTATTCTAGGGGCACCTTTGTAATTACACATTCAAAACCTCAACTCCTCTAGTAAATCAGCACCAAGTGCCATTCTCCGTTAATAAACTTAACAGGGGAAAATTTGCAAAAGTCCAAAAGTTTAAAGGGAATAAATGTTACAAATTAAAATTAAAGTTTGGAGATATTTTATAATAAGGATTAAAGTTATTAAAGGAAAAAAATATAATCGGTCCTAATAATAACAATAATAATAATAATAAGAAAATTTGACTAAAAAGATAATTTAAAAAACATATCCTCCCGCGGAGGTTACACATAAAGTCTTCATTCAAGACCATTCATTTATTCGACACTACTAGTTGATTTTCTGCCAAGTGTTTGCAAGTGTTCGCTTTCATAGAGTCAACGTTGAAAGTTTCCAAGTCTTCTGCTTATGTTTCATCAGCGAGGGTCCCAGATCAGGTCACACGAAACTACGTGTGGGATTGACCTATTAACCTATTAATTGTGGAAATTAAGAAAATGATAGTTTTTCATTGGTGAAAGTCGAGTACTTCAATAATCTCTATCATAATCATTTACATTTAAGTTCTTCTTCGTCTTCTAGCCAACAAAAAAAAAAAAAAAAAAAATCCGAATGGAAAGTGGAAGATCAATATTGTCTGGACGCTTCATGGCCTTTCTAGTTGTTTTGATCGTTCTATTATTTCTAGGTACTAGCAATGCGAAGATCGATGGTATTTGTTCCCCTTCTTCTTGTGGTGATATCCTCAATATAAGAAGCCCTTTTCGGCTTAAAACCGATCCAGAAAACTGTGGCAACTCAAGGTACGAGCTTTCTTGCGAGAACAACCTCACGGTACTATACTTGTATTCCGTAAAATACTTGGTTAAGGCCATCAATTACAACAATTACACAATCCGAATCGTTGATGCCAATGTTCAGAAGGATAATTGCTCCTCCATCCCTAACCATTCTTTGAATAAGTATGACTTCAGTTATGATGATGCTTACGATACATATCAATGGATATCGCCAAAGAAACATCCAAGTTTTGATCGCAAACTTACAAAGGCAATAATTTTCTTGAAATGTGAAAATCGAATGAATTCCTCTCTTTATATCGACACTGCTCCTTGCAATATTGCTGGTATGTTTCCCAACCGGTGCTAATTCATCGCAATCCAAACGACAGTCTTACTATTACGTGGTCGATGGTAGCTTATTAAATGTTTCCGATTTGAACAACCACTGCCGTATTGAGCTAACGACTCTCATGTCGCGGAACCGAATGAATGGCGAGACTAACACTTCCTATGTGGACATTCATAATGAGCTTGCCTATGGGTTTGAGCTTTCATGGTTGCCAAGTTTCCTCCCACAATTGTGTATTTATGGTGGTTCTTGCTACATCGGTGATTCCAACAAGGTTCATTGTAGCTGTTGTAAGTAATAGTCACTTTTTTTTTTTTTTTTTTCCCTTTTTATCTTTTTAATTTCCATCATTTTAGCATTATATATCCTTGCATGTAAATCTTAAATTTGAGTCGGGGATTTAGTTCCCCCTCTCTATTTATTACAAAAAACAAAAACAATAGAAAGAAAGAAATCCTAGCATATATATCTACTTTGCTCTTTGTTGTTAACATTCTCAGAATGCTATTGACTTATTGTAATCTTGCATAATGCAGATCGTCCCCAGGATACGATTGAACTCTGCCTTATTTGTAAGAATGCTTTCTCATTTGTTCTCGCTATATTTATGAAAACTATTGTTCCCTATGCCAAAGTTTTTCTCACTACAATGGTTATATGCATAGCCCAGTGGAATTTTCGAACATAACTCTATCAAAAGGAGTAGAGTTCGAATCCCTCACCACGTCTTGAAAAAAAAAAAAAAGTTTCTTCCACTAGATTTTCCTAGTATAGGGTTCTAATGGTGATCCTTTTACATTCTGATTGTTGGTTTCATTTGCCTTTTTATGTAGGATTAACTTTCTTAATTTCTTTCTCTGGTTTATTTGTTTCTTGCAGATTTTAGCAGTCTTCTTATGTATTTTGGTAAGACCTTTTATTTCATAATAGCCGTGAATACAGAAATATTTTCATATGATGTTCCGATTTATATTTACAAGTTGAGAGTCTGCCTGTTATTATTAACTGTGTCACTATCATGTTATCAATGTTACACTCCATGATCATTCGTTACGGACGCAAACAGCATGAAAGAAATTTCCATTACATGTATATGTTGCTAAATTCAAATATTGTCAATCAATTACCGTTGGATTCAATTCCGGTAATTTTTTGGTGCAGGAATGTATGCTGGCGCTAAATTCGTATTTGGGGCTCCAGTTGTGGTTGCCTTTTTGATATATAAATGGCGGAGACGTCATTTATCGACATTTAACTCCATCGAAGAGTTCCTTCACAGCCACAACAATCTTATGCCTATAAGATATTCATACTCGGACATCAAAAAGATGACTAAAAACTTCAAGAACAAGTTAGGTGAAGGAGGCTTTGGCTCTGTTTTCAAAGGAAAGCTTCGCAGTGGTCATCTTGTAGCAATTAAGATTCTGAGTAAATCGAAAGGAAAGGGACAAGATTTCATCAATGAAATTGCCACAATTGGAAGGATTCACCATGTCAATGTGGTACAACTGATTGGCTTCTGCTTCGAAGGGTCAAAGCATGCTCTTGTATATGATTTCATGTCTCATGGATCTCTTGATAGGTACATTTTTCCTAAAGAGGGAGTCAACTCCTTAAGTTGTGGAAAAATAATCGAAATTTCTCTTGGGATTGCACGTGGCATTGAATATCTGCATCGAGGTTGTTGCATGCAGATTTTACATTTTGACATTAAACCTCATAATATTCTTTTGGATGAAAATTTTGTTCCAAAGGTTTCTGATTTTGGGCTAGCGAGATTATGCCCGTTAGACAACAGCATTGTGTCTATGACTGCAGCGAGAGGAACCTTAGGATACATAGCTCCAGAGTTATTTTACAAAAACATCGGAGGAGTCTCTTACAAAGCCGATGTGTATAGTTTTGGAATGCTGTTAATGGAAATGGCAAGTCAAAGGAAGAACTTGAATGCAGTTGCAGAGCGTTCGAGCCAAATATACTTTCCTTCGTGGGTGTATGACCAAATTAGTGAAGGAAAGAGCATAGTAGAGATGGGAGATGTAGCTGAGGAGGAATCAGAAACAATAAAGAAGATGGTGATAGTAGCATTTTGGTGCATTCAGTTGAAGCCAAGCGATCGCCCTTCAATGAGCAAAGTCATAGAAATGCTCGAAGGAGAAGTTGAATGCCTACAGATGCCTCCGAAGCCTTCCCTATGTCCTCAAGCGAATCAAGTAGAACGTGCTCAAGAGACCATCCGTCCAACACAGTCATCTATACCGTCCGATGACTCGACGACTCTACCAAGATGAGTTTGGTTCCAATTCCATACAAGGAGACATGATAACTAGCTAGTTAAGTTGTGAATTTACAATTTTCTTTTTTTTCCAATAAGAGTTTGAATGTTCCTTGATCTTTACTTGTTATGTAATCATTATTTGAAGTTAAATAATAGGATTCCTTTATCCAAACCTCAGTGTTTTTTTTTTTTTAAATTTAATTTAATTTTTCTTTGTATGAAAAACTTGTTCTTGCATAAACTATTGACAAGTACGAAAATCCTCTTCACCAAAATAAATAAATAAATAAATAAACAAATAAGGAACATCAAATCAATTTGTGAAAAAGTTGTTCCAGAGATTTGTGAAATAAACTACGAACAAGTACAAAAAACCTACCCCTTAAAAAGAAAAAAATAAAATAAAAACTTCTGTAGATATGAATTACTTATCCAATCAATTTTCCTGTTTTATGGCAACCAATAAACGTTTTCCTTAATGATCAGCAGACTCGTCATACTAGAGTACCTTAAAAAAATAGTTGTAGTTTTTGTTTTTTAATTGTTACTTTTTTAAAATTCAAACGAAATTTACTAGTGTTCCCTTTCTAGACAAACCTTTAATTTCACTACCAGGACATGGAGCACCATGGGAATCAAACAGAGAGATGATGCAAACACATGAGCATTAAATTTCCGTTCGAAGTAAATAACCAAAAAGAAAAAAAAAAGGGGGGGGGGAAGACATATGAATGATGAACTTATGAGATCATCTCTACAGAAATTTTCGGAATTTTTACTAGCTTCAAATTATTTACTAGCTTCGGCGAAACTGCTCTGAAAGTTCCAAGTCTTGATCAAAGTCTTCCCTATTTAAGTCCGATGGACCAGTTATGATAGCTTCGGCTGACTTTTCCTCATTTTTAAAGGTATGGTTTCGCTTATTTTTTATGGATATCTTGGTTGTTTTCTTTTTTGTGTGGCCATTAGTTGTTTGTTTGAGACATTTTCATTCTATAAGATGAGGTTATTGGTTGATGCCAATCTAATTGGGAAATGTTAATTTCTTTAGATTTTCGTTGTTGTTTTTGATCATTTTTATAAAAAAGTATATAAATCTTGCACCAAAACATATATAAATATATATATATGAAAGTTTTGACAAAAATAATGATTTAAAATCGTGTCATGAATTATATAGGTCATGTCCTACCATAAAATTCTCGAGATTATTTTGATACTTGGCAGATGAAATGCTACAAGACAATTCAAGACCATTTATAAAAAACTAAGGGTCCGTTTGGTGAATGAGTTTGAGTTGAAAATTTTAAGTTTGAGGAAAATTTTTGTTGATTTTTCAGAAAAGACAAAAACTTTTTCAGAAAAAGACCAAATTTTTTTTCAGAAAATAACAAAAACTGAGATAAAAAAGTACAGTTTAAATTTAAACGCCAAACGAGACCTAAACTAGTCTTCCCTTCAAGACCATTCATTATTTCATTTATTCGACAATTCTAGCTTCCACGAAGCTGCTGTTCTTGTAGTGTTTGCTTCTGTAGAGTCAAAGAGTGAACGTTGAAAGTTCCAAGTCTTCTACTTATCTCCCTCTCAGCGAGGGTCCCAGATAATAATAAGCAAAAACAAAAAGTTTTTAAAAATCTTTATCCAAATATATACATTCAGTTTTTATTTTATAAATTTATTTTCTCAAAACAATTATCAAACACCATAAGTATTTGAGAACATGTGAGAATTATTTTTGTTCTCATCTTTAGAAACATAATTTTGAAAACTGAAAACTGAGAACATAACCAAACAGGCTCTTGCTAGTTTAGTAGTTTTTACTTTCTAGATAGACTTTTATTAATTTCACTACCAGGACATGGACCACCATGGCAATGCGATGACTTGACAACAAACAGAGAGATGATGAAAATATAAGAGCTTAAAATTAATTAATTATTTAGTAGCTTCGACGCAACTGCTGAAAGTTCCAAGTCTTGATCAAAGTCTTCCCTTCAAATTATGTCGCTCTCAGGGAACTACTAGTTAGGTTCGATGGTCCCCATTTCGTTATCATCTTTAGTCAGATTCATTAATCATTAATTATGCAAGTCAACTGGCCGTGCTTTTGTTTCTGTTTTCTGTTTTCTTCCTTTTTTTTTTTTTTTAAATAAAAATAATCAAAATAACACCAACTCGACGTCAATGCATTTTGATTTTCCTCTACCACTGGTTATCTTACCTACAAACCTCCCATTGTTGGTTAACAAGCAGAGCATCCTCTGAATCTGATGTTTAGTATTGCCGCCGATTTCCCCATGTCTTTGTCTTGTATTCGCAGAGGTCGGAGCAGACCACCAAATTCAATGCGAAGAATCAAAGTGCGGAGACCATGGCATGGCTATCAGATTCCCCTTCAGACTCAGAGATCAGCCAAGCCACTGTGGCTATCCTGGCTTTGAGTTATCTTGCAACGGGTCGGATACGGTTCTTGAGCTGCCAACATCAGCTAAGTTCTCTGTACGGCATATAAATTATAAATCTCAGGTGATTGAAGTGTATGATCCAAGTCATTGCCTTGTGAAAGAGCTCTTGAAGATCCATAACTTATCAACCTCACCCGCATTAGCAAGTTTGTTTTATGTAAAATCTAAGTTAATAAAAATTCGCACATGAATGAGGGAAATCAAGGAATAAGCAATATTTTTTTATATGATCATGTAATCTTTGTATAGTGGTCCATTGTACCAATCCAATTATTATTATTATTGTCATTTTGAATCCAATATTACGAAAATAAAAAACAGTTAAATAATTGAAAATTACAAAATTGTAGCATCCATAGAGTTTTGTAAAACCACTCCCCCTTTTGACACCCACCCGCAATATACTATGTTAAAAAGAAAATTTTTCTAGGTAGGAAAGAGTATATACTCAAGGAATAGCCATTTTTAATGATAATAAAATCTAGAAAACTAGCAAAGGATGTAAATTATTTGGATAATCATATTGTAGTGTGTGAACATCCTATCGATAGAATACAATTATAAATAGTCAATCATATAATATTTAGAAAAGAATATATGATAGTTATAAGGTTGGAATGAGTCTTTGGTTGGTGTTCATTTTTTTGTGCCGTGAATTGTTTGACAGTAAGGATTTTAAATTTAAAGTTGCTTCTGATTGTTTTTTAATTTTTGCTATTAAAAGATTTTTTAATGTAAACTAGTACTAGACAAGTGTGACATAAACCATGAACAAGAACAAGTACCACCTTAGCACAAAAAAAAAAGTACAAAACCCTCTTCGCAACAAAATTGTGATGATGATGATGATGATGATAGTTATGATTGTGATTATGGAAAATGAGGGTAGATGACCTATTTTGGTCATCTAATCTAATTGATGGCCGGACCTTTTTTTTTTTTTTTTGGGTAAAATTGTCATTTGCCCCTTTTTATATTTATTTATTTTTTTAAAAGATTTGGTCAATCAATGATTAGTTTGAAAATTAATAATTTATATTATTGTCGATTATAATTAATGATTTATCAAATTTATAACATTATGTGATCAATCACTAATTGATTATTTAAGAAAATTGATTGAGTATTTTAAGAAAAATATCTTTTGACTAATTATTAAAAATTTCGGACATTTGTCAAAAAATTTCTTAAAAAAAATATTTACCTATAAGTCCCTATTATTATTATTATTATTAGGGAAAATTGTTGGATTGGTTCCCAAACTTTTAAATAGGTGAAAGTTTGGTCCCTAAACTTTATTTTCTGGTAAAAATACCCCTAAACTCTTAAATTAGTGAGAGTTTAGTCCCTAATCTATTTTTATTTTTGGTCAAAATACCCCACAACTCTTAAAATAGGTTTATTTTGGTCATTCCATTAATTTTTTAAAGGAGGGTGACGTATGATGGCGGAGTGACATTGATGGAGAAAGTCGTCTTAGCTCGTAGAAATGACAAAGGACTTCATTTTTTTTTTAACAAAAGTACTATATTACCCTTAAAATTCAATAAGTTCAAAAAATCCCCAGTAAAAAATAGTCTTTTAGGAATTAACCAACCAAAAAAAAAAACAACAAATAATAAGTAATCAGAAAAAATAAATTTCACAAATAGACAAATAGAAGATGATTTTTAGTTAGTGCCTTTTATTTTAAACTAATTTGTCTCTTCACAATAAACAACATTTTTTTCTCTCTTTATCATTTTTTTTTTGGTTTTTAAAGATTTGTGAGTTTTTTTTTCCCAATTTATAAAGATAGGTTTTGTTGGATATTGCTTTGAGCTTATTTATTTTTTAGGGTAACATAATACTTTTATTCAAAAATACGTATCTATCATCCAACTCTGTTAGTCGAGGTGACCTCCTCCATAGATGTCACGCCATGGTCATAATCCCACCTTAGTCCAAAATTTAACACGAGGACTAAAACAGACCTTTTTTAAAGAGTTTAATTAGGGGTATTTTAACAACAAAAAATAGATTAGGGACCCAAATCTCACATACTTAAAAGTTCAAGGGTACTTTTGTCAAAAAATAAAGTTTAGGGACCAAAGTCTAACCTGCTTAAAAGTTTAGGGACTAATCTAACAATTAACCCTTGTTATTACTATAACAAAATTCAAAAACATTTGGATATGTATTACTTAGACATCCAATCAATTTTTCTGTTTTGTGACAAACATTAAACTTTTTCCGCAATTGAAGGAATGGTTTAAAATATTGAAGTGAATTATACTAACATTTATATTCATTTTGTTTCCATTTGTCATTTATTTCAAGATTTTTGCACAAAAGTTACTAGGGTTTTACTTTTTCCACGTACCTTTCACTACCAGGACATGGACCACCAAAGGGAATTCCATGGCCGACAACGAACAGAGAGATGATCCAAATAATCAGAGAACCAAATTTTCGTATGAAGTAAATAACATCAAATTATTTTGTAGCTTCGACGAAACTGCTGAAAGTTCCAAGTCTTGTTCAAAGTCTTCCCTTCAAATTACGTCGCTCTCACGAAACTTACTAGTTCAACCCTGATGGACCCAACTCCGATTACTTCAATATCTTTAGTCAGATTCATTTATTTGACAGAAATAATGACCGTGACTTTTCTGTTTTCTTTTTCTTTTTGATCCCAAAAAAAAAAAAAAAAAAAAATTCTAAATCCTTTGCCATTTGATTTCCCACGTTGTTAGCTAGCAAACAGAGCATCCTCTGAATCTGAATAGTATTCCGTCATGTCTTGGTCTTGCATGCTCAGCTTGTTGATGCTGTCCTTCTTCGCCGAGGTCGGAGCGGACCAAATCGAATGCAAAGAATCAAAGTGTGGAGACCATGGCATGGCGATCAGATTCCCCTTCAGACTCAAAGACCAGCCAAACCACTGTGGCTACCCTGGCTTTGAGTTATCTTGTAGCGGGTCCGATGCGGTTCTTGAGCTGCCAGTTTCAGCTAAGTTTTTTGTAAGGCATATAGACTATAAATCTCAGACAATTGAAGTATACGACCCGAGTGATTGCCCAGTGAGAGAGCTTTTAAAGATCCATAACCTATCAACCTCTCCCTTCCATTTCCCCCAACATGTCGTCGGAAACTATAGCTTTTTCAATTGTTCTAAAGAAGGAGCTGATTATGGCTGTCTTAGTGGCCCTAGCTACGAAATCAACGCCTTTCCATCCGACACTGCAGTAGAAGATTTGCCCACAAATTGTTTGAACAAGTTTGCAGATTTACCTCTTCCATGCGATGGCAATTACATATCCATCTGTAACTACTATAACAAGTTTCGTTTGAGTTGGCTTAAACCAACTTGTGGTCAATATTGTGAAGCAAAGGGAAAGAGATGTCGTCTAAAGAGCAATGTCACCGAAATTGAAATTGAATGCTATCGTCCAAAACCAAGTAAAGGTAACAATTTCTGTTCTCTATTTGGTGATTCTGTTTTAAAGCTTAGCAGCTTCTTTTCTTATGTAGTTAGTAATTTCAGCAATTGGTCAGTAGACCCGATTCAACAACTCGTAATGTACCCGTTTGACAAAAATTAGATAAATATAAGTACTAGTATATAACTTTAGGGAATTGAAAACAAATTTATGAGGGATTATTATCTAAGCAATATTGTTGATCCTATTACATCTTAATCTCATTCAGGCGATATATTTGATTACGTTACTGTCTTTTACAGGTGAATCAATGAAATTTGTGGTCATTGGTGAGTCAACTATTTCAGACTATAATATGTTTGATTTATAGGAATGATGTACTCAAATTTTCATGACTGAAAATGGTTACCTGCAGGTGTAACCCTTGGTGTGCCAGTTCTCGCACTCCTACTCGTCGTAGCGTATCGTGCTTACAGTTCTAATAAACAAGAAAAAGAGACTAAACAGAGAATAGAGAGTTTTCTGCAGGATTACAGAGCTCTAAAGCCAAGCAGATACTCGTATGCTGATATTAAGCATATTACGAGTCAATTCAATGATAAGTTGGGTGAAGGAGCCTTTGGAACTGTGTTTAAAGGAAAGCTCTCCAACGATTTGTTTGTTGCAGTAAAAATCCTTAACAGTTCGAAAGGTAACGGGGAAGAATTCATAAACGAAATTGGGATAATAGGTCGAATTCACCATGTCAATGTGGTTCGCTTGGCTGGCTACTGTGCTGATGGAGTCAGAAGAGCTCTTATTTATGAATTCTTACCTAATGGTTCGCTGCAACAGTACATAACTTCACCAGACGCTGGACATTTCCTCGGTTGGAAGAACTTACAACATATTGCATTAGGCGTTGCCAAAGGGATCGAATATCTTCACCAAGGGTGTGATCAACGAATCCTCCACTTTGATATAAAACCCCACAATGTTTTGTTGGACGACAATTTCACTCCAAAAATTTCTGATTTTGGTTTGGCCAAGTTGTGTTCCAAGGATCAAAGCATTGTGTCAATGACGACAGCTAGAGGGACCATGGGGTACATTGCACCCGAAGTTTTCTCTAGAAACTTTGGAAATGTGTCCTATAAGTCGGATGTTTACAGTTTTGGAATGTTGTTGCTTGAAATGGTTGGAGGAAGGAAGATTACAGACGAGACAGAGGATAACACCACCCAAGTTTACTATCCCGAATGGATCTATAATCTTCTAGAAGAAGGAGAAGATCTAAGAATCCATATTGGGGGAGAGGCAGATGCTATGATTGCAAAGAAACTTGCGATCGTAGGACTCTGGTGCATCCAATGGCACCCGGTGGATCGTCCTTCCATGAAAGTCGTGGTTCATATGCTCGAAGGAGGAGAAAAGTTAAGCATGCCGCCTAATCCTTTCACCTCTACCGATTCCACTAAAAAAGTTGCCGATATGCCTAGAAGACGTATGAACCTACAGTTAGACACCATAGTAGAGTCAGAATAAGTTTGAGATTCGTTCGAATGTTTTTTGTAGTCTTGGAATGTAAGCTTCCAACCTCACTAGTAGTGTTGGCAACCTTGGTGTATTAGTAAATCTAAGATAACAAAAGTTTGTTCCATGATTTAGGGAAATCAAGGAATAATCTTTACAACTTGTATGATTATGTACTCTTTGGATTTTATTCCATTATCAGTCCATATACTTTCTCTATTTAATCGAAGTGAAAGAAGGAAAAAAAAAAAGTGTAAAATATCAAAATTGTAGGATCCATTGGCTTATGCAAAAAAAAGCTCCACCGGCAAAAGATACGTCATTGAAAAGCTTCTAATGTCTAGTTTATGCTTCTAAAATAGTTTTACAAAACATTATGGTTATTAACCTAAAACATACAAAACACCCGTGACTAGTACAAGATTCCAGTAAAACCTCTCAGTTCATAGTCATAACTTGTAAAATTCACCAAAATTGCATATTGATCCGTTTGAGGCGTAAGATATCTTGTTCGATAGTTTAACAAATCTAATTTTTAGATCTGTAACTTATAATCCAAAATTTTTAGAATTTCATAAAACCCATGGCTAGACTATATCTCAGGGGTTCCTTTTCTTTCTAGTTTTGTGTTACAATTTCAAAAAGATTAATCCAATGCACATAATTTTAAACATACATAAGCAAACCAAGTGATTT
This sequence comes from Ficus microcarpa, assembly GCA_025413485.1. Lineage (NCBI taxonomy): Eukaryota > Viridiplantae > Streptophyta > Magnoliopsida > Rosales > Moraceae > Ficus > Ficus microcarpa. The sequence continues at coordinate 20,880,112 of CM046378.1, read as the reverse complement.
CAAAGCCTACAATGAAGCTTATACTCTGTAGAATCTTATCATATAATTTATTTTTCATACCAAAGTTTATAACGCGTGTCATATTTTCACAACAAACACAAGCTCAAACAAAGTTCTTAGATCTTGCCGAAATGCTTTGTGGATCCTCTAAGACCTCGAACCTCTAAAGTTATTCTCAAAACCTTTTCCTAGGTAAGAAAGAGTCTAACATTAAGATTCTAACTACATAACATGCTTTAGTTCTCTAAAAATGACCAAAACACAAAGAAAACCACTCGGTTATCTCTAGTAACACATTCTTTAACTCCGCCTCACACTTCTTCGAACTTGGTAACGAGGTTGCTTGGAGGTTGAAAATGGAGGGAAGAGAGTGCTAGAGGGGTGTTAGAGAATAGTGTTGGTGGTTTTTGAGCTTGGTGGTGTCTTGAGAAACAAGGTTTTTTTAGCTTAATTTGTGTGAAAATGAAATGGGATGTTAGGATTTATTTTCAACCAAATGTGTCTTAAATGGGGCTGTCTTTTGAGGAGTAAAGTGGGAAATATTCTCTGATTTCTAGCTCCAAATGGCGCCACTTTAAAAGGGTTTTTGATGTGGTATTTTGTTTGTACACTTATATTTCATTTTGTTTCCATTTATATTTTATTTCAATATTTTTGCACAAAAGTTACTAGATTTAAGTTTTTCCACACCTTTCACTACCAGGACATGGACCACCAAAGGGAATTCCATGGCCGACAACGAACAGAGAGAGGATCCAAATAATCAGAGCGCCAAATTTTCGACTGAAGTAAATAACATCAAACTATTTAGTAGCTTTGACGAAACTGCTGAAAGTTCCCAGTCTCGTTCAAAGTCTTCCCTTCAAATTATGTCGCCCTCACGAAACTTACTAGTTAAACCCCGATGGACCCAACTCCGATCACTTCAATATCTTTAGTCAGATTCATTAATTTGACAGAAATAATGGCCGTGAATTTTCTGTTTTCTTTTTCTTTTTGATTAAAAAAAAAAATCTAAATCCTGTGCCATTTGATTTCCCACGTTCTTAGCCAGCAAACAGAGCATCCTCTGAATCTGAATAGTATTCCGTCATGTCTTGGTCTTGCATGCTCAGCTTGTTGATGCTGTCCTTCTTCGGCGAGGTCGGAGCAGACCAAATCGAATGGAAAGAAGAAAAAAAAAATGTAAAATATCAAAATTGTAGGATCCATTGGCTTATGCAAAAAAAGGCTCCCCTTTTGACACCTACTCTTACATGCTTTGTTAATAAATCGTTGGGTAGGAAAAATGATATGTACTCAAACTAGCCATTTTCAAGAAATAATAATTTTAGTAAGGGGATTTCTAGAGCATGCTTTTCTAGTCATCAGATATAATTTTTAATAGTTGGATTTATAAGTGTTCATGTAAAAAATGTGCCATGTACAACATAAAAGTGTTCCCACTAATTAATCAATAAATCTGACATCAAAAGATTAATTCAATGGCAAAAAAAAAAAAAATTGGCTTTACAGATAGGGCAAAGAAAACTTACCCAAATATAGAATTTCCAAAACAAATCTGTAGCAAACCAAAGGAATGTAAAACATTTGGATAATATAGTTACAGGTTTAACCTAACAGTAATACCACACATAACTTCATCAAAAAGTGTAGAATTTGATTACCCCCACTCCAAGTTCGAAAAAAAAAAAATGGATTTCGAGAATTTTGACTAATTTTGATGGTTCATAACCGTGTCATATAGTATGATCTTTTTTCTTTTTTTTTTTCTTTTTTTTCCATACATTACCACAAAATTCTCTAAATTATTTGGATGCATGTTAGATATTTTGACGCCCAAAATATCCTTCTACCTAACATAGATAATCCTTTAATAAATAAAAAAATAAAATAAAATAAAAGTAAAGGATGGCTGATTTGAAGATTCTACAAGAACAAACTTTGCACACAGAGTTTACGTACAAGTCTTCCCTTTCAACATCTCGGTAGAATCGTTGAAATTTCCAAGTCTTCCAATTATATCGCCCTCAATAGTGCCCCCAGCGTTTTCTCTCACATATTGGATCTCACCCAGGAAAATGACTCGATTACGAGATTATTGATTTTACTAAAAATCCTTAGGAATTTTCAAAATGTAATGACTAGAAGAACTAGTGATAATAATGATCCGCATAAAAGAGCTCGTAAATCAGAAATAATTAATTAAAAAAAAATAAGAAGACTTTTTTTTTACTTTATTTTTATGGAATATATAGATCAATATTCATGGATTATAGCTTTAATCTCACTTCCCGTTAAAAAAAAAAAATAGAAATAGCATAAATCAACACTCTATGCCTCGAAATAACCATTTAAACAAATGGGATTCATACGAAGAAAACCCATTAATTAACTTTAAATCCGAAAAATAATGTTAAAAAACAATATTGATATGATCTTTTATCATATAATTTTATTATTTATAAAGGAGAAGGATCTTCTTCGGTGGATCCCTCTTGTTCCTGTTTAGTCCCTTTCGTAATGCCAGTGAAAATAAAAAAATGACAGGAAAGAAAAAATGAGATATTTTTCTATCAATATTTTCAAATGAAAAAAAAAATCTTGAATTAGAAAAAAAAAATCAAAATCAAGGAGAAAAAGAATGCACAATCAAAACTGAAAAAAAAAAAAAAAAAACATTTGGATTTTGAGAATTTTGATTGGATTTGATGGTTCATAACCGTGCTAGTAGGATATATATATATATATATTTCCATATATTACCACAAAATCTCTAAATTATTTGAATGCATGTTATATATTTTGACGCCCAAAATATCCTTCTACCTAGCATGGATAATCCTCCAGTAAATACAAAAAATTATAATAAAAGTAAAGGATCTGTGATTTGAAGATTCTACGAGAAAAAACTTTCCACACGGAGTTAATTCCCAATTCTTCCCTTCAACTTCTCGATAGAATCGTTGAAAGGTTCCAAGTCTTCTACTTATATCGCTCTCGAAAGCCCCCCCACACCACGGTCCCAGATTCACATGGAACTACTTTGAACAAATTACAAACACTAACTATGCTTGGGGAATATAAGAAAAAATATAAATTCTTAAAGTCGACTTAATTAGTAATCTCTATGTGAGTTCTTCTTCTTCTTCTTCTTCTTCTCCCACACAAAAATAGAAGTGGAAAGTGGAAGACCAGTATTGTCAGCACGATTCATGATGGCCCTTCTTGTTTTGATCCTTAACATTGGTACTAGCAATACAAAGAGGGGGGGTCAAATTTGTTCCCCTTCTTCTTGTGGTGATATCCTTAATATAAGCAGCCCTTTCCGCCTTAATACCGATCCAGAACACTGTGGCGATTCAAGGTATGAGCTTTCTTGCGAGGACAACCTCACGGTACTATCCTTGTATTCTGTGAAATACTTGGTTAAGGCCATCAATTACAACAATTACACAATCCGTATTGCCGACGCCAATGTTCAGAAGGGTAATTGCTCCTCTATCCCTTGTTATTCTCTGCAGAAATATAGCTTCAATGATGCTTATGATACCTATCAATGGATACAACAAAAAAATCCATCAATTTTTTATCGGAAACTGACAAAGACAATAATTTTCTTGAAATGTGAAAATCGAGTGAATTCCTCTCTTTATATAGATACCGCTCCTTGCTTTAATATTGCTGGTATGTTTCACTCCAAAGACTCTGCAAATATTTCTTCCAAATCCAAACGACAGTCTTACTATTATGTGGTGGATGGTAGCTTATTAAAAGTTTCTGATTTGAACAACTACTGCCGTGTTGAGCTAACGACTCTTGTAGCACGAAACGGAGTTAATGGCAAGACTAACACTTCCTATACGGACATTCACAATGAGCTTGCCTACGGGTTCGAGCTTTCATGGTTGAAGCTCGAGGTTGTTACCTCGATAACGCCAACAACGTCCTTAGTTGTGATTTAGGTAAGGAGTCCTTGATCCTCCTCTTCCTTTTTTTTTTTTTTTTTTTTTTTTGGGGTTTTTAATCTCACCGTGAACATATTTTCCAATTTTCTTCTACTAAATTCTCTCAGTTGTGGACACTTCGGTTGTTTTTAATCTTATCAGTAATATTGCGAATACCAAATTTACATGCACTCATGATCTTTGTTTTGAACACTAAAGAGGTTCTAATATTGTCTGAACTGAACCTTATCCTTATCTTGGATGCCGCAGGCTTCAGGGAATGGCTTCATAACTACATGCTCATGCTTGGACAATGTAAGAGTTCTTCATTTGTGCTTACTTTATTTGTCAAAGTCATTTGCTCAGCCAGCAAAGTAAACAAATTAAAAATGATAAAGAATGAAAAGAAAAATCATATTCTCTTGTTCAAACGCATGAGGTTTTTTCCTCCACAAAAACAGAAATTAAGAGAACATCATTTGCTTTGTACATAAATCATGACTATTATGTGTGCGATACCTATACATCTGGATCACTGCACGTATTTGTCACCTACTTAATCCATCTCTAAAATTGTCGATCAATTTGGATTTTACATATTGTTGATGTCTTGATGATTTATATACAGTTGTTTTTAAAAAACACAAGTTAATAATCTTTTTCTCTGTGGTTTTTTTTTTTCCTCCTTGCAGGGCAATCACATGTTTAGGTAAGAAATTATATTTTTATTTAATAGTCATTTTTTCATTTCAGAGAAAAATTACATGTATATGTCAACCAATGATAGTACTTTGAGAACTGAATTCAACCCTGGTAATTTCTTGATGCAGCAATGCTTCATGTTGCCAAAATGATATTGGGCACTCCATTTGTGGTTGCCTTTTTGATCTATAAATGGCGGAGACGCCATTTATCCACCTATAACTCCATCGAAGAATTCCTTCACAGCCACAACAATCTTATGCCAATAAGATACTCATACTCAGACATCAAAAAGATGACCAAAAACTTCAAGAACAAGTTGGGTGAAGGAGGCTATGGCTCTGTTTTCAAAGGAAAGCTTCGCAGTGGTCGTCTTGTAGCAATTAAGATGCTGAGTAAATCCAAAGGAAAGGGACAAGATTTCATCAATGAAATTGCCACAATTGGAAGGATTCACCATGTCAATGTGGTGCAACTAATTGGCTTTTGCTCTGAAGGGTCAAAGCATGCTCTTGTATACGACTTCATGTCTAAAGGATCTCTTGACAAGTACATTTTTCCTAAGGAAGGAATTAGCTTCTTAAGTTGCGGGAAAATATTCGAAATTTCCCTTGGAGTTGCACGTGGCATTGAATATCTGCATCGAGGTTGTTGCATGCAAATTTTACATTTTGACATTAAACCTCATAATATTCTTTTGGATGAAAATTTTGTTCCAAAGGTTTCCGATTTTGGGCTAGCGAAATTACACCCATTAGACAACAGCATTGTGTCAATGACTGCAGCAAGAGGAACCTTAGGATACATAGCTCCAGAATTATTTTACAAAAACATCGGAGGAGTCTCTTACAAAGCTGATGTGTATAGTTTTGGAATGCTATTGATGGAAATGGCAAGTCAAAGGAAGAACTTGAATGCAGCTGCAGAGCGTTCGAGCCAAATTTACTTTCCTTCCTGGGTGTATGACCAATTCAGCAAAGGAAAGAACATAGTGGAGATGGGAGATATATCTGAGGAGGATTCAGAAACGGTAAAGAAGATGGTGATAGTGGCATTGTGGTGCATACAGTTGAAGCCAAGCGATCGCCCTTCAATGAGCAAAGTCATAGAAATGCTCGAAGGAGAAGTTGAATGCCTGCAAATGCCTCCAAAGCCTTCCGTATGTCCACAAGATAATCCAGCAGTAGAGCATGCTCAAGAGACATCCCATCCAACACATTCGTCGATACAATCAAATGACTCGGTGACTCTGCCGAGATGAGTTTGGCTCTAAGTGCTAGTGAGGAGATATGGTAAGTGATATAGCAACATATATTGATGTCTCCCATCAGGATATAAGCTGATTATGTAAATAGTTATTTTCCTATGGGTCCATGTGTAATATCTTGTTAGCCTTAGCTCTTCCTATCTGTTATGGTGTGTATCGCTTTTTGGGTGTAGTAATCTTCCTTTACAGAGAAACTCTCTGAATATCCTCCGCTTCCCCTGTTCTATCTTATTCAGTTATAGTTTTGTTCCTCTGTTTGATCTCGAGTTGCTATTTAAATCAGATTTATGGTTCTACGTGATTCTGTAATTCAAGCTTTGTAAATAAGAAGTCGTGTCCAACAATTGATACAACACTAGGATAGGTATGAAAATTCAAAAGGTAGAGGGTCTCTCTCTCTCCCCTTTTGATGGCCAACAAATTTAATAGTAAAAAAAATAATGACCGTGACTTTTCTTTTTCTTTTTCTTTTTAATCCAAAAAAAAAAAAAATCTAAATTCTTTGCCGTTTGATTTCCCACGTTGTTAGCTAGCAAACAGAGCATCCTCTGAATCTGAATAGTATTCCGTCATGTCTTGGTCTTGCATGCTCAGCTTGTTCATGCTGTCCTTCTTCGCCGAGGTTGCAGCAGACCAAATCGAATGCGAAGAATCAAAGTGTGGAGACCATGGCATGGCTATCAGATTCCCCTTCAGACTCAAAGACCAGCCAAACCACTGTGGCTACCCTGGCTTTGAGTTATCTTGTAGCGGGTCCGATACGGTTCTTGAGCTGCCAGTTTCTGCTACGTTTTTTGTAAGGCATATAGACTATAAGTCTCAGACGATTGAAGTATACGACCTGAGTGATTGCCTTGTGAGAGAGCTTTTAAAGATCCATAACCTATCAACCTCTCCCTTCCATTTCCCCCCACATGTCGTCGGAAACTATAGCTTTTTCAATTGTTCTAAAGAAGGAGCTGATTATTACTATGAGTCCCTTCGCTGTCTTAGTGGCCCTAGCTACCAAATCAACGTCGTTTCATCCAACACTGCGGTAGAAGATTTGCCCACAAATTGTTTGAACAAGTATGCTGATTTACCTAGTCCATGCAATGATTATTACATGTCCAGATATAACAGGAAAAACAAGCTTCGTTTGAGTTGGCTTCAACCAACTTGTGGTCAATATTGTGAAGCAAAGGGAAAGAGATGTCGTCTAAAGAGCAATGCCACCGAAATTGAAATTGAATGCTATCGACCAAAACCAAGTAAAGGTAACAATTTCTGTTCTTTATTTATTGATTCTGCTTTGAAGCTTAGCAGCTTCTTTTCTTATTTAGTTAGTAATTTCAGCAATTGGTCAGGAGACCCGATTCAACAACACGTAATGTACCCGTTTGATGAAAATTAGAGAAGACAAGTACAAGTAGATAACTATAGGGAATTGAAAACAAATTGAATTTATGAGGGATTATTATCTAAGCAATATTGTTGATCCTATTACATCTTAATCTCATTCAGGCGATATATTTGATTACCTTACTGTCTTTTACAGGTGAATCAATGAAATTTGTGGCCACTGGTGAGTCAACTATTTCAGAACTATAATATGTTTGATATATAGGAACGATGTAGTCAAATTTTCATGACTGAAAATGGTTACCTACAGGTGTAACCCTTGGTGTGCCAGTTCTCACACTCCTACTCATCGTAGCGTATCGTGCTTACAGTTCTAATAAACAAGCAAAAGAGACTAAACAGAGAATGGAGAGTTTTCTGCAGGATTACAGAGCTCTAAAGCCAAGCAGATACTCGTATGCTGATATTAAGCATATTACGAGTCAATTCAATGATAAGTTGAGTGAAGGAGCCTTTGGAACTGTGTTTAAAGGGAAGCTCTCCAATGATTTGTTTGTTGCAGTAAAAATCCTTAACAGTTCGAAAGGTAACGGGGAAGAATTCATAAACGAAATTGGGATAATAGGTCGAATTCACCATGTCAATGTGGTTCGTTTAGTTGGCTACTGTGCTGACGGATTCAGACGAGCTCTTGTCTACAAGTTCTTACCAAATGGTTCATTGCAACGGCACATATCTTCACTAGACACTGACCGTTTCCTCGGTTGGAAGAATCTACAAGATATTGCTTCAGGTATCGCCAATGGGATCGAATATCTTCACCAGGGGTGTGATCAACGAATCCTCCATTTTGATATTAAGCCTCATAACGTTTTGTTGGATCACAATTTCACTCCAAAAATTTCTGATTTTGATTTGGCCAAGTTGTGTTCCAAGCATCAAAGCATAGTCTCAATGACTACAGCCAGAGGGACCATGGGGTACATTGCACCCGAAGTTTTCTCTAGAAACTTTGGAAATGTGTCCTATAAGTCGGATGCATACAGTTTCGGAATGTTGTTGCTTGAAATGGTTGGAGGAAGGAAGATTACAGACATGGCGGAGGATAAAAGTAGCCAGATTTACTTTCCAGAATGAATTTATAATCTTCTCGAAGAAGGAGAAGATCTTCGAATCCATAGTGGGAACGAGGGAGATGATATGATTGCAAAGAAACTTGCAATTGTAGGACTGTGGTGCATCCAATGGCACCCAGTGGACCGTCCTTCCATGAAAGTCGTGGATCATATGCTTGAAGGAGGAGAAACCTTAACCATGCCGCCTAATCCTTTCACCTCTACCGATTCCACTAAAACAGTTGCCGATATGCCTATAAGACGGATGAACCTACAGTTAGACACCATAGTGGAGTCAGAATAAGTTTAAGATTCGTATTAAATGTTTTTTTTGTAGTCTTTGAATGTAAGCATTCCAACCTCACCAGTGGTGTTGGCAACTTTGGTGTATGCGTAAATCTAAGTTAACAAAAGTTTGTTCCGTGAATGAGGGAAATCAAGGAATAAGCTTTACAACTTGTATGATTACGTACTCTTTGGATTTTATTCCATTATCAGTCCATATACTCTCTCTATTTAATCGAAGCGAAAGAAGGGGCAAAAAAAAAAAAATGTAAAATATCAAAATTGTAGGATCCATTGGCTTATGCAGAAAACGCTCCCCCTTTTGTCACCTACTCTTACATGCTTTGTTAATAAATCGTTGGGTAGGAAAAATGATATGTACTCGAACTAGCCATTTTCAAGAAATAATAATTTTAGTAAGGTGATTTCTAGAGCTTGCTTTTCTAGTCATCAGGTATAATTTTTAATTGTTGGATTTATGAGTGTTCATATAAAAAAATGTGCCATGTACGACATAAAAGTGCTCCCACTCATTAATTATTAAATCTGACCTTTAAAGATTAATCAAATGGCCAAAAAAAAAAAAAGTGGCATTACTGATAGGGCAAAAAAACTTACCCTAATATAGAATTTCCAAAACAGAAATCTGTAGCAAACGAAAGGAATGTAAAACATGTGGATAATGTAGTTGCAGGTTTAGTCTAGTGGTAATATCACGTATGACTCTCTCAAAAAAATGTAGAAATCAATTACCCCCACTCCAAGTTCAAAAAAAAAAAAATTGGAATTCGAGAATTTTGATTGAATTTGATGGTTTATAACCGTGCCATATAGTAGGATCTTTTTTTTTTTTAACCACAAAATTCTCTAAATTATTTGGATGCATGTTAAATGTTTTGACGCCCAAAATATCCTTCTACCTAGCATAAATAATCCTTAAGTAAATTAAAAAAAAATTATAATCAAAGTAAAGGATGGGTGATCAGATTGTACAAGAAAAAACTTTCCACACGGAGTTTACTAACGAGTCTTCCCTTCAACATCTCGGTAGAATCGTAGAAAGTTCCAAGTCTTCCGCTTATATCGCTCTCAATAGGCGGCCCCCACCTCCCTATGTCGCTCTCATCAAAAATGTAGAATTCGATTTCCCTACTCCAAGGTCCAAAAAAAAAAAAAAAAAGACATTTGGATTTCGAGAATTTTGATTAGATTTGATGGTTCATAACCATGTCATATAGTAGGATATTTTTTCCGTACATATTACCACAAAATCTCCAAATTATTTGGATGCATGTTATTTATTTTGACGCCCAAAATATCCTTCTACCTAGCATAGATAATCCTTTAGTAAATACAAAAAATTATAATAAAAGTAAAGGATTTGTGATTTGAAGATTCTACAAGGAAAAACTTTCCACACGGAGTTAATTTCCAAGTCTTCCCTTCAACTTCTCGATAGAATCGTTGAAAGTTCCAAATCCCCTACTCCACGGTCCCAGATTCTCATGGAACTACTTTGAACAAATTGCAAACACTAATTATGCTTGGGGAAAATAAGAAAAAACAAAAAAATAAATAAATTCTTAAAGTCGACTTAATTAGTAATCTCTATGTGAGTTCTTCTTCTTCTTCCTCATCCACAAAAATAGAAATGGAAAGTGGAAGACCAGTATTGTCTGCACGATTCATGATGGCCCTTCTTTTTTTGA